>CP139503.1:238167347-239367347 GCA_021014915.2 Artemisia tridentata subsp. tridentata
CCACGTCAGCAAAAATCTCTATGGCACCAGAAATCTTATGGCACCACATTCTGGGCGGTACCCACGGCACCAGAAAATGTGGTGCCGTCGTCAATTTTTTTTTCTTTTTTCTTTTTTTTACATAAAATGAAACATACACAATATAACTAAAATAAAATTCATTACATTAAAAAAAAACACACATTACATTAAAAAAAAAAAAAAAAAAAAAAAAAAAAAAAAAAAAAAAAAAAAATTACCTACCTACTCGTTTCATTAAACATACATTGAAAAGAGAGCTTGTCATTATAAATAAAGTAGAACATCACACTCAATGTTCATTACCTACCTACTCTTGAAAAGATCAACTTTCACCAAACTTCATATCGTCTTCTTCTTCTCCATCTATTAAACCTGCAACTCAAAGAAAAAAAAAAAACCCACCAAACACAAACACAAATACAAACATAAACATAACATATAAACACAGACACAAACACAAACAAACCCACCAAAATACAAAAAAAAAAAAAAAAAAAAAAAAAAGGCGATGGCGTGGGCTGGCCACCATGGCGCCAGCAGCCATAGCGCCACCCACGGTACCATGAGCCATCCAAATTTCTCGGTTGGTCCGACGGCGCCATGTTACCAGCCAAGGGTACCGAGTGCTCTTAAAAAAGCGTAATCGGTCATTTCAGTGTGCACAACTTTAAAAAAGAACGTGCAGCTTTGTGATCTATTGTAACCTACGAGATGATAACTTTATTGTACCATCCCAAAACAGAAACATGTACAATAACTTTTGGAATGAAAGAGTAATGAATAGGAAGTCTGAAATAATTTACTACTCCCTCCGTCCCTAAATAAATGTCCACTATTGACTTTTAAAGTCTTCTCTTTTTAACTTTGACTTTAAATTATTTTATTTGTGTTATGTAATACTTGATGCAAAATATATGAATGGATTGGGTTTTAAATGTATTTTCATTGTTATAATTTTCATTAAGTATTACATAACACATATGAAATAATTTAATGTTAAATTTGAAAAAATAGACTTTAAAAGTCAATACTGGACATTTATTTAGGGACGGAGGGAGTATTAAAAAAGAAATATACATATATGTCACAAATTCAAAATATCATCTTACATTTGCAACTTTGGAAACAAAGTGATCACCAATATTTGCCCTTGCTTCAATGTTTCATGAATAAAGGTTGAAGCCTGTTTCATTAAATACATATATTTTCTTCATTTTTTTGTGACAAAAAAAAAAAAAAAAAAAAAAAAAAAAAATGATATCCTCAAAATAATTGTGTTGATTAAAAAATAAATTTACACAGCTCACCCTTTGATGTTGTATGTTCAGAGCTTTCTCAACAATCGCAAGTCTTTTTTTAACATCAGTAAGCACGTCCACATTTGCTCCTGGTGTATCGATCAAAAAAACTATTGCCTTCAAGGCCTCAACCTCAGCAAGTAAGTTAGGTTGTTTGGAGTTTTCTTCTGGTCCAGCTAATTGTACCTCTCGCTCTTGTGCATCTACATGTATCTCTCTATCTTCTGCACCAGCATGTACCTACAAACCAATGTAAATTGCTATCAATGTTATGGGAAAAGTTAATAAAATAGACAAAATAAGTTTGAAGTATGGTCATAGACCTCAAGTGGTACAAAACCTTCTAGTTATACACTATATAGTTAAACCTTTTGTCAACTACCTGCATTTATGAGGACTTTAATGCTTAAAATGGTTTATAGTTGAGGCCCTAATCTTATGTTTTGAAGTACATATACGCAAATGGCATATATAGTTGTCTATATAGGTTAACCATTTTTAAGTATAGTTATCTATTTAGGTATCAAGTACAGATTTCTTCAAATGGCATATTTCTACCTGCATTTATTTTGATTTCTGAAAATGTACAAGAATACTTTATGTCTCAATGTTTAAAGGGTTTAGGATCAAACAAAATTTTTTCAAAATTTACAATTTACCTCAATGGCATCATTTGCAATGTCTGCTACTTGACTTTGAATAAGATCCAGCTCCATAAAATAATCATTACTACGTACAAACCATGGTTGCAACCTTTCTTCACTAGTTGGAACAAGTTCCAATACTGGATTCGAACCCTGGGTAACAAATTATTGTAATGTCAAAAATAAATATAGATGAGTCGTAACCTATTTGACAAATAACAAAAAATAATGGAAATGCTTACCGGACCAAACAGTAGATTATAATCACGTTTTCAGAATGTTTTACCCTTTAACCATGAAAGACCACGTGGGATCTTACTCGGGGCTTTGTTCCACCATGACTTGTTGTTGGGATAACTCTCAAGAATCCATATCTAACATGAAAACAATACAACTAATGTTATTCTTAGTACACGAAAACACGACAAGAATTACAAATTTTTTTTTTTTTTTTTTCCAAAATCAAACCTTAAAAACTCAAATAAAACCACATAGATTATATGTGGCGGTTTTAGTTGGGGTTAAGTCCTGCTTCTTCTTGTAGTACGCTTCATAATGCCTAAGAACTACATTTGCTAAATTGACGTAGAAACGTCTCCACAAGAACTCCCCCCATGGATAGGCATTCCAAGCAGAAAAATCCTCAACCAGTTGCAAAAAATGATTAGGAACATTGTACCAAGGTCCACGACTATTGAATATGATCTCAGTCACTATCAACAGGCAAACTCTAACCGCATCCTCATTTGATAATGCATCAAATTGTTTATTGTTTTCTAAAATAGCTAAAAGCTCAGTACCTTTCACAGTAACCTTTCTCTGAAACTTTTTTTCAGGAAAGAGTCGCAAACCAAACGGGCTATTATCAACTTCTACATGGTCAGGCAAAGGACCAAAAACAAAACCAGTAATCAATAAAGACTCCCCACGACCAAAGTGCAAAACATTATCCCCAATTCTGTAGGAAATAGGGGGCAATGATCAAGCAATTTTGGAATATATACCTGGTGTTGTAAAACGAAGTTTAGCAAATGGTTATCATTTGCATGACAACACTTTCACGGAACAAGCTAATTCGAGATTGATTCTTTCCCAACTTACCTTTAATCGTTTCTAGATAATGTACCTTGGAACGAACAGTTATCTTTGCATCAAAGTATCTGCTTAGATTTTCCATGTAGGACTTCACTAATTAATAATGGCTGCGTCTAGGGTTTGAGTTGATTGATCCCTTTATTGAAATTGGAATACAGAATTTAGGGTTATGGTTTAAACTTTGATTTTGATTTTAATTTTGGGTCTAATTTAGAGTAGTGTAAAGGTAAGTGAAGAGGAAAGAGACTAAGTATATGTGTTTTGGGGAAATTTGATCGTGTGTGTGTGTGTGTTACGGGTTAATGTGTGGGTGTTTCTAAAAGAAGTCGCTTAAAGAAAATATAATCGCCCAAATCTTTTATTATGTCGCTCAAGAATTTGGAATAAAAAAATGTTTATAAAGTATTTTAAAAAGTATTTAAAAAATAATACTTTTTACAAAAGTACTGACGCAAGTACAAGAAGGTGAAAAGTAAAAAAAATCGCTCAAAGTAACAAGCCGTAAGTTGCTTAGGTTGCTCAACATTAGGAAGGGGCAAAAAGAATAAAATAATATTTTTCGAAGTTTGACTTTTTTGGTGAAAAAATACAAAATAGAAGGTTGCTTAACGTATGAAAAGTCGCTGTAAAAAAATCGCTTAGAAAGTATACATAGTGGGCTATGACAAAAGTACCACTTTAATGATTGGGCGCGACTTTTTGAGGTGCCACATGTCACCTTCATATTAAAACTTAAAAAGTCGCAAGTCGCTCGGGCTAGTTAAAGAAACTCACTAAAGTGAAAGCCCACCACTTCGAGCGACTGTGACAATCTCTGAATTACCCCTTATACTAATTCGCAATGGCTTGCGTCAATATTTTGTCGATTAGCGACATCTTTGATCACTAAAGTGTTGGATTACGATGTGATTGGGACATGCGCCTTTAGTATTTTCTATCTTTATTTTTTGTTTTCTAGCACTAACCTCTTTTCCAAACCCAAATCATGCATGTTACATACATATAATACCGATGACGTATAATACATATAACAGGCCTATTGGGCCTGAAATGTAATATACACAATTGGGCCCTGGCCTAACACAACATAATAGACAAATAAATACACTGGACGCCACCAAAGCCCAACCACGAGCGAGGTGCGGCCCAGATTCGCAAAAGACGCGCGCAGATCATCTGAACAAAGCTTCCGTAATACGCTCACGGACCGGCCCATAGCTACGGAAGATGATCTGTGTCCGCAATCACGATTAAGTTACGGACCCTTGCCCGACAAGGGTCCCAATCTGGCCACTAACAATAATAAGCGAAATACTAGGAAACCATAGTATTTAGCTCGCCTATAAAAGGCAAATTTTAAACACATTTACGAGGCATTACTTTCTCACACATCACAATACACACATATTCTCTGACAAACATGATTACTTACTCTCATGCCGGAACTTAATCGTGGGGTCCGTCCCCACGGTAAGGCTAACAGTTTACTTTCATTTGTGTAGGGAATCATTCCGTTAATTGAATTAGTGCAGATCCCACTCACCGGCAGTCCACAAAGGCAGCCCAATACGCAAACTAAGCCCAATCCATACTCATCACACTTTTTGCACTAACAAGTTGGCGCCATCCGTGGGAACCAGTGCACAACTGCGTTCTTAAAAATACTCACCATGAGCAATCACTCCGGCCCCGCTAATTCCGGTCCTGCTCATTCTGTACCTACATCCACCTTGCGGAATACAAGAGGAAAGGAGAAAGTACTGGAAGATCAATGTGGTCGAACGCCTGATGTAGATCTCCAATAGTACTGTGACAAGCACTATCACCAGATATTGCCAAGTATGGCTGAGAAAGTTCATCAGGAAGAGTTGCAACAGAAGAAACTCAAACGGATGAAAGCTCGTTTAAATTTTGAGGAAGCTTCGCAACACTCCGAATCCGGGACACCTAGCAGAAGAAAGGACCTCAGGTCAAAAATTGAGGCCAAGCGGCACCGAAACGCATCCGAAAGTCCTGACCCGAGGAGTGGCCGGTCAAGGTCACCAAGAGGAAGAGGTCCAGAGAAGAAGACGGTGTTCAAAAGATTGGAAAGAGGTGTGTTCAATAGGCTAGGAGACAGAGAAAGGAGCATATCCGTTTACTCACAGGATTCCCGGAGACAATCCTACCGTAGCGGCGGAAGAAGGGAAGAAAGCTGCCATCAGAGTTTTTGTTCTCGAGATTCCGGAAGGCATTATAGCCACGAGGCATCTTCTCGACAGAGGGATGACCTGTCCGAAAAGGAGGAGCGAGGTGGCAGACATAAGGGGTCAAGGTCGAAAAGGCACAGGTCGAGCATTGAAGATAATGACCTAGCGCAGCCATGGGTATGCAAGAAAACTGATCTGTTCACTCCTCGTATCCGTTACTTTGACTTGCCAAAAAGAACTCACATGCCAACTAACGTCAAGACATATGATGGAAGTGAAGACCCGGAAGACCATATTAAGATCTTTCAGTCGGCAGCCAAGGTAGAACGTTGGGCCATGCCAACCTGGTGCCACATGTTCAATTCCACCTTAACGGGATCCGCTATGGTTTGGTTCGACGGTCTCCCATCGGAGTCCATAGATAGCTACGATGACTTGAAAGAGGCATTCCTAGCCAATTTCCTCCCGTAAAAGAAATGTATCAAGGATTCGGTAGAGCTCCATCATATTAAACAAAGGGAAGGAGAATCCACAGAATACTTCGTGCGGAGGTTCAAGGAAGAAAGTAGACACGTGAAAGGAGCACCAGAAGTCCTGAAGATTTCAGGATTCATGCATGGAATATCCAACCCAGAGTTAATAAAGCGTTTGCATGACAACATTCCGAAGTCTGTAGATGAAATGATGAGGGAACTACGTCCTTTCTCAGGGGAGAAGTAGCAGCTAGAAACCAAGAACGAAAGAAATCACTTCCGGCGTGCAAGCGGCAAGAGGGAGGTCAAAAGCAAAATTTTTGGAAAGGGGGATTTAAGGGCCAACAAAGAATGGAAAGAAATCAGGATAGGTTCGCTCTCCTCTCTAAATTCCAAAAGGAAATTTTTAGCTCTGGAAAAGGCAAAATTCAAAATCCCACCTCCGATAACAACTCCGGTTGAAAAAAGGGACAACAACAAATTTTGTGAATTCCATGGTGAAGTATGGCATAACGCGGACGAGTGTAATCACTTAAAAAGGAAAATAGATGAACTGCTCAAGAATGGAAAACTGTCACATTTAATCAAGGAGCTGAAGCAAAATAATGGGAAAGACCAATCGAAAACAGCCAAAAAAGGGGAGGCATCTGGGAAAGATAAGGCCCCAACAATCCTGATGGTGCAGACTTGGCAAAAAGTAGCTAGACAGAAAATAACGCAAAGCTTCTCTCCTGATCAAGAGATTTCATTCCCATCCCTAGGGAGTGAGGAAGGAACTGAAGGCCCAATGATTATCGAAGCGGAAGTCGGAGACCACTGCATACATCGCATGTATGTAGATGGAGGATCAGCTTCCGAAATATTGTATGTGCACTGTTTCAAGCGGCTCCGGCCAGAGATAAGAAGCCAGATGGTCCCGGCCACGACTCCTCTTATCGGATTCAGCGGTGAAGTCATATGGCCAATAGGACAGATAAAACTGCTGGTCAAAATAAGAGATGAAGAACACTCAAACTCCGCATGGATGAACTTTGTGGTAGTAAGGTCGCAATCACCATACAACGGGATTATCGGACGACCTGGAGTTCGGAAAATAAAAGCAGTCCTGTCAACAGCACACGGTATGCTAAAATTCCCAAGGATCCTGAAAACAGGATTTGAACACAAATTACGCTAAGTGTTAATCAACCGAAAACATACTTAAGTCACTGAGTGAACAGTCACTCAGTGAGTTACCTTCAAGATGCTCAGGACGAGTCTAAGAAGAAAGACTCACCACTCAGTAAGGCGGAACTCCCTGAGTGTTACCTGAGACAAAGAAGAAGGTAATGGGTTCAGTGAGTGTTGGACAAGAACTCACTGAACCCCAGTCTCTTCAACAAACAATAAGTGATTAAGGACTGAAGACTGAAGAACCTGAAGCCTGAAAGAAAGGCGGGATTGAGCGGGAAGAGTTTGAGAAGATAAGGAGAAGTCTTATCAAGCCAGAAACAAACCTTCCCTAAAGCGGCTAAAAGTCAAGAAGTGTCAGAACTGACACTCGAAGACTTTTTAGCCCATTCCTACTGGTTCTTGGAAATGACAAATACTGTTGTAGTTGTCAGACACGCCTTGTATTCTTTTGTATTTTAATCTTCAGTACTCTTTGAATGTTTGTATATAAATAGCAACAGATGGAGAAAAGGGGGTTAAGTTTTGTGCATTAAAAGCTTGAACTTTCACAAAACCCCTTTTCTCCTACAAAGAGTAACCAATCCCTGAGATAGCTCAGTGGGTCGATATTGTTACCACTTAAGCATAGCTTGAGTTTAGATAGGAGACACACCATACCTTGTCTATTCAATCCCAAGTGTTTGTTCCGCAAAACACTTGGGTAATAGATTCTTTGATTGATTTCTAATAAGAATTTAAACGTTGAAAAACTTGTTTTTTTATATTTACGTTTTACTCATTAGTTATAATCAATCATTACATTAATCTCAGTCATAACACAATTAGATTAACTTCGTAGTTACTTCTAAGCGTGTAAAGGGAACAACAAGTGGTATCAGAGCCTCTGGTTTATAAAATCTTTTCAAAAACTAAGAGTGCTCAAGGTTTTTAAAACCAAGATCCTACTATGGCTGATATTAATGTGCCCCAGCTCGTCGATAAAAAGGGTGGTAGCTTTTCAGCTGTTGCCCCCAGACTTGAAGCTGGAAAATTTAGCAAGTGGAAAAAGCGAATGCTTTACTACTTGACTGGTATTGAACCATACTACATCACTTGTGTCAAAGAAGGTCCTTATGTCCCTAAGACTGCTGAGGGGCTAAACAAGCCTGAAGCTCAGTGGACCATTGATGAGAGAAGGGTGGTCAATCAAGACCAACGCCTGAAAAGCATAATTATATCTTGTCTTCCTGACGATATAATGGAATCAGTCATCAACTGTTCAACAACTAAGCAAACTTGGGATGACTTGATTAATAGCTTTGAAGGACCCTCAGATACCAAGGAAAACAGGATCATGGACCTGAAACTTGAGTATAACAATTTCAGGGCAAATGACTCTGAAAGCCTCTCTCAGACATATACCAGATACAAGACCCTGATAAACAAATTATCAAATGATGGTGTAGTTTTGTCTCAGCATGAGACAAATGTTGGCTTTGTCAACAGTCCCCCTGAGAAGTGGCTAAACTTCTCACAAGGCCTCAGGAATGCTAATCACATTCAGACCCTTGAGCTCCCTGAGATCTATGGGAAGTTTGTCTATAAAGACAACTTAATCTCTAGGAGATACCCAGACTCTAAAGCTCTTGAGTCCAAAAAGGCCCTGACCTCCCCACCCATATCAACTGCCTTTTATTCTAATGGTGTTGTGCAGGATTTTCAAGAGGATTCTGAAGATGAAATTGATGAAAGAACTGGTGATGAGTACCTAAGTGACTTAAACTTGGAATTCCAAGAAAGGGCACTCCTTGCCAATTCAAAACGTTTTATCAAAAGAAATCAGTCAAACTTTTCAAAAGCTAAAGCAAATGAAACCACTGAGTGTTTCAAATGTGGTAAAAAGGACCACTTTGCAAGAGACTGTTATTCAAAAACCATCTCAGAACCCTCTTATAAATTTTCTGGAAACAGTTCCTCAGGAACTAGCAAGTTTCAACCTAGAATGTTTCATTCGACCCAACATTTTCAAAACAATAATGTACAAAAGGGTCAAAAAGACTTTGAGACCAAATATAGGAAAGCTAAGGCTAAACTTGCTATTCTTGAAACTAATCCCTTAATGTCTCAGGCTGCTCACACTTCCAAACCTGTTCAGACAAAGAACAAGGTTCTTGTAGCAGAAGCTTATGACTGGGATGAAGAAGAGGTCTCCTCAGAAGATGAGGAAATTAGAGTGAGTGCACTGATGGCACTTTCTGAAGGTGATCAGGTGGCTTTTGGAAAAAGCCATGCAAGGAATGGAGAGTGGGTGAACATAACCATGAAGAAGGTAAACACTTTACTTTCAGTGGATGATGATTTTGACTGGCAGTCCTATATGAATTATATTTGTGTAGATCTTAAGTTTGTAGAAGAACAAAGGCTTAACTTGCTTTCAAAATATAACAATCTTGTGTTAGATTTGAATAAGTGTAGAGATGAATTGCTTGTATTAAAACAAGCCAAGTTAGAAACTATTACACTACAAACTCAAAACACTGAGATTTTGAAACAAAATCAAGCCCTTCAAAATGAACTTAACAAGGAAAAAGCTGTCATTGAAAGCTGGACTAAAAAGAACCCCAAGGTCTATGATACTGTGAGTCTTATTCCTAATAATGACAAGAAAATTATAGGAATAGACCAACTCACTGATACACCCAGTGATAGTCACAAAGAAAAGACCTTTATTCCAGCTGGCATATCTTTTGAGCAAGAGATGCAACCCAAGTTAAATGACTGGATTGTCAGGGACAACCCAGTCAGTAAGTTACCAAACTTTGAGACTGGAAAAATCTTGCTTCCTGAAAGTCAGGCTCTGAAATATATGCTTGGACTCACTGACCAACCCAGTAGTACTGAGTCATTCAATGAGTCTGAATCTGAATCATTCACACCACTCCCACTTCTGAATATCCTTCAAGGTGCTGCACCAAGCTCAGACCTCCCACCATTGGTCTACTCTCAGTATTCTCCAAAGGAGAATCCAGGAATGGGAAATACCATCATGAAAAAGGCAAACTCCTGAAGTCTTAGTACATTCTGACGACTCATCAACTTCAGTCCCTTCTGAAGTAAAAACAGAAAGCCCTGACTCCAAAATTGATCAGTTGGCTGAGCTTGTCAGGAAGCTGAGTGAGAAGATTGAATCTTCTGAGAAACCTTCTCAATCCAAGATGAAGGAACCCAAATCAGCTTCCTCAAGCACCAAACCAAAACCCTCCAAACCCCTGAAAAGGTGTGAGCTGTGTCACTATACCAATCATTTCACTGATGATTGTTATAGAATCCTTTACTGCATGATATGCAAAAAGGAAGATCACATGACTTCTGATCACCAATCATACACAACCACAACAAAGATGGCAAACTTTAAAGCTCAGGCTTTAAAATACCCTTCTAATTCTAAACAGAAACAGAAACAAAAAGCCAAGCCTTTTGCATCTTGCCCTCACTATGGCTTCAATGACCACCATCCTAAGGATTGTCTAATGGACAACTGTTGTGAAATTTGTGGAGATTCCACTCACAACACCTCAGGACATGAAAAGGTCATTCAGACCAGAAGAGGTATGACCAAGTCATCCTCTCAGTCCACTAAGTCTACCTCTGTAAACAAATGCAAAACTTGTGGTAGCTCAGTCCACTCAACCACTAACCATAAATCAATTAATACTTTTAAGAAGACTACCAAAGTCAATCCCTCCAAGATGAGGGGTCCTAGAAAGAACTAACTCAGTTTACTATTTGTGCAGAGGCATGCCAGGGAGCCTGTTTGGCATCTAGATAGTGGATGTTCAAGGAGCATGACTGGTGTGAAAGAGTATCTACACAAATATGTAGAAGAACCAGGACCCAAGGTGATATTTGCTGATAATTCATCATGTCTCACTGAAGGTTATGGTTCAGTAAACTGTAGTGGTATAGTCTTTACTAGGATAGCTTATGTCAATGGTTTTAAGTACAATTTGAACAGTGTCAGTCAACTATGTGATGCAAAGTACATAGTTCAGTTTGATGATAAGCAAGGGACCATCTTCAATGCCAATAAGGAAGTTGTCCTTATTGCACCAAGAAGGCAAGATGTTTATGTGTTAGACATGACCAGTCTAACTCAGAATGGAACTTGTCTTTTTACTAAGGCCTACGAAACCCTCAACTGGCTTTGGCATAAGAGACTCTCCCACCTGAACTTCAAAAACATAAACAATCTTGTGAAACAAAACAAGGTCGCAATCACCATACAACGGGATTATCTGACGACCTGGAGTTCGGAAAATAAAAGCAGTCCTGTCAACAGCACACGGTATGCTAAAATTCCTAGTGGAAGGAGGAGTACTCATGCTTCGTAGCAGCAGGATCATCCCGCTCGAATGCACAATCGTCTCCGGATCAGAGGGGAAACCTCCCGCCAACAACAAGCCGGTAGAGGAATGAATCAAAGTTGCGATTCACCCAGAGCACCCGGAATAGACGGTGGCCATAGGATCTACCTTGACGGAGGAAGGTCGACAAAAAATATGCAAACTGCTTAGGAACAACCCAGACGTATTTACCTGGTGCCCAGCGGACATGACAGGCATTTCGCGACACATAGTGGAACATCATCTAAATGTGCGTGAAGGGTGCCCTCCTGTCAGGCAAAAGAAACGAGGCCAAGCACCAGAAAGAAGTAAGGCAATACGATAAGAAGTTGAGAAACTTGTTGAGGCTGGCATTATGAAGGAGGTATACTATTACAGCTGGCTAACAAATCCAGTAATGGTAAAAGAACATGACGATAGCTGGAGAATGTGCGTATACTTTAAGGATCTAAATAAGGTGTTGGGTCCGCCAGTTCCCAAGGATCCTGAAAATAGGATTTGAATACAAATTACGCTAAGTGTTAATCAACCGAAAACATACATAAGTCACTGAGTGAACAGTCACTCAGTGAGTTACCTTCAAGATGCTTAGGACGAGTCTAAGAAGAAAGACTCACCACTCAGTAAGGCGGAACTCCCTGAGTGTTACCTGAGACAAAGAAGAAGGTAATGGGTTCAGTGAGTGTTGGACAAGAACTCACTGAACCCCAGTCTCTTCAACAAACAATTAGTGATTAAGGACTGAAGACCGAAGAACCTGAAGCCTGAAAGAAAGGCGGGATTGAGCGGGAAGAGTTTGAGAAGATAAGGAGAAGTCTTATCAAGCCAGAAACGAACCTTCCCTAAAGCGGCTAAAAGTCAAGAAGTGTCAGAACTGACACTCGAAGACTTTTTAGCCCATTCCTATTGGTTCTTGGAAATGACAAATACTATTGTAGTTGTCAGACACGCCTTGTATTCTTTTTGTATTTTAATCTTCAGTACTCTTTAAATGTTTGTATATAAATAGCAACAGATGGAGAAAAGGGGGTTAAGTTTTTTGCATTAAAAGCTTGGACTTTCACAAAACCCCTTTTCTCCTACAAAGAGTAACCAATCCCTGAGATAGCTCAGTGGGTCGATATTGTTACCACTTAAGCATAGCTTGAGTTTAGATAGGAGACACACCATACCTTGTCTATTCAATCCCAAGTGTTTGTTCCGCAAAACACTTGGGTAATAGATTCTTTGATTGATTTTTAATAAGAATTTAAACATTGAAAAACTTGTTTTTTTATATTTACGTTTTACTCCTCAGTTATAATCAATCATTACATTAATCTCAGTCATAACACAATTAGATTAACTTTGTAGTTACTTCTAAGCGTGTAAAGGGAACAACAAGTGGTATCAGAGCCTCTGGTTTATAAAATCTTTTCAAAAACTAAGAGTGCTCAAGGTTTTTAAAACCAAGATCCTACTATGGCTGATATTAATGTGCCCCAGCTTGTCGATAAAAAGGGTGGTAGCTTTTTAGCTGTTGCCCCCAGACTTGAAGCTGGAAAATTTAGCAAGTGGAAAAAGTGAATGCTTTGCTACTTGACTGGTATTGAACCATACTACATCACTTGTGTCAAAGAAGGTCCTTATGTCCCTAAGACTGCTGAGGGGCTAAACAAGCCTGAAGCTCAGTGGACCATTGATGAGAGAAGGGTGGTCAATCAAGACCAACGCCTGAAAAGCATAATTATATCTTGTCTTCCTGACGATATAATGGAATCAGTCATCAACTGTTCAACAGCTAAGCAAACTTGGGATGACTTGATTAATAGCTTTGAAGGACCCTCAGATACCAAGGAAAACAGGATCATGGACCTGAAACTTGAGTATAACACTTTCAGGGTAAAGGACTCTGAAAGCCTCTCTCAGACATATACCAGATACAAGACCCTGATAAACGAATTATCAAATGATGGTGTAGTTTTGTCTAAGCATGAGACAAATGTTCCCTGAGAAGTGGCTAAACTTCTCACAAGGCCTCAGGAATGCTAATCACATTCAGACCCTTGAGCTCCCTGAGATCTATGGGAAGTTTGTCTATAAAGACAACTTAATCTCTAGGAGATACCCAGACTCTAAAGCTATTGAGTCCAAAAGGCCCTGACCTCCTGATGAGTGTGTAAATACTCATCATTTTATACCCATAAAAGACACTAAAATGACCAAAAACACCCAATATATATTGCAGATATCCTTGCATTGTGTTTTATGTGTTTCAGGTACTGAAGGATTGTAAACAGAGCGAAACCGAGCATTTTTAGATCGACTCGACGACACTTGATCAAGTGAAGACAAAGTCAAAGTCAACCCCCAAAAATACCAAAATGACACAAATGGTCCTTGGAAATAAATTTCATTTTTGGCAGCCTTGGTCCTTGGATTTTCAGATTTTACAACTATGGTCCCTTAAAGTTAAACCTAATCTAATTCTAAATCCTAATTCACAAAACCCAGCTAACTAAACTAAACCCAGCCCAATCAAATTAAATAACCCAAGCCCAATCCCTAAAAACCCAACCCGGCCATTTCTTTTATCCCTTAGCTAGTACCACATTTGACCACAGTCAAATCCACCATCTCCAATACCAAGCCCGCCAAAACCATACCACCCCCTCCTCCTTATCCCTGACAATACCACCCCCTCCAAGCTTCCTCAACACACTTCCTAACAAACCAAGATGCATTTAATGCTTCTTCCCCATCATACGCTATCAGTCAATTGGATTTCCCATTATCACCATTTTGGCGCCAAAACTGAGTTGAAGGGCTGAGATCAATTCAAGGCTATCCAAGGGTTCAGAAGTGATCAGAGAAGAAGATAAGACTTATCCCACTTCAGTTTTTGTATAAATAGATCACATTGTAGCCTTTAATGGCAAGTAGTTAATTTTCCTTAATCGTATTGTATTTTAATTATTCAAGTATTGTCAATTTTAATTTCCAGTTATTATTACAAGTTATTTTCAGTTTGTTTAACATTAATATTGTACAATTTCCAAAAGTTAATGCAAATTTCATGTTTTCAAGTTTCTATGTTTTACTGAGAATTCGAATTAAGTTAAAGTTATGTTAAGTTTCACTCACAAAGCCTTAATACCCTTGCTATAAGCTTATACAAGCTTATCATAACTTGTTGTAAGCTTATATTAGTCTCAGGATGTTCTAATTTCAAAAAATGGAAAAAGTCAATGAAAGTCAAACCTGGACCAAAAAAGCTCTTCTGGTGGAATAAGCTGTTCTGGAGAGTTGAATTGGGTTTCTAGCTTGTTTTTGACAAGCTAGGTGTGTTACTGATCATTTAGTTCCACTGTTTCATAGCCTATCAGTTGTAAGAATTTTCCAAATTTTTGCATTAGTTTCTATATTACTGTTACATAGCTTAATTATAGCTTATTTTATAAGTTATCTGCTTATTGGTAGTTTAGAAGTCCTTATTATCTGTTTGATAAGTTTAATATAGCAGTTGCTTTAATTTTCTTAAAAAAATCTAAAAAAAAAGTCCATATCAGCTTAAATAGGATAGCTTATTCTCAGTGCTTATTTCCTGTAAGAAATCATTCATTAGTGCTTAATTAACTTAGTGAACCATTTGTCTTTTCAATTCATAGCTTAACCTGGTCAAACCTAGTTTTAAATCACCAAAACAGTCAACATAAAGGGTGTTTGGCATGATAAGTCAAATGGGTTAAAATGGGTGAGAACTGTTCATTTACCATTTGATCAACTTTGATCTTGATCAAAACAAGTTAGATAAGCTGTTTCTAAGTTCCTTCAAGTCCATTTGATAGGATTTGTGATTTTGAGTTGACTGTGATAATCATAGAACCTAGATTGATCAAATAAGCTATCTAGAGCAATAAGCTCTTCTGAACCTTACTTGTAGCTTTTCTGAGGTCTTTGGAGTCCGCTTAGTGAATGCTTAAAAGTTGGATTGAATCCATTTAGGTTTGATGTGTATTGAGCAAATTGCAACATAGCAGTCTGCATAAGTTGAACTTCCCAATCTCAGTTGATTTTCTTTGATTTTTCATTTGTCCAATATAAGCCCTTGTAAGCCATAATTTGGAACAGTTAAGGTTGGCTAGCTTGTCTAGTTATTAAAATTTTTCTTTGATTTTTAAATTTAGCTTTTAATAGCTTTTGGTCAGCTTAAAAAACCCAATATTTGCCCTGCACCAAGGGTATCTCAGCAGACCATTTGAACCTTTTGCTTATTTTGTGCTTGATAGTGCTTATTTCTGGTTCTTATGGCTTTTTGTGATTTACATTTTAGTTTTTAATTGGTTACTTTAGCTTATTTCAGAGTTCCTTTAGCTTTTTAAAAGCTTATCAGCCCTTTTCCTAAAAAGCCTTGGGCTTATTCTATAGTCCACTGATCAGCAATCATTGGCTTATTCTGAGCTTATTTGAGACTTTTAAAAATAGTTGCAGTTGTAAAAATTGCTTATCTTCTTGTGCTTGTTGAGTTTCAATAATAAAAATCAAAAAAGAAAATAAAAAGCAAAAAGGCAAGACTGGGATTCGAACCCCAGCCTCTTGACTCACACACAACACAACTCACCAACTGCCCTTGGGTCTTTTCCAGTTAGACTCTTCACACTTTTATTCTTAATCCACCTTTCCATTTTAAGCTATCCGAACCATTTAGCTTACTACCAGCTTATCCCAATAAGCTGCCACCTTATTTATATTTTTCCTAAGACTGTTTTAACATAAAGTAATTTCACAAAAAGTTTCAGAATTTTTAGAACAATTTTAATATTTTTTATGCATTTTTCTTTTTAAAACAGTTTTTAATTCATAATAAAAAATATAAAAGTCAGAAAAATATAAATCTTTTTTCTAAAATTTTCTTTTGTCATTTATAACTTAGGAAAAATAAAATTACACTTGTAAGATTAGATTTCCATATATCTTAGTTTTAAACCCGTTTTTAGAATTCCCGAATCGCGTTTTTAGTTTAATTTGTTTAGATTTTAAATTTTCCTTGAGAATTTGTTTCTCAATTAGAATAAAAAAAAATACAAAATTCCATATCCCAATCATCAGTCACTCTAATTCCAAACCTTACACGATTCCTCCATTCACACCTCGTTGGGACACGACCCGGGTGATCACTTGCCCGGTATCACACATATCACAAGCGTGAGTGTTTGCAAGTTAACCTTTTTCCTAAAGGGTTGGTTTGTCAATTCTCGCGTATCACGCGTATCCGTCTGTATTTATTTATATACGTACTTTTGCACGGACCACCTCCCCACCCATATCAACTGCCTTCTATTCGAATGGTGTTGTGCAGGATTTTCAAGAGGATTCTGAAGATGAAATTGATGAAAGAACTGGTGATGAGTACCTAGGTGACTTAAACTTGGAATTCCAAGAAAGGGCACTCCTTGCCAATTCAAAACGTTTTATCAAAAGAAATCAGTCAAACTTTTCAAAAGCTAAAGCAAATGAAACCACTGAGTATTTCAAATGTGGTAAAAAGGGCCACTTTACAAGAGACTGTTATTCAAAAACCATCTCAGAACCCTCTTATAAATTTTCTGGAAACAGTTCCTCAGGAACTAGCAAGTTTCAACCTAGAATGTTTCATTCGACCCAACATTTTCAAAACAATAATGTACAAAAGGGTCAAAAAGACATTGAGACTAAATATAGGAAAGCTAAGGCTAAACTTGCTATTCTTGAAACTAATCCCTCAATGTCTCAGGCTGCTCACACTTCCAAACCTGTTCAGACAAAGAACAAGGTTCTTGTAGCAGAAGCTTATGACTGGGATGAAGAAGAGGTCTCCTCAGAAGATGAGGAAATTAGAGTGAGTGCACTGATGGCACTTTCTGAAGGTGATCAGGTGGCTGTTGGAAAAATCCATGCAAGGAATGGAGAGTGGGTGAACATAAACATGAAGAAGGTAAACACTTTACTTTCAGTGGATGATGATTTTGACTGGCAGTCCTATATGAATTATATTTGTGTAGATCTTAAGTTTGTAGAAGAACAAAGGCTTAACTTGCTTTCAAAATATAACAATCTTGTGTTAGATTTGAATAAGTGTAGAGATGAATTGCTTGTATTAAAACAAGCCAAGTTAGAAACTATTACACTACAAATTCAAAACACTGAGATTTTGAAACAAAATCAAGCCCTTCAAAATGAACTTAACAGGGAAAAAGCTGTCATTGAAAGCTGGACTAAAAAGAACCCCAAGGTCTATGATACTGTGAGTCTTATTCCTAATAATGACAAGAAAATTATAGGAATAGACCAACTCACTGATACACCCAGTGATAGTCACAAAGAAAAGACCTTTATTCCAGCTGGCATATCTTTTGAGCAAGAAATGCAACCCAAGTCAAATGACTGGATTGTCAGGGACAACCCAGTCAGTAAGTTACCAAACTTTGAGACTGGAAAAATCTTGCTTCCTGAAAGTCAGGCTCTGAAAAATATGCTTGGACTCACTGACCAACCCAGTAGTACTGAGTCAGTCAATGAGTCTGAATCTGAATCATTCACACCACTCCCACCTCTGAATATCCTTCAGGGTGATGCACCAGGAATGGGAAATACCATCCTGAAAAGGCAAACCCCTGAAGTCTCAGTACATTCTGATGACTCATCAACTTCAGTCCCTTCTGAAGTAAAAACAGAAAGCCCTGACTCCAAAATTGATCAGTTGGCTGAGCTTGTCAGGAAGCTGAGTGAGAAGATTGAATCTTCTGAGAAACCTTCTCAATCCAAGATGAAGGAACCCAAATCAGCTTCCTCAAGCACCAAACCAAAACCCTCCAAACCCCTGAAAAGGTGTGAGCTGTGTCACTATACCAATCATTTCACTGATGATTGTTATAGAATCCTTTACTGCATGATATGCAAAAAGGAAGATCACATGACTTCTGATCACCAATCATACACATCCACAACAAAGATGGCAAACTTTAAAGCTCAGGCTTTAAAATACCCTTCTAATTCTAAACAAAAACAGAAACAAAAGGCCAAGCCTTTTCCGTCTTGCCCTCATTGTGGCTTCAATGACCACCATCCTAAGGATTGTCTAATGGACAACTGTTGTGAAATTTGTGGAGATTTCACTCACAACACCTCAGGACATGAAAAGGTCATTCAGACCAGAAGAGGTATGACCAAGTCATCCTCTCAGTCCACTGAGTCTACCTCTGCAAACAAATGCAAAACCTGTGGTAGCTCAGTCCACTCAACCACTGACCATAAATCAATTAATACTTTTAAGAAGACTACAAAAGTCAATCCCTCCAAGATGAGGGGTCCTAGAAAGAACTAACTCAGTTTACCATTTGTGCAGAGGCATGCCAGGGAGCCTGTTTGGCATCTAGATAGTGGATGTTCAAGGAGCATGACTGGTGTGAAAGAGTATCTGCACAAATATGTAGAAGAACCAGGACCCAATGTGATATTTGCTGATAATTCATCATGTCTCACCGAAGGTTATGGTTCAGTAAACTGTAGTGGTATAGTCTTTACTAGGATAGCTTATGTCAATGGTCTTAAGTACAATTTGATCAGTGTCAGTCAACTATGAGATGCAAAGTACATAGTTCAGTTTGATGATAAGCAAGGGACCATCTTCAATGCCAATAAGGAAGTTGTCCTTATTGCACCAAGAAGGCAAGATGTTTATGTGTTAGACATGACCAGTCTAACTCAGAATGGAACTTGTCTCTTTACTAAGGCCAATGAAACCCTCAACTGGCTTTGGCATAAGAGACTCTCCCACCTGAACTTTAAAACATAAACAATCTTGTGAAACAAAACAAGGTCCTTGGCTTACCATCTCTTGTGTTTTCAAAGGATAAACCATGCTCTTCCTGTGAAAAAGGTAAACATCATAGAGCATCCTTTAAAACCAAAACAAACTTTTCCATCAGGAACTGCCTTCATCTTCTCCATATGGATCTCTTTGGGCCCATCAGTCCTAGATCCATTAACCATGCGAAGTATACTCTGGTCATTGTGGATGAATACTCAAGATACACTTGGGTTTACTTCCTGTTCAAAAAGAGTCAGGCAGCTGAAACAATCATGTCCTTTGTCAGGAACATTGAAAATCAAAATGACGTTAAAGTCAAACAGATTAGGACTGACAATGGAACAGAGTTCAAAAACTATGAACTTGAATGTTTCTATGATGAGAAAGGAATTTACCAAAAATTTTCCTCTCCTTACACACCTGATCAAAATGGTGTTGCTGAAAGGAAGAATAGAACACTCATTGAAGCTGCCAGGACAATGCTAAACGGATCAGTCCTTTCCAAACACTTTTGGACAGAAGTAGTCAAAACTGCCTGTTATACACAAAACAGATCCATCATTGTCAAGAGACATAGCAAAACCCCTTATGAGTTATTCAAGGGAAGGATCCCTGACATCAGCTACTTTCATGTCTTTGGGTGTCCTATGTTTATTCATAATAACAAGGATCACTTAGGGAAATTTGATGCCAAAGCAGATGATGGATACTTCCTAGGATACTTGTAATACCCCGACCCGACAAGGGTAAAGATATCACAACAATGGATACACATCAGATCAAAACAAAGCATACTAATACAGTAATACAAAAATTCAAGGATTTCAAATGACATATTGAATCTAAATGGTTACAATTTAAAATTCCAAAACAAATTCTAAAACATAATGTCTTCAATCCAACTCTAACCCAGCATAGCTATCCAATCTTCTATGTCCAAGGTACACTCTTCACTCATTCCCAGCTTCCTACTAATACCTGCCGCGTGAAAAAGAAAACGCGGCTGAGCTACGAGAGCTCAGTGAACAGATATATAGATAACAAGAAACGATAATGGATAGCAGTACAAGGGAAATCAGGAATGCAAATCATACCGATACGAAATCAAAATGAAAGGAATGAGAAATGGATCATGAATAAAAGAAAAGCACAAAAGTGAATAAGATTAAAGAAAAAAAAAAGGAACACAGGAATCTATCACGAGCCCAGATAACTGACAATACTATAGCATTACTAATATAATAAAAAAAACCTGTGTAGATTGATCAGCTCTCAGACAAAGTGAAAGACGTGTATCGCACACACAATCAGTCACCAGATATAATAATCATAATCATATAACATATACAGATAACAGGTCAAATCTAGAGTGCACCCATACGCCCCACAGACAAATCAATAATCATAATTATAATGGCCATAGCAAATAATAAATACGGGACGGAACAGGTCATCACTCTCCTGCCCTAGAGTCATGTCAAAGGTGCGTCAATGACATGGACATGAAACCCTCATGCCTAGTGATTGGCTCGGATATCAAACTGTCAGGTCAAAGGTCAAATATACTAGCATAATTAGAAAGTCAACTCTTAAGGTTTCATGGCATAAGGTTCATATCAAGAAATTTTTAGGATTTAATATCAAAGGTTTTAGTCGGAGTTTATCAGATTAATTTTTATATCAAAGTTTAAGTTCAGTTCTAAAGGGCAATATCAAAAGGTTTTCAGAAAAGAGTTTTCACAAGTTCATAATTAGAGGTCATAGCAAAAGTTCATTTAAAAAGATTTCCATTTAAAAGTCCATTTGAACAATCCTTCACAAACGGTTTCATGACAACTGATCTTACAAAATAGTTTTCATAAAAATGGTCTTCCAAAACTTTTATTAACTTCCATTAAAATAGTGTTGCTTCTTTTAAAATAGCTTTTCTCAAACGGTTTCATATGTATTATCAAGACAGTTCCAAAATCAATTATGTTCAAATAAGGATTTAACAGATTAAGGTTTATATCAAGAATCAAATCAAGTTTTACTACAAGTATATCAGATTAAGTTTCAAAACAAGATTTACAGATCAGGATTCAGGACAATAGGTCAAAACAAAGAGATTCAATAAAGATTCAGAACAAAGGGAACACATCAAGGGTTCACAAACAAAAGATCACACGAAAGGTGCACAAACAGGAGGGAACATAGCAATGGCATAGGGAATCCTAAACGAATCAAAATACGTAATCAAAAGAAACGAAGGCACCTTACTAGAGAAGGGCAGAATATCTGTACCTTATTATGAATGCAAGAACACAGAGATAAACGCTGATAGAGATTAGATTACTCCTTCCTCGAACCTAAGGGAGTAGAAGACAAAATGACAAGTGGGTTTTAGTTATCTTTTCATTTTAAGCAGGTTTCCCGAATTAACAGCTTTTCACATTTAGCAAGATATTAATATCTCAGATTAAGTTAAGTCCTTATTTAAGGCTTATTATGGTATTAAGGTATCTTCTAGCAGGTTACAAAAGTTTAGGGTTTATTATGACAGATTTTCATAGTTCAGGGTTTTAATTGTAAATTCATCTAATTCAAAGGCATAAAGTGAAAATACTTTAAGTTACTGATTAAATACTCATTTTATTCAGAATGACATCTTAATCCTTTTAGTTTCACCATTTACAGATTAAACCCCTTTAGTTATATAGTTTACAAAACAAACCCTACATTTACATAATTCATGTTTTAATCCTTATAATATTCATATTTTCCAAACAAGTACCTTATTTTACAAAGTTACAAAACATAACCTCAGACTTATATGAATTACAAATTAGATCCCTCAGAATTTATTAATTACACATTTGGTCCCTTAACTTTACAAAACTTATAATTAAATCATAATTTCATAACAATTACATATTAAGCCCATAACTACTCAAAATTACACAAAACACTCTTAATATCATTATTTACCCAAATGACTTCAAGTTTCCAGAATTTACACTTTTAGTCCCTCTATTTTAATTAATTACAATTCGACCCTTATAAATACCATTTATTCATTTTCTTGCAATATTTACACTTACGAACCCTCAAGTTATATTTTTCCCACATTCCTACTGACTTATATAACATTACAAAAATATCCCACAAGTTTCAAAGTTGGCAAAACACACCTTTATAATTTTTAAAAACCCAATCGTATATACTTCTAATGTGCAAAACCAAACCCTAATACATCTAATCATTAAGCCATCATTCCCCAATCATTGAATGCATTTATTACTCAGATCCAAACCACAAAAACATAACCCTAATTCGTTCTAGGGTTTTTCTCTAGTTTTCCTTATTATTTCACATGATCCGATTTAAACAATAATTAGCATCAATTAACCTAGGCTTCTAAAAATCAATTGGCTATTTTTCGAGGCTTATATATTCATGATAGAACTCAGAAAAATTAAGGACCAATCTCAGAAAAATAGTATACTCATATTTGGGAATTAAGTGTGTTTTAGGTCTTAAATTTTCGTACGCCTTATTTATCTTGCATGACCCATGTTTACTATTTTTCCTGAGTTATATTCGACCTGAGGATCATTAGAAAAATGCTAATTAAATTTTAGAACGTAAGGATTTAGCACAAGAATTATTTACCTCTCGGTTGGGAATTTCGAACAAGAAAAATCAAAAGCACTTAAACCAAGCTTCCTAAATTCGATCTCCTATTTTTCTTAGTTTCTTTAATCCTTGATGAACTCTATAAAATTACTAGATCAGGTCCAGAAGTCGAATGAGGGTTTGAGGGATTTTAGTTTTGGGCGATTTAGGGTTTTTCGGCAAAATAGGGTTTTATAAAAATTATGATTTGTATTTATATTATGTAAACCGACTTAGGAGGGGGTGAGGTCCAGAATTTCGGCCTAAAGGTGAGCACAAGATCATAATTTGATTTGGTGTATACTTCCTTTATTTAGTTTTGTATTTATCTTAATTAAATGATTTTACAAATATAATTAATTTGCTTAATTATTTTCGGATGTATATATATAATGTATATGTGAGTTTAATATTTTTGGACATTCAAAATAATGTAATGTTGTCCCAGAAATTAATTTACTTGATATGTAGTTCGTTTTCAGAAGTTTGGAATTGTTTCAGAATTTTACAACTTATTTATTTAGGTTTTATGGTTTCAGGGGTAATTTGGTCATTTTATATGCTTTCTGAATTTCAGGTATTACAACTTCTTCCCCACTAACAAAAAAATTTCGTCCTCGAAATTTGCAGGAAGCAGAAAGAAAAGAGAACGGAACACAAAACAAGGACATACCAGACCTAATAGATGATGATCGGATTCTCTCGGAAGAGACGTAAGAATTACACAGGATTTTGATTTGACAAGTCAGATTAGAACGCACAGGAATAGCTTATCGATAACATCAATTGGTAGAAGTTCTATAACAGGACCTAAGATTATTATCGGAAGTTCGGGGGTCAGCAGAGTGCGTGACGAGAATCCAGACGTATCAATTCGCATAACGGTGAAAGCTGTTTACGCGTATAGGTAGAATGAACTTAAAGTCTCACTAACGCAGATGATCTCAAACAGTTATCAGGATTTCTAAAGCTCTAAGGCACTTCTCGAAATATCCGATGCCCACAACAAGTGCACGTTATATGACGTAAGTATTATCACGTTGGCCAGACGTCATAATACTGGCATCATATAAATATGCCCTCATGATGGTCATACTTTATCTCAAGTCGTGAACAGAACAACTTATCTTAATCCACCTAGTCTTCCTACGGTCTCAGAGGTCACAAAAATCAAACACCTTAACTAAGAGGAGAACGAATCACTCGAAGGAGTTAACGGAACCGATCTAGAATGTTTATCAGAATTTGGGCACATCATCAAAAGCATCAGGTCATCCATCATTCGTCAAATTTGACATATCAAAGCCATCGTCCTACATACGCGGAATGAACACAAAGCGGAATTACTAATAGAGAACCTAAACCATTCAAAGGATTTTATCATCAGGTAACCGAAATTTAAATAGGTCAAACGAAAGTGAACTACGTCATCCATTCAATACATGCTCTTAAATCTCTCTCGATTCCAGGCAGTCTGTCTATGTATGTCCATATGATCATCGGGTGAAAAGGATTTATAACTTGAGTCTGATCCCTCAAGTCTTCGGCACTTCTTCTTGGAACTGTGGTGTGATAACATGAATCTCTGACCTAGTCGCTGTGTATTTCCCATTCACGAGCCTGCTTCTACTCCCGACTCATCTTAGTACCACTAAAATGAATAGAGAAGTAAGGCTGTGTGTCTTTGACAGGTCTCCTAGCACAAATCGAAATTCGCCAACTCTGATTGCTGTCGTCACCGGATGCCTGGTAGTATTGTCTGCTACAATCTCTGAAAGCCAAGCAAATTTACTCGTCCAGAACAAAGGGTCATTCTTTAATACGAAAATGGTCTACATGTTCCTCGTTCGTCTCAGAGCACAAACATGTTGTCATACTATGACAATTTGTCCAATTACTCGTGCAAACATGATTCTTATTAACCAATACTATTGGCATTATTTAAGACTCACAATGGTCAAAATGAGTAAGAAAACAGTTTTCATGAATTGTTTCAGGGAAAACTTCATATCTAATTCACATCACCCATCTTTACTAATAAAACTGAAATACTTTACGGAAGTTGCTCTCAGTTAGTCATCTCCCATCTTAGGAGTTCTCGTGGTTGCTTCTTCAGTCCTTCAAACATTAATGAGGTTGTCTGATATAGGGTTTCAAGGTAGAACAATTTAATCAGTGACACGTAGAATTGAAAAGTGATTACGGTTAAAATTACGGTTGGTTTACGATAATTGATATGCAGACGCAAAAATTTTCTCCTTCTTCTTCATAAATTAAATAGAGTATTTAAAAGGGAACATCGAGGTGGACAAAAACATATTACATCAGCTTCTTCAATCTCTCAATTTCAACAGTATCATGGTTCGTCAGCTGATATCGGTTCAAAGCCAATTTTACTTCTCAATCAGGAGAGATACCCAAAAGTTTCATCAGAAGCACCAGAAAATTTGTACAACAAAACTTCCAATGCCAAAACTTCTAATGGTGGATACTAATAGGTGTCAGGAGAATTTGACGATCAAATGAGATCAGGGTAAGTATTTCCATAGCAGTTTTAAGCTTAACATATCTGAGCGGTTAAAGGTTATCATAGCAAAAGTAGGGTGGAATTTGCAAGACAGAATAGTATCGGATGATACATTTATATCCAGCATGGAAAATGATTTATAGAAGGTGTCAACCACATTAGGGTTAAACGGCCCTCAGAATGGTCGGAAAATATTAACTGTTTATCAAACGGATTGGAAGTGAAAGTCAAAATCAGGTAGCGGTAGCAAGATTTAACAATCGGTAATCATGGTAAGGGTTTCAAAATTGTTTTAAACGCCAAAGGTGAGACATAAGAGGATAGTCGTCAATATTAGATGATCAGTCAATCAATCCTTATAAGAACACTAGACTTCTTATGGAAACAGGGATGGTTAAGACGAAATTAAATAGTGTCAAAAGTTTCATAGATGATCATCGGAAGCAAGAAACAACTGACGGAATGTATCAAGTACATCATTGTCAAGGGAATTCTCAGAATGCCCGAAGAGGCATCAAGATGATTAACAAAAGGTTCAGAGATTGGAGTCGGAATCTGAAAGCAAGGATCAAATAGTGACGGATGACTACTATGCAATTTTCAATGCTTCAGGTTTTATTTAGGTTCAATTCTTAGGTGGTGCAAGGCATAAGCTCTAAATTTTCAAGTGTGATTTCAATAGGCTTTAACCAAAAGCAAGGCACGAATCAGAGTGATGCGGAAGCAATACTACTTAAACAAAATGCCTTATAATCTATTCATTCCTCACTGGTCAGGATTTAAGTTCCTATAGGGAAATCCTAAAGCAAATTCTCAAAGGTTGTCCTACGAGCGCTTACAGGGGAAACTTAATGGTCCAGGATTCACAGGTCAAGGGTAAATGTATTACGAGTCGCATCCTGTTATCTCTGATACCATAAATTGTAACACCCCGACCCGACAAGGGTAAAGATATCACAACAATGGATACACATCAGATCAAAACAAAGCATACTAATACAGTAATACAAAAAATTCAAGGATTTCAAATGACATATTGAATCTAAATGGTTACAATTAAAACTTCCAAAACTAATTCTAAAACATAATGTCTTCAATCCAACTCTAACCCAGCATAGCTATCCAATCTTCTATGTCCAAGGTACACTCTTCACTCATTCCCTGCTTCCTACTAATACCTGCCGCGTGAAAAAGAAAACGCGGCTGAGCTACGAGAGCTCAGTGAACAGATATATAGATAACAAGAAACGATAATGGATAGCAGTACAAGGGAAATCAGGAATGCAAATCATACCGATACGAAATCAAAATGAAAGGAATGAGAAATGGATCATGAATAAAAGAAAAGCACAAAAGTGAATAAGATTAAAGAAAAAAAAACAGGAACACAGGAATCTATCACGAGCCCAGATAACTGACAATACTATAGCATTACTAATATAACAAAACAAACCTGTGTAGAGTGATCAGCTCTCAGACAAAGTGAAAGACGTGTATCGCACACACAATCAGTCACCAGATATAATAATCATAATCATATAACATATACAGATAACATGTCAAATCTAGAGTGCACCCATACGCCCCACAGACAAATCAATAATCATAATTATAATGGCCATAGCAAATAATAAATACGGGACGGAACATGTCATCACTCTCCTGCCCTAGAGTCATGTCAAAGGTGCGTCAATGACATGGACATGAAACCCTCATGCCTAGTGATTGGCTCGGATACCAAACTGTCAGGTCAAAGGTCAAATATACTAGCATAATTAGAAAGTCAAATCTTAAGGGTTCATGGCATAAGGTTCATATCAAGAAATTTTTAGGATTTAATATCAAAGGTTTTAGTCGGAGTTTATCAGATTAAGTTTTTATATCAAAGTTTAAGTTCAGTTCTAAAGGGCAATATCAAAAGGTTTTCAGAAAAGAGTTTTCACAAGTTCATAATTAGAGGTCATAGCAAAAGTTCATTTAAAAAGATTTCCATTTAAAAGTCCATTTAAACAATCCTTCACAAACGGTTTCATGACAACTGATCTTACAAAATAGTTTTCATAAAAATGGTCTTCCAAAACTTTTATTAACTTCCGTTAAAATAGTGTTGCTTCTTTTAAAATAGCTTTTCTCAAACGGTTTCATATGTATTATCAAGATAGTTCCAAAATCAATTATGTTCAAATAAGGATTTAACAGATTAAGGTTTATATCAAGAATTAAATCAAGTTTTACTACAAGTATATCAGATTAAGTTTCAAAACAAGATTTACAGATCAGGATTCAGGACAATAGGTCAAAACAAAGAGATTCAATAAAGATTCAGAACAAAGGGAACACATCAAGGGTTCACAAACAAAAGATCACACGAAAGGTGCACAAACAGGAGGGAACATAGCAATGGCATAGGGAATCCTAAACGAATCAAAATACGTAATCAAAAGAAACGAAGGCACCTTACTAGAGAAGGGCAGAATATCTGTACCTTATTATGAATGCAAGAACACAGAGATAAACGCTGATAGAGATTAAATTACTCCTTCCTCGAACCTAAGGGAGTAGAAGACAAAATGACAAGTGGGTTTTAGTTATCTTTTCATTTTAAGCAGGTTTCCCGAATTAACAGCTTTTCACATTTAGCAAGATGTTAATATCTCAGATTAAGTTAAGTCCTTATTTAAGGCTTATTATGGTATTAAGGTATCTTCTAGCAGGTTACAAAAGTTTAGGGTTTATTATGACAGATTTTCATAGTTCAGGGTTTTAATTGTAAATTCATCTAATTCAAAGGCATAAAGTGAAAATACTTTAAGTTACTGATTAAATACTCATTTTATTCAGAATGACATCTTAATCCTTTTAGTTTCACCATTTACAGATTAAACCCCTTTAGTTATATAGTTTACAAAACAAACCCTACATTTACATAATTCATGTTTTAATCCTTATAATATTCATATTTTCCAAACAAGTACCTTATTTTACAAAGTTACAAAACATAACCTCAGACTTATATGAATTACAAATTAGATCCCTCAGAATTTATTAATTACACATTTGGTCCCTCAACTTTACAAAACTTATAATCAAATCATAATTTCATAACAATTACATATTAAGCCCATAACTACTCAAAATTACACAAAACACTCTTAATATCATTATTTACCCAAATGACTTCAAGTTTCCAGAATTTACACTTTTAGTCCTTCTATTTTAATTAATTACAATTCGACCCTTATAAATACCATTTATTCATTTTCTTGCAATATTTACACTTACGACCCTCAAGTTATATTTTTCCCACATTCCTACTGACTTATATAACATTACAAAAATATCCTACAAGTTTCAAAGTTGGCAAACATACCTTTATACTTTTTAAAAAGAGAAAATTACTACAGAGTCCATGCAATTATTCGTTTATCTCAAATTGCCCAACCTTTTTCACTTTATCCAAAATACCCATTCATTCTGCGTAAATCTTTACGCAGGATACGCAGAATTACGTGGATGAATCAAAGCCGTTGAAAAGAAAAAAAAAAAAAAAAAAACTAACAAACACATCCCGCGCCAATTAAAACGCAGGAGGCGCAGGATATTAAAATATTCAATTTCTTTGTATCTTGCGCACTAGTTAACGCAGAATGTTTCTTTTTGGCGCAGGATGTTTACTTTTGTATCTTGCGTACTATTCAATTTCTATATAATTAAGATCAGTTTGTGACAAAAAGTTGTGAAGAGCTCTAAATTATCGAATTCTTTAATGAAAAAAATATCGTTGTGAAGAGCTCTAAATTACGAACAAAACAAGCCCAATATTAACATGCTTTTGACGTACGCATGATTTTATAAAAAATGTTGAAGTTTGATATAAATATATATATATATAAAAGTTTCACTTTTAGATTTAAAAACTTTTTAATAATTACAAAAACCACCCTTTAACTTTTTAATAATTACAACTTTTTTATATAACAAACTCTATTCGTCAAATATTTAGTAAATATCTATCGAATTCTTTAATGAAAAAAATATCGTTGCGAAGAGCTCTAAATTACGAACAAAACAAGCCTAATATTAACATGTTTTTGACGTACGCATGATTTTATAAAAAATGATGAAGTTTAATATAAATATATATATAAAAAAAATGAACAAAACAAGCCCAATATATATATATATATATATATATATATATATATATATATATATATATATATATATATATATATATATATATATATATATATATATATATATATATATATATATCAAACTTCATAATTTTTTATAAAATCATGCGTACGTCAAAAGCATGTTAATATTGGGTTTGTTTTGTTCGGAATTTAGAGCTCTTCGCAACGATATTTTTTTCATTAAAGAATTCGATAGATATTTACTAAATATTTGACGAATAGAGTTTGTTATATAAAAAAGTTGTAATTATTAAAAAGTTAAAGGGTGGTTTTTGTAATTATTAAAAAGTTTTTAAATCTAAAAGTGAAACTTTTATATATATATATATATATATATATATATATATATTTATATCAAACTTCAACATTTTTATAAAATCATGCGTACGTCAAAAGCATTTTAATATTGGGCTTGTTTTGTTCGTAATTTAGAGCTCTTCGCAACGATATTTTTTTCATTAAAGAATTCGATAATTTAGAGCTCTTCACAACTTTTTGTCACAAACTGATCTTAATTATATAGAAATTGAATAGTACGCAAGATACAAAAGTAAACATCCTGCGCCAAAAGAAACATTATGCGTTAACTAGTACGCAAGATACAAAGAAATTGAATATTTTAATATCCTGCGCCTCTTGCGTTTTAATTGGCGCGGGATGTGTTTGTTATTTATTTTATTATTTTTTTCAACGGCTTTGATTCATCCACGTAATTCTGCGTATCCTGCGTAAAGATTTACGCAGAATGAATGGGTATTTTGGATAAAGTGAAAAAGGTTGGGCAATTTGAGATAAACGAATACTTGCATGGCCTCTGCAGTAATTTTCTCTTTTAAAAACCCAATCGTATAATACTTCTAATGTGCAAAACCAAACCCTCATACATCTAATCATTAAGCCATCATTCCCCAATCATTGAATGCATTTATTACTCAGATCCAAACCACAAAAACATAACCCTAATTCGTTCTAGGGTTTTTCTCTAGTTTTCCTTATTATTTCACATGATCCGATTTAAACAATAATTAGCATCAATTAATCTAGGCTTCTAAAAATCAATTGGCTATTTTTCGAGGCTTATATATTCATGATAGAACTCAGAAAAATTAAGGACCAATCTCAGAAAAATAGTATACTCATATTTGGGAATTAAGTGTGTTTTAGGTCTTAAATTTTCGTACGCCTTATTTATCTTGCATGACCCATGTTTACTATTTTTCCTGAGTTATATTCGACCTGAGGATCATTAGAAAAATGCTAATTAAATTTTAGAACGTAAGGATTTAGCACAAGAATTATTTACCTCTCGGTTGGGAATTTCGAACAAGAAAAATCAAAAGCACTTAAACCAAGCTTCCTAAATTCGATCTCCTATTTTTCTTAGCTTCTTTAATCCTTGATGAACTCCAGAAAATTACTAGATCAGGTCCAGAAGTCGAATGAGGGTTTGAGGGATTTTAGTTTTGGGCGATTTAGGGTTTTTCGGCAAAATAGGGTTTTATAAAAATTATGATTTGTATTTATATTATGTAAACCGACTTAGGAGGGGGGTGAGGTCCAGAATTTTGGCCTAAAGGTGAGCACAAGATCATAATTTGATTTGGTGTATACTTCCTTTATTTAGTTTTGTATTTATCTTAATTAAATGATTTTACAAATATAATTAATTTGCTTAATTATTTTCGGATGTATATATATAATGTATATGTGAGTTTAATATTTTTGGACATTCAAAATAATGTAATGTTGTCCCAGAAATTAATTTACTTGATATGTAGTTCGTTTTCAGAAGTTTGGAATTGTTTCAGAATTTTGCAACTTATTTATTTAGATTTTATGGTTTCAGGGGTAATTTGGTCATTTTATATGCTTTCTGAATTTCAGGTATTACAATACTCACTTGTCTCAAAGGCCTTCAGGGTGTTCAACACAAGGAGACAGCAAACTGAGGAAACATTCCATGTTACCTTTGATGAGAGCACTGATGCAATCAGTGTCTCTAACACCTCAGTGGAAGAAATAGGAATTGATGATTCATCAAGATACCCTCCTGATGGACATCATCCTGACAATGACCCTTCCACTCAGTATCAAGCAAATGTTGACATCTCCTACTACATTAGAGCTGGCAATTCCTGACGTGGACCTGTTAACACGATATGACACGACCTGTTCTTAACAGGTTTCGTGTCACCCCTTAACAGGTTTCGTGTCTTAACAGGTCCGGACCTGTTAAGACACGTTAAGAGACCTGTTATAATCTTATCTATATATATATATATATATATATATATATATATATATATATATATATATAATCTTATATATATATGTTCAAAAATAAACCCTACTTTCCTCTTTCCATATCTTTTATCTCACTATCTCAGCCTCCAATCTCTTATCTCCATAGCTCCATTCGACCATTCCTCCACCATTAATCGATCCATATCTTTTTATCTTTTTATCCATAAACCTTAATCGATCCACAATCCCTTTCCCTGTTTCTTAATCGATCCACCATTATTAATTAATCAATCGATCCACGGCCTCCATTAATCTTCTCATCAAATCAATACTAATCCTGCATACATTACATACACATTTCATAATTTGACTTCTGAAAGTCAAATCAACCACTTCCATTCCACAATTAATCTATTAACAGGTAATCTATTGATCCCTTTCACTTTGCATCTATTGATCGATTTATAGTTCGATTTATGTTACATTTTAGTTTATATGTAATTAATTTATATGTAAAATATATATACGCTTGAAGGGCTCAGCTAGCAATCCTAACAGTCGACTATCACTAAATTAGAAACACTATCATAGTTTGGCCATAGCTGATAATTTGCTTTTATTTTAATCACCCAAAATCATCAACTGAAAAATGATAAGTTAATTTGACAGGAAAGTTGATTATTAATAAATGTATATTTATAAACGGAATAAAACACTTGTTTGGAATCTGTAAAAATACAAATAGTAAGGTTTTATTGTATATATCAGGTTTTGTATATATCAGGTTTTGTATATATTAGGTTATATACCAAATAACATCGAATTAATATCACTTGTTTCTTCTATATTGTAGCTGAAAATTTGATGTTAGTGTTGAATCAGATGCTTCAAACTCGGTCAACGTTTCCGACACACTTAAGGTAATCATTTAATACATTCTGATCTTACTAGGAATGTGATATATATACGTTATGATCTTGGCAGTCAATAGTTTTTGGTAGGTTGTTTTTTATAGTACGGTTTAAAGCCTCATTTAGCTTGTACATATGTTAGATTATGATGGTCAGTTTCCATTTAGCGAATCTTCATTACTTGTAGTATCTTGTAGTTATTTACAGCATATACGCATGTAGACTTACACCAGCGCCTAGGACTGTGCTTGTGACAAATAAGTAGAAGAAATTTCCAACCAACTGAAATGCATCACTTGTGGTGATCCGATACAGACCAAAGTTTTGAACTGCATTGAATATCACTACAGATGTAGCATCATTCACTACACCTTCCCCAAACACCAAACTGTATAATAAAGGGGTCTCATCCTGATTGAGGACCTGCATAGTAAGATGAGATAAATTAGCTCAATATGGATTCTAATTATATATACTAAAGAAAATAATGTGATCTGTACCTGCAAAGTGAAAACAGAATCTGTTGCAGAAAAGATTGCTCCTATTGCTGGAAGAAAGATGGTTGATAATATTAGCAAAAAAGTACATGTTTTTAAAAGGTAACTAAAACAAGATATGATAGGGAAATAAGGAGTGAGTGATACCAAGAAAATCTCCTAGCTCTAGACTCCCGACATTCATTCTTTTGAAAATGTTTATAGCGCCTGTAAAGAAGTTAGCAAATTTGTTTAGAATAATATAAACATGCAGTATTATTGTTATTCCACTTATTAGAATTGTTGGTTAAGATTACAATCCATATGCCCATATGTCCAATCATGTTCCTAGACAGATGAATTAGCATCTCATCTTAAAAAGGAATGACATTTTAAGACAGTAGCTACTAATTGATTATGTTGCTGAAAGTATATCAGAAACAATGGCATTTATGTTTAACAATATGCCATACTTTATGAGTGAGTCTGGTCATGTAATACATATTGTCAATTTAATTATTATTTACACTTTTCAGGTTTGAAGAATTGAAGTTGTGGACACGGGATTACGGGTGAAGAGTGAAGACATTAGAATTGTTTACTTTTGTTTCGTTATGTATTAGTTAAAAATATTATTAGGAACTCTCGTTAAATTGTTTACTCGTTTTGTTTCGTTATGTATTTGGTTTAAATTAAGTATTTTTGTTTACAGATCCCTTAACAGGTTTCGTGTCGTGTAACCTGTTAATTTTCGTGTCGTGTTCGTGTTCAGAAAAAATGACACGATTTTTTATCGTGTCGTGTTCGTGTTCGACCTTAACAGGTTCGTGTCTTAACATGTTTATGTCGTGTCTGACACGATATGCTAGCTCTATACTACATCATCCCTCACAACCTTCCTTACCTAACCATCACTGAGCTTGTTGAAGCACAAAGAAGTACTAATATAATCCATTAGTCTGAACATGGTGCTCAAGAACCAAACAATCTCAGTGATCAGTCAACCCAATCAGACACTCAAGATACTGAAAATCATCATGTGTCTGCACCTGATCCCACCAATCAGGCCTCCTCAAGTTCTACTCAGTTTTCTAGACCTCAGGACAGTTGGACTAGGTCTAAGGATATAGAACTTGTCAATATAATTGGAGAGCCCACTGAAGGCATGCTCACTAGAAGGATGGCTGCACAATTAAGAGCAGCATCTACCAATGAATACCTATTTGTGGACTTCATCTCCACAATTGAACCCAAAAGTGTCAAAGAAGCACTTACACATCCAAGTTGGGTTCAGGACATGCATGATGAACTGGAACAATTTGACAGAAACAAGGTAATAACCTTGGTCAAATGTCCTGAAGATGTTTCAGTCATTGGCATGAAATGGGTGTTCAAAAACAAATCTGATGAAAACGGCATAGTCATTAAAAACAATGCCAGACTTGTAGCCAAAGGCTATAATCAACAAGAAGGCATTGACTATGAAGAAACATTTGCACCAGTGGCAAGGATGGAAGCCATCAGGATATTCCTTGCATTTGCAACCTACATGAACTTCAGAGTGTACCAAATGGATGTTAAAAGTGCATTCTTAAATGGCTCACTGAAAGAAGAAGTTTATGTTCAACAACCCCCAGGATTTGAAAGTAGTGAGTTTCCTGACTATGTCTGCAAGCTTAACAAAGCCCTTTATGGACTAAAACAAGCACCCAGGGCATGGTATGAAACTCTCTCAGCCTTCCTGATCCAAAACAAATTTGTCAGAGGCAAGATAGACAACACATTGTTTATCTACAGGACAAATAATAATGTCATACTTGTACAAGTTTATGTTGATGACATCATCTTTGGCTCAACAAGTTATAAACTTTGCAAACAGTTTGAGAAACTGATGGCAAAGAAATTTGAAATGAGCATGATGGGAGAACTGACTTATTTCCTTGGACTGCAAATCAAGCAGACTGATAAAGGAACCTCTACCAGTCAAGAGAAGTATGTCAGAAGCCTACTGAAGAAGTATGAGCTCAGTGACTGTGCCTCAGTCAAAACTCCCATGGTACCCCCAAACAACCTTGGTCCTGACCTTACTGGAAAACCAGTGAATCAAACTCTTTTAAGAGGAATGATTGGGTCACTGATGTATCTACTTGCATCAAGGCCTGACATCCAATTCTCAGTCTGTTTGTGTGCCAGATATCAATCTGACCCAAGAGAATCTCATCTCACAGTTGTGAAAAGGATACTCATGTACCTGAAAGGTACTCCAAACCTTGGATTATACTATCCAAAATGTTCAGGCTTTGATCTTAAAGGATACTCAGACTCTGACTATGCTGGATGCAACATGGACAGAAAAAGCACCTCAGGCTCCTGCCAAATCCTTGGTGGGAAAGTAGTCTGTTGGAGTGCTAAGAAGCAACAATCAGTTGCCATGTCCTCTGCAGAAGCTGAATATGTTGCTGCTGCCAGTTGTTGTGCAAATGTACTCTGGATGAAAAGTCAACTCAGTGACTATGGAATCCAGTATAAGATGGTTCCCATCTTTTTTGATAACACAAGTGCAATTGCCATCTCAAACAACCCTGTTCTTCATCAGAGAACAAAACACATTGATATTAGATATCACTTCATCAGGGACCATGTCATGAATGGTGACATTGAATTACACTTCATTCCTATTGAATATCAGCTAGCTGATATATTCACCAAACCATTGATGAACCAACTTTCACAAGACTGAAAGCTGAACTAGGAATGTTGGATATTGAGAATCAGTCTACTGATTGAATTCATCAAACTAAGTGTAAATTCTGAAAACCCCAGGACCCTGACTCAATGTGTTCCTCAGTGAAAAAGATCACTGAATCACCTTCCCTGAACCCCTCACTGAATGAAGAGTCATTCAGGGCCCTCAAAAGACATTCAATGCTAACTTAAATGCTCTAAGTATCTAGTTAGTAAATGTCCGAGGTTGGTAACTGAATTCTTATTTAATATAAGAATATTTGTTCTTTTGCCTTTCTGGCATGCACCTCATGGGCCCCCACTTTCCCACTTGGCATTTAATGCCTCTCCAATCACATAATAGATATGTGATGATTCAACCCTGCAAATTACACTTTTTGCAGATGGCACAACTATTCACCTCGACTGTTGGGCAAATCCAGGGAAAAGTGGAGTGGTGGCATTTAATGCGGATCCCAAACGTTTTATACAAAACGGGTTTCAAATTTTTTTTTGAAAGAATAAAAATGCTTAATGCCTAAAATACCCTCCTCTCCACTTCCCTATAAATACCCCAAACAAAATAACACACACACGTTTTTTAGAAAATCTTAAGCAAATTCTTTCCCTTTTTTCTTTCAAAAAAATTACTCTGTGTGTCTTCTTAAGTCTTTAGAAAACCCAGACCTCCTAAACGAAAATGGCTACCTCTAAAGCTATCACATACGCCCCAAATGTGGAATTCCTCGTTGAGGGCGTAGACATGACCAAGAACAACGTGGTAGGAAACTTTGCCTACCCCCAAAAGTTTTGGGCGTACAAGAATGTAGTTAAATACCTTCAAAACTACTTTCTTGCTACGGCGTTCACAAAGACCCCCTCAGTCATATACAATGACTATTTGAGGGAATTCTGGTGTACAGCAGTGGCAACTAGCCCTGAGGACTCCAAAGACTCTATAATCACTTTCTCAGTGATGAATGGGAGAAGGACCCTCTCCCTTGACTACCAAACCTTCATCAAGGCCACGAGTCTTGATTTCGCTGAGAATTTTGAGCCCAACCCCACTGACCAGGAAGTTATGGCCGAATTGCTTTTACTTGGGCCACATGACCTAAAACAACCTGAAGTGGCCTCAAGAACCCTATTGGCCAAAGCGCCTGATGAAGCGAAAAGTGTACCGCTTTTAGGGGGTCATTTAATCCCTAAATCGTATTTATTTGATCAAATATTGCCCTAAATCGTTCCTTTTGTCATTTTAGGTACTTTGGAGAAGAAATCTGGAAAAGGAAGCATTTTGGACGTTTTTGGAGCATAAAAGTGAAGAAAACGACAAAGTCTCTAAATCTGCTGGAATAGTACCTGTGACGGCGTCAAGCCCCAGTGTGACGCCGTCAACCCTTGATAAGCCAGAGAGGATTTTGGACGATTAAAAGGGGACGGCGTCAAGAAGGCCATCAAGAAACCCTAACCGCGGCGAGGTGACGGCGTCAGCTCTATAACGTGACGCCGTCAGATCTGTTTTCCTATATATATTTTCATAATTTTTAGTCATTAGTGTGCAACTTTGTGAGGAGAAACCCTAAGACGATTTTTCTGCCATTTTTAAGGGTTTTATACCCTTGGATCTCCCATGTTCAATTGAAGATAAGTAATCAATTAATCATTCAATATGTCTATGTGTTGTTTGATTATATCTTGTTCTTGTCTTTTATTTAACATGCTAGGCTAGATTTATCTTGTGTTTGCTTAGATCTAATGAAACCTAACCATTGATTATTGGTTGTTGGTGTGTTATTAATTGTATTGGATGATTGTTTATCGATGTTAGGCTTAAGAAAACTGGCTAACCTCCTATACGGTAACTTGCTTGAACGTCTTAAGAAACATGAACCAATGCGTACTAAGGTTTTTATGGTTGTATTTAATGCATGAGCGAATTCTAGTGATCCCATGTTAGGAGCTTCTTAGCCGGCTCGACATAGGAGTGAAGTAGGAGCTTGTAGAGTTGGGGAAGTACGTATGCCACCCCACGATTGGTATTAAGGAATACGCCCGTCATCCACGCAATTAATACACACTAATTGATGAACTCAAATAAGTACATTTTATTACTATCATTTATCCTATTAATTTGACTTGTTTTATTATATTATGTTTGAGAATTGATACTTAATCGTTTACTTTTGTAATTCTCAGTTAAAAACAAGCATTTGGTGAAACTAAGCGATTATGGACTAAAAATGGAGCAAAATGATCAAGATTGGAAAAGGCTGCTGAAATGAAGAGATTGAAGACCATTGCCTGACTTTGAAGAATGCACGCATGCAATTCTAACATGCGTTGCATATGAAACTTTGGTCAACAAAGAAGAACCAACTTGTTCTACTCCAGATGCGCCGCATTATACTTATTACATACGGCACATCACTATCAAGATTTCACCAGTTATGATCCAACATACAAGAAGACATGCGCCGCATACAATTATGAAGATACGCCGCATCTCAAGGTGGTGTACGAATATTCTGGAATATAATAATCTTGGACCCCACGCGAAGTTACCTTGATACGCCGCATCGGACCAATCCGATGCGCCGTATCGGCCATATACAATCCTTACCAAGAATTCAAGAAATCAAGTGAAGATTAGAAGCTTAATGAAGAAGTCAAGATTACAAGTCGACACTTGAAGATGCTTTCGTATTTTGGCCATAAAATCTTCATCCGGACTCCGATTTAGTTGATTCAAGCGGCCACGGAAAGAGAAAAAGGAGATCTACCTGTATCTGAAGGAGATGCGGCGCATCAGGTCTTTAGATGCGCCGTATTGGGAGATGCTCCATATCAGATTTATAGATGCGCCATATCGGGTCAGTTTCAGACTTGGAGGCTACGTTTACTTATAGATGCGGCGCATCTAACTCTCTAGATGCGCCGTATCGACCCAGATTTCAGAATCTATAAATACCGAACTCATTAACGAATTAGGGCATCTTTGGGAACCCTTAGGGTCATTCCCAGACGATCACAACCCCTCCAAACAGCAGAAGATCACCCTAGAAGACCTAATTATCCTTGAAGAGTATCTCTAATCATTGTAACGTATTCATTATGCTTAATACTCTATTAATTACGATTATGTTTATGCACTTTGTTATAGAGATTATGGGCTAACACCCTTATGTGTTTGCCATGTTTTTGATTATTTGATATTTTGATGTGTTTCTAATTCGATTGGTTGCTAAGTCTTCGTTTTAATTATTTATGTTAGTAGTTTGTTTTATTGTAATAGTAAGCTTTAATTCATCAGGATTGGTGGCTTGTGTAATGTGACAACGGAAAGATTGCACTCCCTTTAATATTGCTTTCCCATCAATTAAAGTTTATATGTTGATGTCTTTGGTTACTACTTATTAGTGCATTGATAACCTCTGTGTTTATTAGTGGCCTGCGCATTTGATTACGGAAGAGAATGTGGCTCCCACGGTTATAGCTAACCTGATCAGTTAAATATAACTTTTAGACAAAAGTAATCATTAAGGGATTTCTCGCCGATAAGATTAGAGCCAACGAGAAAGGATTAATTACATACACTTCATATAAAACTAGCAATAAAACAAGTGACAAGCTATTTAAACATAAACACAATTATTAAGCAGCTTTATGCGGATTCCAATAGAATCTAGACTCTAGGTACAAGAGGTAGGATGGACCGCGCCTAGTCTTGAGCACCAATCACTGCAGGTCTTAGAACTTATTAAAACTTAATCAAAAATCGATTATATTTATTAAAATTTGAATTCGTTACGATTTTTGATAATTTAAACTTGATACGGCGCATTCTAATTCATAAGCGGTGTATCTGTTTTCTGAATAAAAGTCTGATTACATTTTAACGTAATAAGATACGGCGTATCCAACTTTCTAGATACGGCGCATCGTCCACAGATATCAGCCGTTTTTATTCTTTATATTCGTTTCTAAATTCATTAATTTATCTTCTAGCGAACAGATGCTACTGATAATTTTACCTATGATAACAGGTTTTGCTATGGAAGATATGTCAATGAACGGATATCTTACTAAAGGAACAAAACAACATGATTAATAAATTGGCAATTGAGTGCACCAATTGTCAACGGTGCTTAACAAAGTTCTTTTGGTAAAACACGATTTGAAAGGGATTACAACTAGAGGCGGAAAGTTAACCTTTCAAATGTGATCGGTATTAAGGAGCTGAACGTGAGTCTAACTTGAAGACTCTGGAATAAAGACAAGTGCTGACCGGGAGACAACCCGGATTTATCTTTTAATTTTCTGTTCTGTGTCGAGTCTGTCAGACCTGCAGAAGATGCGGCGCATCTCTATCAATAAGATGCGACGCATCACCTGCACTGGTCATATCTTATTTTATTTTATTTTTCTGCATTTTTATTTTTGACTTTAAAACTTTCTGTCAGTTTATTTAATGCGGCGCATCCCTGGTTAAGGATGCGACGCATCTTTTATTCTGATTCGTATTTATTCCAGGCTCAATACGGCGTATCTTTTTCTATAAGATACGGCGTATCGACTGACCTGATGATGTACAGTTTAATATTTCCTACGGGTTGTTGATGCGGCGTATCCAATATCCCATGGATACGGCGCATCGACACTCTGACCTGTAATTTTTAGTATTTTTATTTTTCTAACCAATGATTAACGAGATGTTCTCGAGTCTATTTTTCTGTGGTCTCTATATTTTTACAGGTCTGGGCAATTGAAGATATTGATGAACTCCCATATTACATAAGCTCACATTCTTACATTGGAGGATCATACCGAGCAAATCTCAGGGGAGTTTTCCGTTCTAATTCTTTTAATTTCCTGTTTTTAATTTCAAATTAAACAACGAGGACGTTGTTTATCTTAAGTGGGGGATGGAGAATTAGAACGTTTACTTGTCCTTATTTTTCAAAAATATGCTTAATATGTACTTAATATGCTTAAATTTAAAATTTTTCTAGCATGTTTTTTGTTTAAGATCTAAGTTACATAGCTGCACACATAACATTATTTCCAAAAATTGTGACTTTTCAAAATTCACAAATCTATGAGTGTGCCGGTGACTTGTAGACTTTAGAACTTGGCTTGTATACTATTCGAGACCACCATAATAAGTATTATTTTATATAATTGGAGTGACTTGTCTAAATTGGTAAATTTCTAGGATTACACCCAAATAGCCTTTATATGTTATGTGATATTAACTAACTACACTGGTTAGTTAACCCCCGTATAAACCCTTTGTTACTCTCATTTTTAGAGTAAGATACCCCTAGAAAAACACTCAGAGCCATTCCTTTCGTTTCTTACACCTTTGTTATAATGTTTCGTTACACCCTTACACCTTAGCCTACCCTGTAGATTAAAATCCGTGGTTGGTTAATTGCTTTAGGCAAAGTGTGTTTCCTTACATTACCTGTGTTCGCGTGCGTAATTCATTATCTTTGGTTGAGTCAGGAAATTGCACAATGCAATTGGTATGAAAGTAAATATTGTATATCTTTGGGTTTATTTTTCGTGTGTTTACTACTTTCGCTATTACAGTCATTTCTGAAGTCATGAAAAGTATGGAAAAATTATCCAGAATAGTGATGTGGTGAAATTTTACACATCTATGTTGATGTAAAAAAAAAAAAAATCGAAAAAAAAAAAAGAAATGAAAGAAGGAAAAGTTGGATGTTTGTTTTAACCAACTTATGTAAAGTTTTGTATTAAGTGGTCGATATCACCACTATTTGTTGTATATTATATTTATGGATTGAATGGGAGTTGAACGTTATGGGAACGCCAACTAAGGTTATTCTTTGATTGAGATCTTGTTGAGTATAATTCGTGTCTACCTAAAGCGTGTGTTTCAAGTGTTAAAGCGTGAGTTATTCTGTGATATGAGTCTTATTCATGGGATGGTTGGGATAGTGATTAACCACACTTAGGATTTTAATTTATCTGTTTTGTTTATTTTTCATTTTACACCAACTTGTATCCCAAATATTATCCATACCCTATATTATTCTTTATCCAAACCTTTGATTTATTGAGATTAGGGATTTGAGCAATCTTAAGTATCGTAGTCGTGGATTCGGCTATGTATTTAAGATTTTGTCGCCCTTTTTGATATAATATTATTGGTAAAGATTACTTGGTCCTATCTTTAGCCTATTCGAGTTAAGGATTTGAGCAATTGCAAGTATCGTGTTCGTGGATTCGATCATGTATTTGTGATTTTGTCGCCTTTTCTGGAATTTGAAATCGATAGAGATTAAGGAGAATGATTAACCCTTAAGCCTCAAAACCCTTTTTACCGCTTTAGACTTGTTATTCCTTGGCTTTAGTGGGGGAGATGTGTATACTTGCCAAGCTTATGATAGAATATTCGTCACGACTGGACAGTTAAACGATTAGATTTGCTTTTATCGAAATATTTTATTTTATTCCTAATTCGTTAAGTGTTTGGTTGTGTGATTATGATAAAACGAATACATGCTTAAATATAAAAATAAATCCTAATATCTTTTAGGATATATTTTCATAAGATTAATTCTAAGGTTTACTTGGGGACAAGTAAAGTTCAAGTGGGGGGATATTTGATGAACTCAAATAAGTACATTTTATTATCATCATTTATCCTATTTATTTGACTTGTTTTATTATATTATATATGAGAATTGATACTTAATCGTTTACTTTTGTAATTCTCAGTTAAAAACAAGCATTTGGTGAAACTAAGCGATTATGGACTAAAAACGGAGCAAAATGATCAAGATTGGAAAAGGCTGCTGAAATGAAGAGATTGAAGACCATTGCCTGACTTTGAAGAATGCATGCATGCAATTCTGTCATGCGTTGCATATGAAACTTTGGTCAACAAAGAAGAACCAACTTGTTCTACTCCAGATGCGCCGCATTATACTTATTACATACGGCGCATCACTATCAAGATTTCACCAGTTACGATCCAAGATACAAGAAGACATGCGCCGCATACAATTATGAAGATACGCCGCATCTCAAGGCGGTGTACGAATATTCTGGAATATAATAATCTTGGACCCCACGCGAAGTTACCTTGATACGCCGCATCGGACCAATCCGATGCGCCGTATCGGCCATATACAATCCTTACCAAGAATTCAAGAAATCAAGTGAAGATTAGAAGCTTAATGAAGAAGTCAAGATTACAAGTCGACACTTGAAGATGCTTTCGTATTTTGGCCATAAAATCTTCATCCGGACTCCGATTTAGTTGATTCAAGCGGCCACGGAAAGAGAAAAAGAAGATCTACCAGTATTTGAAGGAGATGCGGCGCATCAGGTCTTTAGATGCGCCGTATTGGGAGATGCTCCATATCAGATTTATAGATGCGCCATATCGGGTCAGTTTCAGACTTGGAGGCTACGTTTACTTATAGATGCGGCGCATCTAACTCTCTAGATGCGCCGTATCGACCCAGATTTCAGAATCTATAAATACCAAACTCATTAACGAATTAGGGCATCTTTGGGAACCCTTAGGGTCATTCCCAGACGATCACAACCCCTCCAAACAGCAGAAGATCACCCTAGAAGACCTAATTATCCTTGAAGAGTATCTCTAATCATTGTAACGTATTCATTATGCTTAATACTCTATTAATTACGATTATGTTTATGCACTTTGTTATAGAGATTATGGGCTAACACCCTTATGTGTTTGCCATGTTTATGATTATTTGATATTTTGATGTGTTTCTAATTCGATTGGTTGCTAAGTCTTCGTTTTAATTATTTATGTTAGTAGTTTGTTTTATTGTAATAGTAAGCTTTAATTCATCAGGATTGGTGGCTTGTGTAATGTGACAACGGAAAGATTGCACTCCCTTTAATATTGTTTTCCCATCAATTAAAGTTTATATGTTGATGTCTTTGGTTACTACTTATTAGTGCATTGATAACCTCTGTGTTTATTAGTGGCCTGCGCATTTGACTACGGAAGAGAATGTGGCTCCCACGGTTATAGCTAACCTGATCAGTTAAATATAACTTTTAGACATATGTAATCATTAAGGGATTTCTCGCCGATAAGATTAGAGCCAACGAGAAAGGATTAATTACATACACTTCATATAAAACTAGCAATAAAACAAGTGACAAGCTATTTAAACATAAACAGAATTATTAAGCAGCTTTATGCGGATTCCAATGGAATCTAGACTCTAGGTACAAGAGGTAGGATGGACCGCGCCTAGTCTTGAGCACCAATCACTACAGGTCTTAGAACTTATTAAAACTTAATCATATATGAAACTTGGTTAACACACTCTTCATATCTTTGGTATTTTCTATTGTTTGTTTATCTTAGTTTAGTTAGAATAAAACCAAACCCGTGCCAGTCTCTCAGGCGGAACCCCCCTTTACGTTAGTTTAGGAGAGTCGAATACCTCTAGAATTAGTATATTAGAAATCTCACTCTTAGTGATCGACACCCTACTTACCAACTAAGCTACATTGATCGGGTACACTGCCCGTTAGTGTTGTTATAGGTTAAGTCGGCAAAATATAAATGTAAAACTTGATAAGGAATAATCACCTATACAACGACACATCACTAATCAACCGGTAAAAGATAGTTAGGGAGTAAGGAAATCTAAGTAAACACATTTCTCTCCATATAAGTTCCACAACCTTTTTATTTTCAGTTATTTTATTTTATTTGCAATTGTAGTTATTTGGGTTAGTTGACTAGCAACTAATTCCGCCCACTCCTTCAAACCCGAGATTTTACTTGCTTTCATAAAAATATAAAAAAAAAAATACAAAAAGAACCTTCCCTCACCCTTAGACCTATGATAGTAGTTTTTCAATCCTAACGACACTATTCCCCTAGAGAACGATCAATCCCCCGATACTTGCCACTACACTATACTACATCGGTCAGGTACACTGCCTGGTGGGGATTGCAAGCCTCTTGAGATCCCTCGAAAGGTAAAACCTGTTGTAAGGTCGCAAAACCACGCATCAAGTTTTTGGCGCCGCTGCCGGGGAATAGTTATTGTTTAGGTTGAATTTTTATTTTATTAGGTCTACTCACTAGATTCCTTTCTAGTGAGATTTTTATTTTATTTTTCTAGGTTTTCTTTAGTCTATCTTATTTCTTTGTACTTTTGTTTGTGACACCTTCCACCTACCTCATGAGTAATAGTGATCGCTTGATCCCTGTTATTCGTATTTTCCGCCGTGCAAAACTTCCAACTACCCGTTCCCGCCCCCATCGTAGAAAACAACAACCTTTCACCCGACCACCACTTTGGTAACAATTCTGAGATGGAGGAGTCTGACCATGAGAATGACTATGCAGTTAGTCCATTTTACGACTCAGACTCCGATGAGGATGCTGGTAATGGAGAAGTAGTTAATGAGGAATGGAGAAAAGAGGAAATTGATCCCTTTAAGTATGTTGACCCTAGGACTAAGATCGAAAAGGATAGCCTCTTTAACATGCAATTTCCATGTAAGATTGGTTATCATAGTCTTAATGCTTATCTTAACTCATCTTTGCCTATGAACATTATCTCTCGCGCTAATTATAATAAAATCATGGTAGATGAGCTAGAATATCAAGGAGATAACATTGTTGCTAGGATTAAGCCACTACATGTATTCGTAGGAAGTTTTGTGTATTTGGTGGATTTTATGGTTATGGAGAACTTAGGAGAATTTATTGATAACAAATTAACCCAAGTCATTTTTGGAGAACCCTTCAAAAGGTTGACCAACCTTGACGAAAAACTTGTGGACGGGTTAATTACATTCTCGGATGGGGATGAAGATTTTGTTTACCAAATGCCCCGATCACATCCTAGGTTTAAGAACTTCTCCATTGAATCTTGCAATAGACTTGTGCCTATTGACTTGTTAAGTGAGAATGATAAGAGAAAGGGGCTCAAATATCCACATGAGAAAAATAAGAGATATTATCATGGATGTCTGGAGCTGAATGATGAGTACAAGAAAGATGAGGCAACAATTAGATGGCTCACACTCGGATACGTGAGCATAAGCGACACTAGATAAGCCTGACTTTGAGTCTAGCTACAAGACTCGTTAATAAAGAAAAGCGCTTCTTGGGAGGCAACCCAAGCTTTATTTGCTTTGTGTGTTTATTTATTTGTTTGTTTGATTTTATTTGCTTCCGTATGTATGTTTAATTTTTATTATTATTGATTCATGTTCGAAACTAAATTGTGAAAATGCTTTATCTTGTTTTTAACTTCGTCTTAACTACATATAAAGGTATTTTGCAAAAGTTAAGTGTAAGGGAAATCCAAATCGGTTTATTAGAACAAATGAACATGAATCGTAACAATAATAAATTAACATACATATTAGTAATTGTTTGAGTCAAATGCTTGTATCGAGTCATAATGATATTTTGCAGGATTTCCAGGAAATAAGGATTGAGTTTTTCCAGAAATTTTCCGGAAACTTAACATGAAAAATCTGTCAGATCATTTCTGACGGCGTCAGGCCTTACAACCTGACGGCGTCAGGTTTTAATTTTCTGAAATTTTTGAAAGTTTTGTTTTTCTTTCGGAATGATAAAATGCTTTATTAAATCTCTAACTTATAAACTCCAAGAATCTGCAAAATAATCATTCCACAAGCATTATATCCTTATACAGATTTATCCCGCCGATGTTATGCAGGTTTTCGTGTTTGTTTTCTCAGGTTTAACAGGTTATTTTGGACAAGGAGATGTATGTGGAATCTAGCTTTTGGCGCTGCTTTAATCTTGAAGTTTCAACATTACCTTGGAAGAAGATCTAACCATGTTACCTCTTTATCCACCGAGCGAATTAGGGGAGTATTTGATTTCATTCTTTTACCTTATTTACTTTTACATCTTGTTATTTGAACATTGGGGACAATGTTCATCTTAAGTGTAAGGGGGGGTAAAGTACGATACCTTAGAGAATACAATTGCACTTGATTTTTGTTTGTTTAATGGTAGATGTGTAATAAAACTGAGAGAAATACCTGTTAAGGCAATTTTAGTGCCAAATTTAAATTTTTTTACAACATATAGGAGTGAAACTTTGGTCTTAATGAGCGTCTCACGGATAGGAGTTATATGACTAGCACAAAACCGTACCACTAAAAATTTTCCACCCCCAAATATGTGAGGTTCGCCCCTAGAATTGGTAGGAAAAGCATTTATGCTATGATGTGTGTACCGTTAGCACTTAGATTCTAGAACTTGCGTTAGGACCATTCCGAGGCCACAAGTGAGACTACATTCGTGTGGTTAGATTTACTACATGATAAGAGGCATTAGGATTAACCCATTGTTTTACACCTGTGTTTTTGTTATAATTACATTGGCTACATTGGTCAAGTAATTCTCCCACACCCTTTGCGTTGTACTCATTTTTAGTACACGATACCCCTAGTACACCCCTCAGAGCCTATCTTTTCGTTTCTAACTTTAAGCATTTTACTTAAAGTAAGAATTTGTTTACACCCCACTTAAATGTACACCCAAATTGCCTTAGCCTACCTTGTATGCACTCATTTTTAGTGCATTATTGTGACAACATTTGTTTAAACCCCAAGTTAATTATCTAATTGATTACATGGTTGCTAAGTCGAGTCATATCCTTGTACATATTATTTTGGGACGATTGGGACTCATGGGTAAAGTACTAGTGTAATGGAGTAATGGGGAAGAACAACATTATTACCCCCATATGTGCTAAATATTTTAAAAGTACTCCAAGTGTTTCAATTATCTTAATTTGAGTCATTAGAATAGTTAATTGTAAAGTTATGTAAAAGTTCAAGTGTAAGGGGGATACAACCCCCCTGCGATGTATTATTTTGGATGGTAGGGCAAGAGTGTATGCAAAAAAAAAAAAAAAAAAAAAAAAAAAAAAAAAAAAAAAAGTAGAAAAAACATACGGACTACCATCCCGTTTCATTTGATGTTTATTTTATCTTTTTGTTATTTCTTTCATTAGCTTAAGTCGAGTCTAGTCTTGGCTTAGCAACGCCATATTGTACATGTAATTAATCAAGATCTTTAACTCGCCACCAGTAAAATATCCTTTATCCAACAAAACCGTGTTTATCATATCCCTACACCTAACGTTATAACCCGTTTAAAAGCCCTCTTTGATAGTTTATCTTAGGTGCTTACGCCTAGTGGAGGAGGTTTTTGATCCTTTCCCAAGCCTATGGTAATCTATTTGCTATGACAGGTAGTGAGAGATATTATTCATTTCCATTTATGAGATATACTTTTATGACACCTGAGAGATGTGAGTATCTAAACACTACTTGTGAGGTGCTAGTTTGTAATCTCCGTGCTTATTATGATTAAAGTGGAACGACTATTTGTTGTAATTACTTTTATATTAGCGTTAAATGACCCCTAACTTGTATTTTGATTAGAATAAAAGCGCATTTGCTTGAGGACAAGCAAATCTCAAGTGTAAGGGTATTTGATAAAGCGAAAAGTGTACCGCTTTTAGGGGGTCATTTAAGCCCTAAATCGTATTTATTTGATCAAATATTGCCCTAAATCGTTCCTTTTGTCATTTTAGGTACTTTGGAGAAGAAATCTGGAAAAGGAAGCATTTTGGACGTTTTTGGAGCATAAAAGTGAAGAAAACGACAAAGTCTCTAAATCTGCTGGAATAGTACCTGTGACGGCGTCAAGCCCCAGTGTGACGCCGTCAACCCTTGATAAGCCAGAGAGGATTTTGGACGATTAAAAGGGGACGGCGTCAAGAAGGCCATCAAGAAACCCTAACCGCGGCGAGGTGACGGCGTCAGCTCTATAACGTGACGCCGTCAGATCTGTTTTCCTATATATATTTTCATAATTTTTAGTCATTAGTGTGCAACTTTGTGAGGAGAAACCCTAAGACGATTTTTCTGCCATTTTTAAGGGTTTTATACCCTTGGATCTCCCATGTTCAATTGAAGATAAGTAATCAATTAATCATTCAATATGTCTATGTGTTGTTTGATTATATCTTGTTCTTGTCTTTTATTTAACATGCTAGGCTAGATTTATCTTGTGTTTGCTTAGATCTAATGAAACCTAACTATTGATTATTGGTTGTTGGTGTGTTATTAATTGTATTGGATGATTGTTTATCGATGTTAGGCTTAAGAAAACTGGCTAACCTCCTATACGGTAACTTGCTTGAACGTCTTAAGAAACATGTACCAATGCGTACTAAGGTTTTTGTGGTTGTATTTAATGCATGAGCGAATTCTAGTGATCCCATGTTAGGAGCTTCTTAGCCGGCTCGACATAGGAGTGAAGTAGGAGCTTGTAGAGTTGGGGAAGTACGTACGCCACCCCACGATTGGTATTAAGGAATACGCCCGTCATCCACGCAATTAATACACACTAATCAACCGGTAAAAAATAGTTAGGGAGTAAGGAAATCTAAGTAAACACATTTCTCTCCATATAAGTTCCACAACCTTTTTATTTTCAGTTATTTTATTTTATTTTATTTGCAATTGTAGTTATTTGGGTTAGTTGACTAGCAACTAATTCCGCCCACTCCTTCAAACCCGAGATTTTACTTGCTTTCATAAAAATATAAAAATACAAAAAGAATCTTCCCTCACCCTTAGACCTATTAGAGTAGTTTTTCAATCCTAACGACATTATTCCCCTAGAGAACGATCAATCCCCCGGTACTTGCCACTACACTATACTACATCGGTCAGGTACACTGCCTGGTGGGGATTGCAAGCCTCTTGAGATCCCTCGAGAGGAAAAACCTGTTGTAAGGTCGCAAAACCACGCATCAGCGCCTATCATCAAGATCTGGTTCCCACCTGTCTGGAGGATCCTAATGACTTTTGTCATTCAGGTCCTTGGAGGCAATAAATCCTCCACGGAGCAGTTGAATGCATCACAACAATTGATGGTGTTCAGTCTCCTGGAGGGTAGAAAAATAGACATCGGAGGAATAATCTTCCGTGACCTCGTGGCCAAGATCTCAGGAAAATCTAGGAAAAGACACATGGCTTACCCTAGGTTCATTTTCTGTGTGCTTCAGGACTTACTTGGCTCTGATTATATTAGGCCTGACGCTCAAGGATCTAAACCTGACGTCCTACACAAGGCCAATTATACGAGTGGCATTACTGAGGTACAACCAGTCGCCCTGACCGACTACATGTTGGTAATCATTCAGGGTGCAAACGCTGTCTCACCAGTACCTTCTCCTACAAAGAAGGAGAATAAGAAAAAGAAGGCATGGTCTAGTAAGGTGGTTAGACCCAAACCACTCGCCACTGAGACTGCTACCTCAAACAACCCTAAACAAGGGCAAACTATGGCCAAGACCTCTGAGACACCCATCAGTGAGACCCCCTTGACCATAGAACAAACGCCAACGGAGGGCACTGATAAATCATCCTCAGTGTCCTCGGGCAAAACCCTTCCTCATGGCTCTACTGACATACACAAGTCAGTGGGGTCAGGAACCTTCACCCTCTCACATCCCGATGAAGGCATTAGTCAATCCCAACCTTTGCCTGAGGGAGTACAGGGTCCTGAATCCTCGGTAGGGCAGCACTACTCTACTGAGAAGGGGACCCACACCCAATCACATCCCGTTCACAGCTCTCAGAAATCACACTCAGAGTCTCAGGGAGTCAAGGACCCTAAATCCCCAAAAGGGCAGTACAACCCTAATGGGAAGGGGGTCCACCAACAATCACAATCTGTGCCTAGTGATAGTACTGGAAAACACCCACCAGTCCTTGAAGGCGCACATAAGGACAAAGACTCAGGGGGCATGCAACCACCCACTGATATGGAACCACATCCCCCTCATGGAGGATCCATTCTCTCGGGAACTGACTCCAAGACCCAGGCTGAGCAAACCCACTCAGTTATTATGGCGGGGTCAGGACCTGGCCACAACCAAGGCAAGTCTTCTAATGAAGAGGAGCAGGCTAACCAAGTTTTGCAGATTCAGTCTATGGCAGATTTTCAGGCTGTTCTCTTTTCTGATGATGAGCTCAGCAATGATAGTGAGGAAGAAGTTTTTGAGGCAGGTGATGATCTGGACACTGATGCTCAACCCACTGAACAACCGCATCAGTCTTCTCCACCACAGGCTGAAGAATCAGCATCTCAGACTGATCATTCATCGGACTCTGAATCATCCTGCCCAGCCAATCTCAGGAAGTATGACAACATTCTTCCTCTCACTGAAAGTCAGTTGGTCAAGTTCTTGCAGAAAGCCAACAATGCTCTCTTTCGTGGGCTCACTGAAGAACTCTTTGATCAACATTGTGAAGCTGCAGTTCATTATGTCAACCTGAAGGAATCCGTTGAATCTTATCATGATGACGTTAATGAGCAACAATCATCGATCACCTTCTCCTTGAAAACTCTTGATACCCATCTTAAAATGTTCAACTCTACTCTTTCCAACATTATGAAGAGCGTTGCAACTATTCAAGAGTCAGTAAAAGATGACCCTGAGCTCACCAAGAAGATTCTTCAGGCTTCTGAGACCTATCAGCAACAGTCAGCCCAGTTCACTGAGCTTGTCAACATGCTGACATCTTCTAACCTTCAGGGTCTCAGCTCTTCAGTGGACTCCATCAAATCTTCACTGGTTCTTATGGAGGCAAATTTAGCAGCTTGGGCCAAGTCTTCGAATTCCTTGGCCTGGAATCTTGGGCCTCGTATGACCGCTATAGAGACTTCTCAGGCATCTCTTGAGGCCAAAGTGACCACTCTTCAGCAAGACACCTCAGACATCAAAACCATGATGACTGAGATCTATCAGGCTTTTAAAGGTCATGCTGCTCCCTCAACTTCAGTGAGCACTCCAACTCTTGCTCTCACAATGGCTCCAGCAACAGTTGAGGGGGAGAAAGTCACTGAAGCAACATCCAGCCAACAACCTCCTTCTCACACTGAGGGGGATATACCACCAAATCCGGCAGCAGCTCCTGAAACAACCCCATCATCAACTCACCAAGATAAAGGCAAAGGCATTGTCACAACGACAGAGCCTGAACCTACACCAAAATTGGTGCCTGCTTCCTTGGTCATAAGGCCTGGCCCTGATGAACCAGTCAAGGTCCCTTATGAAATTAATGGAGTGTTTTATCATCTCACTGAGGCTGAAATTCAGGCTCATATGGAGAGGGAAGAGTTGTTAAAGAAAACAGCTGAAGAAGAAAGGCTGAACAAGACTACTCTCATCCAAGTGGTCAGTGAAGAGGCTGAAAAGCTTGAAATACAACTACAAGCCCTTGCTGGAAGAAAAGGTGGTGAGAGCTTTATAAAAGCTCAGGATGCTGAGATGATTGCTCTCAGGCAGAAAAGGGATGAGTAAATGAAAAAGGCTGCAGAGCTAAGGAAAAAGAAAATTGAGAGGTACCAGTGGGTTATGACAAGCAGATTGCAACCAGAACCAATCACTGATGTCAAGATTCATCAAAATACCAAGCCTGCTGTCATTAGTGTCTTCAGAGGTCCAGACAAGAGACACTTTCAGGTTCATGATCCCTTTAGATTCTCTGACTTTGGGATCACTGAATTGGATGAATTGGGTCCAATCATAGTGAAAAAGCAGAACATGGTTATCAAAGACCTGATGAAATCCCTGAGGCAAAGATATGACAAACTGACAACAACACCTGATGAACTTGGTATTCCCTCTCTTCTCCCAGCTCCGGCCAATCAGCCTGCTCCCTCTCAGTCTTCTAGAAAGAGGAAGAAAATTGAATCTGAGCCTGAGATCAAAGTTCCTGGCCTTGAATGCAACAGAGCCCTCCCTGAAGGATTTAGATTTGTGAACAACATGGTCATTGAACAACCTGAGAGAGGTCTCTTCTTCACTGATGCGTTTGGTGACCCAGCCTTCCAAAGATGGAACGACATTGATAAGGCCGGAATTAAAACTATGCTTGGTTTCCTCATGATGGCCTCTCCAATACAAAGTCCTAAAAATGTGAGGTTCTGTCATGACATGAGAACCAAGATCCAAGAACATCCTGACCAACATGAGCTGGAATCCAAGAGACCAAATCTTGAAGCCCTTGGTTAGAAATTTGACAGAAGAATCTGCAACACCACAACAATCTTGTACTATGTTAGATGATAGGGCTTTGTAAATGATAAATAAAATTTATGGCCCATGTTTTTATTATTTCAGTGTCCTTAATAGCTTTCTAGTATATTCAGTATGAGTAGAAGTCATTAGCTCACTCATAACTGATCAAAACACTTAGGCATAATTTATATCCAAATAGGGGGAGATTGTTGGGTCCGTCAGTACCCAAGGATCCTGAAAACAGGATTTGAATACAAATTACGCTAAGTGTTAATCAACCGAAAATATACTTAAGTCACTGAGTGAACAGTCACTCAGTGAGTTACCTTCAAGATGCTCAGGACGAGTCTAAGAAGAAAGACTCACCACTCAGTAAGGCGGAACTCCCTGAGTGTTACCTGAGACAAAGAAGAAGGTAATGGGTTCAGTGAGTGTTGGACAAGAACTCACTGAACCCCAGTCTCCTCAACAAACAATAAGTGATTAAGGACTGAAGACTGAAGGCGAAGACTGAAGAACCTGAAGCCTGAAAGAAAGGCGGGATTGAGCGGGAAGAGTTTGAGAAGATAAGGAGAAGTCTTATCAAGCCAGAAATGAACCTTCCCTAAAGCGGCTAAAAGTCAAGAAGTGTCAGAACTGACACTCGAAGACTTTTTAGCCCATTCTTATTGGTTCTTGGAAATGACAAATACTGTTGTAGTTGTCAAACACACCTTGTATTCTTTTTGTATTTTAATCTTCAGTACTCTTTGAATGTTTGTATATAAATAGCAACAGATGGAGAAAAGGGGGTTAAGTTTTGTGCATTAAAAGCTTGGACTTTCACAAAACCCCTTTTCTCCTACAAAGAGTAACCAATCCCTGAGATAGCTCAGTGGGTCGATATTGTTACCTCTTTAGCATTGCTTGAGTTTAGATAGGAGACACACCATACCTTGTCTATTTAATCCCAAGTGTTTGTTCCATAAAACACTTGGGTAATAGATTCTTTGGTTGATTTTTAATAAGAATTTAAACGTTGAAAAACTTGTGTTTTTATATTTACGTTTTACTCATTAGTTATAATCAATCATTATATTAATCTCAGTCATAACACAATTAGATTAACTTCATAGTTACTTCTAAGCGTGTAAAGGGAACAACATAAGGCATGTCCACAAGACTGTTATCCGCTACCAGAAATAGAGTGGAAGGTGGAACCCCTCTGCGGGTGCCCCTTCAAAGGCTTTCTGGATGCATATAAAGGGTATCATCAGATCCAAATGGCAAAAGATGATGAAGAGAAGACAGCATTCATCACAAGCTAAAGAATATTTTGCTACACAAAAATTCCGGTCGGACTCAAAAACGCAGTAGCAACCTATCAACGGCTGGTAGACAAAGCTTTCTATAAGCAAATTGGCATAAATTTGGAGGTATACGTGGATGATTTGGTAATAAAAAGTCGTACGAAAGATGAGATAATAATAGACGTTGAGGAGACATTCCGAACCTTGAGAAAGATAAATATGAAACTAACCCCTAAGAAATGTATTTTCGGCATGGAGGAAGGAACATTCTTGGGTTACACTGTCAACGCTAAAGGAATTAAAGCCTGTCCGGATAAAGCAGAGGCCATCCTAAACCTCCCGTCTCCCAAATGTCTAAAAGATATTCAAAAGCTAAACGGAAAGTTAGCAAGCCTAAAAAGGTTCCTCGCTAAATTGGCAGAGAAGTCACTACCCTTCTTTAAGACACTTAAAAATGCACAAAAAAAGAGCGACTTCCAGTGGACTGCGGAAGCGGAAGAAGCGTTTAAGCAAATGAAGAAGATAATAGCAAGCCTCCCAACGTTAACAGCACCAATGGAAGGAGAAGAACTAATTATCTACCTTGCGGCAGCAAAGGAAGCAGTGGGTGCAGTGCTAATGACGGAAAAGGAAGCTAAGCAAATACCAATCTACTTTGTAAGCCGCGCCTTGAGAGGACCAGAAATCAACTACATTCCTATGGAAAAACTAGTATTGGCTCGGGTGCACGCCAGCAAACGTTTAAAGAGATATTTCCAAGCACATACTATAATAGTGATTACTGACCAACCCATTAAGCAGATAATGTCAAAACCTGAGGTAGCAGGAAGATTACAAAAATGGAGTATAGAGCTGGGAGGATATGATATACAATACAGACCCAGGATGTTAGTAAAAGGACAGATCTTGGCAGACTTCATAGTAGAGCGTCCGGAGGACGAATCCACTGATGAGATAATGGAAGAAGAAGAGAAACTCCCAGAACCATGGACCTTGTTCACAGACGGGTCATCTTGCGTAGATGGTTCCGGAGTTGGATTGGTACTTACCAATCCGGAAGGAACGGAATTCACCTATGCTTTAAGGTTCAGCTTTGAAGCAACCAACCACGAAGCAGAATACGAAGCTCTAATAGCAGGGCTGAGAATAGCAGATCAAATGGGCATCAAGAACCTCCAGGCAAACGTGTATTCACGACTTGTAGCAAATCAAGTTAATGGATCATACGTAGCAAAGGAGACAGAAATGATCCAATACTTAGAAAAGGTAAAAGCACTTCTCAGCGGCTTTAGAATGTTTTCAATCAAACAAATTCCCCGGAGCAAAAATAAAAAAGCCGACGCCCTAAGCAAAATGGCGTCCACCACCTTTGCGCACTTAAGTAAACAGGTGCTGGTGGAAGAATTAAAGCAAAAGTCAATAGAAGAAACACAAGTATTGGCAGTAGTGGAAGAAGAAGGAGATACATGGATAACCCCAATCTATGAGTACTTAACAAAAGAAGCGCTGCATGCGGAACCAAAGAAAGCACGAGCGGTTAAACGAAAGTCGCAGCGGTTCGCAGTTATAAATAGAATTCTCTACAAGAAATTCTTCCTCGGACCATGGTTGCGATGTGTCGGACCACCTCAAGCAAACTACATTCAAAGGGAAATTAATGAGGGGTCCTGTAGCATGCACGCAGGTACAAGATCTGTAGTAGCTAAAGCCTTGTGGACAGGGTACTACTGGCCGACTATGCACCAGGACGCAAGAAAACTGATAATGGCATGCCAAGACTGTCAAGTGCACAAACCTGTCCCAAGAAACCCATAGGAAAAAGGAACCCCAATTACTTCTCCATGGCCATTTTACAAGTGGGGCATTGACATAGCCGGACCCTACCCGGAAGGTCCAGGTAAGGTCAAATTCTTAAAAGTAGCCATAGACTACTTCACAAAGTGGATAGAACCCAAGTCGGTTGCAACTATCACAGGTAACCAGATAAAGAAATTTGTATGGGATAACATAGTATACAGGTTTTGACGGCCAGGAGAAATCATATCTGATATCAGAAAACAATTTCGAGTTAACCCATTCAAAGACTAGTGTGAAAAGTTATGTATCAAGCAACACTTTACTTCCGTTAAGCATCCACAAGCTAATGGACAAGTAGAAAGAGCAAATCGAAGCCTTGGAGAAGGGATCAAAGCTCGATTAGAAGAAAGAAGTAACAATTGGATGGAAGAATTGTCACACGTTCTATGGGCACATTGCACAATGATTAAGTCTTGCAACGGAGACACTCCGTTCGCATTAACATATGGAACGGAGGCTGTCATACCTGTTAAGATAGGAATGCCCATGTGGAGGACAGCAGAACTAGATACAGCACAAAACGATGAAGGGAATCACCTACCTCGGACATGGAATGTTTGTAACCTCAAGAGGTGCTATATAAATCAAATTTAAGCAAACCACTTACGTGGACCCCGTAGTGGAAATTTGCACTTAAAACTATCTAGCCTATTGTACTTTTTCCTATTTAAAGTTTTAATGAAAAAGTGGAGATTAGCTACCTCCACCAGTTTACCTTACTAAGTTTTTAAATTCCACTTTGTAATATTATGTATATATATATGTGAATAAGACGCGCACACAAAAAGGGCAAGACCCAAGAATGTTATTCCGGATAACAAAAGAATGAACAACCCCAAAAATTCATTCAAAGTACGTAAGAGGTATTGCAAGCCCGGTACCGGGAGAATAACCCACAAGTATTCATACAAGACTATTAGACAAGCGTACCAGTACGACCTTAGACTAATAGCAAAACAAAATTCATGACAAACACAAGGCCATAACAAGGACCGTAGATAATCACGGCAAACAAACAAAAGACGTACTTAGAAACCATAAATATTGTCTGACAAGTGCGCAAACAAACAACTACCGCACGTGGTTACAGCATAAACAAATCTAACTAGCAGGCTCCTGCACCGGAGTAGCCTCAATCTCTTTTTCGACAGGAGGGAAGGCAGAAGCATCGTCCATGGCTGTAGTTGGGCTGTCCCCATGAGTAGCTTGGACATCCGTGTCCGCTACGTCACAATCTTCTGTCATGACAGGACCGGAGGATATAGTCAACAAATCAGAAGTGGTTGCGACAACAGCTGATTCACCATCCACGGAAGCTGTTGTATCCGTCAAAATACCAATAGATAATGGCTTAACTAAAAGAATATAAACATCAGCAAGCGCAGACCGATGAGCAGCCATGTTTTCCCTAATCTTATCAACCCTTTGTTAAGCATTTTCCAAAGAAAAGGAAAGAGAGGTACCCCCAACAACCACATTATCTTCAGGATTATGCACAGGAACGAAAAGCTGTTATGGGTCAGGTTGTAAGTCAGCCATGCCAGGAGCATCTGCGAGCGGACCCTCAAGACGAAGAAGATCCATATAATCCGCAATACTGGCATCCTTGTGAGTTGATAGCGTAGCTAATAAAGGGAACTCAAACTCACGAAGAGTTTGCAAAGCAGACTCATAATCTGCTTACGCCGAAGTACGGTAAGCAGCCACACCCGAGAGGTCCGTACCTACTTTACTATGAGCAATTCCAGCTACCAACCCATCTTGCATCCCCTTGATAATAGCACAACTTACGACCCTCGCAAAGGCTGCAAGATATTTCGGAGAATTTAAACAATTGGTCATAACAAGCTTCATGCCGTGTGTCAACAACCACCGTCGGCCAGCTATAACAGTAAGCAGACGAGGATAGAACTCCTCATTAAGGTGCAAAGCTATCTCCGTAAGATCAGTATCTAGTTTAGCTACTTTGCGGACAACCTCATCCATCTGAGCATCCTGAATGTTTTCAAACTGCTCCTTCAAATCTTTGAAAGTCGACACGTCAACGCGAAGATCAGAACATGTGGTCTCCAATTTACACACCTATGACCAAAAAGGATAGGTAAAACAAAAAACGGAAGAAGAAGAATGGATAAAAACGCAGACTCAAAGTCACATACCCGATCCGCAATGGTATCATTATGAGACCTTAGTTCACGTTCCTTGGCCTCGGCAGAAGACTGTTGTTCCAATACCTTTGCATCAAGAGAGTCCTGCTCTCCCTGAAGCACGGTATTATGTTCCTTCAAAGAACTATCTGAAGATTCTATAGCGGAAACTCGAACGCGAATTGCCTCTATGGCCTCGGACTCGACTAAGGAAAGTATAGCCTCCAATTCAGCCACTTGAGCAGACAGCCTTCTCTTTTCCTTGATATTAGACTCAACGCGCATACGCACCTCAGCATTCAATACTGTCTGTATTAAACTCAGAAAATAACTGATCATTTCACGGCACTCCGTAGGATCATTAAGAAGGGAACCATTGGTTACATTCCATTTTGGAACATAAACATTTCCCAACAGGCTGGAATCAACATCGACCGCAGTACGGACATCACTAATAAGAATGTCATTACCGGAATGACCTGGAAAGCTACTGGCGTCTAGTTTAGGACTACTGCTAGACGAACTCGAATAAAAAAATGGAGAACCTTCAGCCGTCCCATCCTTTGGAGTCAAAGCAACAGCGACAGAAACGGGAGCAATATTAGTCACCGCCACCATTAGGGGACTGCACCTAGCAAAAGAGTCAACCTCAGCGTCAGCAACAGAGGTACTACATTGATAAGAAGAATCTGAAGAGATAACAAACCTTTCGACAGGATGGATCGTGCGGAGTATAGAACCATCAATGGAATATTGCTCCGGAAGGGTAGATATAGTGTAAGCAACAAAAGGTTGGGTCGGAAAAACACCAGCTCTAACCTCGGGCGCTACCAACACTATTAGCCAATAACCGCTTGATAACAGCTACAGATCGGCCACCAGTAGAAGGCCTGTCAGAAGTCCCATGGTCCCTCCTTAATCTCTTAGCAAGAGGGGAAGACTCACTAGCAAGAACATCCTCTTCTCCAGCTTTCGGTTTAAAAGTCATAACTAGACACCCCGGCTCGACATTTTCAGCTAACGTGACTATATGGGGCCCGGTACCATTGCCATCATCGGTACTGGGGCCAACCGGACCCATATTATCACCAACAGAAGTAGAATTTTGCCGAACGACATCAACAAATGGCCCATCAACGCTAACATCCAATTTGTTAAGAACAGGAATAACAGGGGAAGGGGGAGCAGTCTGCCCAATAGTATTTTCCAACGGCCTCGATTCACCGTCCAATTGCCTCTTTCTAACAGGCGTCACTTGGGTAAAATATGGAACCTCAACAAATGTGGATACATCCATTGTTGCGTAACCCAAAGAACCAGTTAATAGAAAAGAAGTCAACCCGGAAAAAACGGTTGTTCCAAATTTTGAGGTTATATGATCCTTGAGAAAAACGGGATGTAACGTCCGTAAGAATACCTATGACGAAGGAAAAGTATCGAGATCCAACCTGAAAATGCAGAGGTCCTTTGGAGGAAAACGTGATAGCTTAAAAGAAACTAGAAGAAACCACAAATGGAAAAATGAGGAAGAGGACAAATAGAATAGTAAAAACCGAGTCTAGTATTTATACCCATGGTATAATTAATTCCAGATAAGACAAGATGAGGACACGTGATAAAAAATGGTTCAATCAACGGTGGGGATCAAAATTAAAAGACGAGGACAAGAGTAAGACAAAGGGTCCACTTGGTCAAATCAGTCAAAAGGCGAAAGGCCAAAAACGGTCCACGACCACATCTACTAGACGCAAGGAAGCGTCGTAAGAAAGGAATCAACTATGGAAAGGGAACATAACGGAGCCTTAAGTCTAGTAACATCCACCGCACGCTAGCAACAAGAACGCGCGCAATAAACACACTAGACTGGGGGTACTTGATGACGTATAATACAGATAGCAGGCCTATTGGGCATAGACTTTATTATACACTATTGAGCGCCAGCCCAACACAACAGAATAGACAAACAAATACATTGGATGCCACCAAAGCCCAACCACGAGCGAGGAGCGGCCCAGATTCGCAAAAGACGCACGCAGATCATCCGAGCAATGCTTCCGTAATACGCTCACAGACCGGACCATAGCCACGGAAGATGATCTGTGTCCGCAATCATGATTAAATTACGGACCCTTGCCCGACAAGGGTCCCACTCTGGCCACTAACAACAATAAGCGAAATACTAGGAAACCCTAGTATTTAGCTCGCATATAAAAGGCAAACTTTAAACACAAGTACGAGGTATGACTTTCTCACATATCACAATACACACATATTCTATTACAAACATGATTACTTACTCTCACGTCGGAGCTTAATCGTGGGGTCCGTCCCCACGAGAAGGCTAACGGTTTACTTTCATTTGTGCAGGGAACCATTCCATTACTTGAATTAGTGCAGATCCCACTCACCGGCAGTCCACAAAGGCAGCCCAATACGCAAACTAAGCCCAATCCATACTCATCACACATTTTGCACTAACAGATACATAGTACTTCATTTTTAATAAAAGTTATAATAAAGCTCTTTAATTTGCCAATATCTTGTTTTTCTAGTACATTGAATGTCCTACCACCATAGTTAGCAGCACAACTAGTTGAAAACATATATAGCTTACGAAAAGCAAAAAGTTATAATCTAAGTGGTATTCAGAAAATTTTTTTAGTTTTTCTTCTATAGTTTTCTTATGAGCTTCTCAAATGAGAATGTTAAAAATGATATTGAAAAAGGTTGATGCAATTGAGTAGTAGTTTAGAGATAATCTTATTTGAACAATTAGTTGATATATATATCAATCTTTTGCTTAAACTATTAAAATTTAGATTGTGTGAGTGAAAAATAAGTTTAAATTTAGTTGAAAATGTTTTCTCTGTTTGATTTATAGGCCAGGACAAACGTATCTTCATCGGAGATGTTCTAAAAATGATAACCTTACTTTTTGTCATATATATATATATATATATATAATATATATATATGTATATATATATATATATATATATATGTATATATATATATATATGTATATATATATATATATATATGTATATATATATATATATATATATGTATATATATATATATATATATACATATATATAGATATATACATATATATAGATATATATATATATATAGATATATATAGATATATATATATATATAGATATATATATATATATACATATATGTATATATATATATATATATATATATATATATATATATATATATATCTATATATATCTATATATATATATCTATATATATGTATATATATATATATATATATACATATATATATATATATATATATATATATATATATATATATATATATATATATATATATATATATATATATATATATATATATAGTTATCTCTACATTATATATAACAGGAGGTGTTACACGTAGATAATGCCACATAAATGCCACATAATCATAAACAACGCCACATTTTACAGCTATTAAAAATCGGAATTAAAAAGTGGAGCTAGCAGGATTCGAACATGGGATGTCTCCAACCATAAACAAACATCTCAACCACTGGAGCAATCCAACTTTTGTTATTCAGTTTCCAAGTTAAAATTGATAAAGGCATTAATTTGAAGCACAAAAATCCAATAATAATCCAACACATATTATCCATTTTTAATTTTACGTAAAAAAATCCCGAGTTCATTCATATAATAACTTTTTCTCAAAACCCTATATCATGTTTTCCTCTAATCCCTAAAACACGATCGACATAAATAAAATTCAAAACAAAAACCCCAAAAACCTAAATCCTTAATTCGACATTAAATCATATATCAAACATCATCACCAGAAAGCCTAATTCGATGATCAACAGGAGAAACGTATATGGAATCGAACAAATATGATACCAATTATGGATGACAAGGTAATGTTTTTATTAATTTTCAGACACAAGGCATATGATTTTATTAATTTGCTTTATTAATGCTTTGGTTTAATCTAATCTTTTGTATATTCACATTAGTATTTAGAATTGAACTTGAAGCTACTGTTTACAGCCATGCACGGCAGATACATGTTGATCATCTTGGAGTTGTAATACAACTTGAAGTTCTATCACAAAAGGTTGCATCATGATTTTTGTTTTTTAGGATCATAATAATGTTATAATTGTTTAATAATTTTTGTTTTTTTGTTATTTTCTGTAGGATTACATTAACATGATTCTGTATATACTCAAGTTCGGCTAACAAGGATTTGATGAGGAAGAAAAGAGTATTTTCATCACTACTTTTTATTCAGTGGTGTAAAGTGATGATTCAAAGTTTTTTCTTATCCTAAATCATACCTCTTGGTTTAATGTAGAACTTGATACTTGCAGGATTGAAAATGTTTCCTAGCACGAAGAGGAAGGTGAATGAGGGCTCACATGTGTTTATAGCTTGAATAGGTTGGTTGAAGGAATGCTTGAAGGAGGGTGACGCGGATGGAGCTTTGTAGCGTATTCAGTTTCTCCGATTCGATTGTGGCGTGGAGGAAGCTGATTATCGGTATGTCTGAAACTTTTAGTATTTTACTGCTGACTTTCCTGTTTACAGTTAAATTGACCAGAGGAAAGACAAAAATCACGAGTAAATTATTTTATCTATATGGGTGTCATTCTAATAATAGTTCACACATAACTGACTCTTCATCTTTAGATCTGATATGCCACACTAAGCACACTACTATTTATCAAACTGTTGTCAGAAAACATTCTATTGCCAACACTTTATTTGGCATGCTTGCTGATTAACTGTACACTCTTTTCTTTTGCAGAATATCATCCATCGTCATTACTGATATGGATCTTAAACGTCTCATGGAGAATTTGGATGATGAGATTGATGAAAATTGGGATGCAGTCGTCGATAAAAGAAATAATTCCCTCTCTTACTCTGTCAAGTGTTGCAAAACCAAGGTATACCTCATATCACTACTCAATACTTACCAAACTAAACATCTCTTACTTGATTCTTATTAACACGGAAATTACTTGCTAAAAATAATAGGCAGGAAAAAATAAAATAAAATAACTTGCTTGATACAAGGTTCCAAGTTTGTTTCTTTTACTATTCAAGGAGGACTCACTCGGTGCATACCGCTGTAGATTTTTCTCTGATTAGCATTAGCATTGGAGAAGATGGTGCAACATAGGGCTCACTTAAACGTCTCTAAAAAACTTCCAGTCAAGGAATTAATGAGTTCATGAATGAAGTTATATGCATTTCAAAACTTCAGCACCAGAATCTTGTCAAGCTCCTTGGATGTAGTATCAAGGGGGACGAGAAGTTGCTGATATATGAATACATGCCAAACAGAAGTAAGACGAGCTGGAAAAGGGACAAGCTTAGATTTTTTTTAAGGTAACGAATATGTTACTTATATTTTTCTTAATAAATATGCTTAGGTTTATGGTGTTACTATGAACTAAATGGTTCTGGAAATAGGCTTCTACGATATGATTTCCTTGATTGGACAAAGAGACTCAACATCATCAAAGGAATTGCGCGAGGACTTCTTTATCTTCATTAAGATTCACGATCAAGGACGAGAAGTTGTTGATATATGAGTACATGCAAAATAGTAGTAAGACGAGCTGGAAAAGGGACATGCTTAGATATTTTTAAGGTAACGAATATGTTACTTATCTTTTTTTTTGAATAAATATGCTTAGGTTTATGGTGTTACTATGAACTAAATGGTTTTGGAAATAGGCTTCTACGATATGGTTTCCTTGATTGGACAAAGAGACTCAACATCATCAAAGGAATTGCGCGAGGACTTCTTTATCTTCATCAAGATTCACGATCAAGAAACCAAAAATGTAACAGCAGATGTAGGTCACGGGTCACTGGTCGTTTCAAGTTTCAAAGGACTGTTTGGTGAATCGGTCAGGTAACGGGTCGTGCAAAACAGGTGATACTTCTGAAAAGAAAAATATGGAGACTATATCAGTTTTGAATAATTTGTAAATTGTGATCTGGTCCAAACTTCGAAATTCAAACTATACAGTTCTTTAAATCTTTGTTTTTGTATGGCATGTGGGTGTGTAGGATTAAGGGGGTGTTTGGTTGGATTATTACCATATTTAGTAATTTGATAAGCTTATAAGCTTAGCCTTATGACCAGAATTTGGTCTTTATCTATTTAGAAGAGTACCACATTTCAGAGTGCTTGTGTGTGGCGGTGACGGTACAGCAGGATGGGTATTGGATGCCATTGAAAAGCAAAACTATGTATATCCTCCACCAGTTGTTGTCCTTCCTTGTGGAACAGGAAATGACTTGGCCAGAGTTTTGAACTGGACGGTGGTTTAGGGGCAGTTGAAAAACAACGAGGGCTATGCACAATGCTGCAACACATGGAACATGCAGCAGTAACTGTTCTTAATTGTTGGAAAGTTTCTGTTGTAAACCAAAGGGGAAGACCTCTTCGTTCACCAAAGTATATGAATAATTACCTTGGTATGTGGTCTTTTATATTATGCCATTTTCCTTTGATGATGATGACATTATGGATGTTAAAAAAACTTACCTTGAAGGTTAGACTACTGGAAGTTTGTGGATTAAACCATCATTAACGGGGTGTTAATCATTGAACATATAACCTGCAAGTGTTGGATGTGATGCAAAGGTTGCTCTCGATATTCACAATCTGAGAGAGGAGAATCCAGAGAAATATTATAACCATGTGAACATGTTTTTCGACATTCAAGTTAAGTTAGTTTGATTAAATTGACTCATAACTACTCCATATAAATACTGTTTATGCGATTGCAGTTTATGAATAAAATGCTATATGCTAGAGAAGGTGCGAGGAGTATGATGGATAGAACGTTAGCAGACTATCCATGGCAAGTTCGAGTGATTGTATATGGTGTTGAAGTTGAGGTTCCTGAGGCTTGTCCAACGGTTTCCATTGGTCCAAAGATTTTTTGTCTTCTGGATTGACATATGCTTATCGAGTTTGGTGGTCTGTAAGTTGCAAATCTTTTTGATATGTAGGATGTAGAAGGCGTTCTTATTGCCAATATTAGAAGCTATATGGGTGGTGTAGATTTGTGGCAGAATGAAAATAAAAACAATGATAATTTTGATCCTCAATCTATGCACGATAAGAGGTTGGAAGTTGTGAGCATATCAGGTACTTGGCACCTCGGAAAGCTTCAGGTAACAATGAAATTTAACCTTTTATCTCTTTTACAAATATTTGTTCAAAGTTTTTTTACTTGACCAAATTGTGTCTACTTTTTGTTTAGGTTGGGCTTGATTGAGCTCAAAGGCTTGTACAAGGGAAATGTATCAAAATTCAGCTTCTTGCACCATTGCCTGTTCAAATAGATGGAGAACCATGGTTACAATCACCATGCACATTAACCATTTCACACCATGGACAGGTAAAAACCAGATACTTTCTAAGTTGACAAAAAGGTCGGGTACTGCTAGGGTCTACTCGGGTGGACCTGAAATACCTTGTCCAACATAATCTAAATATTTGGATTACATGATTTAGGAGGTTTTATGCACTGATATTACATGTTGGATGATTTTTAATTGCTTGACCCATTCACTTTTAGTTAATTTTCAGTTAGAAACAAACCATAAGTCTAATTGTTTTCTGTGAGTTAACTCAAATGATTAACATAGTATTCAGACGAATGGGCACCAACTCGGTTTGTAGGCTAAAACTTTGTGTTAATTATCATACAAATACGGTTCTAGGACATATTAGTTTTTCAACACAGTATTTCTTGCATTTTAGGTGTCTTCAGATGGTAAACCTATAAACAAATCGAGTGATTCATCCATGAAGGCTGATGAAGCCCAAAAAAGACATGGGAACTGTATTTCAAGAAACGCAAGGAAACGCATGAAGCATCAAATGACGCTTTTGAAAATTGAGGCATCGGCTGAGTTTACAGGCACCATAAAGCGGCTTGATAACAAAACACGACGGTATGTATTCATCATACATGCTGAAAATTGTAATCTAATGGACAAACTAATTGTGTTATGAACAAACTAATGGTTCAGGTTTCGGTATGGTTATCACAAAATAAAAGTAGCGTCGCCTTTTTAAGCATGTATTAAGGAGCTTCTTATACAATCTCTTGCAAGCTACATGTATGTTGTATCCACCAGTATTAGAGTTGCAAAGGGTAGAAGTCATGTGGGACCTATTATTGACATTGTTGTCTTAATCCTAAGATATTGCATAGGATTTTGATAATCGGAAATGTGTCTGATTCAAGTGGCATCTGAAGGTCGATCGAGTATAGTTGATATTGAAGATAATCTGGTAGCCGTAGATAAAGTTTCACATAGACACAAAGGAAGGGAATATGTTACCAATATTCGTTTGAAGAGGCTGGCGCAGGAAAGTCCCATTTGTCTCAGAGGTACTGTAGCACCATAAGTTTTATCTTGATCATTTTATCTTTTTTTTCCCTATAATTTACTTATGTTATTATATTCAAATTGATACCTAACTGATCGCCCATCTTAGTTAATTTTTAAATGTGGCATAAATGGTGTTTGGGAAACGGGTCAAAACACATAGTTTTGTAGAATGGTTCAATTTGAATATACCAGGTATTGTATTATTACATAGCTTAACATTCATTGTTTATTAATTAAAAAACTATAGATGTATATGTTTTTGAAACTGCAACAGGTAAGGGTCCTCAGAATATATCTACTGTGATGGAAACCTCCATGTTTGAAAGTGACACCCCACGTAGAAGTTCCAGAGTCCATGTTTTGAATGTTGGAACTCAGCTAGAAGGTAGAATATTGGTTATCAAGTTCTTGCAGACTCAAATTGGTGTTCTCAAACATATGGCCTTACTTCTGGTAATCATCCATGCATACAACACTTTTTCATACACAAAACACATACATATTTCATGCACATTTAGCATATGAAAATTCTAACATATGCATGTTATCTGTTTTTATAATGATTATTGTTTATTAAAATGTTGGTAAACTTTATTTACAATACTATTTACTGTACTAGCTAAAGAAACTTCTAATGGCAATGTACATCAAGAGCGGTTAGATAGGATATCCCGAATGTCTGAGATCGAGGACCTACAGGCACCACGTGAGCCTCCGGTCGTGCCACTTTGTATAAAGGTTTGAATTTTAGTATTTTAACTACTAATGTCTTAATGTATTTTATCTCGGTGTGTCTTATAGTCTGATCTTATAGAAGATTTTTATCATTCACTTACAAAGACCAAAAAAAAACACCACCTACATAATGCTAAAATAAAAAAAAAAATCCCGTAAACTAATACCATCAAAATATTAGATAAGCTCCCCGTTCTAAAAAAATAATTTCCGTTAACTAACACCATCAAGAGAATAATTATAAGTCGTGCCCGCGCATCGTTTGAAGGTATTAGTTAACGAATAAAAAGATATTAAAGAGTGGTTTTTTTGTTCTTTTATGCGTTAACAATGGAAATTAGTTGCTCCCCGTTCTAAAAAAATAATTTCCGTTAACTAACACCTTCAAAAGGATAATTATAAGTCGTGCCCGCGCATCGTTTGTAGGTATTAGTTAACGAATAAAGGGATATTAAAGAGTGGTTTTTTTTTTTCTTTTATGCGTTAACAATGAAAATGAGTTGCTCCCCGTTCTAAAAAAATAATTTCCGTTAACTAACACCATCAAAAGAATAATTATAAGTCATGCCAACCACATCGAGTACCCATAGTGGAATCTTATTTCCAAATTAGTTGAAGTGATTTGATTTATTTACTAATCTTTTTGGAAAGGCATTCATTTAGTTATATATTAATACTTTGTAAGTTGACTTAAGACCAGGCATAATGAAATTTTGATAATACCTTCTATTATTATTTTTTTGTTGAAGATGGAACGAGACAGGATGGCAATGACAGATGATTCACGGTTCAACAAGCATACATATCGGGGAAAATGAATGTATGATAATCTAAAGCAAGCTATTGACTCAACATTACGATGCATGAGATCGAGGTAATTGATTGTCAAATTTCGACATTGCTAAATTCAATCTAAGTTGAAGGTACCCACCGATTCATGTTCACTCTTGATGTATCCAGGAGAACCAATTAATATATTTGTTTAGATTTTTTATTAGTAAGTAGTTCAACTTATATAAATTGCATCATTAACCTCACTAGCTTAGACGACATGAAGTAACTGATCTCAGAAAGTGAGATAGAGTTCCAAAGAATGTTCCAAAGAATTATGGAAGAAAACCAAAGTGAACAAAAGGAGGGCGCCAATGCTTTTCCCTTTTCTGGTAGTTTTGGTGTGAGTAACACTTACATTAATTTTTATGTCATGTTAGTTACTGAAGTGTGTACAAAGTGTATAGATAAGTGGGTAGTCTGTGGTTATAAGGTATCCTATGGTGGTGTTCGGACCTATTTTTATGATGATCACTTGCACAATGGTGGAAGCAAATCATCATCCCGGGCTGTCTTTATAGGTACATAAATAAAATTAATACTCACTTTACTCATGAGTTTTCTTGCACTACAATAACTAAGTTCTGTATTAACCTATAACAATTTCTTGCACTTCAATATTTAGGCCTTGACATAAGCGGTGTGGTCCTTTTATTAACTGTAACAATTCGATTCAGGAAAATCCATTATCAGCAGTACTAACTCACTCGCATAGCAGTACTAATAATTAGGAGCAGTGCTAACCTTTCAATTGAACAAGCAGTACTAAAAAGTAACCAGCAGTACAAAGAAAATACGTGGGCAGTACTAAGGTGAACAAACAGTATCAATGAGAAGCATAGAAGTATTAACCAAGATACAACTGCATGTACGCCTCAAATTATACAACTAGACATTTAAGTAAAATCTATACACTCTAATATGTACATTAAATAATACATATTTTAAACATACAACAGATACAAAAATTAATTACCATGTATTTTAAATGTATAAAATATGTATTATACACCAACTCATACTTAATAGTACATAAATGGGCGGTACTAAGGTGAACAAACAGTATCAATGAGAAGCATCGCAGTATTAACCAAGATAAAACTGCATGTACACCTCAAATTGTACAACTAGACATTTAAGTAAAATCTATACACTCTAATATGTATATATGTAATGAATACCTATTTTAAACACACAACACATACAAAAATTAATTACCATGTATTTTAAATGTATAAAATATGTATTATACACCAACTTATACTTAATAGTACATAAATAACACTAGCATAACCCTATTACATAAATTACAAGTCATGCCCGCCATCGGGCGGGCTTTGAAACTAGTATATATATATATATATATATATATATATATATATATATATATATATATATATATATATATATATATATATATATATATATATATATATATATATATATATATATATATTATACTAGACTTCATGGCCCGCCCGATGGGCGGGCATGACTTGTAAGCCCTACCGGGCGAGGTTTTAGACTTCAAAGCCCGCCCAAAGGGCGGGCATGACTTATAATTATCGTTTACATTTTTTTTGTTTAGCTAAATATTGGTGTTAAAAATTTGTTTATTATACAAATATTTTTAAAAGAATAGTACCATTGTTTGTCAAATTGTTTATGTTTGTTACAATGTTCTTTTCAACGCCAAAGTATATGATTTAAACTCAAAAGCGGAATAACGCTTCTCTATAAACAACATTTGTAGTAGCATAGCCCGTCCGATAGGTGAGCGAGCCTTATGAATATCGTTGGAAAACTTAAGTTAATGAAAATAAGTTATAAACATACCAAAGTATTTATTGAATGCATTAAGAATGAAAAGAAAACAATAACTCATCACTGAAGAGCAGGCATACATGTGGAGATTTTTGTGTTTACTTTTATTAAAAGTTGTTGTTGAGCACACCGCATCAAGCAATTGTATACTGTTTGGGAAGCCCGACCGATGGGCGAGAATCAGTTATAAATATCGTTTGAAGGTATTAGTTAACGAATAATAAGATATAAATGTACAAATTATATTTCTACATATTTTTGCCAAAATTCCGAAGTCCAAACACACCAATAATCATTTTCTAAGAAAACAATACACCAACGATCATAAGATCACTCTTTAGTCCCAACACTTTAATGGGGAAGAGTGCACCGCCAGCATCACTAAAATAACTTGCAAATTTTATGACAATTTATAAATTACTAAAAGAAACTATAGTTTATATGTGAGTATCTACTAAAGGTAACTACTCCGTAATAAATTTGTGCAGTCACTTAAAATTAAAAAGAAAAACCATGTAACATTCAATAATAATACAATAAATGACATGCTATGCTGCCAAATTGGTTGTGATGAACTCAAATAAGTACATTTTATTACCATCATTTATCCTATTTATTTGACTTGTTTTATTATATTATCTGTGAGAATTGATACGTTAATGTTTACTTTTGTAATTCTCAGGTAAAAACAAGTATTATGTGAAACTTGGCGATTTTGGACCAATTATGGAGCAAAACAAGCAAGATGTTAAGAGTCTATTGTAATGTACAAGATCAAGACCATTCTGCTCCAGATACGCCGCATCCTACTTCTTACATACGGCACATCACTATCAAGATTTCACAAGTTATAATCCAAGACGGCAAAGGACATGCGCCGCATACAAGAATGGAGTTACGCCGCATCTTCTGGCGGTGTACGAATATTCCTGAATATATTAATCTTGGACCCCACGCGAAGTTAAGTCAATGCGCCGCATCTACTTATCCTATGCGCCGCATCTAACCCTCAGACAGAAACTATAAATACCCCAAAGTCAGACGAATTTCGGGGTTCGATTCTACACAACAAGACCGAAGAAACCCTAAAGCCGAATTCAGACGAAGTAGCAGCACAAGACACACCCTAAACGAAGATACAAGAGCTGTAAGAAGGTCCTGCATGTATTCAATTCATTAAGTAGTTTTGTTTTATTGTATTAGTACACTTTAATTCATTAGGATTGATGGGCCGATTCCATGTGACTACGAAAAACCATGGGCACCCCTTAAAATTGCTTTCCCATTAATTAAAGTTTATGTGTTGATATCTTTGGTGACTTTTATTAGTGCATTGATAACCTCTGTGTCTAGCTGAGCATTGATCGGGTCGCCATGCCTCTGTCCTCGCCTATTTATTCTATCGCCTATGTATTCTATCGTCTGTAGAAAAGTAGGAAGAAAGGGTAAGTAGGATAGACATAAGTAATCATTAAGGGTTTACTCGCCGATAAGATTAGAGCCAACGAGAAAGGGTTAATTACATACACTTCATATAAAACTAGCAATAAAACAAGTGACAAGCTACTTAATTATCAGGACAGGTCTTCTTATTGTCTCAAGTATCTATCTGTGTACGTGTGTGCTAATCGCTGATTCGTGCTTATTAGTTTAGTTTATTATTTAATCATAACCAAACCGTGCCAGTCTCTCAGGCTGAACCCCCTTGCGTTAGATTAGGTTGTATAGCTAACTTAAGATATTAAAATACTGATTAGAATAACTAGATAATACGTTCTACTCTTAGTGATCGACACTCTACTTACCATTATATTCATACTGACCGGGTACACTGCTCGTTAAAGTGTGTGTTTTATTGATAAGTCGGCTAAATATAAATTTAAAACTTGAATACTGCTAAAACCACAACGACACACCGTGGATAAAAATTAGAGCATAACAAGCACACGCACATCAAGTTTTTGGCGCCGTTGCCGGGGAGTGAATTGTTGTTATCTGTTAATTTGATTAGTATTTTAATTAGGTTTTAATTTTTTTTAATTCTAACCACTAACTCCGTTGTATATTAGTTAATTTGCATTCATTGTATTATTTGCATATTTTCTGTTTTTGTGTGTTTAATTTTTGTTTCTTTTTGCTTGTTTTTATTTTTGTTTTTATTTTTCTGTTTTTCTGTATTTTGCTATCGTTGTATTGTGCTGATACAAACGATACGGCGCATCTGATTTCTCAGATACGGCGTATTGCGTTTAATTTTTATAAAATACAACGCGTTTAATAAATTCGAGTACGGCGCATCTTTCCCCAAGATACGGCGTATTCTGTTTTTAATAAGAAATTTTTCTAAACGTTAACGCCATACGACGCATCTGTTTTAACAGATACGGCGTATTTATTATTTAAATTAAAAACAGCTTTTCGAATTATTAAACAGATACGACGCATCGATTTTTATCGATACGGCGCATCTTCTGAATAAAAAATCTTGTATTTTGAAACGTAACGAAAATACGGCGCATTAACTTTTGTTAATACGACGCATTCAATTTTGATAAATATAATTGATTTTTGATAATTTAACTGATACGGCGCATTCTAAAATTCTAAGCGGCGTATCTATTTTCTGAATAAAAGTCTGATTAAATTTTAACGATTATAAGATACGGCGTATCCAACTTTTTGGATACGGCGCATCATCTGCAGATATCAGTTATTTTTATTCTTATATCCGTTTCTAAATTCATTAATCTCTCTTCTAGCGAACAAATCCTACTTACGATTTTACCTATGATGACAGGTTTTGCTATGGAAGACATGTCAATGAACGGATATCTAGCAAAGGAACTCTTGCTTTCGGATTCATTCGAAAGGGAAGCTTTTGAAGATGTCAACTTCAATATACTCATGATTAATGCCGATTTATTCTCTTGGGAGACCCCTCTTGAAGCTATTTATAAGGAATTCAAGCGCTTATGCAATATTGAAGATGAGATATTCTCTTATGATTTACTAATGAGCTACACTGAAGATGAATTGTTACTCTTATGTCCCATCATTGAATCTAAAGGATTAACTTGGACTACTATCGAAGAAAAAGATGGGAAATTCCAAATTGAATACATGAACTCAGCAAATATAGTCAACAAATCGAGCAACGAAAGCTATGAAGTCCAACCTTTACAAACTTCTTATATGCCTTATTCCGAACAGTATTGGGGATTAGATAAAAGCTATCTAGATAACGAAAGAATGTATGCTGAATCGGAGATACTATTTCATGGAAAGTTGGTAAGGTTGATGGATATCTCTTTAGAAGAATGGCTTGAACTTAAATACGGCAATCCAAAATTTGCTCCTATGAATGAAGTCAAAAGGACTGTGACCTCATGGTTGACACGAAGTTTTAAAGAACAATTTAATGAGTTCATGGAGATAAGAAGGAACATGATTGGTAACACTAGCTTTGACGTTAACCACGATCCTAACAATGTTGATTTTTCAAATTGGTTAGCTAGTAAGTTCAATAACCATAGGAGCATGGACCGAGCTACTAAAGATGTGTTATGGGTATATTGGATGAGAGGTGAAGATGAGGAGGTAGAGAGCAACAATGGAATGCCAGATGACAATTCAACAATCAAGGAAGGCATTGAAGAACTATTCAGCATTGACATTGATGTATTCAATTATGAGACACCTTTGTGCAAACAATTCAAAGAATTTAATTACCTTCTTCAAATCGACGCTGATGTGCTTACTGGAGATCTACCAGGATTCAAAACTTATGATGATTTCAAAAACACCTGGTACTACGAATGGAATGACCAAATACCATGGGTTTGGGATAAACCATGGGAATTTGAGCATATTAATCACACTTGTACACCTTTTTGTTTCAAGGATGGAAGTAGTGTATGGCCAACCTGTGATTATAAGAGTCATGGAACTTGTAATGGGGGAAGTATAATTGGAATGATACGTGTTGGAAACGATGTATACTTTGAAGACGACGATTGGTATGAAAAAGTTGAAGACTGCCCACGTAAAGCAGAGGCTTTGCAAGAAAAAGGTAGAATCAACTACTTAAAAGAACTTAAGGGAGCGTCGGACACTACTTTCTGGGAATGGGTGCATGGACAATTTGATGATTACACAAAGCTTAGTCGACGCTTGCAATGAGAATTGAAAAATGAGTGGGATGAGATTCAAGACTATTATCAATCCTTTAACGTGGTTAATTATGATCCCTATGATAATAACGATGAGTCGCGAGAAGAATTGATTGATGAACTTGATGACTATTTGAATAAGGATCCTTATTTTAAGTTTGTTGATAAAGACGAAGAAGAATTCACCAAGAGAAAATGTCAACTACTTGGGATCCCTTATAATAAGCCACCCATGATTATTTCTGAAAAAATTAAAGTCATCAAATACTCTTTGGGACCTGATGAGGAATATGTTGCGACGAAGACCAAAGCTTATATTAGATTAAGTCGAACGGAAGAAAATGTTGCGGAGCTATACGGGAACATCTTTCGGATGAAAGAAGAAGGATGGCACGTAACAAGAACAAAATAAAGAGCTGAACGTGAGTCTAACTTGAAGACTCTGGAATAAAGACAAGTGCTGACCGGGAGACAACCCGGAAATTTTTTTACTATTCTGTTCTGTGTCGAGTCAGTCAGGCCCGCAGAAGATACAGCGCATCTCAATCCTTAGATGCGACGCATCTCCTGCACTGGTCATATCTTACTTTATTTTCTGCATTTTTATTTTTGACTTTAAAACTTTCTGTCAGTAGTTTAATGCGGCGCATCCCTGGTTAAGGATGCGACGCATCTTCTATTCTGATTCGTACTTATCCTAGGCTCGATACGGCGTATCTTCTTCCATAAGATATGGCGTATCGACTGACCTGATGATTTTCATTTTAATTTTTTAAGTTTTATTTTTACTAACTACTAATGTATTATGCAAGTTTGAACTTTCTTAACTTAGGTGTGTTAAAGTCTTGATGGTATTATAGATTCCTGTATTTTCTGTGGATACATAAAATATGAAGCTTAAACGTTCTCATCCACAAGAAAGATGATTTTTGCTCTTATACGAATAATGGAGGATCATACCGAGCAAATCTCAGGGGAGTTTTTCTGTTCTAATTCTTTTATTTTTCAGTTTTTAACCTTTGACACAAATAACGAGGACGTTGTTTAACTTAAGTGGGGGGATTGGAGAATTAGAACACTTACTTGTCCTAAACTTTTTCAAAATATGCTTAAAATGCGCTTAATATATCAAAATTTAAAATTTTTAGCATGATTTTGTTTAAAGTCTAAATTACATAGCTGCACACATAACATTATTTTCAAAAATTGTGAACTTTTCAAAAATTCACAAATCTATGAGTGTGCCGGTGACTTGTAAACTTTAGAACTTGGCTTGTACACTATTCGAGACCACCATAATAAGTATTATTTACATAATTGGAATGACTTGTCTAAATTGGTAAATTTCTAGGATTACACCCAAATAGCCTTTATATGTTATGTGATATTAACTAACTACACTGGTTAGTTAACCCCCGTATAAACCTTTTGTTACTCTCACTTTTAGAGTAAGATACCCCTAGAAAAACACTCAGAGCCATTCCTTTCGTTTCTTACACCTTTGTTATAATGTTTCGTTACACCCTTACACCTTAGCCTACCCTGTAGATTAAAATCCGTGGTTGGTTAATTGCTTTAGGCAAAGTGTGTTTCCTTACATTACCTGTGTTCGCGTGCGTAATTCATTATCTTTGGTTGAGTCAGGAAATTGCACAATGCAATTGGAGTGAAAGTAAATATTGTATATCTTTGAGTTTATTTTTCGTGTGTTTACTACTTTCACTATTACCGTTATTTCTGAAGTCATGAAAAGTATGGAAAAATTATCCAGAGTTATCGTTATAGTGATATGGTGAAATTTTACACATCTATGTTTATGTTTAAAGTCTAAAAAAAAAAAAAAAAAAAAAAAAAAAATTCGAAAAAATGAGAAAAGAAAAAGAAAGAAGAGTTGGATGTTTGTTTAACCAACTTATGTAAAGTTTTGTACTAAGTGGTCGATATCACCACTAGTTGTTGTATATTATATTTATGGATTGAATAGGAGTTGGCCGTTATGGGAACGCCAACTAAGGTTATTCTTTGATTGAGATCTTGTTGAGTATAATTCGTGTCTACCTAAAGCGTGTGTTTCAAGTGTTAAAGCGTGAGTTATTCAATGATATGAGTCTTATTCATGGGATGGTTGGGAAAACAATTTACCACACTTAGGATTTTTAATTTATCTGTTTTGTTTATTTTTCATTTTACACCAATTTATATCCCAAATATTATCCATACCCTATATTATTCTTTATCCAAACCTTTGATTTATTGAGATTAGGGATTTGAGCAATCTTAAGTATCGTAGTCGTGGATTCGGCTATGTATTTATGATTTTGTCGCCCTTTTTGATATAATATTATTGGTAAAGATTACTTGGTCCTATCTTTAGCCTATTCGAGTTAAGGATTTGAGCAATTGCAAGTATCGTGTTCGTGGATTCGATCATGTATTTGTGATTTTGTCGCCTTTTCTGGAATTTGAGATCGATAGAGATTAAGAAGAATGATTAACCCTTAACCTACAAACCCTTTTTACCGCTTTAGACTTGTTATTCCTTGGCTTTAGTGGGGGAGATGCGTATACTTGTGATGCGTGGTTTTGCGACCTTACAACAGGTTTTACCTCTCGAGGGATCTCAAGAGGCTTGCAATCCCCACCAGGCAGTGTACCTGACCGTTGTAGTATAGTGAAGTGGCAAGTACCGGGGGATTGATCGTTCAACTCAAAGAATAGTGTTCGTTAGGATTGAAATTAATCTAACTAGGTCTAAAGGTGAGGGATGATTCTTTTTGTATTTTTATATTTTATGGAAAGCAAGTAAAAATCTCTGGTTTTGGAAGAAAGGGCGGAATTAGTTGCTAATCAACTAACCCAAAAGCTACTAATTAAACTAATATGCAAGAAAAGTAAACTAGGGTTCTACAAGGGAAATGAAGCATGTCTACTTATGATATGTTACTCCTTGCTAGCTATCCAATTCTACCTATTGAATTGTCACACCTTGTTTTAATTGACGGGTTGTATTCCTTAATACCAATCGTGGGGTGGCGTACGTACTTCCCCAACTCTATAAGCTCCTACTTCACTCCTATGTCGAGCCGGCTAAGAAGCTCCTAACATGGGATCACTAGAATTCGCTCATGCATTAAATACAACCAAATAAACCTAGTACGCATTGGTTCATGTTTCTTAAGACGTTCAAGCAAGTTACCGTATAGGAGGTTAGCCAGTTTTCTTAAGCCTAACATCGATATCACCCAATCAAACAAGAGACAATAGGAAACAAGAATTATAAACTAAACCAACTAGATCTATTGAAGTTGTCACGCCCTAATTGATGGAGATGGACACACACATCAACAAGAAATCAATAAGATCTAATTAGTTATACACAAGTTTCACACAATCATAAGTAGACACAAGGTGATTTAGCCAAGCATAATTAATGAAGAGCAATCAACAATAATCATAATTGAAGACATAACATAGGATTGAATCGATAAACAAACCATTACAAGATGTTTATGGCATGATTAGGACCCTCTAAGTTGCTGGAAAAACACCTACCCAAACCCTAGAATCGGACTTAGGGTTTAGGGCTTACAAATAATGAAGTTGTGAAGTTATATTTATAGGCAGTTTTCTGTCGGCCCGATCTGACGGCGTCAGACTTACACGTGACGCCGTCACGACCAATTATTCACCAAATTGTAGATCTCTTCGTCCCGATCGCGTGGCCTTTTGAATCACCTAAATCCGAGTTCGTATGAGGATTTTATGGCCAAAACAGTAATAACTACTCCGCGCGCGAGTTGTGATTGTCTTGATTAACATGTGGCGGTTTCACTAAGGTTCCTTCTCGTGTAAGAATACTTTGACGCCGTCACTCTATATCATCTGACGTCGTCAGGATGAGTCCTGACGCCGTCACCTTCAAGATCTTCTGGGCCGTCTCTTTATAAATTAAACCGTGACCACCTATGGCGTCACAAAGCGTGACGCCGTCAGAATTCCAATGCAAATCTCACTGGCTTATCATGTGTATTTTTCATATCCACCTTTTTTGCCAATACATGACGCCGTCAAGAGCAATACTTGACGCCGTCACATGTACTTTTCCAGCCGAATTTGAGACTTTGTCGTTTTCTTCACTTTTATGCTCCAAAAACGTCCAAAATGCTTCCTTTTCCAGATTTCTTCTCCAAAGTACCTAAAATGACAAAAGGAACGATTTAGGGCAATATTTGATCAAATAAATACGATTTAGGGCTTAAATGACCCCCTAAAAGCGGTACACTTTTCGCTTCATCAAATACCCTTACACTTGAGATTTGCTTGTCCTCAAGCAAATGCGCTTTTATTCTAATTAAAATACAAGTTAGGGGTCATTTAACGCTAATATAAAAGTAATTACAACAAACAGTCGTTCCACTTTAATCATAATAAGCACGGAGATTACATACTAGCACCTCACAAGTAGTGTTTAGATACTCACATCTCTCAGGTGTCATCAAAATAAATCTCATAAATGAAAACGGATAATATCTCTCACTACCTGTCATAGCAAATAGATTACCATAGGCTTGGGAAAGGATCGAAAACCTCCTCCACTAGGCGTAAGCACCTAAGATAAACTATCAAAGAGGGCTTTTACATGGGTTATAACGTTAGGTGTAGGGATATGATAAACACGGATTTGTTGGATAAGGGATATTTTACTGGTGGCGAGTTAAAGATCTTGATTAATTACATGTACTATACAATGTTGCTAAGCCAAGACTCGACTCGATCTTAAGCTAAAAACAAAATAACAAAAACATAAAATAAAATAAAATGAAACGGGATGGTAGTCCGTATGTTTTTTCTACTTTTTCTTTTTCTCATTTTTTTGTATTTTTCTTGATTTTTTCGATTTTTTTTTTTTTTTTTTTTTTTTTTTTTTTTTTTTTTTTTTTTTACATACACTCTTGCCCTACCATCCAAAATAATACATCATAGGGGCGTTGCATTCCCCTTACACTTGAACTTTTACACAACTTTACAAATAACTACTCTAATGACTCGAATTAAGAAAATTGAAAAACTTGGAGTACTTTTTAAAATATTTAGCACATATGGGGGTAATAAATGATGTTCTTCCCCATTACTCCATTACACTAGTACTTTACCCATGAGTCCCAATCGTCCCAAAACAATATGTACAAGGATATGACTCGACTTAGCAACCATGTAATCAACTAGATAATTAACTTGGGTTTAAACAAATGTTGTCACAATAATGCACTAAAGATGAGTGCATACAAGGTAGGCTAAGGCGATTTGGGTGTACATTTTAGTGGGGTGTAACAAATTCTTCCTTTAAGTAAAATGCTTAAAGGTCGAAACGAAAAGATAGGCTCTGAGGGGTGTACTAGGGGTATCGTGTACTAAAAATGAGTACAACGCAAAGGGTGTGGGAGAATTACTTGACCAATGTAGCCAATGTAATTATAACAAAAACACAGGTGTAAAACAATGGGTTAATCCTAAAGCCTCTTATCATGTAGTAAATCTAACTACACGAATGCAGTCTCACTTGTGGCCTCGGAATGGTCCTAACGCAAGTTTTAGAATCTAAGTGCTACCGGTACACACATCATAGCATAAATGCTTTTCCTACCAATTTTAGGGGCGAACCTCACATATTTGGGGGTGGAAAATTTTTTTAGTGGTACGGTTTTTGTGCTAGTCATATAACTCCTATCCGTGAGACGCTCATTAAGATCAAAGTTTCACTCCTATGTGTTGTAAAAAATTTTAAATTTGGCACTAAAATTGCCTTAACAAGTATTTCTCTCAGTTTTATTACACATCTACCATCAAACAAACAAAAATCAAGCGCAATTGTATTCTCTAAAATCGTACTTTTACCCCCCCCTTACACTTAAGATGAACATTGTCCCCAATGTTCAAATAACAAGATATAAAAGTAAATAAGGTAAAAGAATGAAATCAAATACTCCCCTGATTCGTTCGGTGGATAATGAAGTAACATGGTTAAATCTTCTTCCAAGGTAATGTAGAAGCTCCAAGACTAATGCATCGCCATAAGCTTGATTCCACATACATTTCCTTGTCCAAAATAACCTGTTAAACCTGAGAAAACAAACAAGAAAAACCAAAGCATCAAACCGAACAAAGACAACTCACAACTAGGTGTAATTCCAGACTTAGAAATAAAACAATAAAAGATATAATGCTTGCGGAATGAATGTTTTGCAGATTCCTGGAGTTTATAAGTTAGAGATTTAATAAAAACTTTTTATGATTCCGGTAGAAAAACAAAACTTTCAAAAATTTCAGAAAATTAAAACCTGACGCCGTCAGGTTGTAAGGCCTGACGCCGTCAGAAATGATCTGACAGAATTCTCATGTTAAGTTTTCAGAAAATTTCTGGAAAAACCTATACCTTACTTCTTGGAATTCCTGCAAAACTTCATTATGACTCGATACAAGCATTTGACTCAAACAAATACTAATATGCATGCTTATATCTCATTGTTATCGTTCATGTTCAATCTTGTTCTTAAAAACAAATTTGGATTTCCCTTACACTTATCTTTTGCAAAATACCTTTATATGTAGTTAAGACGAAGTTAAAAACAAAATAAAGCATTTTCACAATTTATATTTGAGACATGAACAGTAAACAAAAAGAATAAGAAATGCATACGAAAACAAATAAAATTAAATAAACAAACAATCAAACAAATAAAGCAAATAAAGCTTGGGTTGCCTCCCAATAAGCGCTTGTTTTTGTTCGAGTCACGAGCCTGACTCTACCCTTATTTAATGGAAATAGGGGAGGTTTTCCCTACACTTAGAATTAAGTGCCGGTGGAAGTAGCGATACACACCCTTAGGGTGTGAATATGCCACGTGAGGTGAAGGGGGTGAGTGAATGGCTTCCTTCATCCTAAAACTACCCGGATAATATTGGTTGATGGGTGGGTCGGTTCCTCTTTTTTCTCCTAGATGTAAATCTAAGGATGAAAAGTTGTGTAAAGGTTGAGGTTCCAATTCATCAACACTAGGAAATTCCCTAGAACTATGAGTAAGGTCATCACTAAAAGTGTTCAAACCTATATCCTCTAGTTGTGCTTGGTCTAAGGGTTCTACCTCCATCGGGATTCCTAAAGTCTCTTCTACTTCTTCCGGGTAAGTCACGGGCGGTGTGGGTGCCTCAAATGATGGTTGAGTATTTTGTGGGCTTATGGTGTTTACCTCATCATTCCACGTGTCAAGATCACCTATATCATCGTCAATTATTTTCTTAGGTAGTGATAATAACAAACCTAGTGCTTCATCCAACTTATGGTTTATTGATATGGCTCTATCCACAATTCCTTGGCAAACTAGGTCGCTTTTCCTATTAGCCTCACTAAAACAAGATCCTAAACATGGAGGTTGTTCATAAGAATCTATCCTAGGTGAAGGCTCATATGATTCATAAGTGTCTCTAAATGAGGTATTTTGAACTTCTTGGTGTTCTAGCCACTCAACCATATCTTGCAATCTTAGAAATCTAAGTGAAAAGTCCATTTGAAGCAAATTACAAACAAAATCACAAAGAAAAGATAGACTACGAGAAAGCTACAAAATAAAAAGAAAAAAATCTCACTTGATAGGAATCTTGTGAGTAGACCTAATAAAAATAAAATTTCAACCTAAGCAATAACTACTCCCCGGGCTGCGGCGCCAAAAACTTGATGCGTGGTTTTGCGACCGTACAACAGGTTTTACCTCTCAAGGGATCTTGAGAAGTTTGCAATCCCCACCAGGCAGTGTACCTGACCGTTGTAGTATAGTGAAGTGGCAAGTACCGGGGGATTGATCGTTCAACTCAAAGAATAGTGTTCGTTAGGATTGAAATTAATCTAACTAGGTCTAAAGGTGAGGGATGATTCTTTTTGTATTTTTATATTTTATGGAAAGCAAGTAAAAATCTCTGGTTTTGGAAGAAAGGGCGGAATTAGTTGCTAATCAACTAACCCAAAAGCTACTAATTAAACTAATATGCAAGAAAAGTAAACTAGGGTTCTACAAGGGAAATGAAGCATGTCTACTTATGATATGTTACTCCTTGCTAGCTATCCAATTCTACCTATTGAATTGTCACACCTTGTTTTAATTGACGGGTTGTATTCCTTAATACCAATCGTGGGGTGGCGTACGTACTTCCCCAACTCTATAAGCTCCTACTTCACTCCTATGTCGAGCCGGCTAAGAAGCTCCTAACATGGGATCACTAGAATTCGCTCATGCATTAAATACAACCAAATAAACCTAGTACGCATTGGTTCATGTTTCTTAAGACGTTCAAGCAAGTTACCGTATAGGAGGTTAGCCAGTTTTCTTAAGCCTAACATCGATATCACCCAATCAAACAAGAGACAATAGGAAACAAGAATTATAAACTAAACCAACTAGATCTATTGAAGTTGTCACGCCCTAATTGATGGAGATGGACACACACATCAACAAGAAATCAATAAGATCTAATTAGTTATACACAAGTTTCACACAATCATAAGTAGACACAAGGTGATTTAGCCAAGCATAATTAATGAAGAGCAATCAACAATAATCATAATTGAAGACATAACATAGGATTGAATCGATAAACAAACCATTACAAGATGTTTATGGCATGATTAGGACCCTCTAAGTTGCTGGAAAAACACCTACCCAAACCCTAGAATCGGACTTAGGGTTTAGGGCTTACAAATAATGAAGTTGTGAAGTTATATTTATAGGCAGTTTTCTGTCGGCCCGATCTGACGGCGTCAGACTTACACGTGACGCCGTCACGACCAATTATTCACCAAATTGTAGATCTCTTCGTCCCGATCGCGTGGCCTTTTGAATCACCTAAATCCGAGTTCGTATGAGGATTTTATATCCAAAACAGTAATAACTACTCCGCGCGCGAGTTGTGATTGTCTGGATTAACTTGTGGCGGTTTCACCAAGGTTCCTTCTCGTGTAAGAATACTTTGACGCCGTCACTCTATATCTTCTGACGTCGTCAGGATGAGTCCTGACGCCGTCACCTTCAAGATCTTCTGGGCCGTCTCTTTATAAATTAAACCGTGACCACCTATGGCGTCACAAAGCGTGACGCCGTCAGAATTCCAATGCAAATCTCACTGGCTTATCATGTGTATTTTTCATATCCACCTTTTTTGCCAATACATGACACCGTCAAGAGCAATACTTAACGCCGTCAAGTGTACTTTTCCAGCCGAATTTGAGACTTTGTCGTTTTCTTCACTTTTATGCTCCAAAAACGTCCAAAATGCTTCCTTTTCCAGATTTCTTCTCCAAAGTACCTAAAATGACAAAAGGAATGATTTAGGGCAATATTTGATCAAATAAATACGATTTAGGGCTTAAATGACCCCCTAAAAGCGGTACACTTTTCGCTTCATCAACTTGCCAAGCTTATGATAGAATATTCGTCACGACTGGACAGTTAAACGATTAGATTTGCTTTTATCATAATATTTTATTTTATTTCTAATTCGTTAAGTGTTTGGTTGTGTGATTATGACAAAAAACGAATACATGCTTAAATATAAAAATAAATCCTAATATCTTTTAGGATACATTTTCATAAGATTTATTCTAAGGTTTACTTAGGGACAAGTAAAGTTCAAGTGGGGGGATATTTGATGAACTCAAATAAGTACATTTTATTACTATCATTTATCCTATTAATTTGACTTGTTTTATTATATTATATATGAGAATTGATACGTTAATGTTTACTTTTTTAATTCTCAGGTAAAAACATGTATTATGTGAAACTTGGCGATTTTGGACCAATTATGGAGCAAAACAAGCAAGATGTTAAGAGTCTATTGTAATGTACAAGATCAAGACCATTCTGCTCCAGATACGCCGCATCCTACTTCTTACATACGGCGCATCACTATCAAGATTTCACAAGTTATAATCCATGACGGCAAAGGACATGCGCCGCATACAAGAATGGAGTTACGCCGCATCTTCTGGCGGTGTACGAATATTCCTGAATATATTAATCTTGGACCCCACGCGAAGTTAAGTCAATGCGCCGCATCTACTTATCCTATGCGCTGCATCTAACCCTCAGATAGAAACTATAAATACCCCAAAGTCAGACGAATTTCAGGGTTCGATTCTACACAACAAGACCGAAGAAACCCTAAAGCCGAATTCAGACGAAGTAGCAGCACAAGACACACCCTAAACGAAGATACAAGAGCTGTAATAAGGTCCTGCATGTATTCAATTCATTAAGTAGTTTTGTTTTATTGTATTAGTACACTTTAATTCATCAGGATTGATGGGCCGATTCCATGTGACTACGGAAAACCATGGGCACCCCTTAAAATTGCTTTCCCATTAATTAAAGTTTATGTGTTGATGTCTTTGGTGACTTTTATTAGTGCATTGATAACCTCTGTGTCTAGCTGAGCATTGATCGGGTCGCCATGCCTCTGTCCTCGCCTATTTATTCTATCGCCTATGCATTCTATCGTCTGTAGAAAAGTAGGAAGAAAGGGTAAGTAGGATAGACATAAGTAATCATTAAGGGTTTACTCGCCGATAAGATTAGAGCCAACGAGAAAGGGTTAATTACATACACTTCATATAAAACTAGCAATAAAACAAGTGACAAGCTACTTAATTATCAGGACAGGTCTTCTTATTGTCTCAAGTATCTATCTGTGTACGTGTGTGCTAATCGCTGATTCGTGCTTATTAGTTTAGTTTATTATTTAATCATAACCAAACCGTTCCAGTCTCTCAGGATGAACCCCCTTGCGTTAGATTAGGTTGTATAGCTAACTTAAGATATTAAAATACTGATTAGAATAACTAGATAATACGTTCTACTCTTAGTGATCGACACTCTAAATACCATTATATTCATACTGACCGGGTACACTGCTCGTTAAAGTGTGTGTTTTATTGATAAGTCGGCTAAATATAAATTTAAAACTTGAATACTGCTAAAACCACAACGACACACCGTGGATAAAAATTAGAGCATAACAAGCACACGCATCAGGTTGCAATAGTACAGGGAAAAAGCCTAATTGTAACCTCAGAATTGCTTTTGATGAACACAATAGCGAGAAGCTCCATGAAAGCATGACATAGCTAGAACTTGAATGGCAAAACCAAGTTTCTTGAATTCACACGCCTTGAAATGAGAAAGATAAAATCTTGAAGAGTCCATCTGGATTATCTGCATGTACCTGAACAATAAATCATATGATCGGTATCATTTATTTGTAAGAAAAGTTGCAATTTGATACATACAGAATCTGAGGCATATTATTGTAGTTGGTTTGTTGCAACTGATATATTCATGTTTGTGATAGTATGCATTGGGTTGCCACTTTCACTTTTTAGAGGGAGAAAGCGGAAAGTGAAGCCTTGGGAGCATTACCTCTCCTGCACAGTGCCTAAATTTCATCATTTTCCTCGGTTGTAGTCACTAAAATAAGGCAACTTCCTTTCAGATGTAACACGGTCTACTGGTTTTCAAAAATATGATTATGGACCAAAAGAATTACATACAGTTAAGACTCGTTATTTTATTTTGTATTATGATTCTCATGCTCTACGATAAGCAATCTCATAGTATGAGAAGCATTGTACATGTAAGATATATGGTGACATATGACATATATTAAAGTGGCAAAAAAAAAAAAAAGCAACGGAGCAAGTACTTAACCTGATTTTTTGGACAGCACACAAAACATTGTTTCAATAATATTACGTAAACTGAGTTAAATTTGAAGAATTGAAGCAAGTCACACGTAATTTGATTTTGAAGCTAATAAAAGTTTAGGGCCAGGCCACAGCCTTCAGATCTGATTTGACCCTCCTAGTCAACGTGAATTTTGAAAATAACACCTGTGTGTATCTGATCTAGGGGGGTGTGTGCCAAAAAGGACCCATTCAGGTTTAACATCGCAAGTTGCAGATATTTCATTGTTAATGGACAGACAAAGATACCTTAATGGAACACTACTGTTTTGGGTTTAAAACGTTTCTTCACACTATACCAAATAATGTAAATGTTGTTACGCAACACAAGGCATAGTTTATAACTTGATGTATATGAAAAACTCGAGAAATAATGAGTACTCAAACCTTTGCTGCAAGTGCAAACAGCATCCTCCCAGAAACCCGGACACAACTGTTGTGTGAGTCCTAACATGTTTTTACCTGCATCTTGTCTTTTCCAATGATATCTTCAGGAAGAGTCTTTGTAGTAGAAGGAACTGAAAATGTCATTGTCACATCACCCATCAGACTAAACTCAGTATCAAATCGAAAAGTTATAATGATAACATACCTTATAAAAAGAAGGTATAAATATTTTTTCGAGTCTGATTTATCTGCTTCAAACCTTGGCCCAAATGCATATACATTTCCAAGAGCCGATGCACAGCTCTCAAGATGAAGACTTCCCGATGTAGTAAGAAAGGCCAGATTAGAAAAGAACTCCTTGTGTGTCTTGACAGTTTTGGTCTTTGAGTGAGCTTTAGACTTGGACTTGGACTTTGATCACATTCTCATCCAACAAAAACTTGCAGCGCATGAGAAGTCTCTCAAGAAAAAAAAAAGAAATCTCCATCTTATGATGTTATTTTTTGACTTAAGAAGCCCATACATAAGCTAAATGGGTAGTGGCATATCCAAATCAGGTGAATAATATTTAACAGAAGCAAGGGTGATTCGCTTCTGCAAATTCTTTATGTCTGACCGGATGGTATACCCATAATCGTTGATTTATGCTATAAGCAGATCACCCAACCACACATACCCATTTTCGCGAATAGCAATGCGTTCTGAATGAAGAAGAGAATGCAAAGTAGCCCAGGCGAGCTTTACATTAAAACCATAACTGTTATAAGAACTCCATCCTCAAAACCACATTTCATCAGCAGCTTATTTATCAAACAACAGAACTAATGAAATTGAGAAAAGTACCATGGCTAGATTCAAAGAGTTGGAGCTTGTTTACTGTTTTCAGAATACCAAAGATTGTATCCAACTCATGTTGTCTGCTTTCATTGGGAACCTGCGTATAAAAGACATCTTTCCCACATAATAATTTCATAGCGAATCGCAAACAAATCTTAACCAAATTATTAATAGAACATATTAAGCTTAAAAAACTTCAAATCAAACTATCATGAATAACATATATATAGGGTGTTTGGTTAAGCTCATATGTGAGCTTATGAACTTATGTGTTTATTTGTTACTTTTCATGGAGACATAACAAAATACGAAGAAAATATTGTTCACGTTAGGCCGCCGCATTACTCGGTCCCACATGGCAGATGATACTGAAATTACAACCTAATAAGTGAATCCAAGGTATTTACACAGAAATTAAAGTTGTACCTTCATATTATGTGGTTCCCCGTTGAGACACTTACAGAAGCAAACTCAAAAACTTTGACACAACGTGAAACACCGGCAGTAGAAAAAAACTCATCGTCTCTGTCAAACTCTATGCTGCAAGTAGGGAAAAAAGTATAACAAAGAGAATTAGCCATCATGTAGTTGAACAAAATTATCATAATCAAAAACAAAATGCTTAGCATCTGATGACACCAGTTATATGTACCTCCATCAGTTTCAAATACATAAGTTGTATTATATTATGTAATTTCATTAAATAAAAATGATGACTTATTGATCAGCAATAGAACATGATATGGTACCTTCACCAGTTGCAGCTATTCAGGACATCGAATACATGTCTTCGTCATCCATTATCATCATCCAGTACGTCCGTCATACACCTACTAAACTGATTAATAGACACAAATTTATACCAATATATAAACTACCATTTTGATCCATGCACATCTTGTTAAAAAAATGGTAAACCCTCAACTGAATGCTGAAAATTACCATGTGCAGCAGCAATGATGGGTACCGGTGTGGAAGTTGAAAATATAAAAGCACGGCCCCTCGATTTACTTATGTGAGAAATTAAAGTTTAGATTAATGATTGTTTATTGTGCAATTAGATATATGTTTAGTAACAAACGAAAAACAAATTAGCTAGCTGACCTCATAATAGCGTCGAAAAAATGCAGCGTCACCCAAGATTCCTGGGTTAGTGAAGTTGACCATGGCAAAAAATTCTTCTAGGTGATTCTGGTAGTTCAGCATACAGGTGAAGAAGAGATTGTGTTACAATAAGACAGAAATGATATGTTGCAATTTCATTCATGGGGGAAATATACAATGAAATTTAATACTTGGGCCTTTTTTCTGAACGGCTTTGCGCTTCTAGCTGATATAAATATTTTGATAGTATTAATTGTGCCCCATGTGATTATATATGCGGTTATAGCAATTTAAAAGGCCTTTTAGACATTTTCTGGAAGTCGAACATTTAACAAAAAAAATTCCCTAGGCAGATGTTGCAGTTCTTATGAGAGGAAGACAGTAATAATCTAGAAATGTTCCTCACTTGCATTGGAGTGCCGGACAATAAAATGCGTCTTCTGCAAGACAGAGCTGCCAATGCCTGATTCAGCAAGATACAATGGTAAAGAAAAGAAAAAGTGTCAGGATACATATATCAGAAATTTTGAGTAACTTTACAATATTACTACTCTTACTTTATTAGTCAGGGTCTGGTCATTCTTCAGTCTGTGTGCTTCATCGCATATGAGAAGGTCACAAGAGGCACTATTGTTGAATTTTGTTGAATGCATCCGAAAGGTCTCATAGGAAACAATCAGTACCTGATAGCGAATCAATGTCAGTTGGTGTCTAATTCTGACATCATGAAATCTTTTAACAACCTCTACCTGTAATTGGCTACGATGGCTTCTGAAATTATCAATGCTAGAGATGACATCATCGCGACTGCTTTCACATAGAGCCACAAAGAAGAGATTGTGTTACAATAAGACAGAAATGATACGTTGCAATTTCATTCATGGGGGAAATATACAATGAAATTTAATACTTGGGCCTTTTTTCTGAACGGCTTTGCGCTTCTAGCTGATATAAATATTTTGATAGTATTAATTGTTCCCCATGTGATTATATATGCGGTTATAGCAATTTAAAAGGCCTTTTAGACATTTTCTGGAAGTCGAACATTTAACAAAAAAAAATTCCCTAGGCAGATGTTGCAGTTCTTATGAGAGGAAGACAGTAATAATCTAGAAATTTTCCTCACTTGCATTGGAGTGCCAGACAATAAAATGCGTCTTCTGCAAGACAGAGCTGCCAATGCCTGATTCAGCAAGATACAATGGTAAAGAAAAGATAAAGTGTCAGGATACATATATCAGAAATTTTGAGTAACTTTACAATATTACTACTCTTACTTTATTAGTCAGGGTCTGGTCATTCTTCAGTCTGTGTGCTTCATCGCATATGAGAAGGTCACAAGAGCCACTATCGTTGAATTTTGTTGAATGCATCCGAAAGGTCTCATAGGAATATATAAACTACCATTTTGATCCATGCACATCGTGTTAAAAAAATGGTAAACCCTCAACTGAATGCTGAAAATTACCATGTGCAGCAGCAATGATGGGTACCGGTGTGGAAGTTGAAAATATAAAAGCACGGCCCCTCGATTGTATAAGTTGTTTCCACCTTTTGCTGATCAGGTACTCATTCAAACATAAATATAAGTAGCTGTTCAAGCTCGCAAATTTGACCCGCAAAAGTAAAACAAAAGAACAACGATGTACATCACAAACCTGCATATTCTGTCCCTCCATCAACTGGTTTGATCTTTTTTTTATCGCTTCTGGATACTGAGGTGGTTGATATTAGTAGTGTAATCCAAAAATCTCTCACTTTTTATCACATTCACTACACGAATCACGTTCCGGGAACACAAATTCCATTCGATCTTCGTCGGGACAACGAACCTGGGCTTTGCATATTTCCGGTGCAATTCTCCTCCTTGTACTATAAATTGTTTTACGATATCAATTTTTGGCGCCGCTGCCGGGGACGGTTGAAGTGAGTGCGTGATTCCGTTTTTTCGATTCGTGTTTTGAAGAATCTTCCTCGTGAAGTTTCGTAAATATCTTGTGAATATTTTTTATCCAAAAATCCAAAAAAAATTGAAAAACTTTGAAAAACCCAAAAAGATTTTCTTTTCAAAAATTATTTTCCTTTTTTCTTTAGGATTTTCCATGTTTTTAAAATTTAAAAATCAAAAAAATATTCTTCTTAATCCTCTTATCCGTTTGATTCTTTCTCCCGTGCCCTCTTATCCGTTTAATTCCTTTTCTCACCCTCTTACCCTTTTTGATTCTTTATCCCTTTACCCTCTATCCATTTGATTCTAAACTTCTTATACCTTTCTTCTATGTCGTCACTGGGCTATTGCTGCTTTCGTTGCAGAGGTCCAGTGGGTGATAATTTTCGTTGTTCCAAGTGTTCGTGTGTGAAGTGTGGAAATGATGCACCTGACGGATCTTGTTATTGGTGTGAAGTAGCCCTCAAAAGAGAGCTTAATTCCATCGATAATTCTCAAAGTATTTCCGAACACTCTCCACAACCCCAGCCATCCTCACTCACTCAGCATAAGTGCTCTGTATGTGGAGATCCGTTGGGGGATGATTCACACTGTGAACGATGCTTCTGCAAAGGATGTGGGTTTACCCATGGACTTTGCGTATGTTACACTCCTGAAATCGAAAATACACTTAATTGTCCAAATTTTCAAAACGATTTCAACCCTCCTCAAGATTCATTTTGGCAAGAACCATGTTATCAAAACTTCAATGATACATCATTCCAAAATATGCCAAATGATCTTTGTGAGTGTTGTGGAGGTCCTCATAATGGTGGGAATTGTCCCGGTTGTAGCATGGTGGAATCGGGAAACGGGTTTGTCTATGACCAAAATCCTTATTCTCACCATGAAACAACCGACTTTTTCAACCAGCCCCCACAACACCAGATGGAGACATATTCTTGTGAATATTGTGGAGGTAGTCCTCACCCGGGTTTTGATTGTCAAACAGGGAACACGTTTGTCTATGAGCAGGTTCCATGTAATCAAAATTTCGGGTATGACCATTATCCATATAATTCACCGAATCAGTCACAACAATCATATTGTTGTGAGTACTATGGAGGTCCTCACTATAGCTCTGATTGTCAAACGAGGAGCCCGCTTGTCTATGAGCACGATCCTTGTAACAATTTTGACTATTCTTATCATGACCAACCTCCACAGTATGAAACGATTCAAACGCAGCCTCAACCATCTCCTCAAGAATTATTCCAAAACATTCATGATGCTAGGAATGATCTTCTGGATTCTGCTTTCGAAAATGTATTCCAAAAATTTCATGATGTGAGGAATGCATTTAATGCTTGGGCTGCTAAACAGACCCAAGAGGATCGTCATGGTGAATCTATGGAAGATTTACTCGCCATTGAACGTGCAGCCCATAACCGTTTCTTGTTTAATAAGGCTTGCATGCTCGATGACGAAGATGACGACGAAGATGAGAGTGCTATTCCTTTAAATGATAACATTTCTCATCCCTCTCAGTCTACACCCGAGGACTCTCTAATTATGGGGGATGAGCATCTTAGCACTGTTCCTGAAAAGGAATCGGACGAATTCATAAAGTCTAATGCTGAGAACCTTGTCCCAACCCCAAGTGAGTCTGAGGAGATATTCGACAGAGATTGTGATTCTCCAATTTTTGGAGAATCTCTTGACATCTCTGAGGTTACTTCCGGGATTTTCTCTAACACTCTTTTTGAATTTGATAACGATTGCTTTTCTAGCAACGTTAATCCGCTGTTTATTGAAGTGTTAGAGAACGATGAGGTCAAAGACTCTAATGTTTTTGATAATATGACCTCAATTGTTAATCCCGAGAATCAAAAGAATATTCTTTCTCCGACATATGTGACAGTGCCTTTTGGGGATCGCCCTTATATTGACTTCGCATATGTCGTTCGAGTTTTTCTACCTTTCTTCTCCTACAAGGTAGATTGTCCTTCCATTCACTCGCTCGGGAGTGAGGACAAAATTTTTGACCCCGGCATCTCTCATCCTTTTGAGCCGGGTCTATCTCATCGGAGTGGAACTTTCGTGCACTTCAATGTTTATCCAAACATCTTGAATGAAAGTCCGATGGAGATTTTCTCTTCCACCTGCTCCCCCAAGGACAATTAAATTCGGGGCGAGTCTAAGCTTTCCGACTCGATACTAAACAAGCGCTTCGTGGGAGGCACCCCATGCTTATCCATCTATCTTCTTTCTATTTTCTCTCTAATAAGTGTAGTGAGGAGGGTTTCCTCTTCCATTTGTTGTGTTTCGTGGTTGTTTGTGTATGTCCAGGTTAGCCCGATTGATGAAGACTCTCGTGCTCGTGGTTGCTTCTCTCCACTCGAGTTTCATCATTCGTTGCTCATCCGATATCCTTAATCTTATCGTTTTACGTTTATCTTTGGCATAATTCATAAACGGCCTTAGATTTATGTAGGAGAACCCTTACCTTTAAGACATTGAGGACAATGTCTCATTTTAGTCTGGGGGGGTAATCTTTCGATTTGATTTTTGCCTTGCATTTTTGCCGTTTTCTCTCGCAACCCCGTTTTTCCTCAAAATTTGAAAAAATTCAAAAAAATGAGAAAAATTTAAAAATTTTTTGCAAAAATATAATAAATTTTGACATTTTTGTTGACTTTCCGCTGGTAAGAGTAGGAATAAAATTCTGACTTGACCGGGCGTGTTGAGCCCTAGCTTGTCCCCTTAACCTTTTATAATCTATAAGCTCGTGCTAGTCTTTTACACAAGGAGCTATAAAATGCGAATTCTTTTTAAGAGTTTGCAAGTTCCCGTATCGACTTTATATATGCATGGCTTGATTATTTGGCTAAGCATTCGCGGATCTTATTATTTAAGATTTTAAATTTGCGAAGAACGAGAAATGATAGAGTTGTTTATAAGTTAGATTGCTAAACGTGGAGTAGTTGGATCTCTTTAGAGCTCATCGAAGTTATTTGTGGCTTTTTGTTCCCATAAGCTTGTTTCACTCAAAAATAGTAATCTAGGAATAATTAAAGGTATTTTGGTTTTGGCGATAATTAGTTTTTATTTCTTCCTTAGAGAATTCTTGCTTATGAAAGTTGGGTACACATCAAGGTACTGCCAGTGTTACGGTGTAATAGACTATTCCATCTTGCCGGTTCGCAGCCGATGTTGGGATTGTTATAAAAGCCGTAGGACTTGGAGTTTGGCAAATAATTAATGAATATGATAATGTATAATAATAATCCAAAGCCATAAAAAGTTTTCTACATCTTGCCGGTTCGCAGCCGATGTTGTAGACTTCTAATAAAGGCAGAGGAAAAATTCCAAGGTCATAATAGACTATCACATCTTGCCGGTTCGCAGCCGATGTTGTGATTGTTATAAAGGGCCAAGGATTAAATACGTTAATGTGCTTTATAATGTTAAAAATGCCAAACTTCGACTCCGGGGATATCCTAATAAAGGCTTCCGTCTCTGGACTCGTAGATGAGTTGTTTCGGTCGCAAATAAAAGGGATATCCTCAAAATCGTGTTAAATCAGAGACCTTGATGTGGACCTCATTTTTGTATGCAACGGTTTTCGAGGGAAGGTTTGGAAACTACTTAGCGTCTAAACTAAGGTATTTTTATCGGCTTAAAAATTATCGAAACGAGAATTTGAAGAAATTCATTTCTCACCAAAAATAAAATAAATAGAGGAAAATAGGAATTTGGGAACGAAGAGTCCACAATTGATTTTTATGAGTAGTGTTGGCAATATGACTTGTAAATGACAATGATTTCGTTTTTAAGCTTAGTTTGGGGACTCGTGAAAAATCAGGGACGACGAATTTTATCCGTATGGTCACTTCTTTATGAGTCGTGTTTCCTACTCGAAGACCCTAAAAGTTATCGTGAGATAATGATTGTCAACAAAGCCGTCACATGATTATGATAAAAAAAAATAATACAAAAATAGAATAAAAGGAAAATCGGGGAGTTTTTATAACATTGCGTGAGGACACGTCAATATCTTAGTCTGGGGGAATTTTGGTATGTGCTTAAACACATACTTTTATTTGACCAAAACCGGACCCAAAATGACCAAAAACTAACCATAAATGCCAAAGATATTGTGTTTTTGTGTTTGTTTCGATGCAGGTACGGATATCATGAAAAAGGGACAAAATCAAGCAAAATCCGAGAAAATGAGCACGAGACGTGGAAAAGAGATTTATAGAGCCGAAGCCGGGGAAAATTTCGTCAAAGATGATATTTTTGAAGAATGGCCCTTGGATTATTTAATATTGGCAAAAATTACCCTTGGATTATTTTTTGGAGAAATAGCAGAGTTGGTCCTTGAGGTTTACTTATCTACAAAGTTGGTCCCTAAATTTAACTTAAATCTCCTAAACCTACAAAATAGCTAAACCATCACACAAATACTAAACGTCACCCCAACCCATTTAACCCCACTATCGACCCAACTATCCCCTAAAACAACACCCCTATTAAACCCATCGCCGGCCCAACTCAAAACCAACAGCCCACACCCTCCAACAAACCAACCCACACTTAACAATTAAACTAAACACAAGCCCCAAAAAGAAACCGACCCACCATTCTTTGTTAAAACTAACTCCGGATAAGCATTTGGTCAAAACCCCCAAATGAGAAGTCAAAATCCCAATCAACACCAACTTAAGAACCCTAATTCGCTTCTGCTCTTCTTCCACCCCTAATCCCCCGCTCGCTAACCTCCCTACCACCTCACCACAACAAGCCAAAGACATCACATGACTTTGTCCATGGTCCCCTCCCCTCCACCTCAGCGATCCGAGGGAAACAAAAGTAATCCAACGATCAAGATTTCAAGATTTGGGGAGCACGTTTAATCCAAGGGCTAGAAAAGAAGCACAAAGGCATCAAGAGGAACACTCTCACAAGAAAAACACAACAAAGAAGATATATATATTAGCAGCCGATTAGCATTTTTTCCTTTGTCCCACTTTTCATGTTTTAGAAAAGTGTTAGACCTTTTAATTGTTGTTTTGTAGTGTAATGTTTAATTTAAGTTGAAATTTTATTTCCAGTTCGATGTGTAATGAATTTTTTTAGTTTTCGTGTTTAGTCAACATTAGTCAACAAATTCTTATTGCGTATTCTGGGTATTTATTTGGATTTGCTTATTGTTTTGTAAGATTCTGGATAATTAAATATTCATCTGTCTTTTAGAACTAAGCTTAGAATGTTGGTTTGCTTAACTTTAAAAGTTCTTAAAGTCTGCTTATAGATGTTTGGGTTAACCCAGTCAAACGGGTCATTGGGTGTTTTCACTGTTCCTTTGCAAGTTTCTTAAGTTTGATCTTTATTATCTTATAAGTTGTGAGTTGTTAGGATAAGTAGTTTTAGTGCCCTTAGGTTAGTGGTTTTCATCTTAGGTTAGTGGTTAGTAGTCATTGGGCTTATTTTCCCTGTTCTAGTGCCCTTAGGTTTAAGTTAGCCTTGCTTGATTCATCTTAGGTTAGTGGTTTTCAGTAGGTATTTAGATTATTTGAAGCTTCTTGAGGTTTTTGTTAAGATAGTGCAACCTTAGATTCACAACTGCCTTTATAATTTTTGGGTAATATAAGTAGATTGTTCAGCTTTGTTTGTTTTTCTTTGTTTTGTTTTGCCTTGTTCATCTGATCAGTATAGCAAGAGCTGTTTTTTTATTTTATAAAAATTGATGTTTTGTATTGTCTTCTAGCTTATTTCAATCTGTTTTAGACTTTTAGCCATTAGCTTAATCATTTAGTAGTTTAATTTTAAGCTTTAACTTGCATGCTAGACCGTCACTTTTTGCATACTTGTAGTCTTTGATATGTCCAAAAATAACTATCCATCTGCCCTAGCTTTTTTTTTTTTTAAACCTTTGCAATCATTTTTATTTAACCATTGTTCTATTTTAAGCTCATTAAGCTGTTTAGCTTGTGAACAGCTTATTCCAATGAGCTGTTTTACTTTTATTATTTTTCCTAGTTTCTTTTTACCTTAAAGCATTTACTCAAAAATTTTCAGATTTTTCTTTTGACGTTTAGTATTTTTAATCATTTATTTTCTTTTAATTAGTTTTTAATTCATAATTAATTATTAAAAAGTTAAAAAAAAAAAATATTTTTCTTTTTCCAAAAATTTTCTTTTATCAGTTTTAATATAGGAAAATTATTTTCAAAATTTAGGTTTAAAATTTAGCTTTTCATTTTTATTTACGTTTTAAATTTCGTCGCGTAAAGTTTTTAAATTCAAATTTTCGTTTTTAGGATTAATGCTTAGTTTACTTGTTTTAATTAGCTTAGTTTAAATAGTTTATCTTGTTTGTTATGTTGATATTAGTTTAAATAGTTTAAATTTAAATAGTTTAAATTTTTCTCATTTTTTTGAATTTCTTCAAATTTTGAGGAAAAACGGGTTGCGAGAGAAAACGGCAAAAATGCAAGGCAAAAATCAAATCGAAAGATTACCCCCCCAGACTAAAACGAGACATTGTCCTCAATGTCTTAAAGGTAAGGGTTCTCCTACATAATCTAAGGCCGTTATGAATTATGCCAAAGATAAACGTAAAACGATAAGATTAAGGATATCGGATGAGCAACGAATGATGAAACTCGAGTGGAGAGAAGCAACCACGAGCACGAGAGTCTTCATCAATCGGGCTAACCTGGACATACACAAACAACCACGAAACACAACAAATGGAAGAGGAAACCCTCCTCACTACACTTATTAGAGAGAAAATAGAAAGAAGATAGATGGATAAGCATGGGGTGCCTCCCACGAAGCGCTTGTTTAGTATCGAGTCGGAAAGCTTAGACTCGCCCCGAATTTAATTGTCCTTGGGGGAGCAGGTGGAAGAGAAAATCTCCATCGGACTTTCATTCAAGATGTTTGGATAAACATTGAAGTGCACGAAAGTTCCACTCCGATGAGATAGACCCGGCTCAAAAGAATGAGAGATGCCGGGGTCAAAAATTTTGTCCTCACTCCCGAGCGAGTGAATGGAAGGACAATCTACCTTGTAGGAGAAGAAAGGTAGAAAAACTCGAACGACATATGCGAAGTCAATATAAGGGCGATCCCCAAAAGGCACTGTCACATATGTCGGAGAAAGAATATTCTTTTGATTCTCGGGATTAACAATTGAGGTCATATTATCAAAAACATTAGAGTCTTTGACCTCATCGTTCTCTAACACTTCAATAAACAGCGGATTAACGTTGCTAGAAAAGCAATCGTTATCAAATTCAAAAAGAGTGTTAGAGAAAATCCCGGAAGTAACCTCAGAGATGTCAAGAGATTCTCCAAAAATTGGAGAATCACAATCTCTGTCGAATATCTCCTCAGACTCACTTGGGGTTGGGACAAGGTTCTCAGCATTAGACTTTATGAATTCGTCCGATTCCTTTTCAGGAACAGTGCTAAGATGCTCATCCCCCATAATTAGAGAGTCCTCGGGTGTAGACTGAGAGGGATGAGAAATGTTATCATTTAAAGGAATAGCACTCTCATCTTCGTCGTCATCTTCGTCATCGAGCATGCAAGCCTTATTAAACAAGAAACGGTTATGGGCTGCACGTTCAATGGCGAGTAAATCTTCCATAGATTCACCATGACGATCCTCTTGGGTCTGTTTAGCAGCCCAAGCATTAAATGCATTCCTCACATCATGAAATTTTTGGAATACATTTTCGAAAGCAGAATCCAGAAGATCATTCCTAGCATCATGAATGTTTTGGAATAATTCTTGAGGAGATGGTTGAGGCTGCGTTTGAATCGTTTCATACTGTGGAGGTTGGTCATGATAAGAATAGTCAAAATTGTTACAAGGATCGTGCTCATAGACAAGCGGGCTCCTCGTTTGACAATCAGAGCTATAGTGAGGACCTCCATAGTACTCACAACAATATGATTGTTGTGACTGATTCGGTGAATTATATGGATAATGGTCATACCCGAAATTTTGATTACATGGAACCTGCTCATAGAAAAACGTGTTCCCTGTTTGACAATCAAAACCCGGGTGAGGACTACCTCCACAATATTCACAAGAATATGTCTCCATCTGGTGTTGTGGGGGCTGGTTGAAAAAGTCGGTTGTTTCATGGTGAGAATAAGGATTTTGGTCATAGACAAACCCGTTTCCCGATTCCACCATGCTACAACCGGGACAATTCCCACCATTATGAGGACCTCCACAACACTCACAAAGATCATTTGGCATATTTTGGAATGATGTATCATTGAAGTTTTGATAACATGGTTCTTGCCAAAATGAATCTTGAGGAGGGTTGAAATCGTTTTGAAAATTTGGACAATTAAGTGTATTTTCGATTTCAGGAGTGTAACATACGCAAAGTCCATGGGTAAACCCACATCCTTTGCAGAAGCATCGTTCACAGTGTGAATCATCCCCCAACGGATCTCCACATACAGAGCACTTATGCTGAGTGAGTGAGGATGGCTGGGGTTGTGGAGAGTGTTCGGAAATACTTTGAGAATTATCGATGGAATTAAGCTCTCTTTTGAGGGCTACTTCACACCAATAACAAGATCCGTCAGGTGCATCATTTCCACACTTCACACACGAACACTTGGAACAACGAAAATTATCACCCACTGGACCTCTGCAACGAAAGCAGCAATAGCCCAGTGACGACATAGAAGAAAGGTATAAGAAGTTTAGAATCAAATGGATAGAGGGTAAAGGGATAAAGAATCAAAAAGGGTAAGAGGGTGAGAAAAGGAATTAAACGGATAAGAGGGCACGGGAGAAAGAATCAAACGGATAAGAGGATTAAGAAGAATATTTTTTTGATTTTTAAATTTTAAAAACATGGAAACTCCTAAAGAAAAAAGGAAAATAATTTTTGAAAAGAAAATCTTTTTGGGTTTTTCAAAGTTTTTCAATTTTTTTTGGATTTTTGGATAAAAAATATTCACAAGATATTTACGAAACTTCACGAGGAAGATTCTTCAAAACACGAATCGAAAAACGGAATCACGCACTCACTTCAACCGTCCCCGGCAGCGGCGCCAAAAATTGATATCGTAAAACAATTTATAGTACAAGGAGGAGAATTGCACCGGAAATATGCAAAGCCCAGGTTCGTTGTCCCGACGAAGATCGAATGGAATTTGTGTTCCCGGAACGTGATTCGTGTAGTGAATGTGATAAAAAGTGAGAGATTTTTGGATTACACTACTAATATCAACATAACAAACAAGATAAACTATTTAAACTAAGCTAATAAAACAAGTAAACTAAGCATTAATCCTAAAAACGAAAATTTGAATTTAAAAACTTTACGCGACGAAATTTAAAACGTAAATAAAAATGAAAAGCTAAATTTTAAAACCTAAAATTTTGAAAATAATTTTCCTATATTAAAACTGATAAAAGAAAATTTTTGGAAAAAGAAAAATATTTTTTTTTTTTAACTTTTTAATAATTAATTATGAATTAAAAACTAATTAAAAGAAAATAAATGATTAAAAATACTAAACGTCAAAAGAAAAATCTGAAAATTTTTGAGTAAATGCTTTAAGGTAAAAAGAAACTAGGAAAAATAATAAAAGTAAAACAGCTCATTGGAATAAGCTGTTCACAAGCTAAACAGCTTAATGAGCTTAAAATAGAACAATGGTTAAATAAAAATGATTGCAAAGGTTTAAAATAAAAAAAAATAAAAAGCTAGGGCAGATGGATAGTTATTTTTGGACAGATCAAAGACTACAAGTATGCAAAAAGTGACGGTCTAGCATGCAAGTTAAAGCTTAAAATTAAACTACTAAATGATTAAGCTAATGGCTAAAAGTCTAAAACAGATTGAAATAAGCTAGAAGACAATACAAAACATCAAATAAAAAAACAGCTCTTGCTATACTGATCAGATGAACAAGGCAAAACAAAACAAAGAAAAACAAACAAAGCTGAACAATCTACTTATATTACCCAAAAAATTATAAAGGCAGTTGTGAATCTAAGGTTGCACTATCTTAACAAAAACCTCAAGAAGCTTCAAATAATCTAAATACCTACTGAAAACCACTAACCTAAGATGAATCAAGCAAGGCTAACTTAAACCTAAGGGCACTAGAACAGGGAAAATAAGCCCAATGACTACTAACCACTAACCTAAGATGAAAACCACTAACCTAAGGGCACTAAAACTACTTATCCTAACAACTCACAACTTATAAGATAATAAAGATCAAACTTAAGAAACTTGCAAAGGAACAGTGAAAACACCCAATGACCCGTTTGACTGGGTTAACCCAAACATCTATAAGCAGACTTTAAGAACTTTTAAAGTTAAGCAAACCAACATTCTAAGCTTAGTTCTAAAAGACAGATGAATATTTAATTATCCAGAATCTTACAAAACAATAAGCAAATCCAAATAAATACCCAGAATACGCAATAAGAATTTGTTGACTAATGTTGACTAAACACGAAAACTAAAAAAATTCATTACACATCGAACTGGAAATAAAATTTCAACTTAAATTAAACATTACACTACAAAACAACAATTAAAAGGTCTAACACTTTTCTAAAACATGAAAAGTGGGACAAAGGAAAAAATGCTAATCGGCTGCTAATATATATATCTTCTTTGTTGTGTTTTTCTTGTGAGAGTGTTCCTCTTGATGCCTTTGTGCTTCTTTTCTAGCCCTTGGATTAAACGTGCTCCCCAAATCTTGAAATCTTGATCGTTGGATTACTTTTGTTTCCCTCGGATCGCTGAGGTGGAGGGGAGGGGACCATGGACAAAGTCATGTGATGTCTTTGGCTTGTTGTGGTGAGGTGGTAGGGAGGTTAGCGAGCGGGGGATTAGGGGTGGAAGAAGAGCAGAAGCGAATTAGGGTTCTTAAGTTGGTGTTGATTGGGATTTTGACTTCTCATTTGGGGGTTTTGACCAAATGCTTATCCGGAGTTAGTTTTAACAAAGAATGGTGGGTCGGTTTCTTTTTGGGGCTTGTGTTTAGTTTAATTGTTAAGTGTGGGTTGGTTTGTTGGAGGGTGTGGGCTGTTGGTTTTGAGTTGGGCCGGCGATGGGTTTAATAGGGGTGTTGTTTTAGGGGATAGTTGGGTCGATAGTGGGGTTAAATGGGTTGGGGTGACGTTTAGTATTTGTGTGATGGTTTAGCTATTTTGTAGGTTTAGGAGATTTAAGTTAAATTTAGGGACCAACTTTGTAGATAAGTAAACCTCAAGGACCAACTCTGCTATTTCTCCAAAAAATAATCCAAGGGTAATTTTTGCCAATATTAAATAATCCAAGGGCCATTCTTCAAAAATATCATCTTTGACGAAATTTTCCCCGGCTTCGGCTCTATAAATCTCTTTTCCACGTCTCGTGCTCATTTTCTCGGATTTTGCTTGATTTTGTCCCTTTTCCATGATATCCGTACCTGCATCGAAACAAACACAAAAACACAATATCTTTGGCATTTATGGTTAGTTTTTGGTCGTTTTGGGTCCGGTTTTGGTCAAATAAAAGTATGTGTTTAAGCACATACCAGTGGTAAAAATGGCGGCAAGACTACAGGCTTGCTTTCATGCTCTTGTTCCAAGATCTGCTAAATACATATTTTGAAACGTACAAAATAAAAATACATCAGTTGAAAAAAAGAAAATACATGACTGATATCATATGATAACTCATATTGGGGATCAACTGATTTAGGGTAAACTGATTTTCGGGTTTTTCATATCTTTCAATAAAGAAATTCGGAAAAGAAAAAAAGGGAAAAATATCACGCTACTTCCAAATAACATATAGTATTCTCAAACCTGCACACACAAAAAGAAGATGAGCGTGAGATAATTGATGAAAAAAAAGGCTGAGCAAAAATAAAATTAGGGTTTGGAGAAAAGTATATTATGAATAACGTGAGTTTTTTTTTTTTTTTTTTTTTTTTTTTTTTTTACGTATATGTGTATATGTTATCATTATTATCTCATATATTTGAAGCCTATATTAATCTATTCCTTAATTATAGCTTAACAATATCAAATTTTTAAGCATGACTTAAATATTTTCTTATGTAGATCACAAAAAAATGCTTGGTCCAATGGTTGAAGTATTCGTATGTGGATCAAATGGCCAGGGTTCAAATCTTGCAAAGGCCAATTGTAATTAAATTTTTAAATACGAAATTTCCTGCAAAATCAGTAATGCTTATGTGGCAAATCCGAATTTTCTACTAAAATCAATAATGCTTATGTGGCAAATCCGAAATTTAAAAAAAAATAAATAATGCTTATGTGGCAAGAAAATCGTAAATTTTAAACAAAATGTGCTTAGGTAGAATTATGACATGGCATTACTGGGCAATCTAACAATTGATGACGTCATGCGCATATTGTTGTGTATATATATATATATATATATATATATATATATATATATTTGTGAGGGTATATTGTATCAATTGGGGTATTTGTATGTGTTTGGTTTGGTGATCACTACTTTGACTTCTAAGAGAGTGACTGTTAAGACGGTGGTGGTGAGTACGATAACCATTATATCCGATAAGACTACAAAGAAGAATGATTCGTGCAAATACACGAAAAAGTATTTCTAGTATATTTTATTGATAAAAAAACTACACCCATTTTTCTGTTCCACTCTATCTTATTTTATTGATTGATATGTGCCAAACTGCCAATAACTTGACGGTTTTCAACAATGGTGAAGGTTTTTCTCGATTTGTATAATTAGGCTATGAACAGTCGAAGGTCACCCAGATCGGTTGACCGATTATTGGATCGGTCGTGGCGGTTGTGGGTGTTGGGTCATGCTCGATCGTCGGTCACCAATATGGAGAGAAGGGTCAATTTTGTGACCGATTTTCACAGTCCACGAAACTCCAAAAAATCCTACTGTTTGCTATTTAAAAAAAAAAAAAAAAAAAAAAAAAAAATATTTTTTTTAAACTTTACCACTTTATAATTTTATAAATACCAACCTCAAACACACTTCTAAACACACAATTTCAAACACAACTCAAACAACTTCTCATCCATATTCATCATGTCAAAAAAAATACCCCAACATCAAAAAACCGAAGATCCCAAAATGCCCCGAATTTGAAATTATTGCCGGATTCAAATTTTGAATTAACCGACATAACACCACCACAAAATTGGGGTATTCATTTTTGTGTACCGTCTTTGGAATATCTAACACGACTACCACAACCGAATCAAAATCAAAACCTATTTTACCTTAATCGTCCATTTGTCCCACTGCAGCGTCCTAATATGGATTATCACCAAAAACCAAGTGGGTCGTCGTATTATCGTAACATGGATTTCTCGCAGTCTTCCCAACCGTATCAAGATTATTCCCCGCTTCGGGGTGTTAATCTTGATATGGATTTAGAGGATTATATGGCAGACTATCCGACTCAACAACACTCGACTCAAAACTATCCGAGTCAAGATGCTTTGATGGGGCAAGGTTCGGGTCATGGTTCGTACCACGGTTCCATGCCTGTTGGAGACGATGACGATGTCGAAGAGACGTCACCCGTCAAAACAAAGAAGCCTTCGAGACGTGCTACAAAGGCGAATGACAAAGGCAAAAAGGGCGAACCAGTCAAAAAGAACGAACCATGGACAAAGGCGGAAGAGATCGCGCTTTGTAGTGCTTGGGTTCATGTGTCGAAAAATTCTGAGAGAGGAAACGCTATCAACAGGAATGGGTTTTGGGAGGAGATGATAGTGTACTTTGAAAAGAAAACTGGTTCACAAAGGTCGTACGACTCGATAACGACCAAATGGAAGAATAGGATTCGTAGTAGGGTTGGGCAATTTTGTGGTATTATGGATAATATCAAGGAAAATAACGGAAGTGGTCAGAATGATGCAGACGACCTTTCAAAAGGTCTTAAAGAATACCGTGTGATTTGCAGTCATGAGTTTACATTGAAGGAGTGTTGGGAAATTTTGAGGCATCATGATGCTTGGAAGAATTATGAGGTGCCTGCTTTCAGAACGAAGAGTCGGAAGAAATCGAAGGGTTCGAAAACCACTTCGGGATCAACACAAGGTCCTTTGAATTTCCAAAACGTGGATGATTCTGATGATGAGGAAGAGACTAGAGAATCACGACCACAAGGTCGTGACACAGCTAGGAAGAAATTATCCTCCTCCTCTCGTGATCCACCATCATCATTTGTGAGTTCGTTAGCCCAGTCCTTTTTCAAGTTCAAGCTGTCAAAATCGGGGAAAAATAAGGACATGGAAGAGGCATACATAAAGTTGAGGGAATAAGAGCTGGAGATGAAAAGAGAGAAAATTGAGCTAAAAAAACAACAAATGACATTCATAGCACAATCAAAACGGGAGCAAGACTTGATTTTTTACAATTCAGCAATCGACCCAAATTTGCCCTCATGACAATTACAAGAACTTTTGGATCTTAAGGCAACAATCAAGACACGCTACAAGAACTTTTGGTATTGTAATATTTTTATTTTCATTGAATTTTAAATTTGTTGTTTAAAGTATTAGAATTAAAAAAAAAAAATAACTTGGTCACCGACTGTGATAATTTAGTCGTGTCTGATTATCAGAGAGAGAAAGCTTATGTGGCATGGTAATGCTCGGTTAGGAGTGTGCATATTCTGCAATAAGTTGGTATAATGATATCGATGAATATGGTGATATGGAATCTTGAATTTTAGGTGCGATTGTTGGAAAATCAGGAAATGATTTTTAACTAATTGATAAAATGCAATGAAAGTTTACAATGGATTTGGCTTGAACAGACAAAAAGTATTGTGTTTTGGATGGAATGATATTTGTCAATGGAAATTATGGGGGTTTACTCTTTGAGTGGCGGATTAATCCTACATCCCTATTAACTTACGATAATATTAAGGGTTAATTGCCTCTAAATATATCATAATTGTCATCATTTTCTTTTATATGTATTGAACAATTTTTTTTACTATTATGTATACTAAACTTAATTTTTTTAGGGATTTTTTGTGTATTTTATGACTATTTTGCCCCTCCTATGTTAATAAAATGAGGGGCAAAATAGTAATAAAGTACACAAAAATGCCACAAAAAATCGAGTTTAGTACACAGAATATCAAAAAAAATGTTCGATTTATATAAAAAGAATAAGTGACAACTATGATACATTTTGGAGCCATTAATATTAATTAAGTAACGAATATGATAACAAAGTTCGAATATGAATGTAAGAATTAGGGTATGATTCTTGTTTTTATAGTTTTTTTTCTTGTATTCTCCTATTACAAGTTACTGTAAATCGTGAATCAAACAAAAGTAATTAACCAAAACTAATGTATCAGATCAAGTCACACACAGGCATTTTTATATATGAATTTTCGGAACTAGTGAGTCTAAACAAATGATAAGAAACAAACCAATTTGGATTACATGCCTAGCTGATACAAATCGACAAGGACGATAACATGTCTTTCGTGATACTTGTCTCATTTTATCTTAATATCACTCCGTATAAATCAAAGATATAAAATGAGCGACAAAGGTGCATCCGGAATCGGGATTTCAAAATCGATTCACATATATAATGGTTGTACCATAGGACATGCATTGTTTTAAAGAGAATCATGAATGCGAGTATGCTACCAAGTTAACGTACAAAGTTACGGCTTAGATTTTCATCTATGTATCATTTAATTTTCTCGATATTGTCTTACAAATATGCTCTCGTTTACAACAAATTTTGAGTGTCACGATCACTAAGGGTGATGGCAATGAAGGATTCGAAATCACGTAAGGATTTCCATCGACCAATCACAGACTGCCATGTGGCATGTAAAAAAATGAGGATTCGGAATCCTAAAGTGTTGGTAGTGGAGGACTATAAAAGATTCGGAACTAGTCCTCTTTTTATTATTTTATTATTTAAATATAATGTTATAAATAATAAAAATTATATGTAAACATTATCTTCTCGTCATCGTCGTCTCCGTCGTACCGGAATCATGCCTCATTAAAAACCACCGTCATCTCCGCCGTCGCACCGAAAAAAGTCCAACCAGATCTCACCGATTTCGAATTTAACGAAAGTGACGTCATCTTTTCGTCTTCATCAGATTCAACCGATAATGACATCATCTTTTCATCACCGTCGCCGGAACCAGAAAACTTTTTCACGTCATTGCCAGTTAACCGAAGCTATAATTCCCCCCCCCCCCCCCCAACGGCTCCTTTTTTTCCCCAACGGTCACTTTTTTGTTTTGTCTTTTCCCCAAGACACGTCGGCTTCCCCAAGCTTCTAAAGCACTAGCCGCTGGCGGCAAGGGGTTTGGCGGCGGTGTTCGCCGGCGGCCTTCCCCCAAGCCGCCGGCGGCATAGCCTCCGTTGCCAACACCCTAAGAATTTCATTTAAATGATAAATAACATGGAATAAAATCGAACATCAACACTTTTTAATGAATCTAAGCAAACACAATCGACTAAAATTTGCTTGGATTACATGCCTAGCCAATACAAATTTATATCCATAATAAAAACCATCACCTTATCAAACAATTCGTTCAATGGAAATTAGGTTGTTAAAATCCAAGTTTAAGAGACAAACATTTTAAACACCATGACATACAAATAGTACAAATCTGATGACCTACTTTAAAAGGAATAACCATGACGAATATATATGAAAATAATTGGGAGACTTGAATTATGTGTCTAAAGATGTGCCTAAACATATGTGGCATGATTTTGATGGTTTATTAAAAATTGGGTTCCATGGTTGTAGCCATCAGGATAATGTCACACAGGCATAGACACATCTTTAGTCACATAATTTAGGTCTCCCAATAACTACTCGAATATATAATGATCAAAACTAACTTATTAACGACCAACCAATTAAGGCTTTAGAGAAATAAATCTTAGATTAATAATCCTAAACTGTGCTCATAAGTATAACAACATAACATGTATTTTTTTTGCCACATGCTCAATTCTTGCTACGTGTAAATAATCAATAAGTGGTCACACCGACATTCTAAAAAAGGAAAACTTTACTCGGTTTGAGTTTATGAGCTGTTAGCGCTAGCTTCATATCCCGTGAATTAGATGCGTAAAAATTCAAAAAACACAGTTAGCAAAGAAGGGAAAAAAAACTCATTGTCTAAAGCTAGGTTTAGAAAAAGGGATAGGTTATTCATACACCACCAAAAAATACAAGTGGTACACCTTATTTTTTCCCATTTTATTTTCTATTTTTTATTTTTTATTTTTTTATAATTTTGTTTATATTAAAAAGCTATAAACCTGTAAATACGGAACAGAAAATATAAAGTTTAATAAATTAAAAATATTAAATTGACAGAAAATACGAAATAAAAACAGATAAAAACGGTGTTTTACTATAAATAGAGTGGACCAGGGGGTAGAGCTTGTAAAAAGTACAAAAGTGGGTGGGCTAGGGGGTGTGTCCCTAAGGCTGGACACAGTAAAGGAGGTCAATCCTCCTCATTTTATCCGTCACGTCAACTATCTCTCTTCAACAACCTAGAGACCTTTTTTTTACTACACCAATGCGACCTACACTACAAAAAAAATATACCCCACAAATACCTTTTATATTTAATTAAATACACACAAATCTTGGACGATCTAGATCACATAGACGACCCACATCCAAAAAAACTGAAGCGATCGATCAATCGGCATTTGTAGCCACAGTAGAGACGATAGAGTGAGATTGACAAACGGATCGATTGTTTGTGTATTAGTGTGAGTAGCCTAACACATCCCTTTAAAAAATGAACGTAATCACATTAAAGGAGTGCACGTGTTGCAACATTTTGAAAGGAATAAAGATATACCTCCGTCCCAAAATATTAAAGGTGCTTTCTATGGGTGATTATAGTCAAACACCCCCAGGGGGTGTGTTGACTTTGACCATGCTGTCGTCGCTTGTACTGCCTGCTTTGTCGGATTGTACATTCTCCTAAAATAGGCGGGCCCCATCCCATAGGGGGTGTACCCATAGTACTACCCGCTTTCTATTTGTTGGCATGTATAAGTTGCAATGGTGCATGTGTGTGGTAACATTTCATCAATAAAACAGATATAATAAAAAAGTTAACTTGGTTCATAATCAAAGAAAAGCATTGTTTAGTGAACAATTCACCTACCAATGAGCATAGGAAAACTATTACTAGTAAAAACACAAAATGAAAAATGATTTACTACTCCCTTCGTCTCAAAATTACTATCTTCTTTTTATTTTTTCGGTCTCTAATTTTTAACTTTGACCTTAAGTATTTTTGTTTATATTACATAATACTTGATACAAAATATATGAACGGATTGAGTTTTAAATATATTTTTATTGGTATAATTTTTATAAAAAATTATATAACACAAACAAAAATATTTATAGTTAAAGTTAAGAAAAAAATACTAAAAAAATTAAAATGAGATAATAATTTTGACATGGAGGGGCTAGTTTATGCATGTTCGGGAAGTTAAAGACATTTAACCAAACCAACGAAGAGGTAGGGGCCCTAAGTTTGCCCTTCTAATGAATCTGACTCAGCTCTGACTATGTGCCTACGCTATCCTTTTAGCACCTTCCATGACATGCTACATACATGTATGTATGTTAGTATCTATGTATGTGTGATGTTTACTCCAACATCCATGCATACATAGTTACATACTTTACATGACCACATGACCCATGTTGATTCTTTTTGTTACTAACAATCTTATACATGACCACATGACCCGGTATGAAAATGGTTCGGGTTTAGTGAGAAAAATGGACACTAAAATTCAAAGAAGTACAAATAGGTGGGCGTCGAGTTAAGCACACCAAACCCCATGCCATATAGTAAATTTTGGCATGTGTGAGGACGGTTTGGTACATTTATGTTGGTTTTTTGCCAAAACCGAACTAATATATTCGGTTTACAAAACTCAAAGTCAAAAGTGATCGGTTTTTGTCGGTTCAGTTTTTTTCAGTTTTTTACCCGTCTGAGTTCAATTTTACAGTTATTTCGGTTTACAACTTGTTAAATTTGTTTTAAACCGAAAATTTTTGGTTTCTTAAATGGTAAAAACCGAACCATCGATTTTTAGTTTTGATCGATTATTTAGGTTTCCGATTTGGTTTAATTTTTTCAGTTTTCTCCTCACCCCTAACTTCTGGTATTAAATATACATTTCTTTCTTTTTTCTGTTTGTGTTTGGCGGTACCTTATCTCTATCTTAGAATACTGATGACAAGGGCTTCAATAACGCGTCTCCGTCCTTGTTGGCACCCATATGACGCATCTCACCTTACTACACTCACTTCTCAAGGCGCGCGCTGAGTGGGAAAAGTGGAGAACTCGGTCATTTAGACAACCGAGTTGTGGATTATTGTTGTGTGAGATATTTTGGTTTTTGTGGGATATATTTATGTTTAAGTGGGTTATGTTTTGGTAGTGATGTTGGTTGTGTTACTACACTATGTTAGTAGTGATGTTGGTTGTGAAAAGAGAATTTGATGTAGAGCTGACGTGACGTTGATGATATTAATCCTTATTACCACCGTTACTAAATTGGAGTACTAAATTAGAAAGAGTTTTTCTAACTTGTGTCGTGGGAGAACAAGTTAAGTACACCAAAAGGAGTCAGGGGCTTACGAAAAAGGGCTCAGGGAGCCACACAAAAGTACAGAAATAAATTGGGTTTTCGATTGGGTATTACATGATAAAGCATCAACTAGCAGAAGGTTAGCGAATGAAAGAAACGCACTAGAGGTGAGTAAGTAATTTTGCCAAAAGAAATAAATTGGGTTTTGCAATAGCAGATGTGTAGCTGCTTTTCCAAAATGACATTTCAAATGATTTTAAAAGCTGATAATAATAACTTATCTACTCTTCTGATCCAAACAGCATAAACTGAATTACTCGATAATCAAATAATCAAGTTCAAAATACACAACCAAACATCCCTAAAAGCTATAATAGTGAATAGTAGTTTAGTTTTATTATGTCACAATTAACTTGGTTTTGATGTTTAGTTTTCCAGAAAATCTAATTAACTAAAGGATCGAACTTGAAAGAAAGAAAAAAATATGCATAAATAGCACAATCTGAATTCCTTTTGACTACAAACAGCAGTTAATAAAACCATTAACTCAATAATAGGCACCAAAGAAATATAAGCAATGCCCCCTATGAGTTAAAAATATAGTACCAACTGTTATAATTTCATTTTATTCTAAAGACATGTAATAAGTAACGCAATAATCAAGTGAAATAAACTTGAACAAGCTAAAATCAGCTGTACTCAAATTTCATATCCCAAGTAATATTCTACCTCTGTCCCAAAATAAATATCAGGTTTGACTTTTTAGAGTCTTTATTGTTCAACTTTGACCGTAAATATTTTCATTTGTGTTATGTAATACATGATGCAAAATATATGAATGAATTGTGTTTCAAATGTATTTTCATTGGTATAATTTTTATAAAGTATTATATAATGCAAATTAAAATATTTAAGATCAAAATTGAACAAAAAAGACCCCTAAAAGTCAAACCTGACATTTATTTTGGGCCGGAGGGAGTAACTTAAATGGTGCTTGTTTAAGTGTATTTATTTTAATTAACTCTAATATATATATATATATAAAAGTACAAACAAAATCCAAAAAAAAAAAAGTACAAGATTTTTTTGTGATTCCCAATGTACCTTTTAGGTGAAGTTAAGTAAATTCTCAAGTTGAATAGTCGTTGGTTGAGTAGTTTGTGTGACATGGGTGTTGTACTTTTGCACATGGGTATTGTACGTTGTAGGTGAAGTTGAGTAGATTCTCAAGTTAAGTAAGCGTCGATTGAGTAGTTTGTGAGCCATCTAAAAAAATATATTTTATTAGAAAGTGAAACACTTTTCAACATTTGGCTGCAGTTGATTAGTTGAATAGTTGAGTATGACCAATTTAAGAATAAGATGAAAAAGTGACTATATATTAGACTACCAAAAAAAATTTGTACCTTTTTTGTACTTGCCTCTAATAAAAATTGTCAAAAACATGATTTTAACACCTAAAAAGCATCCTTTGTATGGTTTTATGGCACGCTAGACGGGGTTTATTCGTGACCGAGATCGTCATCATTAACTCGGGTCACATCAACTTTTTTCAACAACACTACCATCACCTCTAACGTAATGTAATAAAACGACCAACTTTACAACTCAAACATACATCACTTAAACCCAAATATACTTCACAAAAACCAAAATCACACACACAACCTTCACAAGTCAGTTGGTTTGTAGGCTACTTCTCTCATTTGTGCATGACACATGCGTGCTAGGGGTTGTACTTTAGCAATCGATGCCGCGTCAATGGGAGCCCGTTGGTTTTCATCTATTACAGCCAGGCTTATGTTTATGTATAAAAAGTGATTGAGATGCTCACATTTTTTTATTGAGACACTTAATTGTACAAGTATTTAAATCACATTATAAGCACTATAAAAATATGTAATGCACACAATAAAGTGTGTTAATAAAAAATGTTTCTTACGTCCCGAAATTATTGTCTTCTTTTGACTTTTTTTGTTTTTACTTTTCAACTTTGACCTTATATATTTTTTTTTTTTAATATTACATAATACTTGATACAAATATATGAATGGATTGAGTATTAAATGTATTTTCATTGGTATAATTTTTATCAAAAATTGTATAACATAAACAAAAATATTTATAGTTAAAGTTGAGAAAGAAAGAAAGACCGAAAAAATTAAAAAAGGAAAATAATTTTAAGATGGATGGAGTATAAATGTTCAAATCAATTCTTTTTTTGTGTATCCCTTTCTAAAAATTTCTTTCAGAAATGGTTAGTAGGTCCCTTAAGGTATACATGAATTGATTTGAAGAAAAAAGAGTACTAGATTGACAAACTGGTGGGTGGAAAACACTTGTCGTTTTCCTCGTCAAAAAGCATGAGTATGTGGATCCCACTCCTTGTCGTATCCAACGTCAGCAAGAATGTGTTGGATGTTGATTCTGTATGCCACCTGTGTTTGTTGATGTTTTTAGGTGGATAAAATCTTACTCCCTTCGTCTCAATTTAATTGTCCATATTTTCTTTTATGGATGTCTCAAATTAATTGTCCACTTTCTTTATTTAGTAAAAACTAGAGAATCTAGTGGAGGAATATTCCATTTTAGTGGTTGAAAATTAAAATGGCCCCACTTTTATTAAACTTTGTGTTTTCTCTCTCATGACAAATAAATTAAATCGGAGGGAGTACTATTTTTAACCAAATTTTTTACTAATTTTTTTATTTTGAGTAAGATAAAATAATGAGAAATGAGCTATGTGTTTGTTGCTAGGCATGAAGCATGACTTCGTAGCAGAGAAATCCCACAAGACTACTAACCTTGATCATTATTGACTTAGGTGCTGTTTGTTTTTTTTAGAGGTTTTATGTCTGAATCTGAATACCACTTCTTAATCTGAATGAGTGATCCAAAAGTCTGAATCTGAATTATTTTAGACTGTCTTTTTTTATGTCTGAATCTGAATGTCTGAACAAACAAAAAACAATCGTTTCGCTATAAAATAAACCAAACGACCCTCCATTCGTGATTATTAATAAAAAATCAAGACTAAGATGAGGAAATAAGGAATGAAAAGAAGTATCACTAAAGTTTAGGCTTTTCAGATGTAATCAGACGTTATTCAATGTCTGAACGAATCAGACCCTATTCAAATGTATTCAGACTTCAGATCTGAAAAAAAAAACAAACAGTCTGAATCTGATTACGTCTGACCGAATCAGACTTCAGACGCCATTCAGATCTGAAAGAAAAAAACAAACACAACCTTAGATGAAAAACCTATAACTATGCATAAAGTTAGATTATTTGGTTACGTATTTCTCATAAACATTTCTTTTATCCATAATGGTCCAATCCGGATCTTGAATATTCAAACTAGTACTGTTCATCAAAAACATCAGAAAAGTAAATGTTGAGTGACAGTTAGGGGGGAGGGAGTGGACTCGGCAAACCTGCCGGTGCCGATAGGGCACACCGCCGCCGGTAGGCGGCGCCGAATGAAATGCAAAAAATTTGGCTAAGTTCACCGAATGAATGAAATGGAAATGTGAACGTTTTGCAACGGTCAAAAAGACCAAAACGAGCCGTTGGCTTAAAAAAAAAAAAAAAAAAAAAATTCCCTTTTTTCAACCCCAATATTCACTATATAAATACCTCATTTTCTCAATCAAAACTCAACACAAATCACACATCAAAAAAAAAAAAAAAAAAAACTAGACCAAATTATGGATCTAAGAGGTGGTAAGAAAACAACCTCCAAAAAACAAACTCGATCTCACCCGAATCGCCCGGTTTATCCACCACCGCAACAAACTACATATCCAAACCCATTCTCTCAACAATTTTCACAACAATTTTCTACATCATCTCCCAACCAATTCTCCCAACCATCATCCCCTTACATTCCACAACCCACATCTCCACTTCCTTATTTTCCGTATAATTTTAGCACCAACCCTCCGCCAATGAATCCTCAAAACTACAACATCAATACGACGTCCGAGTGGTCCCCGTGGGACGAACCTCAAGCCGAGGTTGTACCCGAAACGCAACCATTACCCGGTCTACATACTTACTTTTATTTAATTTTATGCATTTTTTGTTTACTTACTTTTATTTAATTTTATACATTTTTGTTTACTTACGTTTGTTTATTTTTTGGAAGACACCGACGAAGAAGATGAAGACGATGACATTCAAGAAGTTGATGTGCGAGGAAAGAAAAAGGCTACCACAAAGGCAAAGCGTGAGCATTGGACCCCCGACCAAGAGGTGGCGTTGGCAAAGGCTTGGATTCAAATATCCGAATGTAAAAGATTCGGGAATGAGCAAAATAGGGAAGGTTTTTGGAAGCGGGTTCTCGAGCATTACGCGACAACTATGGGACGTACTACCCGAACCGTTCATGGTTTGACAACGAAGTGGAAAGCAATGAACTACGCCATGGGTATATTTAACGGCGCCTACATCCAAGCGGTATAATTTTATATTTCTTTGAATTATATACTTTTTAGAATTATATACTTTTTAGAATTATATAGTTTTTAGATTATTGTTCACTTTTTTTGTTTATGGAATTCTGTAGGATCGTGTTAGGGCTAGTGGGTGTAGCGAAGTGGACGTCATGAAAGTCGCCCTTAAGGATTACAACACCCGAACAAAAGGTAAAGATTTTGGTCATCTTCCGGCATGGGAGATTGTGAAGGATCATGATAAATGGAAAGAGCAAGAGTGTTTTCAAGATATTCCCGGCATGGGTTGTGTTGGTAGCGGTTCATCGAAGAGGAAGTCGGGGGAGTATGAATCTGGTAGCAATGAGAACTTCATTCCCGACATGAATGAAGACCCCTCCCCTCCAATTGAATCAAGAAAGGCGAAAAAGAAGCAAGCGGCGTCCTCTTCGTCGGTCCATGATGTGGGCGAAGACATTAGCGCATACGCAAAAAGAAAGACAAAATATTTGGACATCAAAGAAGAGAAGGATCAATTGGCGGCAAGTTTTTGGGCTACACAACTTGACGCGACCAAGTCAAAGATTCGCCAACGGGATTTGAAGTTTTACACCAACCCGCACAATCACATAACCGATCCCGCTATGTTGGAACTCCTCCTAGACGAAAAACGTCAAGTTGCCGCAAAATGGGGATGGCCATGTAACTTTTAAATTGTAGTTTCGTTTTCAATTAATGTTTCGTTTTAAGTATTGTAGGAATTTTTTTTTAAGTATTGTAACATGTACTCTTTTTAATTTTAAGTTGTGTTTTTTTTAAGTTGTGTTTTTTTTTTAAAGTATTGTAGGATTTTTTTTTTTTTTTTTTTTTTTTTTTTTTTTTTTTTAATGAAATGATATGTGTTTTATTTTTAAATAGTTTATGTATTAAAAATAAATGGAAAAAAAAAATGTGATGTGGAAAATGTGGGATTTGGGGTTGTTTGGGGACCATTGCCACCATTTTGGGAAAGTTTGGGGAAGGATTGGGGTGAAATGAGATGGAGGGTTTTTATTGGATGATGATGAGGTGACAATTTGAGGAAGTTTGGGAGTTTGGGGACCATTCCCTCCCCCCTTATGAAGATAAGAGTGATGACTAAGTTATGAGTGAGAGTGAAGAAATTGATATGACCTTAAAATGACGAGTAAATTTGAATGTTTTGGTGAAGACTATGGGTGTGTTTGGCGCATGTAGCTTTTAAGGTGGTGAGCGGTGAGCAATGAGTAATGAGCATTTTGAATTTTAGTAGTTGTTTGGTGAAAGAGCGGTGAGCTTTGACTAATTTTTAAGAAGACTAATTTTCTAATGCTTCTTTAAAAAGCGGTGAGCAGTGAACAATGACTGCTACTCACAGCTCACGGTTATTGCTCACTGCTACTGCTTACTACTACTTTTAACAAACGCATCTTATATAAATGTTAAGGATGACTTAAGGTATATATATATATATATATATATGATAAAGATCAAATAAAAAGACAATTATCCGTACATTACGTAAAATGATTTTTTTTTTAAAGTTCACAAAAAAATCCAAAAAAATTTCACAAGATCGGGTATGTTGGTGCATGAAAAAGTTGTGAACGGAGTTTTACTAAAAGTGGATACTTTTTTCGAAAAAAAAAAATTATGAAAAATAAGTTTGTGTATTAAATCGGTTTTTTGTGCATCAAAAATTCGTTTTTGCACCCAACTTCTTTTGACTTTTTTCATCAAAATAACATTGCGCATCTAACTAAAACAAGTTGAAAATTTTGTGCATCAAAATCTTTTTGCGCATTAAAATTCGTTTTTGTGCATTAAAAAAAACGTATAAAACTCAAAATTTGAAAAACTTCTTTCACAAAAGTTTTATGCACCAACATACCCGATCTTGTGAAATTTTTTTGGATTTTTTCACGAATTTTAAAAAAAAAATAATCTTTGTACGGATATTTGTCTTTTTATTTTAACTTTAATATATATATATGAGAGGACCTGTGACACACGGTTAAGGTGGTTAAACCTTGTATACTTTGTGTGTAAGATATATTGAGTTTATATGATTAAGCACGCGGAATTTACTTAACCACACTTAGAAGGTTATGTATGTTATGGAAATGGAAGAATTATGTTTGTTACTTAACAATGAACAAAGAAAGTTTATCACTAAACGATTCAATATTATTCAAAATAATACGAGTGATCTTGTGTTTATCACTAGGGTTACAAAACCTTGAATCTTATGTTACAACTTGTGATTTGTGTTTGTTCTATGTCTTAACAGTTATGAGTTCTTAGTTATGCATGTGTACACAATATCCAAGTCTAAGATCTCTTTTATAGTTGCAAGAGATCTTTACAAATTGCTTAAAGTCTTGACCGACTTACTTGGTTAACTTATGCTTATTGAGTGTCAGCACATCAGATACAACATGTATCTATGTATACAACTTGTTAACTAAGCACATGGAGTAAGATATTATCTACCGTATATGTTTGACCAAAATACAATAAATATCTTTTCGATCTTATCCTTGAAGTAGCTTTATGAGTCACTGATCAGCAGTACCATTCTCTACTAGCAGTACCATCTACTTGAACTAGCAGTATCTTCTTGTTCTAGCAGTACCTTTATGTACTAGCAGTACCTTGATCATGAACTAGCAGTACCTTCGACTTAGAGTAAATTCTAATACTCTAACTTCAGAATATTTAATTCCCAACAATCCTCCCTAAACATGTGAATCATTTCAAACATGTTTTTCTGAATTAAATGAGGACTTGAGAAGATCTTTCAAACACTTCATGAATCTGAACTATTCTTCTTATTCTGAACTGTTCTGCTTTGTTCTTCTTTGACTTCAGCAATATCAAAAACATTGTACCAAAAGATGGTGCAATTTCCTTGGATGGAGGAATTGTAAGAGGCAATGATTTCAACAAGTGAAATCATCTATCAGCATGCCTTTGCAAGTGATAAACAAACATAATGAACTGAAATTGAAACTTTCCTTCGTTTGATCTAGATAGAACTTTCTCCTTTAGAAATGCTTCATCCCTTCTAGATATTTGATCTATTCTTGTCATTTTCAACCTCTACATCATCTTGTATGCTCTTATCTTCTCCTTCCATATATTGGCTTATTCTTCCTTTTCTGGGCAATTATTTCCTCCCCTGAGATTGTTACCTCCCCTGAAGCAAATAACTTTTGTTTCCTCCCCTTGTTTGGAAGATCTCACTATGTACCTTTGACTGAACTATCAATGTGAACTTGTTGTCAGACAATATTGTACATGAAGCCATCAATTCCTTAAGAGTTTAAGTTACTGTCCTCATCACTTCTAGGTGTGTTAACTCCTATGAGAGGTGAATCAGTGGACATTTGATTCATAGTCCATCAATGGATGGTTTTTGTGAATCTCTTGAAAATCCTTTTAAGAAACCTTTTTGACTTAGTAGTATGTTCATGATTTTAGAATTGAAAAATCATACTACTTTCAACCATTTTGAAAGAATCAAGTGTATAACAGACACTTAATTAGCATTTCGGTTTAAAGTAACCTCTGGTTGTGTGAGAACCAATGTTTTTCAGTTATAAATAACTGCCTGTGTAAAGATAAATCTATTCAAAAGATTTTCTTGACATGGTTTCCAGCTCATAGCAATTGTTACCTCCAACACAAGTGTTAGATTCACTTTTACTAGCTGTTCTTTCTATCAGATGTCCTCAGACTTGCACATTATACTTAAAAGTATAAAATGATAGAAAGTGAGTTGCATCAGTTACTATCTGATCAACTGAGTCATCAATTCAATGTGAAATATCATAACTAGATTTCAAGAAAGAAGTTTTAAGGAGGTTAAATTCCTAAACTCAGTCCATCATAAACCTATTATGGTCAGCAATTTGATAAGCATTCTGCTGTTCCCATTTCACTTGAAATATCCTTTGTGTTCACATATTCATACCTGAAATAGTTAGTCTAAAACCAAAAGAACAATGTACAAAGTACTTGTCTTGCATTAAAATAATCAGAAAAACCAACTGTATGAATAACACAATTTTAATTATGTACTGGCAGCATCTTGTGTGCTTTGGCAGTACCTTATGATATATTAGCAGTACCTTATAAATCCAGCAGTACCAACAAAAATTTATGTACAAAAACACATCATATTAAAAATTTAAAGATTAAGCATTCCAATACTTGCTACCAAGTACTGAAACCTTGAAACATCAAAAGCTTTCGTTAGCAGATCTGCAAAATTATGCTCTGAAGCAATTTTAAGAACTTGAATTAATCTTTTCTCATTGCAGTCTCTTATAAAGTGATGTCTAATTTCAATGTGTTTTGTTTTAGAGTGTTGTACCGGATTTTTAATAATACAAATTGTACTACTATTATCAATATGAATAACAGTGTTTAAGAAATTGTACCCATAATCAAGGAGTTGGTTTTGAAGCCATAGAACTTGACTAGAGCAACTTGCAGCAGCTATATATTCAGCTTCAGTTGTTGAATTTGCCACACTTGTTTGCTTCTTACACTGCCATGAGACAAGTCTACACCCAAGGAATTGACATCCTCCAGTTGTTGACTTTCTGTCCAAGCTAGCACCAGCATAATCACTATCCGAATATGCTACCAAGTCAAAAGGAGATTCTCTAGAATACCATATACCCAACCTTGGTTGACCTTTGAGATATCTAAAAATTCTCTTGACTGCAGTTAAATGAGAAACCTTTGGAGTAACTTGAAATCTTGCACAAATACAAACAGGAAACATGATATCAGGTCTAGATGATGTAAGGTACATCAAAGAGCCTATCATAGATCTGTAACTGTGTACATCTACATTTTCTCCATCTTCATCTTTCAGAAGGTGCTTCTCAGAGTCCATTGGTGTGCTTGCTATTTTTGAATCAGCAAATTGAAATTTTCTAAGTATCTCTGCAACATATTTGTCTTGACTAATAAATATGCCTTCAGATGATTGCTTAACTTGCAAACCCAAAAAGAATGTAAGTTCTCCCATAGAACTCATCTGAAACTTATCTTTCATAAGCTTCTCAAATTCTAAACACATTTCCTTCCTTGTAGATCCAAAGATAATGTCATCCACATACACCTGCACTAACAGAAGATCCTTCTTGTGCTGTTTGATGAAAAGTGTCTGATCAATCTTTCCTCTTTGAAATCCATTTTCTAATAAGTAGGAAGCTAGTGTTGCATACCAAGCTCTTGGTGCCTGATGAAGGCCATAGAGAGCTTTCACTACTCTGTACACTTTGTTTGGATGTAATGGATCAATGAAACCAGGAGGTTGTGAAACATACACCTCTCTTCCAATTTCACCATATAAAAATGCACTTTTGACATCCATTTGGTAGACTGTGAAGCCTAAAAATGAAGCATAAGCTAGAAACAGCCTAATTGCCTCGATCCTTGCTACTGGAGCATAAACTTCATCATAATCTATCCCTTCTTCTTGTGTGTACCCTTGTGCTACTAGTCTAGCCTTATTCTTGATCACAATTCCTCTTTCATCCCTTTTGTTCTTAAAAACTCATCTAGTGCCAATTACCTTTTCATTCCTAGGTAAATCTACTAGCACCCAAACCTTTTGAATCTTGAACTGAAGAAGCTCTTCTTGCATAGCCTCTAACCAGCTTGAATCATCTAGGGCTGTAAGAATATTCTTTGGTTCCTTTTGAGAGAGAAAACATACAAATAAACAAGAGTTTGAAAGCTCATGTTGTTTTGAAGCATAAAGGGCATCAAGAATCCCTTTTTCGTCTGAAGAGACTAGTTGTCTTCTTTTCTTCACACCAGATTGTATATCTCCAATCACATTATCCAGGGAGTGAACTTTGTGAATCCTTGTGTGTGGGGTAGTAGGAACATGATAAAATGGTGCAAGATTACTCAAATCCACTTCATCTTCTTGGAACTCTGCATCTTTTGAGTGTGAAGGACCAACAGTACCTTCAACTGAACTAACAGTTCCTTCAAATGAACTACCAGTACCTTTAGAAGAACTAGCAGTACCTTGCTCTGTCTCGGCAGTACCATCAATATTTAACATATTCTGTTGTTCCTCTGTTCCAACATCTTTTCTTTGAGCCTCAACATCTTCTTTTGCTTTACCAGAAGAAGATTCATCATTGTTTGAAGCTAAATCCACACTGGTACTTGACCACAATGGCATAATGACATCAGATTGATCTTTATCTAACTCCACCTCATTTGTTGCTTGAGAACCTGAAAAATGATTAGTTTCTGCAACAACAGGTATATAATTCATAGAATTTGTTAGATAATCAAGATCAAATATCCATTTTGGTCCTTGACCTACTACATTGGATTTGTTTTCTAGAAACTCCACATGTAGTTCTTCTTGTACTTTCTTAGTTCTTAAGTTATAAACTCTAAAAGCTTTGCTAACAAGAGAATATCCAACTAAGAAACCTTCATCTGCTTTACCATCGAATTTTCCTAAATGGTCTAAGGTATTGAGAATTGTCACATGACATCCAAAAGGTCTAAGAAATCCTATTGCAGGAGTTCTATCATTAAAGAGTTCATATGATGTCTTATTGTGAGGCTGCACAACTAAAACTCTATTTTGAACATAGCAAGCAGTGTTGATTGCCTCTGCCCAAAAGATTATAGGTAGCTTAGAATCAGCTAACATTGTTCTAGCAGCTTCAATTAGTGTTCTATTCTTTCTTTCAACCACTCCATTCTGTTGTGGTGTTCTAGCAACACTATATTCTCTCCTAATACCCTTTTCTTTGCAGAAATCATCCATAACTCTATTTTTAAATTCTGTCCCATTATCACACCTAATGACTTTTACTTTCTTGTTTACTTGGTTTTCTATCAGTGTAATGAAGTCCTTAAGAATGCTTGACGTCTCATCCTTAGTGGCTAAAAAGAAAACCCATGTAAATCTGCTATAGTCATCAGTTATAACAAGACTATATTTTTTATGTTGCATACTCCTTACTGAAACAGGTCCAAATAAGTCCATATGAAGCATAAACAATGACTGATTGATAGAGTTAAAAATCTTGGGCTTACAAGTGGCTTTGTGTTGTTTGCCTTTTAGACAAGCAATGCATGTTTGATCATTTTCAAATCTTTTGTGAGGTAAACCTCTTACCAAACCATTCTTAACAATTTTATTTATGGTTTTGAAGTTAATATGACCAAGCCTTCTATGCCATAACATTGATTCATCTAATGTGGCCTTTGATACAAGACAAGTTAAATCTTCTTTAGGAATGATGTTCTTCATATCAACACTATACATATTGGCCTTTCTAGGAATTCTAAGAAGCACTTGATTTTCATCAGGCATCTTAAAATCCTTAGATAGAACAAGACATTCAGTTTCAGTAAAAAGAACATTGTTCTTTTTGTCACACATTTGTGAAACTCTAAAAAGATTATACTTTAGCTCTTGTACATAGTACACATTTTCAAAATCTAAATTTCCAGTTTTAATAGTACCTTTACCAGAAATTTTGCCACGAAAACCACCTCCAAAGGTAACATATCCTCCATTGAATTCTTGAGAATCTGAAAGATAAGACATGTTGCCTGTCATGTGATTGGAACATCCACTATCTGAGTATCCTTGATCTTGATGATCAATAGAATGTTCCTGCACACAAATAAGAGTGTTAGTTTTCTTTGGGGATCCAAGCCATTACTGACTTGGATCTGCCTCTTGCATCAATGTAATTTAATCTTTTAAGGACTGTTGATGCAACATTGGATTTTTGAATCCAACATGCTGAGGCCTTAACAGCATTTGCCCTATTACCCTTAGCAGCAGGGTGAGTAACATTCTTAGCAGAAGAGACTGCTAACTTTGAAGTCACACCCTTTGGTCTCCAAATTTGTTTGTGGACTACTGCTTTTGTTTGAATGGGCCTTAGAACAGTTTTAGATGCATGTATGAAAGTTGTTTTTGCATCCTTAGCTGTTGATTTTGGGTTAACAGTCATCAAAGGTCTAACAGTACCTTTTGATCTACCAGTACCTTTAATTTGTACTGGCAGTACCTTTATGTATGTATTAGCAGGACCTTTTTGTCTATCAGGACCTTTGGGTCCAGACCTGTTTGAGACTGTTCTGGGTTTTGTTCTATGAGTGTTAGAGTGAAAATGAGTTTGAGGAATTTGCCTTTTGTAGTTCACCCTATTGTTTTCATACCCAGTTACCCTTTGGTTGCACAAAGCTGCAAGATGGTCAAAACTACCACATGTATAACAAGCTTTGTTGTAAAATGCAAAGTCATCACCTAATTGGTTAGACTTGAGGTTGTTCCAATTCCTTTGGTTACCTCTGGGCTTGTTTGTAGTTCTATATTGTTCACAATATCTAACTGGTTTCCTAACAGTCTTAACATTTGACTTAGGCCTGTTAGTGTTGTGATTGACTATCTTAGGAACACTTGTTCCTACTTTCTTAACCAATACAGGTTTAGATATAACCTGTTCTTCTTCATCATCATCACTATCAGTTGTACAATCTTCAACAACTATAGCATCTCCTTTCTTAACAAAGAACACCTTGTCCTGATAAGATAAAGTTTTATCTAAACTTTTACTTACCATTTCTATCTTTGGACTCTTAGTGACCTTAGAGCCATATTCCATGATTGGTTCTTGAAACTCAGCTAATCCTGTGTGTGCTAAATCAATACCTGGAGGTGAATGAACACCTCTGTATGGTGGGGGTACAGACTTAAATCCAACACCAGAATTAACCTTATCAATAACTTGGGCTTCCCAAAGTTTATTGAATCCTTCTGAGGAATGTGCCAAAACATCCACAGATACCTTAACATTTTCTCTTTCATTTTTGTGTTTAGCTAATGAATCATTCAACTCAACAATATACTCATCTCTGATCTTAATGTCATTTTTAAGTATATTAATGTCATTAGCATAACTAGATTCATTGCTTTTAAAATGTAAGACTTGTTTTTCTAAAACACCTAGACCTCTTTTGTGATTAGCCAAATTAAAAAGAGAATCAATTAGCTCTTGTTTATGAGCTTCAAATCTCTTATTAAGGTCTTCATAAGCTTTAAGATTAGGACATGATTCAGTACAAGTTTGAATAGAATTTACCTCTGAATCAGAATGGGCCATTAGAGCAAATTCATTGGCCACAAGAGCAGCATTTGGTGGTGCTTCCTCTTCAATAGCCATAGAGCTCCAATCATAACCAATACCATCAATAGCCAACATAGCCTTTGGCTCTTCAATAGTAACTTCCTTTCTCCTATCTTGCTTATACCATGTGTTTCTATTCTCCTGCTTTCTTGGGCTTCTACACTCCTTAGCAAAGTGTCCTAACCTATGACAGTTGAAACACTCCACTTTCTTTTTATCAAACCCAGCAGTATCATTACCATTTATGGTAATTTGCTTCCCAGTTCTCTGCCAATGCTTCTTGGCCCTCATGCTGAGTAAAGCAACCTGCCATTTGATGTCCATCTCTTCCAAATCATCACCATCAACCTGCTCAAGGTCTTCATGATTTAGAGGAGAACCACTAGACTGACTAGATATGAATACATAGAATGCTGGATCACCAAGTCCTGCAACAGTCTTTTGTGAACTAGTAGAAGGACCACCATGTGTAGCATTAGAAACACCTTCAGCTTCTTCTACCTCTTCAGACTTACCAATACTAGTAGATGACAAAAGTGCCACGTTCCCAGAACTAGTACCATAAATTCCAGACTTTCTAAGACTTTGTTCAACAATTTTGAAGTTGTTGTACAAATCATTGAGCTTCATTGTTTCAATGTCTGGTTTGTTCATCCAGACAATAACATGAGTATGGAACTCATCAGGTAGACTTCTCAAAAACTTCATGTTGAGATCTTCCTTCTCTGTCTCAACACCCAACACAGCTAACTGACTGACAAGCTTATGTAATCTTGAGAATAGCTTATCAAGAGACTCATTACTAAAAGCAGTAAAGTTTTCAAATTGTTGCTTTAGTAGTGTCTTCTGTGTCTTTTTGGTAGTTTCATTACCACCAAAATATGCACAAATCTCTTCAAAAAGAGTTTTTGCATCAAGATACTTGTTAAATGATAGCATCTGCTCACCAGGAATGGTCATAAGCAGCAAATTTCTTGCTTTCTGATCATTTCTCTTCAGTATCTTTTCTTCATTTGACACTGGTCCAGTATTTCTTTTCCTAATTGATTTACCTTCTAGGACAACCTCTGAGTAGCTTGGTGAAAAAGAATCACCATATATAATGATATCCCAAAGAGTGTAATCTTGGACCATAAAATATTGCTCAATTCTCATCCTCCATAACTCAAACTCATTAGGTTTGATCATGGGTAACTTTGCAGCAACATTTGTTTGAGCATCATGTGCATCCATTTCTGTTTCTTCTAAATCAATTATATCAGCCTGGCTCTGATACCAACTGAGAGGACCTGTGACACACGGTTAAGGTGGTTAAACCTTGTATACTTTGTGTGTAAGATATATTGAGTTTATATGATTAAGCACGCGGAATTTACTTAACCACACTTAGAAAGTTATGTATGTTATGGAAATGGAAGAATTATGTTTGTTACTTAACAATGAACAAAGAAAGTTTATCACTAAACGATTCAATATTATTCAAAATAATACGAGTGATCTTGTGTTTATCACTAGGGTTACAAAACCTTGAATCTTATGTTACAACTTGTGATTTGTGTTTGTTCTATGTCTTAACAGTTATGAGTTCTTAGTTATGCATGTGTACACAATATCCAAGTCTAAGATCTCTTTTATAGTTGCAAGAGATCTTTACAAATTGCTTAAAGTCTTGACCGACTTACTTGGTTAACTTATGCTTATTGAGTGTCAGTACATCAGATACAACATGTATCTATGTATACAACTTGTTAACTAAGCACATGGAGTAAGATATTATCTACCGTATATGTTTGACCAAAATACAATAAATATCTTTTCGATCTTATCCTTGAAGTAGCTTTATGAGTCACTGATCAGCAGTACCATTCTCTACTAGCAGTACCTTCTACTTGAACTAGCAGTATCTTCTTGTTCTAGCAGTACCTTTATGTACTAGCAGTACCTTGATCATGAACTAGCAGTACCTTCGACTTAGAGTAAATTCTAATACTCTAACTTCAGAATATTTAATTCCCAACAATATATATATATATATATATATATATATATATATATATTAATTTTTGTTCTCTCACCCGTAGAGTGTAATCCCAAATTGTATTATGATACGCCCGTGGTTGATGAGGGACGGCTATCCCGGTATGGCGTGTTGGATAACTATCGTAGTTTATTTATTATGTTTTATTAGGATAAGTTTTTGAGTCATTGTTTAGGATATTTCTTGAGTCATGTTAGGATAAGTCTTATGTTTGTGAGAGTTATCTCATAAACTAGTATTTAAGGTGTCATAATGTTATGAATGAATCAATCAAAGTTTAAGATAAACAAATCTCTAGTTCTTCTTTCTAATATTTTTAAGGAGCTCGCGCCCGCTTGAAGTGGTGCCCTAAATTGATACAAAAAAAAAAAAAAAAAAAAAAAAGTTCATCGGGTACTATTCATCGGAGTACTGTTCATCGCGGGTACTATTCCTCAAAAAAACAATTTTGAGTTATTAATCGCTTGAGTATTATTCATGGCATCAGGCGGCAGTGATCAGGACGCAGAATACGCACTCTCTAAGCTCTTGCAAATGGGTACGGTGGCTGAATATGAGAGTGAGTTTGTGGTACTTGCAAATCGAGTAACAGGGATCTCTGAATCTTTACTTACATCATGTTATATCTCTGGACTTAAACTGGATCTACAATGTTCACTCTTACGGTCAAATCCCAAAACTCTAGACGAAGCTTTTTCATTGACCCGTGCGGTGGAAACACGCTTCGCTAACCTAGATATTTGGGAATTTTTGAGGTCCAATCCTTTAACTTTGGGAGAATATTTCTTCAAAGATCGTATCACCGAGGTTCGTTTTGAGGTAATTGCAAAGGAAGATAAAGATCAGATCGTTGAAAAGAATATGTATGTCAATTCAACCATTAAAAAGTGAATTTGCTTCACCTATAATTAAAGGGTCCTTAGATGTTGATGAAGATATTGGTGTTGATGAGGTTAGAAGTGCGATAGACGGTGTTTTTGATATTGGTGAGAGTTTGGTTGTTATTCTAAAGTGGGTACAGACCAGCACATCAAGGACATTGCTATTATTGGTAACTTTTGAAAACATCGATGTTGCCATGGGAATGGAGGCTAAAATTCAAATAAGAACATTGGATCCCGGAATCAATATTTATTTTAGACAACACCTTGAGGGCAAGGTGATTTTGAAGGAGTGGGGAGTGATACGCCCGTGGTTGATGAGGGACGGCTATCCTGACATGGCGTGTTGGATAACTATCGTAGTTTATTTATTATGTTTTATTAGGATAAGTGTTGGAGTCATTGTTTAGGATATGTCTTGAGTCATGTTAGGATAAGTCTTATGTTTGTGAGAGTTATCTCATAAACTAGTATTTAAGGTGTCATAATGTTATGAATGAATCAATCAAAGTTTAAGATAAATAAATCTCTAGTTCTTCTTTCTAATATTTTTAAGGAGCTCGCGCCCGCTTGAAGTGGTGCCCTATCTTGATACAATCCGCAAAGGGTCATATCATATTAGTAGAACTAATTACCTACTTTTTGTGTTAGTGAATTTTTGTTGGTTGTCAAACTTTACCAATCAAGACTGAGTTTTTCTTTTCTAGAAAATCCTTATTATTCAGACGAATGATCTTATGCTTAGGATTAGGAATGTTCATTTATTGTCATCAAATATATCATAATTAAACATTGTTAGAGCACAAGGTGCAGTGAGGAACGAAAGCTTTTCATTTGGGGCCTACCGGGTGGCACATCACTTTAACAAACCTTCACAACTAACCCTCCACTAACAACTAACCTCAACTTACTCATTTGGGGCCCACCGCTTACAACTTTATTTTTTTTATTCAAATTTCCAAATAAATTAAATTCATTTCACTAAAATAAAAATACAATACAACACAATAAAAAACATACGAAACGTAAAATAACGATACGGTAAAAAAAACGAAACTTAAGAAATACATCAAATTATAACGAAACTAATTATTCGGATTCTGTTGTTGAATTTCTTCTCATTGATGTCGTTGCCAAACATGCTCGATGATACATCGTTAAAGCTTTGCGTGTTTGCGTTTATCATGTAGTTCCTTAGCTTTTCTTCTTTGCACTGCGCAACGCTCAATCCATGTCTGTTGTAAATTTGGTTGCGGAGAAATATACATTTCGCTAGCTTCGGATATCGCAAAGTTTTGATCTTTCAAAATCATGTTATGCATTATGATGCACGAGTACATGATTCTCTGTAACTTGCCCACAGTAAATGCACGCGCTGGTTGGACAATAATATGCCAACGTCCTTGGAGGACACCAAAAGCTCTTTCGATATCTTTTCGAGCACTTTCTTGTTTCGCTTTAAATACGGCATTTTTTGGGTTATTTGCAACCGTAAATGATTTGACAAAAGATGTCCACTCTGGGTAAATTCCGTCAGGTAGATAATACCCATGGTTAAATGTACGCCCATATACTTCAAACGGAAACTCAGGGGCGATGTCATCAAGCAGGTCATCGAATAACGGAGAATTATTTAAAATGGTAAGATCGTTATTCGCACCCGCTATCTCAAAAAATGCATGCCAAATCCACAAGTCGTATAACGCAACGGCTTCAAGCATTATAGTTGGATACTTTTTATCACCTCTGTGAAATTGGCCAGAAGTGATAAAAGGGAAAATAAGTCAACATGACTTATGCCAGAAGTGAAAACAGAAATAACATGAAGTACATAAATCCAAAATGCCCAAACAATGGCATAACAGAATCAAAATCCAAATGGTAAAACTAGAATGTCTAAAGTCTAAGCTTCACACAAGTTGCTCTCATCCCAAAGCTAAAACCCATCTCCTAGCTTAGATACCTGCCGCAGGAAAAGGAAATGCGGCTGAGCTTAAAAAGCTCAGTGAATAGATACATAAACAAAGCAAAGATAACGAAACAGATATAAGGTATGGTGCACTGGGAAATATCATAAGGTATAAACAAAGTGAAAGTATATGGAACAGAGTAGGATAGTAATCCACCACGAGCCCAGAAACATATCATATAGTAACCATCATAATCTAGAGGGGATGCCTCTCAAGTAACCAGATAATATGAGGGGTGTCCTCATGTATCAAATGGAGTGATCAGCTCCCAGATAAATGTGAAGGGCATGTATAGCACACAGTACCAATCACCAGACATAAACAAATCATATATAGATAATCCACTAATAGAACAGATCTAGGATGCATCCATACGCCCCCGCAGATAAATAGTGGCCAAAATAATATAATGCGCATATCCGATAACAGATAAGGGGACGTGGCGGAACATCACTCTACCGCCCTAGAGTCATGCCATTGGTGCATCAATGACACGGACATGGAACCCCCATGCCTAGTGAAATGGCTCGGGTATCAAACTAAGAGTCAGATATCAAATCATAATCAGAGTGTCATATAAAAAAAAGGTCATATCAGATGGTCCATAACAGATGGTACATAACAGATATATCAGATGAAATGCCAAAGGTCCAAATCAGAGTTTAATCAGAAGGTTCATAATAAAAGGGATCATAGCAATGGCTTTGGGAATCTTAAACGAATCAGAAATCAAAATCATATCAATGAGATAAGACACCCTTACTGAAAAAGGGCAGAGTATCTGTACCTTATTACGAATGCAACACAGACAAAACAAATATAGAACAGAGATCAGTGCCTCTCCTTCTTCACACCTAAAGGAGAAAAGACAGAATTACTAAGGGGTTCAAGTTCAGATTACCATTACTAGTTCTCTTTCCATTTTAAGTAACTTTCCATTTATGGCAGGTTTCCATTTTTAGAAAGATTAAGGTATCATAAATTAGATTAAGTCATTAAATAAACATATTATGGATATAGGGTATATTTTAACAAGTTTCAATAGTTTAGGGTTAAATAAAGTAACTTTCATAATTTAGGGTTTTAAAAGTAAATATTCCAAAGTTAAGGGTCTAAAGTGAAAATATTACAAATTATTAATTTAAATCTATAATTTAACAAAGTTAACGATTCAACCCTTCAAGTTTACCAATTTTACACTTTATCCCCTCTAATTAAATAAATTACCAATTAAACATTATAATTCAATAATTTACATTTTAACCCTTACAATATTCTTATTTACACTACAAGCCCTCCATTTAATGAATTTACAAAATATATCCTTTAATTTAGACATGGTACGAATATACCTTCATGTTTCCATAAATTACAATTTTAGTCCCTTAACTTTATTTAATTTCCATTCGGTTTACATAATTTTATAATTTACACATTTAACCCCTTAATTTACATATTTGACAAGAAGCAACCCCATATTATATTTTATACCGATTACCCCTGGTCTAAAATATGTTTCAAAAATAACCCATATCTTTTATAAATTACAAAACACCCCCTTAACTTATAAAACCCCAATCGGTATGCATTTAAAATCACCAAACCCTAACCCTAGCTTCACCAACCATTAACCAATTATTATATCATCATTTGTTCATCATTAGGACCAGATCTAGTTCATAGAATAAACCCTAAGTCGCTCGTTTCTATATTTGCCCATTTAAACGATTTTTAAACAATACTCGATATGAAAACAAAATTCGACATGGCTAGATTTGACCACAACAATTCGAATGAACATTTTTCTAGAATCAAAAGGATCAGATAGCACTCAAATAAAATAGGTCTTGCACCCAGAAAATTCATACGAATTAGATTAGATTTTATATACGTTTTTATCTTCAAAAATTATTGCGATCGATCCAAGCTTTAACAAATCAAACAACCCTTTTTTCCAGACCTTTATGATGATTAAGAAACCCCTAAAATTATGAACATAGCCCAGAAAATTTTTATAACCCGATCTATAATTTTTCACACGATTTATACCTACAATTCCCATTCGATGATTTTTACGTGCATAATTCTTGTTTATCATTTTATTTAGGTTATATAGGATATAAAGAGTGTAAGAAAAATACCAAACCAATTTTAGGACGTGCGGATGAGTAGGAACGAATTTAACCTTAGCGGATGAAGAATCGACCAAAAAGAAATCACCCCGATCGAACCACGGCTCCAACAAACCCAAGACCAATTTTCCTAGCTTCCTTAGATGTTGTACAACACCAGAAAAATACTCTCCAAGCTCCAGAAATTCGTGTGAAGGCTCTAGGGATTTTTGTGTGTGTTTATGTTTTTCGGTATAGTGTTTTAGGGTTTTTAGGGATTTCTTTAAAAACAAATAAGGGAAGCCGTGTATTAGGAGGGGGGAAGGGACCAAAATTTCGGCCCTAATTATGGACCAAATCATGGGCTTTAATTTGCATTAATTTTCCAATTATTTTGCAAGTTAATATAATGTTAAATGTAAATGAATGTGATTATTTAAAATAAAATTGTATTAAAGTGTTTGTACATATAATTAGGTGAGACAATGACTTTTGGACATGTAAAAAATATTTCATTTCATATATGGCTTATTACTTAAATTTGAGGTCAATATGGTACTTTAAATATTCTTAAATAAAATTTTAAACTTGTAGGGGCATTTTGGTCTTTTTACATGTTTTCAGATTTTTGGGTTTTACAACTCTTCCCCTCTAACAGAAAAATTTCGTCCTCGAAATTTGCAAAGAATCAAAAATGAAGCGGAACGAAAAACAAACAAGGACATACCAGATCAGAATACGAAATGCGGATAACTAGCTCGTATCGATTCCTCGGTTTCCCAGGTAGCCTCACGCTCTGGGTGGTTCTTCCAAAGAATCTTTACGAACGGAATAACTTTATTTCTCATAACTCGCTCCTGGCGATCCAGAACCGCTTCCGGTTCTTCAGACAAAGACATATCAGGCTGAATCTGGTCAAGCGGATAAGATACCACATGTAGAGGATGATAATTGTATCCCCTCAGAAGAGATACATGGAAGACGTCATGAACATGCGATAACTGAGGAGGTAGAGCCAAACGGTAAGAAACCTCTCCAATACGATCAAGGATCTCAAATGGTCCGATAAATCAAGGACTAAGCTTGCCCTTGATTCCAAAACGTTTAACTCCACGAAACGACGATACTTTAAGGAACACACGATCTCCAACACGAAACTCCAAGTCACGACGATGCTTATCAGCATAACTCTTCTGACGAGTACGAGCCTCCTTCAACTTTTCCCTAGCAACAGCTACCTTTTCGTTGGTGATCTGAACCAACTCTGGACCCTCAATAATACGCTCCCCTACTTCATTCCAACAAACCGGCGCTCTACACTTACGCCCATACAACATCTCAAATGGAGCCATCCGAATACTAGCATGCCAACTGTTATTATACGCAAACTCCACCAAACATAAATACTCGTCCCAACTACCGGTCCATTCCAAAGCACAAGACCGTAACATATCCTCCAATGTCTGAATGGTCCTCTCCGACTGACCATCAGTTTGGGGATGAAATGCAGTACTAAACTTAAGGCGAGCGCCCCAAGATTTATGGAGTCCTTTCCAGAAACGCGAAGTGAAACGAGGATCTCTATCAGAAATAATAGACGAAGGCATACCATGCAATCTGACAATCTCCTGCTGAAAGATCTCCGCCAACTTACTGATACTATAGGTCATACGGATAGGTAAGAAATGAGCAGATTTAGTTAGCCGATCAACTACCACCCAAATCGCATCATGTCTTTTACGAGTCAAAGGCAGACCAGAAATAAAATCCATAGAAATCTCATCCCACTTCCAAGTCGGAATTTCTAACGGCTGCAACAAACCACTAGCCCTCTGATGCTCGATCTTGACTTGCTGACAAGTCATACACTTAGATACAAAAGAAGCCACGTCATGCTTCATTCCATTCCACCAGAAATGCTGCTTAAGATCCCTGTACATCTTGGTGGAACCAGGATGAATAGTGAATGGCGAACTATGAGCCTCAGATAGAATAGCCTCACGAAGCTTGGAATCATTAGGAACACAAAGACGATCCTCAAACCATACCACGCCAAAATCATCCACCTTAAACTTTGTCTGCTTACCTTCCTCAATATTCTACACAATAGCCCAGAGCTCACTGATGTAACAGTTATAGATCAAGGGAGGAATCACAAAATGTAAATAATGTGAAAACCCCGAGTTCGTTGTCCCGATGAAGATCGAATGGAATTGTGATTCGGGATCGTGATTCGTGAAGTGAATGGGAGATAAAAGTGAATGATTTTGGTTTTTATCACTACGGAAAGTAAATCAACACTAGATATAAAGAAATAAATAATAACGTAAAGAACAATTAAGCTAAATCGTAATTGAAACTAAAAACGAGTGTTTTACTAAAAGTAAACGTAAGCGCGCGAAATAAAAAGTGAAATCGAAGCACTACTAATCCTACGGGCATGAAAATAATTTTCCTACATTCTATTTACTAAAAGGAAATTATGGGAAAAGAAAAATATTTTTTTGATTTTTTTATTTATTTATTATGAATTAAAATCTAAATAAGTAATTTTAATAAAAGAAAATTAAGACTAATTATGTAATAAAACTTTTTAAACTACAAATATTTTTTGAAAAATCTTACTAAACTGAAAATGAAATTTAAATAAATTCAGAACCATTTTTTTTTTTTGTCTTTTTATGATTTATTTTGAAATTAAAAATGATTTAAAATTCTAAAAACTACTTAATAAAAAATAGTAACTGATCAAAATAAATTCTGAAATAAATCTGGAAATTCAAAAATATTATATAAAAGCTAAGAAAAATAAAATCAGATTAAAACTAACATTATTAAGCAGTCTGGACCAAAAAACAGTCCCAAAATAAGCACTAAATAAGCCAATAAGCACTCAGAAAATTCAAGAAGCTCAAAACAGATTAATGCTACTTTAAAAGGTTCAAATAAACTCAACTTGATCAAATAAGCACTATGAAAGAACTGATAAGCAGTAGAACAGTTGACTGGACTTAATAGGCAAAACAGTACCTAAACCTCTAATTTGCAGAACTGATAAGCTCTTCAAATAAGCTAATAAGTGGGAACTTATGGGGGCAAATGTTTCCTAGTACTACAAGCTATACTTAAAAACTAAAAGCCCTAATTGTTGCGTACCAATTGAACTCTAAAAATCCCCTAGATCAGATGCCAGAAAACAGATTCAAACTCTTTTTTACTTTTTACTTTTTTCACTATTTTGACTAAATCCAATTTTGGATGATCCTAGTTAATTAATTGTGATATAATAAGCTAAATAGAGACTGATTCAAGCTTAATAAACTAAATATAAAGCTAACTCAATGAATTTGAAACTTTAAAAAACTAACAGCAGAAGCAGACTAAGAATTGAAACATGCTTTGACTTTTTCCTAATAAACTATAGATTATATGCTAAGAATAACTCTAATATATCTATTGCAACTAATTTATTCTAAGCAGACATCATCCCAACTTTAAAAGATCAGCACATACTGCTACACCAAACACACCTCATTAAACTGTTATGGAATTTTGAGCATTGAAGAAGCAAATTTAAGCTAAACAGTTAAAAGGACAGTTTAATCTAACATTATAATACGATTAACTAAGCAAAAAACTGAAAGTAAAACATTAAGAATAAGCAAATAATTTGAAGAACAATACGTTGACTTACATTGACTATTAGAGAAAAATTTGGATTATGAATACAGAACTGGAAACTGGTGAGAAAAGTAGCCACAAGCTGCAACAATAAGCTAAAAGCTATAACTAATCTATTTTATTCTACTCCTACTTTACCCTAAATCTAATCTAAAATTAGCTAACATCCGAATCCGTGAGTTGAGGGGCTCTATTTATAGCCAACCCATGAGATGCCATGTCATTGATCCGCGTCATTTGTGTTTCTTCAAAACAATCTCGACCCTCAGATCATCCCTTGATCATCACTCTTGCAACCGCGACCCTTGGATCAATATGTGTGAGGTGGCTTGTCCAATCAATAGCTCCCACGTGTCATTCTTGGTGTCAGGACCTCCTAGATACGCGTGCAAGGACAACTTTGCCCTTAATTGCAGTAAAATTAGATTTGGGGATTTAGGGTTCTTGTACAGTAAATCTTTCTGGGTTAAAAGGGAATTGGGGTGCGGGGTTTAGTTATTAATCTTTGTTTGACCGGTCTTTGTTTTAGTAGTTGACTGGGTTTTTATCCGGGTTATAATACAAGCGTGGGTAGATAGGGTTGGGTATATCTTGAAATCTCAAGGACTGATCTTGCCACATTTTAAGATGTGTAGTTTTGAAAATATAAGGACCAAATGTGTATTTCTTGAAATCTCAAGGACTGATCTTGCCACATTTTCCAAAATAAAACCAAGGGCTTCATTTGTCAATTGTTGATTCTTCAAGGATCTGGATGACATAAACTTCCCGGCATCGGCTGTAAATATCTTTTCCATATCTTGTGCTCGTTTTCCCTGTTTTTTCTTGATTTTGTCCCTTTTTCTCGATATCCGTTCCTGCACATAAACAAACACAAAAACACAAATATCTTTGGCATTTGGGTTAGTTTTTGGTCGTTTTGGGTCCGGTTTTAGTCAAATAATGGTATGTGTTTAAGCACATACCACTCACCATCATCCTTCTAGGCTTCCTTAACCCGCAGGATAAGATTGGATTCAACCTTCAGACTGGCCCAATATCCAACATCACGTCGCACACACAACTCGACATCCAACCGCTCCAAATCCCTAATAACACGGGGATCAATCTCCAAGCTAGCAATCATACCCGACTTCCGGCTAAGAGCATCGGCAACTACATTAGCCTTACCCGGATGATACTGGATGTTCGTGTCATAATCCTTCAGAAGTTCTAACCATCTCCTCTGTCTCATATTAAGCTCCTTCTGAGTAAAGATGTATTTGAGACTCTTGTGATCGGTGAAGATATCACACGATTCGCCATACAAGTAATGTCTCCAGATTTTCAATGCAAAAACAACCGCTGCCAACTCTAAATCATGCGTCGGATAGTTCTCCTCATAAGGTTTCAATTGCCTCGAAGCATAAGCAATAACCTTTCCATGTTGCATAAGAACACAACCCAGACCCTTCTTTGACGCGTCGCTATAGATCTGAAAACCACCCGAACCAGATGGAAGAGTCAATATAGGAGCAGACACCAAACGCTTCTTCAGCTCCTCAAAACTATTTTCCCGCTCCTCAGTCCAAACAAATTTCTCCCCTTTCCTCATCAATTGCGTTAATGGCAAAGCTAAACGCGAGAAACCCTCAACAAAACGTCTGTAGTAACCGGCAAGTCCCAGAAAACTCCTGAATTCAGTCATAGTGGTAGGTATCGGCCACTTGTTGATAGTCTCAACCTTAGATGGATCCATGGTGATACCATCTGTAGACACAATGTGACCAAGGAAAGCTACTTGGCTCAGCCAGAACTCACACTTAGAAAATTTCGCGAACAATTTCTGCTGCCTCAGAATACCCAGAACAATACGCAAGTGCTGTTCGTGCTCCTCAGACGATTTAGAATAGACCAGAATATCATCAATGAAAACGATGACGAACTTATCAAGAAATTCATGAAAGACCCGGTTCATCAAATCCATAAACCCAGCAGGAGCATTTGTTAAGCCAAAAGGCATAACCAGAAACTCATAGTGTCCATAGCGGGTACGGAAAGCAGTCTTTGAGACATCCTCCTCTTTAACTCGCAATTGGTGATAACCAGATCGCAAGTCGATTTTAGAGAAAACTTTAGCTCCTTGCAGCTGATCAAACAAATCATCAATGCGAGGAAGCGGATAACGGTTACGAATGGTAATACGATTTAGCTCACGATAGTCAATGCACAAACGCATAGTCCCATCTTTCTTCTTTACAAATAGAACCGGAGCACCTCAAGGCGAAACACTAGGCCGAATAAAACCGTTCTCCAACAGTTCTTCCAACTGCTCCTTTAATTCCTTTAACTCAACAGGTGCCATCCGGTACGGAGCCTTAGAGATAGGTTCGGCACCGGGAATCAGATCAATAGTAAATTCAACTTCTCTAGCCGGAGGAAGACCAGGAAGTTCATCAGGAAAAACATCAGCAAAATCCCGAACAATGGGAACGCTAGCAACATCAGGGCTTTCTACAGATGAATCTTTAACAGAAGCCAAATAGCCTTGGCAACCATGAGATATCAGAGTTCGTGCTTTCATAGCAGAGATGATTTTAACAGATTTAAGAGGTTGCGAACCATGATAAACAAAGTCAGGATGATGAACATTGCCAAAGATCACATTTCTGGCATGACAATCAATGGTAGCCCTATGAGAAGCCAACCAATCCATGCCCAGAATCACATCAAAATCGATCATATCAATGGGAAGCAGATTTGCCGGACGAACACAATCATCAAAACGTAGAGGGCAATTCACATATTCATGATCAATAATCACTTGGGTTTTCATTGGGGTTGCGATGGATATACGATTTATTAATGGTGTTGGTTTCAGATTAAGTTTCTTAACAAAGTTTACAGATATAATAGAATGAGTAGCACCGGTGTCAAACAATACGAAAGCCGTACGATCTCCAATATAAAGTATGCCAGTAATGGTACCCGATGTGTTGGCCGCCTGATCCCGAGTAGTAGCATAAACTCGACCCATGGTGGGAGCTGGCCTAGCCGAGTCCACTGGCACGATAGGGTTCCTCTTGGGACAGTCCTTGATCCTATGCTGAGTAGAGCCACACGAAAAACAACCACCAGTAGCTTTAAAGCAAGGACCCGGATGAGCCTTTCCGCAAGTAGTACATATGGGTGGAGGAGGTAGAAGCTCAAGAGGCCTCTTCTGACCTGAAGAACCCGAATGATGATTCTGCTGAGAACCCCGACGCGGGTTGTTACCACCATGACCCTGCCGGTCATTACCATACCTACCAGAATCCCGCCGATCCTGACTCCTGAAATCCTGACGCCTCTGATAAGAATCCCGGTCCTGACGACCCTTCTGCTCATGCCCATGGTCCTGACGACCCCTATGATCCTGACTCGGATCCTGACGACCCTGCTCCCTGAAGTTCACACGATTACCATCCTTGTCTCTCTTATTCCAACCTCCATCAGCATGCAACATCTCAGAAAATATGGAAAGTGATAGGGTTTAATTTTGATGCCGTATTTGTTATGAAATATATTCAATTTCAGAGCACGAAGTTTCCTTCAGATGGAAATATGAATTGAGGTTATTCTTGAGATCGCTTTCCGTATTTGTAACGACTGATATGACGGTTTGTGACGCTAATGGTATTAGCTAAAGCTCTGACTATTCTGTAAATTTGATAAATGAATGTTTTCTCGTGAGTACTTGGGCAAATGGTCATTGCGTGACTTATAGTACTTTTGGAGACGAGAAAGAACATGAAAATCATTTTTACACCTTGTTAGAAATTTGATGATCATTGTGCATTCTGAGGGATTGATAATTATTGAGACGACAGTGTTCTTAATTGAGGATATCTCTTTAAATTCCGCAAATTTTGAAACTATCACCGAATGGTCAAGACCGATAACAAAATGGTAAACTGAAATCTTTTGAACCTTGCATCAGAATTCAGAAAGACGTTTACAACTTGCGTTACCCTTGATAAATTTCGTGACCAGAGAGAAATAGCTTAGTCTGATTTAGAACGGAGTTTTGGAAAGTTGAAATGGAAATTTGTTTCCATGCCTTCAGACAGAACAAATTTTGGGACATTTCAGAAAGAGACTCGGTTATACTCCCTTGCAACACAGAAGGTTTTGCGTATGCATCAAGACAACTAGAAACGCATCAGAAGTATTACTTCACTACCTGACCTAGAGTTGACAACAGCGGTGACTACCCTGAAGAGTGAAGACATTCCTTACAAGACAGAAGTGTTGGCGATGCAGAAGAAAGACGGCGAATCTGGAGCTGATGAAGACGTACAGTCTCACTTCCCTATTCATCTTGGTTGTACTAAGATGAATTGAGAGCGGAAGCAGACTGGATGATGAAGAAACTTAAAAGTCGTGCCAGAAATTCACATTCCAAGAAGAACTGCAGGAGGCGTGATGAACCAGACGATTTTGTTTCACTTCCAGATTAATGGACAAACGAAGACAGATTAACCGGACTTGAAGAGATTGAATGTTTTGAATGAACGGATTTCTGAAACAGACCTTTTATGTTTGGAAGAATTGATTCTGTGAAGACCGAAGTTATTGACGATTAGTTTTCATTTCCGTTGACTCCCTTAAGCTTCGTTATATCGTGATAAGATCCGCTAATGATTTAAGTTCCCTAGAAGCATTTCAGTTCCGTGTTTATTTTTCGTATGTTCGATGATGGCCTTGTTCTGAGGAAATTTGGCGAATTGTGGAAAATCTGATGCTTGTGACGGCGTACCTTATTTTGCTAGGCAATCTGGAATTCCGATACTCTTGCGAACAGTTGCTTTCTCTCTTGACTATGACATTGATCTTGTTGACTCTGAGATTGTAGAAGTACTAGGTGGATTAAGATAGGTTGTTATACTCACGACTCGAGATAAAGTATGATCATCATGAAGGCATAATTATGTGGTGCTAGTATTATGACGCCTGATCAACGTGATAATACTTACACCATATAACGTGCACTCATTGTGGCCATAGGATGTCTTGGGGGAGTACCAAAGAAGTTTAGAATCTGATCTCCGTTGGATTATCCGTGATTAGTGAGACTTTAGGTTCATTCTACCTACGCGTATACTCTGCCTTTGTTCAATATCTGGATTAGTTTGGACTCTCGTTTTACATTCTGTTGACCTCAGTTATAAATCTTGAACTCCTTGTAGAGCTCTCTACTGATGATACAGTTAATCTGATTTGAAGTTCTGTTGTATTCCATATAAGCATTTCAGAAGATTCACCTATCATCCATTTTATATTGTATGGTTCTTTTGATCTGAATCAACCTAATTTATCTCCTTCTGAAGAATCTGAACACACCTTGTTTTAATAGAGTCATGAGAAACTAGTCATTTCACATTTCCGTCCACGGTCCGTCATGTTTTCCGTTTCGTTTCACTTCAATTTTCGAGGACGAAAAAAAAATTTAGAGGGGAAGAGTTGTAAAACCCAAGATTTCTGAATACGTAATATGACCAAAATGCCCATCTAATTTTTAAAATTTAAGAATATTTATAATCACACCAAGGAGCGTATTATTTGAACTTTAACCGAAAGTAACTAAACGAATAAACCGTAAATCCAAAAAAAAAAAAAAAAAAAAAAAAAAAAACTAAACTTCACAATTAAATTTTTGGAGATATTTAAATCTCAAATATCTATGTAACATAAAATATAATACGAGGAATTAATTACGTTACACGAATAGTTGTTTTCGGCCGAAATTTACTTGTCACTTGTACACAACCTATTGGGCCTTAATCCTTAAGGATAATATTGCAAGCTTGGCCCATCTCCATCTCACAAAAAAAATGTCGTTTTCTTTTCTTTTTTCTTTTTTTTTTTCTTTTTTTTTTTTTTTTTTTTTTTCATATGGACCGATTAATTTTTTTCAAACCCTAAACTCCCTCTCCATTTCACCTCATTATACGGCTAAAAGAAAACAACCAAGAAAACCCTAAAAACATCACATAAAAATTTTCGGCTGCCTCTCTTTGTTCCATGCTGTTCGATCCAAGGAAGGAGAAGAAGCAAGGTGTTGATCACAATCTTCTTGTTCTAATTCGTATCAAACATAAGGTAATCTAATGCACATCTTAATTAATCCATTCGAAATTCATAAACAAACCCTAATACTAATTGATCTATTGTTGTGATTATGATTCGAATTGATATGAACATGTTAAAATCTTGTAAGAATCAATCTAATGTGTTTTTGAATCACATGTGAAGACCTTGTGTTAATATATAAGTCTTTAAAAGGAATACACATGAAATAATGAAAACAGTTTCTAACCAGGAAAATTAAGCCGAATTTAATTGATTGTATCTAAATTATGGTAACGTGTTTTTGGGAGTTTCTGGAGTCTAAAACTAAATCCAAGAAAATAGCTTTCTGTAGAAATTAACCTTGTAATTTTTAGAGGTCGGGAAGGAAACTTTTTGATTTTTGGAAAATTAAATGTCAGTCGGAATTCGTATGTCTGGAAAATCTGTCCGTGTTTTTGAATTTTAATTTACAAACCATGGCGAATTAGAAGAATCCCTTTAAACTGGGTAATATTTCGTATGTCTATTGATTACTGGAATATTTGTAGAATTTTATGAATTTTTCTGAAGGGGTTAATAATTACAAACTTTTCGTATGTTAAAACTGATTAGAAATCTAAATGAGTTGGATTAAGTGATTTTTAATCTATAGTTTTACTAGTTAATAAAATCTGGGAAAATTAGGTAAAATACCTAAGACATTGGAGCATCTGTAGTAATTTTTGTGAATTTTATTTCGGAGTTCTTATATAATAAATAAATTCAAAGAAACAGGACCAGTTTAGATAAAAATCTGTCAAAAGTGTAAAATGATTAAAAAGGTTGTTGTGTGTTTATTTTCTAAACTAAAGGGTTTAAATTGTCATATTTACAAACTAAGGGGCTTAACTTGTGAAATTATTAAATCTTATAATATCTACATTTTATACCCTCATTTTACAATAATTGCATAATTAACCCTAAACTTGTTACAATTGCATAATAAACCCTAAACTTATGTAAAAGATCATTATGATGAACCTTGAAACATTATGCTTGTCACATTTGATACTTTAAACTTAGTAAATGATAACCTTGAATATTTGTAATACGGAAACCTCCTAAATATAGAAACTTACTAATTCGGAAAACCTGCTAAAAAGGGAAAATATACCCAAAAGAGTAACTTAATTCGTATGAACTTAAAAGTAATATGTGGTTATGAATTCATATAGGTTCTGTGAAGCGGGAGTGATCCGTTCTCTTGTGGTCTATCTTTGGTTATTTTTGGCTATCGAATAAGGTACAGATATTCTGACCTTTTTAAGGTTTCTCATGATCTTTTTCATTTTTCTGATCTGTCAGTTTCTGTATTGATGCCATTGCTATGATCCCCTTTGTTATAAATCCCTGATATGAACCTTTCTGATATGATATCTGACTCTGAGTTTTCCTGATATATTGAACCCTGTTCTGCTCACTTGATACTTGATATATTTCGTTCATCACCCTGTGACATGAACACTCAACCCTTGGATACTTGAAGTTCTTTTGATATTATAACTGAAATTGGAAAACCTTCTTAATTATATCTGAAAATGTTTGAGAAAAACTATTTTAAAATGGTATTGTTGAGCACGATACTATACCTCTTCTAAAAGAAATTGTACTAAAAGTTTTATGAAAATTCCTTTTTAAGATTTTTCTTTATAAAGGCTTTACTAGATATCATTTTATGGAAGTCACTTATTGAAAGATGATTTCTAAACACAAATTTAATATGAAACCTTGAAATTAAATCTTTTCTATGAATCTGCGAATCATTTTGATTATGAACCTCGATTTGAACCTTATTACAAACCTGGTTATAAACTCTTGTCTTGAAACTTAATTTGAAACTTTGATATAAACCTTAATCTGATATATTTGTTCTGAACCTGGACTTGAACGTTGTTATAAACTCTGATCTGATAAACTCTGATATAAACCTATCTGATTTCTGAACCTTGATATACACTTCTGTAACATCTGACATGGACCTTATGATCTGAACCTTTTGATATGACTATCTGGTTATGACATGATACTTGACCTTGACCCACAGTTTGATACCCGAGCCATTTCACTAGGCATGAGGGTTTCATGTCCATGTCATTGATGCACCGATGGCATAACTCTAGGGTAGGAGAGTGATGTCCTATCCCGTCCCTGATCTGACTTGTTATGTAGGAGTAGAATCTGGCCTACTGGGGCGCATGAATGCATCCTAGATTTGTTCTGTTTCTGTATCTGTTTATATTATCTGTTATATATCTGGTGACTGATGGTGTGTGCGATACACGTCTTTCACATATCTGGGAGCTAGCTACTCCATTTGATACATGAGGACACCCCTCATATTATCTGGTTACTTGAGAGGACTCCCCTCTGTATGATTGATGACATGGTTACATTATATATATATATATATATATATATATATATATATATATATATATATATATATATATATATATATATATATATATATATATATATATATATATATATATATATATATATATATATATATATCTGTTTCTGGGCTCGTGGTGGATTACTGTTTTCCTTTACCATATACATTTACTTACCTTTGACCCTTATTATACCTTGCACTATTTCCCTTTACCTTTATCTATTTATTATTCCCTATCCCTTTATCCTTACTCCTTTATTTATCCTTTAACTCTGATTATATCTGCATGACCTATATTTCTGACACTCTGTACTATTCTTTATTACTGCTTTGTTACCGTTATATCTGTTCACTGAGCACTCGTTATTACTGCTTTGTTACCGTTATATCTGTTCACTGAGCTCTCGTAGCTCAGCCGCATTTCTTTTCCTGCGGCAGGTTTTAGTAGGAAGCTGGGTATGAGTGGAGAGTATCATTGGACTTAGAGGACTACACTTTGATAGCCTTTTGTTATAGAGATGACTAGAAGGATTTGTATTTTTTTCAGACTTAGCATTTATCCCTTTGTATTTCTTTTGTAACTTTGTACTTGTATTTCCTTTGTGTTGGGAATTATGATACGAATCAAGAGAAGACAACTTAGGTCTGGTAGTATGTCAGAGTTAGGTCTGTCTTTGTAATTAGGTCTGGTAATGCAAAGTTAAGTCTGGTAGTATGTTTAAGTCTGGTTGACTTATAATGTTAAGTCTGGTCGTGAAGTTAGGAAAGTCTGTTAGAGATAAGTTAGGAAAAGATACAAAACGTGTAAGTATCTTTATAGAAGATTTGTGAATATCTTCTGAGTCGGTTATTATTAGGGTTTCCTTGTGTTATAAAAGGATCCCTAAAGTTTGCTAGTATTGTGTGTGAGTTGTACGAGTTCACTATTGTGAATATAATCAATATACGAAGTTAGTGATATTCCTGTGTGTTCTTCATTGTTCTTGTTAAGATTCCGCATTAACAACAACAATCACCTAGGGTTTCTCACTTAGATTGGTTCGGATTTATCCTAACCATCTACTAGGTATTCAAGACTACTTAGAGATCCACATACAATTCGTGGACCAACAAGTGGTATCAGAGCAAGGCGAGAGACTCTGAATTCGAAGAACACTAAATCTCAAAAACCTAATTCTCACTCAAATCACCCTACACAATGTCTGAATTCGATAAGCCTGAAACTTTCTCAATCCATAACAGTGAGGATGAGAAGTCAAACCATGAAGATGAAGGAAAAACCGAAACCAGTAACTCCCAAACACAACAACAACCCATCCCTTCCACAACCACAATCTCAAACATAAAACTTCCATTACTGAAAAGAGAAGAGTATGATATATGGGCCATGGAGATGGAACATTATCTGGAATACATTGATAGTGATGTATGGAAGGTTATTCAAAAGGGAAATTCTAAGAAAAGAATTTCACAAGGGAATGATGGGCATATCAGAATAATGCCACCAGTATCTGCTGAAGAGATTAGGGCTGTGGAGAAGGAAAAGAAGGCCAGAACCTTGCTTCTTATGGCTATTCCTAAGGAGCATCTACAAAGGTTTCATGGCATCCTTGATGCTAAGGAGATGTGGGAGGCTATCAAGAAACGATTTGGAGGCAATGCAAACTCCAAGAAGATGCAAAAGGCTGTTCTTAAACAGCAATTTGAAACATTCAGTGTTTCGAAGACTGAAGGTTTGGAGAAGGGCTATGACAGATTTCAACATCTGTTAACACAACTGGAAGTTCATGGTGCAGCAGTTTTAAATGAGGATGCAAACCACAAGTTCCTTAGATCTTTACCATCAGAATGGGGCAATGTATCTGTGGCGATGAGGATTAAGGAGGAAGTAGATTCAATGACACCTGATGACCTATACAATAATCTCAGGATGTTTGAAAGGGACATCAGTAACAACACTCAGGCTTCAACCAGTTCATCAAATGTTGCTTTTGTGTCACAAAACAAAAGCAGTACTTACAAGGTTAAATCTGATAGTGTTAGGTCTGGTATCTATGAAACTCCTTCAAGTGAAAGGTCTGCTTCAAGTTTTACTGATGAGGTGATACATTGTTTCTTTGCCAATCAAACGGAAGATGAAAGCTTTATTAGTGAAGACCTAGAACAGATTAATGATGCTGAAGTTGAGGAGATGGACATAAAATGGCACATTGCCATGGTTGCTTTAAGGGTCAAACGATTTCAGAAGCAATATGGAAGGACCATCAACTTCAACAACAAATCACCAGTGGGATACACAAAGAGGACAGTTGAATGCTACAACTGTCGCAAGCATGGACATTTTTCAAGAGATTGTCCAGAGAAGAAGCCTTCTGATGGGAAAAGAGATGATGATGGGAAGATGGAAAAGAATCAGATGAGCCTGCTGACAATGGAAGCTGGAGGAGTCAACTGGGGTGAACATCCAAGAGTGAATGAGGAGTCTGATCATGCTCTCATGGCCATTGGTAATGAGGTATCATTATGCTCTAAATTATGCACTGATTCATATAATCATGTTAAGGCTTTGTGTGATGAGCAGCTAGAACAAATAGGTGACTTAGAAGTAAATCTATTAGCACATAAAAATGCTGTAAAAACATTAGAGGCACAAAAGGTCACCCTTCAAAACCAACATGTTGCTTTAAATGAAAAACTATACTTTCAAGCTAATAAAATATATGAACAAGATGAAAAGCTTAAAAGGTATAGACAGTTGGGCCTTAAAATTCAGTAGGAGAGGGATGAGTTGAGAAAAAGGGTAGATTAGTGGAACAATTCAAATAATAACTTGTTTAAGTGTTGGGATTCTCAAATTAAGTCAAATAAAAAATGTGGCTTAGGATATGAGAAAAATGAGAATAAGGCTATATTTAAGAATAAAGAAGAAGATTATACTGATAAGCCTTTGTATAATAGGTTCGTTAAAACTGGTGACTTTAAGGGAGTACCACCACCTTTGAGTGATGACTATACTCCTCTTGAAAAAGAAGAGTTGGATGATTCACTCTTTGTGTATGGTAAGAAAGGTCCTCAAGTGCCTGAACCAACCACCTCAGAGGACAAATCCAGTAGGTATTCTTCTTGTCAATCCAATGACTCTGAAGGATCTATTGATGGTTCCTTTGATCACTCTAAGTCTGAGTCAAAAAGTGAGGTAAAAGAGAATCCTGAACCTAAGGTTATTAAGAAGTGTGAACCTGTTGTTACTAAATCTGTAGTGACTGAACCAAAGGCTAAGACAGTCAAACCTAGTTGTGTTAATCACATAAAAACTCCTAGGGAATCTGTTAAAATGAGTGAGTCACCTAGAAGCAATAGTGTTCACAGAGAAAGTAGGAGTAGTCATACTTATGCTCCTAAAAGATGCTTTGTGTGTGGAAGTTTAAGTCATTTAATAAGAGATTGTGACTTTCATGAAAAGAGAATGAAAAGAGAGGCTGAGCAAAAGAGAAGGAATGTTAGTATGGGTCATGGTTCAAATAAACCAGTTTGGAATAATGCTAGTAGAATTAATCATGCCAACCAGTTTGTTCCCAGACCTGTCCAACTCAATAACTCTACCAGACCTAACTCTTATGTTAATTCTGGTAGACAAAATCTTAGGTCTGGCTACAGGAACTTTAATGTGAATAGGCAAAATGTTAATTCTATGAGGCCTAATGTGAATACTGGTTATGTTAATTCTTTGAGATCTAATGTGAACACTGGTTTTGTGAGACCCAAACAACCTTTTCAAAAACCTCAGGTGAATGCAAATTTTCAAAGAAATAATTTTTATAAAACTCATTCACCTGTGAGAAGACAAACAAATTCAAATGGGGGTTCTGCTGATAACCTCTCTGATTGCTGGGCTTGGAATCCATTTAAAAATGAATTTACCTATAAGTCCAAACATGGTTTCACTAGAGCAAGTTCATACAAAACCTATAATTATGTTGATCCACAAGGCGGCGGACCCAAGCCTACTCAGGCCTGGGTTCCTAAGAGAAACTAATTTCTCTTCTTTTTGTGCAGGATCATCCACTTTGCTATATGGAAGACAGAGGAATTCTTGACAGTGGATGCTCTGGGCACATGACTGGTAACAAGAACTATCTAAATGATTTTCATGAATTCGAAGGAGGTTCTGTTACTTTTGGAGGAAGCAAGGGACAGATAACTGGTAAAGGAAGAATAATTGTGGGCAACATAGAATTTGACAATAGTATAAATCATGCATGCTATTGCCTTGTCATTACAGATGATTGTACTAGATATTGTTGGGTGTTCTTTATGTCTAGGAAGGATGAAGCTACTCCTTTGATTCAAACTTTCATTAGACAGATTGAAAACCTTCTTGATAAAAGAGTTAAAATCATTAGGAGTGATAATGGCACTGAGTTTAAAAACAAGAGCATGCTAGACTTCTGTGGTAATAAAGGAATTAAGCAACAATTCAGTAATGCAAGAACTCCTCAGCAAAATGAAGTGTTTCCAAATCCTAATGAAGGTATCTTTGAAGGGGCTTCATATGATGAAGGAGGTATTGTTACTGATTTCAACAACTTACCCACTGAAGTGGAGGTAAGTCCAACTCCCACTCTCAGGATTCACACCATTCATCCCAAGAGTCAAATAATTGGTAATCCCAAATCTGCTGTTCAAACAAGAAGTAGGGTGCAACATCAGTCTGATTCACTTGCACTCATTATCCTGATTAAGCAACAACAAAGGGTCAATCATAAGGACCAGCAACATTGCTTATTTGCTTGCTTTCTTTCTCAAAGTGAACCCACTACAGTTTCTGAAGCTTTAGGGGAGGAAAGTTGGGTAGAAGCTATGCAAGAAGAGTTGTTGCAGTTCAAGCTACAGAAAGTATGGGTTCTTGTAGACCTACCTAATGGAGCTAAAGTTATTGGTACTAAATGGGTCTTCAGGAATAAAAGGGATGAAAGAGGGGTAGTTGTAAGGAATAAAGCAAGGCTGGTAACACAAGGATACAAACAGGAGGAGGGCATAGATTATGATGAGGTTTTTGCTCCTGTAGCAAGAATTGAGGCTATCAGATTATTTTTGGCCTATGCATCATACATGGGGTTCAAGGTGTATCAGATGGATGTCAAAAGTGCTTTCCTTTATGGCACTATTGAAGAAGATGTGTATGTACATCAACCTCCTGGTTTTGAGGATCCTGCTAACCCCAATCAAGTGTATAAGGTTATTAAAGCTTTATATGGTCTTCATCAAGCTCCTAGAGCTTGGTATGAAACTCTTTCACAGTTTCTTGAAGAACATGGATACATCAGGGGTGTAATTGACAAGACTTTATTCATTAAGAGAGACCAGAAGGATATCATTCTTGTTCAAATTTATGTGGATGATATCATTTTTGGATCAACAAGAAAGTCTTGGTGTGATGAATTTGAAGGTTTAATGAAGAGCAGGTTTGAAATGAGCTCAATGGGAGAACTTACATTTTTCTTGGGACTGCAAGTTAAACAAAAGGATGATGGACTTTTTATTTCTCAAGACAAGTATGTTGCAGAAATTTTGAGAAAGTTTGAGTTCTCAAATGTGAAGACAGCAGTCACTCCCATGGAGAACAAGGTGCCTTTAACAAAGGATGAAGATGCTGCTGATGTGAATGTGCATCTCTACAGATCCATGATAGGTTCCCTCATGTATCTTACTGCTTCTAGACCTGACATTATGTATGCAGTTTGTGTTTGTTCACGTTTTCAGGTACAACCAAAGACTTCACATCTTCATGCTGTGAAGAGAATCTTTAGGTACTTAAAGGGCAAACCAAATTTGGGCCTTTGGTATCCTAAGGAGTCATCTTTTGACCTGACAGCTTATTCAGACAGTGACTATGCTGGTGCAAGCCTGGATAGGAAATCCACAACAGGAGGTTGTCAATTCCTTGGAAGGAGGTTGATATCTTGGCAATGCAAGAAGCAGACAATTGTGGCCAATTCAACTACTGAGGCTGAGTATGTAGCAGCTGCTCATTGCTGTGGACAAGTTTTGTGGATTCAGAATCAGATGCTGGACTATGGTTTGAATTTTATGAATACAGTTATCACTCTAAAACTAAGCATATAGAAATAAGGCATCACTTTATTAGGGATTGCTTTGAAAAGAAGTTGATTAGAGTGGAGAAAATACATACAGATTTTAATGTTGCTGACCTGTTAACTAAGGCATTTGATGGTCCTAGATTCAATTATCTGGTAGTTAACATTGGTATGATGAACCCCTAGTTTGAGTTAAGGGGAGGTTTGGCTTAAGGGGAGGTCAAACTGTAAAGTATGTTAAGTATGAGTACTTACCAGCATTTAGGTTATCTTTAAGTCTTGTAGTTTTGTTTTTAGGTCTGTTAGTTGTGATAAAAAAAAATAAAAAAAAAAAAAATTGTCTTCTATTATAGATAATGCTGGTTTAAGTAAATTTTCTCAAGTTGTTGAGTGAGACTATTGGAACTTCTCACTTGGTGGAGGTGCTTTGCACTAACACATCAAAAGGTTATCAGTCCACCTTGTCTCATCAACACAAGGACTGGCTAATCCTGAGCAAACGGCTAACAGGTAAAGATTGCTCAAATCCGTTTATGGCTGACAATTTGCCAAAAATTGTATGGTATTCAACTCACCATATCTAAGATAAGTGAAGAGTTGGCTAGCCCACAAGGTTATGGCTTGTGGTAAAGGCTGTGGAAAACCATAAATGGTAATCAATTCACCATGATGAGGTGCTTTTCCATCAAAGAATTGACTAGTCCAGAAGCAAACGGCTTTTGGTAAAGACTTAACAAATCCGTTGATAAGCTGATGATTTGCTAAAAATCATATGGTTATTAATGTACCATGGTCTTACACACCAAAACATTGGCTACTCTAGTGGTAATGGCTATTGGTAAAGAGATTTCAAATCCATTATATTTTCAATGATTCACCTCTCACAGATGGTAACACATTTGGAAGTGATGAGAATAGTCTGAAACTTAAATGAATTTGATGTACATATAGTCAATGTTGCTGCAAAGACCATATCAGAAGAGCTTATCAAGATTCAAGCTGCTAGAAGGGATCAAGACCTAAATACAGTTCAAAGTATTCAAGATTCAATCCTCAGAAGGCTTAATCAGAAGAACTTGAAGTTCATGAAGCATGAAGATCAAGTTAGGGGAGGATTGTTGGGAATTATGATACGAATCAAGAGAAGACAACTTAGGTCTGGTAGTATGTCAGAGTTAGGCCTGTCTTTGTAATTAGGTCTGGTAATGCAAAGTTAAGTCTGGTAGTATGTTTAAGTCTGGTTGACTTATAATGTTAAGTCTGGTCGTGAAGTTAGGAAAGTCTGTTAGAGATAAGTTAGGAAAAGATACAAAACGTGTAAGTATCTTTATAGAAGATTTGTGAATATCTTATGAGTCGGTTAGTATTAGGGTTTCCTTGTGTTATAAAAGGATCCCTAAAGTTTGCTAGTATTGTGTGTGAGTTGTACGAGTTCACTATTGTGATTATAATCAATATACGAAGTTAGTGATATTCCTGTGTGTTCTTCATTGTTCTTGTTAAGATTCCGCATTAACAACAACAATCACCTAGGGTTTCTCACTTAGATTGGTTCGGATTTATCCTAACCATCTACTAGGTATTCAAGACTACTTAGAGATCCACATACAATTCGTGGACCAACACTTTGTATTATTGAAGATGTATGCTTGTGTATGTTCTGATATGTCACCATCATTGTGACACTTCTACCCTTGTCGGGTCGGGGTGTTACAATTTATGGTATCAGAGACAGGTTATTCTTGAGATCGCTTTCTGATAAAATATGAGGTATATTCTGTAACTTTGTAATATTGAGGGCTCGTTGTGTAATACGAATATGTAAAGGGTTAAAATGAGATTTAAGGAAACTATGGGGTTTAATTTGGAAACTTATAAACTAGAGGGTATAAAATGTAAAATGGTGTAAATTAAACCGTATTTGGAAATTTATGTTATCAGAGACAGGTTTTCCGAAACCCTTAGAGCTTAGGCTCGTGACCTGTGAGGATTGGGTAGAAATTAGGTTTCCTTTCGCGCACTCTTTTCCTGTTTTGCTCTGTCATATCTTCTTGATCTGCTCTGTCATATTCTGTTTGAGTTTGCTAATCATTTTCGTGATCGTTCAGATGGTGAATACGCGTTTTACCCAGTACACTGATGGACAGGATGGCCCTAATTTCGAGGCCATGATAGCCGATGCGATGGCTGCTGCTCTTCCTCAGTTGGTGACCCAAGTCACCAATAACATCAGAAATGGTGCGGGTTCATCAAGTGGTGGTGGTGGCGGTGCTCCACCCACTGCTCCACCTGCTGGTATTCATGTTTGGATCGAAAGGTTCAATAAGCTCAAGCCTCTATCTTTCAGGTCTGCTGCCACTCCCACTGAGGCAGAGGACTGGATCACTCATGTTGAGAAGTTGTTTAGGGTCTTGGGTTGCGCAGATGAATTCAAGACGCGCTTGGCTACGTTTAAACTGGAGGGTGATGCGCTGAGTTGGTGGACAGCGTATGTTCAGTCACAGGCAGAGGATTTCGCTGATACTTGTTCTTGGGAGGATTTTTGTGGTATATTCTATAAGCAGTATATTCCGGTGTCTGAGCAGCAGAGGTACGAACGTGAGTATGGGTCTATTCGTCAGTTGGACCGAGAGTCGTCTGGGGAATTCATGCAGAGGTTCATGAGGCTGGCTAGTTTTGTTGGACCAGAGGTTACGGGTAATGCTTTTCGTCAGGCTAAACACTTTAAATGGGCATTGAAGAAGTGGGTGTTGGATCGTATTGTGAACACCGAGTATGAGGATGTTGCTGCGGTTGTGTGAACGATGCCCGCAACATTGAGATGTTGCATGCTAATGGAGGTTGGAATAAGAGAGACAGGGATGGTAATCGTGTGAACTTCAGGGAGCAGGGTCGTCAGGATCCGAGTCAGGATCATAGGGGTCGTCAGGACCATGGGCATGAGCAGAAGGGTCTTCAGGACCGGGATTCTTATCAGAGGCGTCAGGATTTCAGGAGTCAGGATCGGCGGGATTCTGGTAGGTATGGTAATGACCGGCAGGGTCATGGTGGTAACAACCCGCGTCGGGGTTCTCAGCAGAATCATCATTCGGGTTCTTCAGGTCAGAAGAGGCCTCTTGAGCTTCTACCTCCTCCACCCATATGTACTACTTGCGGAAAGGCTCATCCGGGTCCTTGCTTTAAAGCTACTGGTGGTTGTTTTTCGTGTGGCTCTACTCAGCATAGGATCAAGGACTGTCCCAAGAGGAACCCTATCGTGCCAGTGGACTCGGCTAGGCCAGCTCCCACCATGGGTCGAGTTTATGCTACTACTCGGGATCAGGCGGCCAACACATCGGGTACCATTACTGGCATACTTTATATTGGAGATCGTACGGCTTTCGTATTGTTTGACACCGGTGCTACTCATTCTATTATATCTGTAAACTTTGTTAAGAAACTTAATCTGAAACCAACACCATTAATAAATCGTATATCCATCGCAACCCCAATGAAAACCCAAGTGATTATTGATCATGAATATGTGAATTGCCCTCTACGTTTTAGGATACATTTTCATAAATATAAAGATTAATTCTAATATCTTTTAGGATACATTTTCATAAGATTAATTCTAAGGTTTACTTGGGGACAAGTAAAGTTCAAGTGGGGGGATATTTGATGAACTCAAATAAGTACATTTTATTACCATCATTTATCCTATGTATTTGACTTGTTTTATTATATTACATATGAGAATTGATACTTAATTGCTTACTTTTGTAATTCTCAGGTAAAAACAAGCATTTGGTGAAACTAAGCGATTTTGGACTAAAAATGGAGCAAAACAAGCAAGATTGGAAAAGTCTACTGAATTGAAGAGATTAAGGACCATTGCCTGACTTTGAAGAATGCGCCGCATGGATTTATCCCATGCGCCGCATATGAAACCTTGGTCAACGAGAAGAACCAACTTGTTTTACTCCAGATGCGCCGCATTAAGCTCCTGATATGCGGCGTATCAATCTCAAGACTTCACCAGATATCCAAAATATTGAAGAATATTCGCAAATATTATAATCCTGGACCCCACGCGAAGTTACCTTGATACGCCGCATCGGACCAATCCGATGCGCCGTATCGGCCATATACAATCCTTACCAAGAATTCAAGAGATCAAGTGAAGATTAGAAGCTTAATGAAGAAGTCAAGATTACAAGTCGACACTTGAAGATGCTTTCGTATTTTGGCCATAAAATCTTCATCCGGACTCCGTTTTAGGTGATTCAAGCGGCCACGAAAAGAGAAAAAGGAGATCTACCTGTATCTGAAGGAGATGCGGCGCATCTGGTCCTTAGATGCGCCGTATTGGGAGATGAGGCGCATCTGATATTTAGATGCGCCGTATTGGGTCAGTTTCAGACTTGGAGGCTACGTTTACTTATAGATGCGGCGCATCTAACTCTATAGATGCGCCGTATCGACCCAGATTTCAGAATCTATAAATACCGAACTCATTAACGAATTTGGGCATCTTTGGGAACCCTTAGGGCCATTCCCAGACGATCAAAGCCTCTCAAAACAGCAGAAGATCACCCTTGAAGACCCAATTATACTTGAAGAACATCTCTTATCATTGTTATATTACTTAATCATTCGGTTAGCGTATCGTATTCACTATGTTTCACACTCTATTCGTCTTGATTATGTTTTTGTATTTTGTTACAGAGATTATGGGCTAACACTCTTATGTGTTAGCCAAGTTTATGAGTATTTGATGGTTTAATTAGTTTCTAATTCGATTGGTTGCTTGGTCTTCGTTTTGATTAATGTAAGCCCCTTAAGGGCTAAATAATATATAAACGTGGTAATCATTAAGCAGCTTTATGCGGGTTCTGATTAATTGTGACAGGATTAGTCAGTCAAAAAGACTTAAAATGGAATCTAGAATAGGATAGACATAAGTAATCATTAAGGGTTTACTCGCCGATAAGATTAGAGCCAACGCTTTGGTGACTTTTATTAGTGCATTGATAACCTCTGTGTCTAGCTGAGCATTGCTTGGGTCGCCATGCCCCTGTCCTCGCCTATTTAGGATAGACCGCGCCTAGTCGTGAGCACCATCACTACATGTCTTAGAAACTTATCAAAACTTAATCATATATGACTGAACTTGGTTAACACGTTTGATGAGGCGAAAAGTGTACCGCTTTTAAGGGGTCATTTAAGCCCGAAATCGTATTTATTTGATCAAATATTGCCCTAAATCGTTCCTTTTGTCATTTTAGGTACTTTTGAGGAGAAATCTGGAAAAGGAGGCATTTTGGACGTTTTTGGAGCATTAAAGTGAAGAAAACGGCAAAGTCTCAAGAATCGGCTAAAAGTTACTCTTGACGGCGTCAGACTTTACTCTGGACGGCATCATGCCTTGGCAAGAAAAGTTGGATGTGAAATTTACTCATGACGGGCCAGTGAGTTAGCATGTGAATTCTGACGGCGTCACGCTTTAACTAAATCAAGGGCGTCACGGCTTAAATCATAAGGGGACGGCGTCACGTTCACGAGCTGACGGCGTCAAGCCTTGATAGGCCAGAATGGATTTTTGAAGAGCTAAAGAGGGACGGCGTCAAGAAGGTCACCCGGGAACCCTAAAAGCGGCGAGGTGACGGCGTCACAATGCATAAGGTGACGCCGTCAGATCCAAAAATCTATATATAGTTTTCTAATCTTTTGTCATTAGGGAGAGCTTAGTGTGTGGAATTTTGGGATAAAACCCTAAGACGATTTTAGCTACCTTTTCAGGGCTTTTTGCCTTGAGATCTTCCATGTTTCATTGAAAGATAAGTTATCAATTAATCATTCAATATGTCTATGTGTTGTTTGATTCTATCTTATGCTTGTCTTTTGTTTAACATATTAGGCTAATTTTATCTTGTGTTTGCTTAGATCTAATGAAACCTAGCTATTGATTATTGGTTATTAGTGTGTTGTTAGTTGTATTGGATGATTGTTTATCTATGTTAGGCTTAAGAAAACTGGCTAACTTCCTATTCGGTAACTTGCTTGAACGTCTTAAGAAACATGAACCAAACGCGTACTAAAGGTTTTTATGGTTGTATTTAATGCACAAGCGAATTCTAGTGATCCCATGTTAGGAGCTTCCTAGCCGGCTCGACATAGGAGTGAAGTAGGAGCTTGTAGAGTTGGGGAAGTAAGTACGCCACCCCACGAATGGTATTAAGGAATACACCCGTCATCCACGCGACTAATACACACTAATTAACCGGTAAAAGATAGTTAGGGAGTAAGGAAATCTAAGTAAACACATTTCTCTACACATAAGTTTCTCACCACATTTCATTTTCAGTTATTTATTTTATTGCATTTGTAGTAATTTGGGTTAGTTGACTAGCAACTAATTCCGCCCACTCTTCAAAACCGAGATTTTACTTGCTTTCATAAAAATTATAAAAACATAAAAAGAATCTTCCTCAACCCTTAGACCTAATTAGAGTAGCCTTTCAAACCTAACGAACACTATTCCCTGTGGAGAACGATCAATCCCCCGTACTTACCACTACACTATACTACATCGGTCAGGTACACTGCCTGGTGGGGTTGTAAGCCTCTTGAGATCCCTCGAGAGGTAAAACCTGTTGTAAGGTTACAAAACCACGCATCAAGTTTTTGGCGCCGCTGCCGGGGAGTAGTTATTGCTTAGGTTGAAATTTTATTTTTATTAGGTCTACTCACAAGATTCCTATCAGGTGAGATTTTTTCTTTTTATTTTGTAGCTTTCTCGTAGTCTATCTTTTCTTTGTGATTTTGTTTGTAATTTGCTTCAAATGGACTTTTCACTTAGACTTCTAAGATTGCAAGATATGGTTGAGTGGCTAGAACACCAAGGAGTTCAAAATACCTCATTTAGAGACACCTATGAATCATATGAGCCTTCACCTAGGATAGATTCTTATGAACAACCTCCATGTTTAAGATCTCGTTTTAGTGAGGCCAATAGGAAATGCGACCTAGTTTGCCAAGGAATTATGGAGAGAGCCGTTGCAACAAACCATAAGTTGGATGAAGCACTAGGTTTGCTGTTATCACTACCTAAGAAAACAATTGAGGAGGATTTAGCCGAGCATGATCACATTGATCAAAAAGACCTAGGTTTTATGATCGATGACGATGAATCTCAAGAAACACATGATGAATCTTTTGGGCAATTTGAATATAGCAGTCAGAATATTGAGGATGATCCTTATGATTCGGATATAGAAGTTGAGATGCCTAGAGAAGCACTTGAGATATTAGGGAAAATGTTAGGTTTAAATTATACTGAAACACATGTTGAGAATATAGGTGATCTTGATAAAATGGATGATAAAGTAGAAAATCCAAGCCCGCCAAATACCCCACAAGTCCTACCATCATTTGAGGCATACACACCGCCCGTGACTTATTCAGAAGAAGTAGAAGAGACTTTAGGAACCCCAATTGAGGTAGAACCCTTGGACCAAGCACCACTAGAGCATATAGGTTTGAATACTCATAATGATAACCTTACTCTTAGTTCTAGGGAAGTTCCTAGTTTTGATGAACCGGAGCCTAAACCAAAACCGTTACCTAATCTTCCATCCTTAGATGTGAATTTAGGAATTAAAAAAGGTCCCGATCCACCCATCAAACCATGTAGTCCGGGTAATGTTAAGATTAAGGTAGTAGACTCTAGGCCATGTGGAGTGGAAGCTAATATAGGAGTGAACCATGACCTTACATACTTACATCACCCATTTATGATTGATCACAAGAAATATTATGGGTTTAAACCGGGTTTATTAGGTCAAAGTGGATTCTCAACTAGGAATCTCTCGAAGTTGATAGAAGATGATCCCTTTCTAGGGGAAAACTTCAATTCACCCATTGACCCAATTGAACAAAGTAAGGTTATGATGATTGGATCCCACATCCTTGAGCATATAATTCATCCACCACTCTTTCCTCACGCGGCATACTTCCACCGAGATGGTGTGTATCGCTACTATCACCCGCACTTAATCCTAAGTGTAGGAAAAACCTCTCCTTTATCCGTTAAATAAGGGTAGAGTCAGGCTCGTGACTCGAACAAAAACAAGCGCTTCTTGGGAGGCAACCCAAGCTTTATTTGCTTTATTTGCTTTGTGTGTTTATTTATTTGTTTGTTTGATTTTATTTGTTTCCGTATGTGTGTTTAATTTTTATTCTTATTGATTCGTGTTCAAAAACTAATTTGTGAAAATGCTTTATTTTGTTTTTAACTTCGTCTTAACTACATATAAAGGTATTTTGCAAAAGTTAAGTGTAAGGGAAATCTAAATTGGTTTATTAGAACACAAATGAACATGAATCATAATAATAATAAACTAACATACATATTCGTATTTGTTTGAGTCAAATGCTTGTATCGAGTCATAATGATGTTTTGCAGGATTTCCAGGAAGTAAGGTAAAGGTTTTTCCAGAAATTTTCCGGAAACTTAAAATGAAAATTTTTGTCAGGTCATTTCTGACGGCGTCAAGGTTTATAACCTGACGGCGTCAGATTTAATTTCCAGAAATTTTTGAAAGTTTTGTTTTCATAAAAAGTTTTTATTAAATCTCCAACTTATAATCTCCAGGAATCTGCAAAATTATCATTCCACAAGCATTATATCCTTATATATAGTTTTATCCCGCCGATGTTATGCAGGTTTTCGTGTTTGTTTTCTCAGGTTCAACAGGTTATTTTAGACAAGGAGATGTTTATGGAATCAAGCTTATGGCGATGCATTAGTCATGGAGCTTCAACATTCTCTTTGGAGGAAGATTTAACCGTGTAATTTCATTATCCAACGAGCGAATCAGGGGAGTATTTGATTTCATTCTTTTACTTTTATGCTTTTACATCTTGTTATTTGAACATTGGGGACAATGTTCATCTTAAGTGTAAGGGGAGGGTAAAAGTACGATTTTAGAGAATGCCATTGCGCTTGATTTTTGTTTGTTTAATAGTAGATGTGTAATAAAACTGAGAGAAATACTTGATTAAGGTAATTTTAGTGCCAAATTTAAAATTTTTTACAACATATAGGAGTGAAACTTTGATCTTAATGAGTGTCTCACGGATAGGAGTTATATGACTAGCACAAAAACCGTACCACTAAAAAATTTTCCACCCCAAATATGTGAGGTTCGCCCCTAGAATTGGTAGGAAAAGCATTTTGCTATGATGTGTGTACCGGTAGCACTTAGATTCTAGAACTTGCGTTAGGACCATTCCAAGGCCACAAGTGAGACTACATTCGTGTAGTTAGATTTACTACATGATAAGAGGCATTAGGATTAACCCATTGTTTTACACCTGTGTTTTTGTTATAATTACTTTGGCTACATTAGTCAAGTAATTCTCCCACACCCTTTGCGTTGTACTCATTTTTAGTACACGATACCCCTAGTACACCCCTCAGAGCCTATCTTTTCGTTTCGACCTTTAAGCATTTTACTTAAAGGAAGAATTTGTTACACCCCACTAAAATGTACACCCAAATCGCCTTAGCCTACCTTGTATGCACTCATTTTTAGTGCATTATTGTTACAACATTTGTTTAAACCCAAGTTAATTATCTGGTTGATTACATGGTTGCTAAGTCGAGTCATATCCTTGTACATATTGTTTTGGGACGATTGGGACTCATGGGTAAAGTACTAGTATAATGGAGTAATGGGGAAGAACATCATTTATTACCCCCATATGTGCTAAATGTTTTAAAAGTACTCCAAGTTTTTCAATTATCTTAATTCGAGTCATTAGAATAGTTATTTGTAAAGTTATGTAAAAGTTCAAGTGTAAGGGGAATGCAATGCCCCTATGATGTATTATTTTGGATGGTAGGGTAAAAGTGTATGCAAAAAAAAAAAAAAAAAAAAAAAAAAAAAAAAAAAAATCAAGAAAAACACAAAAAAATGAGAAAATGAAAAATAGAAAAAAAAAACATACGGACTACCATCCCGTTTTATTTTATGTTTGTTTTATATTTTTGTTATTTTGTTATTTCGTTTTTAGCTTAAGATCGAGTCTAGTCTTGGCTTAGCAACATTGTATAGTACATGTAATTGACCAAGATCTTTAACTCGCCACCAGTAAAATATCCCGTATCCAACAAAACCGTGTTTTCCTTTTCCCTACACCTAACGTTATAACCCATTTAAAAGCCCTCTTTGATAGTTTATCTTAGGTGCTTACGCCTAGTGGAGGAGGTTTTCGATCCTTTCCCAAGCCTATGGTAATCTATTTGCTATGACAGGTAGTGAGAGATATTTTCCGTTTTCATTTATGAGATTTATTTTGATGACACTTGAGAGATGTGAGTATCTAAACACTACTTGTGAGGTGCTAGTTTATAATCTCCGTGCTTATTATGATTGAAGTGGAACGAATATTTGTTGTAATTACTTTTATGTTTGCATTAAATGACCCCTAACTTGTATTTTGATTAGAATAAAAGCGCATTTGCTTGAGGACAAGCAAATCTCAAGTGTAAGGGTATTTGATGAGGCGAAAAGTGTACCGCTTTTAAGGGGTCATTTAAGCCCGAAATCGTATTTATTTGATCAAATATTGCCCTAAATCGTTCCTTTTGTCATTTTAGGTACTTTTGAGGAGAAATCTGGAAAAGGAGGCATTTTGGACGTTTTTGGAGCATTAAAGTGAAGAAAACGGCAAAGTCTCAAGAATCGGCTAAAAGTTACTCTTGACGGCGTCAGACTTTACTCTGGACGGCGTCATGCCTTGGCAAGAAAAGTTGGATGTGAAATTTACTCATGACGGGCCAGTGAGTTAGCATGTGAATTCTGACGGCGTCACGCTTTAACTAAATCAAGGGCGTCACGGCTTAAATCATAAGGGGACGGCGTCACGTTCACGAGCTGACGGCGTCAAGCCTTGATAGGCCAGAATGGATTTTTGAAGAGCTAAAGAGGGACGGCGTCAAGAAGGTCACCCGGGAACCCTAAAAGCGGCGAGGTGACGGCGTCACAATGCATAAGGTGACGCCGTCAGATCCAAAAATCTATATATAGTTTTCTAATCTTTTGTCATTAGGGAGAGCTTAGTGTGTGGAATTTTGGGATAAAACCCTAAGACGATTTTAGCTACCTTTTCAGGGCTTTTTGCCTTGAGATCTTCCATGTTTCATTGAAAGATAAGTTATCAATTAATCATTCAATATGTCTATGTGTTGTTTGATTCTATCTTATGCTTGTCTTTTGTTTAACATATTAGGCTAATTTTATCTTGTGTTTGCTTAGATCTAATGAAACCTAGCTATTGATTATTGGTTATTAGTGTGTTGTTAGTTGTATTGGATGATTGTTTATCTATGTTAGGCTTAAGAAAACTGGCTAACTTCCTATTCGGTAACTTGCTTGAACGTCTTAAGAAACATGAACCAAACGCGTACTAAAGGTTTTTATGGTTGTATTTAATGCACAAGCGAATTCTAGTGATCCCATGTTAGGAGCTTCCTAGCCGGCTCGACATAGGAGTGAAGTAGGAGCTTGTAGAGTTGGGGAAGTAAGTACGCCACCCCACGAATGGTATTAAGGAATACACCCGTCATCCACACGACTAATACACACTAATTAACCGGTAAAAGATAGTTAGGGAGTAAGGAAATCTAAGTAAACACATTTCTCTACACATAAGTTTCTCACCACATTTCATTTTCAGTTATTTATTTTATTGCATTTGTAGTAATTTGGGTTAGTTGACTAGCAACTAATTCCGCCCACTCTTCAAAACCGAGATTTTACTTGCTTTCATAAAAATTATAAAAACATAAAAAGAATCTTCCTCAACCCTTAGACCTAATTAGAGTAGCCTTTCAAACCTAACGAACACTATTCCCTGTGGAGAACGATCAATCCCCCGTACTTACCACTACACTATACTACATCGGTCAGGTACACTGCCTGGTGGGGTTGTAAGCCTCTTGAGATCCCTCGAGAGGTAAAACCTGTTGTAAGGTTACAAAACCACGCATCAACGTTCTTCTTATTTTTGATACCTTCAAGCTTCTAGCGTTTGTTTAGCTTAGTTTAATTAGTTTAGTATAAAACCAAACTCGTGCCAGTCTCTCAGGCTGAACCCCCCTTTACGTTAGTTTAGAAGAGTCGAATACCTCTAGAATTAGTATATTAGAAATCTCACTCTTAGTGATCGACACCCTACTTACCAACTAGGCTACATTGATCGGGTACACTGCCCGTTAGTGTTGTTATAGGTTAAGTCGGCAAAATATAAATGTAAAACTTGATAAGGAATAATCACCTATACAACGACACATCAAGTTTTTGGCGCCGCTGCCGGGGAGTGAATTTATCTATTTGCTAGTTTTATTGGTATTTTTCTGTTCTTAGTTTATTTTTGTGTGTTTGGTTTATTTGTTTTATCGTTTGTTTGTTGTCTGTGTGTCTGTCTCAGAAGGGAGATACGGCGTATTCTTGTCTGTGAATACGGCGCATCTATCTGTTTCAATACGGCGTATTCTTGTCTGTGAATACGGCGTATTGACGCTCTGTGGGCAAAATTTTTTTTTTAGTTTGTGTGACTTATAATTTTAAAATTTTCTAAAAAAAAAAAAAAAAAAAGATTGCAGGAAGCTAATACGGCGTATCCATTGTCTGTTGGATACGGCGTATTAACTTGTGTCGATACGGCGTATCTATTGTCTGTTAGATACGGCGTATCGATCTTCTGTGACCCCAAAAATATTTTTTTGTTTTGTTTTTTTTTTTTTTTTTTTTTTTTGTTTTTATTTAATTTTTATTAGTTTAGTTTTTATTTTTATTTTTTTTTTGGTCTACTGTTGTTCTTCTTGGTTGTTTTGTTTTTCAGGAAATCATGGTGATCGAGAAAAACATTAATGAACTGACCATGGAAGAATATTTCCAATATGCAAAATACAATGAAGAAAAGTGGTACACGAGATTCAGGAGAGAAACCAGGTTTGAATTAAAAGGGCACTTTCTAAAGGAGCTACGCGATAATGCTTTCAGTGGTGCAGAAAATGAGGATGCTAATGAGCATGTTGAAAAAGTGGTCGAGATCGTTGATTTGTTTCATACACCTCATGTAGGGAAAGACCATATAATGTTACAAGTATTCCCGATTTCACTCACTGGACAAGCATATCGATGGATTAAAACTATTCCTGCTAGAAGCATCACTACATGGGCCGATCTGAAGGCTAAATTTTTGAACAAGTATTGTCCTCCATTAATGACTGCAAAGAAGGTTCAAGAAATCAACAACTTTAAGCAAAGACCGGAAGAAACGCTTTATTTGGCGTGGGACAGGTTTAAATAATTACTTTTTAGATGTCCTCAACATTATTTAACTGACATGCAGGTTGTGATTGCCTTCTATATGGGTTTGGATGTGGCTACTCGGATGCTTTTAGATTCTCAGAGTTTTATACCTAAAATGAATGCTAAAGACGCCTTAACCGCTATACATGAAAGAGCTGACCACTGTTTAAGGTGGTATGATGGGGCATTCAAAAGATATACAGGTAATGATGATTCTGAAATTTTAGCTACAATTACTGTTCAAATAGATAACCTTGGCAGGGAAATTAATAAGATGTATGAAAGGATATATACCATCGATAATCGTTACAAGGGATGCAATGGACCTCACTCACCTTACCCACCAACTCCACCACCACAAAAAGAGATCTATGACTTCAAAGAAGCCGTTACTAAATTTATAAAAGATGGTGAACTATCAAGAAAAGAGTTGGTAGACACAAGTTATCATGAAGCACTTAAAGAGCACAATAAAAATACTACGGATTCAATACATCGTATTGAAGAACATTGCCGTAATATTATAAGCATACTTAGTGTCACAACAAAAGAAAAGAGTATGGTGGAAGGATGTAATGAGATTGATGCTATTATACGTGATAATGTAAAACCACAACATGATGAGATAAGTAATTCCGGAGTTAAGCATGATGACAAGGAAACAATAGATAACCTTCTTGTGGATTCTCAGGAAGAAAATAGGAATTCAGATCTCACGGACTCAGAAAGGCTAAACAGGTTTCGGGCTAACCAACATAAACCTGTCCCTTTTCCTAAGCCAAAACCGGAGGTACAATATCAGTGGGAAAAAAATGGAAGAACTTACTTTAGCAATATTCCACCATCCGTCCCTTTTCCTGAATGCTTTAAGGTAAGTGAACCATATATCCCACCCGGCCCTTTCCCTGGACGAATAAAGAGCGGATGCATACCCATTCCTTTCACTGGACGACCGAAGGTGGAAAACAAAAAGAAGCCATACAAGAAGAAAATAAAGAAGATGAAAGCTAGGAATCAACGGATAAAAGAATCAAAAACACAAACTCATGTGGAATCTACGACACAAATAGGTAACACCCTTGATTCTCCTTTTATTTTTACTAATGACATTGTTAATGTTTCTAAATAGGTTGCAAAGCCGAATGACGATGTGGTGGAATCTGTTACCATACAACCTATCATAGACATCACACCACACGATGACACACAACTAGCACCTGTTAATGTTATCCACCAAATTTTGGTTGAACCTACAAAAGAAATAGATGATGAGCTCTTGGATAATACCATGGTTGAAGAGCAAGAAACTTTGGACTCTACATGGAAAGAAGAGGAGCTTGAAACGATACTCGCCATAGACTCTTTCACATCTTGTATAGAAGTTGAGGGACGCCTAACTACTGACAAGATTAATGAAGAACAATTCATGCACCCTCAATATATTAGTCTCTCATGTGGAATGTTCAAGACATCTAATTTATCAACCAAATCCGAAAAGGTAATGAGTGGAGATCACTACCCACTAAGGTACCATTTTTACTTGACATATCTTTCTACTATAGCAAATTTACACTCTTATAGTGTTTATTGCTATTTTCACCCGCACGTGATTCCAAGTGGGGGGACGTACACCCTATTACCTAGTAAATAAGGGTGGAGTCAGGCTCGTGACTCGAACAAAAACAAGCGCTTCGTGGGAGGCAACCCATGCTTGTCTTTTATTTTCTTTTTAGATTATTTTATTTTCTTGTGTTTGTTTTTATTTGTTTCTTCTCCATGACTGCTGTCCGATACAAACGATACAGCGCATCTGTGTACTAGATGCGGCGTATGGCATTTTAATTTTATACACAGCGCATTTAATAATTCGAATACGACGCATCTTTCCCCAAGATACGGCGTATTCTGTTTTTAATAAGAAATTTTTCTAAACGTTAACTCCATACGGCGCATCTGTTTTTACAGATACGGCGTATTTATTATTTAAATTAAAAACAGTTTTCGAATTATTAAACAAATACGGCGTATCGATCTTTATCGATACGGCGCATCTACTAAATCAAAAATCGATTATATTTATTAAAATCTGGATTTGTTACGATTTTTGATAATTTAAACTTGATACGGCGCATTCTAATTCATAAGCGGTGTATCTGTTTTCTGAATAAAAGTTTGATTACATTTTAACGTAATATGATACGGCGTATCCAACTTTCTGGATACGGCGCATCGTCCGCAGATATCAGCCATTTTTATTCTTTATATCCGTTTCTAAATTCATTAATTTATCTTCTAGCGAACAGATGCTACTGACGATTTTACCTATGATAACAGGTTTTGCTATGGAAGATATGTCAATGAACGGATATCTTGCTAAAGGAACAAAACAACATGATTAATGGATTGGCAATTGAGTGCACCAATTGTCAACGGTGCTTAACAAAGTTCTTTTGGTAAAACACGATTTGAAAGGGATTACACCTAGAGGCGGAAAGTCAACCTTTCAAATGTGATCGGTATTAAGGAGCTGAACGTGAGTCTAACTTGAAGACTCTGGAATAAAGACAAGTGCTGACCGGGAGACAACCCGGATTTATCTTTTAATTTTCTGTTCTGTGTCGAGTCTGTCAGACCTGCATAAGATGCGACGCATCACCTGCACTGGTCATATCTTATTTTATTTTATTTTATTTTTCTGCATTTTTATTTTTGACTTTAAAACTTTCTGTCAGTTTATTTAATGCGGCGCATCCCTGGTTAAGGATGCGACGCATCTTTTATTCTGATTCGTATTTATTCCAGGCTCAATACGGCGTATCTTTTTCTATAAGATACGGCGTATCGACTGACCTGATGATGTACAGTTTAATATTTCCTACAGGTTGTTGATGCGGCGTATCCAATATCCCATGGATACGGCGCATCGACACTCTGACCTGTAATTTTTAGTATTTTTATTTTTCTAACCAATGATTAACGAGATGTTTTCGAGTCTATTTTTCTGTGGTCTCTATATTTTTACAGGTCTGGGCAATTGAAGGTATTGATGAACTCCCATATTTTATATGCTCGCATTCTTACATTGGAGGATCATACCGAGCAAATCTCAGGGGAGTTTTCCGTTCTAATTCTTTTAATTTCCTGTTTTTAATTTCAAATTAAACAACGAGGACGTTGTTTATCTTAAGTGGGGGGATGGAGAATTAGAACGTTTACTTGTCCTTATTTTTCAAAAATATGCTTAATATGTACTTAATATGCTTAAATTTAAAATTTTTCTAGCATGTTTTTGTTTAAGATCTAAGTTGCATAGCTGCACACATGACGTTATTTTCAAAAACTGTGATTTTTCAAATTCACAAATCTATGAGTGTGTCGGTGACTTGTAAACTTTAGAACTTGGCTTGTATACTATTCGAGACCACCATAATAAGTATTATTTATATAATTGGAATGACTTGTCTAAATAGGTAAAATTTCTAGGATTACACCCAAATAGCCTTATATGTTATGTGATATTAACTAACTACACTGGTTAGTTAACCCCCGTATAAACCTTTTGTTACTCTCACTTTTAGAGTAAGATACCCCTAGAAAAACACTCAGAGCCATTCCTTTCGTTTCTTACACCTTTGTTAAAATGTTTCGTTACACCCTTAAACCTTAGCCTACCCTGTAGATTAAAATCCGTGGTTGGTTAATTGCTATAGGCAAAGTGTGTTTCCTTACATTACCTGTGTTCGCGTGCGTAATTCATTATCTATGGTTAGGTCGGGAAATTGCACAATGCAATTGGAGTGAAAGTAAATATTGTATATCTTTGAGTTTATTTTTCGTGTGTTTACTACTTTCACTATTACCGTTATTTCTGAAGTCATGAAAAGTATGGAAAAATTATCCAGAATTATCATTATAGTGATGTGGTGAAATTTTACACATCTATGTTTATGTTTCAAGTTAAAAAAAAAAAAAAAAAAAAAAAAAAAAAAAAAAAAAAAAAAAATCGAAAAAAAGAAAGAAAAGAAAGAAAAAGAAGAAAGTTGGAAGATTGATAAACCAACGATGTAAAGTTATGTAAGTGGTCGATATCACCACTAGTTGTTGTATATTATATCTATGGATTGAATGTGAGTTGGCCGTTATGGGAACGCCAACTAAGGTTTATTTTGTGATGATGATTAAGATTTAATTGAGTCTAATTCGTGTCTACCAAAAGCGTGAGTTTCAAGTGTCAAAGCGTGAGTTAGTCAATGATATGAGTCTTATTCATGGGATGGTTGGGAAAGTGATTAACCACACTTAGGATTTTAATTTATTTGTTTTGTTTATTTTTCGTTTTACACCAATTTATATCCCAAAAATTATCCATACCCTTTATTATTCTTTATCCAACCAAACCTTTGATTTATTGAGATTAGGGATTTGAGCAATCTTAAGTATCGTAGTCGTGGATTCGGCTATGTATTTATGATTTTGTCGCCCTTTTTGATATACTATTATTGGTGAAGTTTGGACCTATCTTTAGCCTATTCGAGTTAAGGATTTGAGCAATTGCAAGTATCGTGTTCGTGGATTCGATCATGTATTTGTAATTTTGTCGCCTTTTCTGGAATTTGAGATCGATAGTGATTAAGGAGAATAATTAACCCTAAAGCCTAAAAACCCTTTTTACCGCTTTAGACTTGTTATTCCTTTGCTTTAGTGGGGGAGATGTGTATACTTGCCAAGCTTATGATAGAATATTCGTCGCGACTGGACAGTTAAACGATTAGATTTGTTTTTATCGAAATATTTTATTCTACTTCTAATTCGTTAAGTGTTTGGTTGTGTGATTATGAAAAAAATGAATACATGCTTAAATATAAAAATAAATCCTAATATCTTTTAGGATACATTTTCATAAGATTAATTCTAAGGTTTACTTGGGGACAAGTAAAGTTCAAGTGGGGGGATATTTGATGAACTCAAATAAGTACATTTTATTACCATCATTTATCATATGTATTTGACTTGTTTTATTATATTACATATGAGAATTGATACTTAATTGCTTACTTTTGTAATTCTCAGGTAAAAACAAGCATTTGGTGAAACTAAGCGATTTTGGACTAAAAATGGAGCAAAACAAGCAAGATTGGAAAAGTCTACTGAATTGAAGAGATTAAGGACCATTGCCTGACTTTGAAGAATGCGCCGCATGGATTTATCCCATGCGCCGCATATGAAACCTTGGTCAACGAGAAGAACCAACTTGTTTTACTCCAGATGCGCCGCATTAAGCTCCTGATATGCGGCGTATCAATCTCAAGACTTCACCAGATATCCAAAATATTGAAGAATATTCGCAAATATTATAATCCTGGACCCCACGCGAAGTTACCTTGATACGCCGCATCGGACCAATCCGATGCGCCGTATCGGCCATATACAATCCTTACCAAGAATTCAAGAGATCAAGTGAAGATTAGAAGCTTAATAAGGAAGTCAAGATTACAAGTCGACACTTGAAGATGCTTTCGTATTTTGGCCATAAAATCTTCATCCGGACTCCGTTTTAGGTGATTCAAGCGGCCACGGAAAGAGAAAAAGGAGATCTACCTGTATCTGAAGGAGATGCGGCGCATCTGGTCCTTAGATGCGCCGTATTGGGAGATGAGGCGCATCTGATATTTAGATGCGCCGTATTGGGTCAGTTTCAGACTTGGAGGCTACGTTTACTTATAGATGCGGCGCATCTAACTCTATAGATACGCCGTATCGACCCAGATTTCAGAATCTATAAATACCGAACTCATTAACGAATTTGGGCATCTTTGGGAACCCTTAGGGCCATTCCCAGACGATCAAAGCCTCTCAAAACAGCAGAAGATCACCCTTGAAGACCCAATTATACTTGAAGAACATCTCTTATCATTGTTATATTACTTAATCATTCGGTTAGCGTATCGTATTCACTATGTTTCACACTCTATTCGTCTTGATTATGTTTTTGTATTTTGTTACAGAGATTATGGGCTAACACTCTTATGTGTTAGCCAAGTTTATGAGTATTTGATGGTTTAATTAGTTTCTAATTCGATTGGTTGCTTGGTCTTCGTTTTGATTACTTTATAAGTTTATATAAACGTGGTGATCATTAAGCAGCTTTATGCGGGTTCTGATTAATTATGACAGGATTAGTCAGTCAAAAAGACTTAAAATGGAATCTAGAATCGGGTTGCTTGGGTCGCCATGCCTCTGCCCTCGCCTATTTAGGATAGACCGCGCCTAGTCGTGAGCACCATCACTACATGTCTTAGAAACTTATCAAAACTTAATCATATATGACTGAACTTGGTTAACACGTTCTTCTTATTTTTGATACCTTCAAGCTTCTAGCGTTTGTTTAGCTTAGTTTAATTAGTTTAGTATAAAACCAAACTCGTGCCAGTCTCTCAGGCTGAACCCCCCTTTACGTTAGTTTAGAAGAGTCGAATACCTCTAGAATTAGTATATTAGAAATCTCACTCTTAGTGATCGACACCCTACTTACCAACTAGGCTACATTGATCGGGTACACTGCCCGTTAGTGCTGTTATAGGTTAAGTCGGCAAAATATAAATGTAAAACTTGATAAGGAATAATCACCTATACAACGACACATCACTTCCCATTGATATGATCGATTTTGATGTGATTCTGGGCATGGATTGGTTGGCTTCTCATAGGGCTACCATTGATTGTCATGCCAGAAATGTGATCTTTGGCAATGTTCATCATCCTGACTTTGTTTATCATGGTTCGCAACCTCTTAAATCTGTTAAAATCATCTCTGCTATGAAAGCACGAACTCTGATATCTCATGGTTGCCAAGGCTATTTGGCTTCTGTTAAAGATTCATCTGTAGAAAGCCCTGATGTTGCTAGCGTTCCCTTTGTTCGGGATTTTGCTGATGTTTTTCCTGATGAACTTCCTGGTCTTCCTCCGGATAGAGAAGTTGAATTTACTATTGATCTGATTCCCGGTGCCGAACCTATCTCTAAGGCTCCGTACCGGATGGCACCTGTTGAGTTAAAGGAATTAAAGGAGCAGTTGGAAGAACTGTTGGAGAACGGTTTTATTCGGCCTAGTGTTTCGCCTTGAGGTGCTCCGGTTCTATTTGTAAAGAAGAAAGATGGGACTATGCGTTTGTGCATTGACTATCGTGAGCTAAATCGTATTACCATTCGTAACCGTTATCCGCTTCCTCGCATTGATGTTTTTGTTTGATCAGCTGCAAGGAGATAAAGTTTTCTCTAAAATCGACTTGCGATCTGGTTATCACCAATTGCGAGTTAAAGAGGAGGATGTCTCAAAGACTGCTTTCCGTACCCGCTATGGACACTATGAGTTTCTGGTTATGCCTTTTGGCTTAACAAATGCTCCTGCTGGGTTTATGGATTTGATGAACCGGGTCTTTCATGAATTTCTTGATAAGTTCGTCATCGTTTTCATTGATGATATTCTGGTCTATTCTAAATCATCTGAGGAGCACGAACAGCACTTGCGTATTGTTCTGGGTATTCTGAGGCAGCAGAAATTGTTCGCGAAATTTTCTAAGTGTGAGTTCTGGCTGAGCCAAGTAGCTTTCCTTGGTCACATTGTGTCTGCAGATGGTATCACCATGGATCCATCTAAGGTTGAGGCTATCACCAAGTGGCCGAGACCTACCACTGTGACTGAAGTCAGGAGTTTTCTGGGACTTGCCGGTTACTACAGACGTTTTGTTGAGGGTTTCTCGCGTTTAGCTTTGCCATTAACGCAATTGATGAGGAAAGGGGAGAAATTTGTTTGGACTGAGGAGCGGGAAAATAGTTTTGAGGAGCTGAAGAAGCGTTTGGTGTCTGCTCCTATATTGACTCTTCCATCTGGTTCGGGTGGTTTTCAGATCTATAGCGACGCGTCAAAGAAGGGTCTGGGTTGTGTTCTTATGCAACATGGAAAGGTTATTGCTTATGCTTCGAGGCAATTGAAACCTTACGAGGAGAACTATCCGACGCATGATTTAGAGTTGGCAGTGGTTGTTTTTGCATTGAAAATCTGGAGACATTACTTGTATGGCGAATCGTGTGATATCTTCACCGATCACAAGAGTCTCAAATACATCTTTACTCAGAAGGAGCTTAATATGAGACAGAGGAGATGGTTAGAACTTCTGAAGGATTATGACACGAACATCCAGTATCATCCGGGTAAGGCTAATGTAGTTGCCGATGCTCTTAGCCGGAAGTCGGGTATGATTGCTAGCTTGGAGATTGATCCCCGTGTTATTAGGGATTTGGAGCGGTTGGATGTCGAGTTGTGTGTGCGACGTGATGTTGGATATTGGGCCAGTCTGAAGGTTGAATCCAATCTTATCCTGCGGGTTAAGGAAGCTCAGAAGGATGATGGTGAGCTCTGGGCTATTGTGCAGAATATTGAGGAAGGTAAGCAGACAGAGTTTAAGGTGGATGATTTTGGCGTGGTATGGTTTGAGGATCGTCTTTGTGTTCCTAATGATTCCGAGCTTCGTGAGGCTATTCTATCTGAGGCTCATAGTTCTCCATTCACTATTCATCCTGGTTCCACCAAGATGTACAAGGATCTTAAGCAGCATTTCTGGTGGAATGAAATGAAGCATGACGTGGCTTCTTTTGTATCTAAGTGTATGACTTGTCAGCAAGTCAAGATCGAGCATCAGAGGGCTAGTGGTTTGTTGCAGCCGTTAGAAATTCCGACTTGGAAGTGGGATGAGATTTCTATGGATTTTGTTTCTGGTCTACCTTTGACTCGTAAAAGACATGATGCGATTTGGGTGGTTGTTGATCGGCTAACTAAATCTGCTCATTTCTTACCTATCCGTATGACCTATAGTATCAGTAAGTTGGCGGAGATCTTTCAGCAGGAGATTGTCAGATTGCATGGTATGCCTTCGTCTATTATTTCTGATAGAGATCCTCGTTTCACTTCGCGTTTCTGGAAAGGACTCCATAAATCTTGGGGCGCTCGCCTTAAGTTTAGTACTGCATTTCATCCCCAAACTGATGGTCAGTCGGAGAGGACCATTCAGACATTGGAGGATATGTTACGGTCTTGTGCTTTGGAATGGACCGGTAGTTGGGACGAGTATTTATGTTTGGTGGAGTTTGCGTATAATAACAGTTGGCATGCTAGTATTCGGATGGCTCCATTTGAGATGTTGTATGGGCGTAAGTGTAGAGCGCCGGTTTGTTGGAATGAAGTAGGGGAGCGTATTATTGAGGGTCCAGAGTTGGTTCAGATCACCAACGAAAAGGTAGCTGTTGCTAGGGAAAAGTTGAAGGAGGCTCGTACTCATCAGAAGAGTTATGCTGATAAGCATCGTCGTGACTTGGAGTTTCGTGTTGGAGATCGTGTGTTCCTTAAAGTATCGCCGTTTCGTGGAGTTAAACATTTTGGAATCAAGGGCAAGCTTAGTCCTCGATTTATTGGACCATTTGAGATCCTTGATCGTATTGGAGAAGTTTCTTACCGTTTGGCTCTACCTCCTCAGTTATCACATGTTCATGACGTCTTCCATGTATCTCTTCTGAGGGGATACAATTATCATCCTCTACATGTGGTATCTTATCCGCTTGATCAGATTCAGCCCGATATGTCTTTGTCTGAAGAGCCGGAAGCGGTTCTGGATCGCCAGGAGCGAGTTATGAGAAATAAAGTTATTCCGTTCGTAAAGATTCTTTGGAAGAATCACCCAGAGCGTGAGGCTACCTGGGAAACCAAAATGCCCCTACAAGTTTAAAATTTTATTTAAGAATATTTAAAGTACCATATTGACCTCAAATTTAAGTAATAAGCCATATATGAAATGAAATAATTTTTACATGTCCAAAAGTCATTGTCTCACCTAATTATATGTACAAACACTTTAATACAATTTTATTTTAAATAATCACATTCATTTACATTTAACATTATATTAACTTGCAAAATAATTGGAAAATTAATGCAAATTAAAGCCCATGATTTGGTCCATAATTAGGGCCGAAATTTTGGTCCTTTCCCCCCTCCTAATACACGACTTCCCTTAATTGTTTTTAAAGAAATCCCTAAAAACCCTAAAACACTATACCGAAAAACATAAACACACACAAAAAATCCCTAGAGCCTTCACACGAATTTCTGGAGCTTGGAGAGTATTTTTTTGGTGTTGTGCAACATCTAAGGAAGCTAGGAAAATTGGTCTTGGGTTTGTTGGAGCCGTGGTTCGATCGGGGTGATTTCTTTTTGGTCGATTCTTCATCCGCTAAGGTTAAATTCGTTCCTACTCATCCGCGCGTCCTAAAATTGGTTTGGTATTTTTCTTACACTTTTTATATCCTATATAACCTAAATAAAATGATAAACAAGAATCATGCACGTAAAAATCATCGAATGGGAATTATAGGTATAAATCGTGTGAAAAACTATAGATCGGGTTATAAAAATTTTCTGGGCTATGTTCATAATTTTAGGATTTTCTTAATCATCATAAAGGTCTGGAAAAAAGGGTTGTTTGATTTGTTAAAGCTTGGATCGATCGCAATAATTTTTGAAGATAAAAACGTATATAAAATCTAATCTAATTCGTACGAATTTTCTGGGTGCAAGACCTATTTTATTTGAGTGCTATCTGATCCTTTTGATGCTGGAAAAATGTTCATTTGAATTGTTGTGGTCAAATCTAGCCATGTTGAATTTTGTTTTCATATCGAGTATTGTTTAAAAATCGTTTAAATGGGCAAATATAGAAACGAGCGACTTAGGGTTTATTCTATGAACTAGATCTGGTCCTAATGATGAACAAATGATGATATAATAATTGGTTAATGGTTGGTGAAGCTAGGGTTAGGGTTTGGTGATTTTAAATGCATACCGATTGGGGTTTTATAAGTTAAGGGGGTGTTTTGTAATTTATAAAAGATATGGGTTATTTTTGTAACATATTTTAGACCAGGGGTAATCGGTATAAAATATAATATGGGGTTCCTTCTTGTCAAATATGTAAATTAAGGGGTTAAATGTGTAAATTATAAAATTATGTAAACCGAATGGAAATTAAATAAAGTTAAGGGACTAAAATTGTAATTTATGGAAACATGAAGGAATATTCGTACCATGTCTAAATTAAAGGATATATTTTGTAAATTCATTAAATGGAGGGCTTGTAGTGTAAATAAGAATATTGCAAGGGTTAAAATGTAAATTATTGAATTATAATGTTTAATTGGTAATTTATTTAATTAGAGGGGATAAAGTGTAAAATTGGTAAACTTGAAGGGTTGAATCGTTAACTTTGTTAAATTATAGATTAAATTGTAACACCCCAACCCGACAAGGGTAAAGATATCACAATAATGGTTTCATATCAGATCAAAGCAAAGCATACATCTATAGTAATACAAGAATTCTCAAAGGTTACAAATGAAATACAGAAATTACAATGTTACAAATGAAACTCCCAATAAATACTAATTCTAAAACTTAACATCTAGTCATATCTAATCCACAAGGGCTATCAAGTCTTCTAAGTCCAAAGGTACTTTCCACTCAATCCCAGCTTCCTACTAAAACCTGCCGCAGGAAAAGAAATGCGGCTGAGCTACGAGAGCTCAGTGAACAGATATAACGATAACAAACAGTAATAGAGAATAGTACAGGATAACAGAAACAAAGGTCAAACAGATGTAATATGGTTCAAGGGATAAGTCAATGAATAAGTATAAAGGAAAGAAAAAAAAGGGATAGTAATCCACCACGAGCCCATAAACAGATCATATCATATCGTAACCATAAATCTTCATAATCATATAGAGGGGAGACCTCTCAGATAATCAGATAATATGAGGGGTGTCCTCATTCTTCAAATGGAGTAGCTAGCTCCCAGATATATGTGAAAGGCGTGTATTGCACACAAGCACCAGTCACCAGACAATAATAAATCATACATAGATAATCCACTAAACAGATCAGATCTAGGATGCATCCATACGCCCCCGCAGATAAATAGTGGCCAAAATAATATAATGCGCATATCAGATAACAGATAAGGGGACGTGGCGGAACATCACTCTACCGCCCTAGAGTCATGCCATTGGTGCATCAATGACACGGCCATGTTACCTTCATGGCTAGAAAACAGATTTTGGCTCGGGTATCAAACTAAGAGTCAGATATCATATCAAATCAGAGTGTCATAACAGATGGCTCATAGCAGATAGTTCATATCAAATATCTCAGAAGTAATATCAAAGGTCCAAATCAGAGTTTATCAGATCAAGGTTCATATTCAATAATCAAGTCATGGTTCAGATCAAAAGTCCGTTTCAGAAGTTTCTATCAAAAGTCCATTTTAAACAATCCTTTAATTCATGATTTTCATAAAACGATCCTTTAAAGTAGTTTTCATAAAAATAGTCTTTCAAAACGGTTTTTTCATAAAGTTAGTCTTCAAAATATAGTGTTCACAAAAGTTAGTAACCTTTCATATAAAAGTAGTTTCGCATCATTTATAAACATCTTTTTAAATTAGTTTTTCTCAAAACATTCCCATGGTATAATTAAAAGGTTTTCATAACATAGGTTCATAACAGAGGTCATATCAAATGGGATCAACAGAGAAGGTTCAAGCAAAGGGAATCATAGCAATGGCATCAGTTCAGAAACTAACGGATCAGAATATGAAAGAGATCATGAGAAACCTTATAAGGAAGGTCAGAATATCTGTACCTTATACCGCAAGTGACAAACACAACAGAAAAAATAGAGGTCGGACGCAAACTCCATCTTCAACGAATCTACACGAATTCATGACTATCTTATTAAAAGCTTATAAATTCAGATTACTTATTTTAATCGGCTTCCCATTTTTGGTAACGTTCTATTTTAGTAACTTGTCATATTTAGCAACTTTTTCGATTTAGTAACTTTCCGAATTAAGTGAGTTTACCGAATCAATTAACTTCCTTGAATTAGTAACTTAGAGTAATCCATTAATAAACCAACGTAGGGGTTGACTTAAAGGTTTAAATGACCAATATCATAGCTTAGGGTTAATTTGTTATTTTAGCAAAGCCTAGGGTTTATAATGACAATAATCAAAGTTTAGGGTTTAAACATAAAAACCACCAATGTTTTGGATTAAAGTGTAAACTTGCTTATTTTGTTAGTTTATTCGACTATATGAACTTGAATTATAATCCAAATTGAATATGTGGGCTTGAATTATAGTACTCGTATTATATCAGATAAGCATGTTTGTTCTTCATCTCCATCGTATGAAGTATAACCGAAACCGACTCGCACCCCACACTCCTTGTTCCCAGTTTCCTTTATGATCATATAGCTATGTTTTATGCATCCTTGATAAATCAACACTAACACTCACCCACAACATCACATGATCGACACATATTAGACCCACGTATTGCGATACACAACACCAGACCAAAACCCTCCTTGATATCACCAGTCGACACCAATGTTTGGCGAGACCATTAAAGTGTATGCGGAGTAAAAAAAAACAGCAAACAAACGCAAAACCGTACCGCTCAAACATGACCTAGCAACATGTTACAATCCAGGTTTACTACACATGTCGACACCAAAAGCTTCACACACGACAAGGATGTAGGCGAGACACACTTAGAGTATAAACAGCCTTGGCGAGACCACCGTACACCACAAACTTACACATTTAAAACCGATTACACACATCTCCAAAGCTTTGTTTTAGACCTAAATAATGACTCACACACACCCTTAAACGTTTAACAAACACACTGAACTCACATGAAGGTTAAGACAGATTGCAAGGACATAGGTCGAATGGTTTTAACTAGTTTCATATAAACGTTTTCCAGGTTAACCTCTTGTATACGTACGTTTAATCTTATCGGTGTAGCAGCCAATTCAAGAGTATACAATAACGAGATAACGGAATTAGATTAGGTCAAGTTTTAGGTCGATATATGACAACCAGGTCGACATCCAAGTCTTTACCAGCCCTATAGTTCTGACTCACCTTTATACACATGATTTGACATTGTGGAAAATGGATTTGAAAAGGGACTCATGAATATATTAACGACATGAAACAGCAAGCACACACTTTGGTTTAAGGTTTTAGACATGATACACAAGTCGTAAATAGGCTGTTGGATTATAAGTATGACAAGGTGGTCTCATTATTTTAAGTATTATCTTTTACATTTATACGAACGATTGCAGGTTATATACGTACATATCATGAAAACAAGACTTAGTATAGGTTAGGTTTCGTATTTACATTATACAGTTTATGATTAGTGCATGACAAGGGCAATGAATGTAGGTACCTTATGGCGGGATTAAGAAGTCGAAAAAGGAAGACCCACACACGACACCATGACCAAGTCAAGGCTGCAAAGCACTCTCTTTAATTCGACATCAAAACTGCTACAACGACTATCATGACTTGTTAACTTCTTCTCTTCTTTCTTGATGGAAAAATAGCGATTATGAATGCTTGGAATTCTTTGTGTGTCGTTGAGAGAAAATGGGAGGCAGAGACTATATGCAGCATGAGAGAAGGGAGCGTGTAGATGGAAGAGTATTTGATGGAAACAAATCTTCACTTTATTAATACAATCTTTATACAAACGTGAGAGTGTTGTATGTTGTGCTTGGTGGGTCGTACGAAGAGAGAATGGTGGGAGGAGGGTCCAAATTACGTTTCTTTTATCCAAAAGTTTAGGGAAAACGTGTGAGACATATAAGGTAGGTAATCAATTTGTGTTGAATGGAATTTGAGGATTTCGGTTACAAGAATTAAGAGATAGCCAAGATTTTGGGAGGACATTAAAGAGAAATTTAGAATTATGACTTCTCAAGTAAAACGTGTGATAGGTGTTCTTTTAGGAAGGTTATTATTTGTGTACACATTTAATTATTTAGTTTTAGACTTAGGTAAATCTAATTTAGTTCTAATTATTACATAACATAAAGTATAAGTTAAATTGTATTAACACAAAGTCAAAGTAAAAATTCAAAATTATACGTAATTTTAGGTTTTTGAATTTGAGGGTTTTACAACTCTTCCCCTCTAAAAAAAAAATTTCGTCCTCGAAAATTGAAGTGAAACGAAACGGAAAGCATAACGGACCGTGAACGGAAAATGTGAAAGACTTGTTTCTCATGACTCTATCTTGTTGGTCAAAGTTTCGGTTTCCTCAGAAGAGACAAATCATAATGAATCCCGATCAAAAGAATAATATGCCAACGTAACAGATGATAATCAGATTCTCTCAGAAAAGACATAGGAAATACATAGGATTTTGACGGATATGCCGTCCACAGAATTGAATAGACAAATCAGATGAGCACGTACAGAAAATAGATTGTCGATAACGTCAATTGGCAGAAGGCTCTACAACAGAACCTAAGGTTCTTATCAGAAGCACAGAGGTCAGCAAACGCATGTTGAGAATCCAGACGTATCAAATCGCATAACGGTGAAAGCAGATTTAAACGTATAGGTAGAATGAACTTAAGGTCTCACTAACGCAGATAATCTCAAACGGTTATCAGAATTTCTAAACTCTAAGGCACTCCTCGAAATATCCTATGCCCACAACAAGTGCACGTTATATGATGTAAGTATTATCACGTTGGCCAGACGTCATAATACTGGCATTATATAAATATGCCCTCATGATGGTCATAACTTTCCGAAACCCCTAGAGCTTAGGCTCGTGACCCCTATCACTAGATACTTAATACGGAAAGTGATAGGATTTTCACCATTTTACATAAAAGGTCACGACCCTAAGCTCTAGGCGCTCATAAGACAACCTTTAAGATTTGCTTTAGGATTTCCCTATAGGAACTTAAGTTTTGATCAGTGAGGAATGGGTAGACTATAAGGTTTTTGTTTAGGTATCATTGCTTCCGCATCACTCTGATTTATGCCCTGTTTGTTGAGATCAATTTTGGAGATTGAAATTTTACGCTTTGCACCACCTAAGATTCCGACTCCGACCTCTGATTATTTTGTTAATCATTTTGATGTCTCTTCGGGTATTCTAAGAATCTCCATGACGATAACCTACTTGATACATTCTGTTATTTGCTTTTGATAATCTATGAATCTTCTGACCCTATCTGAGTTCGTCTTAAACATCTCCGTTTCCATGAGAAGTCTGGTGGTGTTTTAACCACGAGTATAAGAATGTTTTCCTCTCACTTCTGAACGATAAGACTTGCGTTGTCGATCTGTTTTCATTGAATAGTTAACTTTGATTTTTATTCTGATAAAGGATAGGTTGATTGATCATTGACGACTACCCTCCTATGTTTCACTTTCGGTGTTTGAAAACCATTTTGAAATCCCCTACCATGATTCCGGTTGTTAAACTTTTGCTATCCCTACCTGGTTTTGATTTTCATTTCCGACCTGTTTGATAAGCAGTTTAATACTCCTCTGACCATCCCGAAGGTCATTTGACCTTAATGTGTTTAACCCATTCTGTGAATTAAATTACCCGTGCTGGATATAAAATGTATCATCTGATATTACTCTGTCCTTGCGAAATCCATTACTACTCCTATGAGAACTCTGGTGATTATTAGCCATGGATATGACAATAATTTTGGTCTCGATGAGAAATGGTTAACTGAGCATGATGAAACTGATAACTGATATTCGATATGCCTCACTCTTGACAGTTATACGATGTTTGTATTTCCGATGACTCACAACCTACCTGCCACTTATGCTAAATAGCTAAACAAGACTCCAACACCTTGAATTGTTCGTTTATCTATCTCCACACTTTGATGAACCATGTACTTGACCTTGATATATGAACTATCCGTCTGGCTTGGCGACCGTACTCATCCTACGAATCCATTTACTTTTGACATATTCGATTCTGAGGTCTTTAAGTTATGGATTGGCTGGCCCTCATACGCTGCCAGGGACTACCGTATCTGATTTGTAACCTTTAGTAATATGTTTCATCCCATTTTCATTATGATAACTGGTAACCGCTCAAATCTGTTAACGCTGCTATGGAAACATCTACCTCGATCTCATTTGATTGTTGATTTCCTCCTGACACCTATTATCCACTCTTAGAAAACTTTGGCATTGGAAGTTTTGTTGTGCAAATTTTCTGGTGTTCTCCGATGGAACTCTTGGGTTTCCCTCCTGTTTGAGAAGTAGAATGAAATTTGAACCAATCTCAGTTGACGGACCATGATGCCATAAAAGTTGAGAAATTGGAGAAGATGATGGAATATGATTTTGTTCACCTCAGTGTTTCATTTTGAATACCCTGTTAGTTGTGAAGAAGAAAGAGAAAACTTTGGAGTATTGATTATCGTAAACCTAATCGTATCACTACCATGACCATCTTTCAATTCAGCGTATCAATGACCGATTCTATCTTTGTAAACTCCGTACCAGACGGCCTTTTAATGACCGAAGGATTGAAGAAGCAACCCCAAGGACTTCTAAGAAAAGAGATGACTATTTGAGAGTAACCTCCGGGAAGTATTTCAGTTTATGCACGAAGAGGAACATATAGACCATCTTGTAGAATGACCCTTTATTCTGGAAGAAGTAGATCTGATTGACGATCAGAGATTGTAACAGACAACACTACCATGCATCCGGCAATGACGGCAGTTGGAGTTGGCGAATTTCGAACTATACTGAAGACCTGTCTAAGACTCGCAGTCTTGCTTCTCTATCCATTTTAGTTGTACTAAGATGAATTGAGAGCAGGAGCAGACTCGTGTACGGAAGAATGCACAGTAACCATACTGGAGATTCACGTTACTGCACCGCATTCCCCAGAAGAGGTGCCGAAGGCTTGAGGGACCAAACTCGAGTTATACTTCCTTTCCACCCTATGATCATACGATAGACTGCATGGACTTGGAAGAAGTTTAAGATCATGTATTTGAATGGACGATAATTCTGAAGCGAACGTTTGTGTTCGGAAGAGTTGATTTTGTGAAGAATGAAGCTATGGACGACGTAATCCATTTCCTCTTGACCTACTCAAATTTCCGTTAACTGATGATAGGACCCCTTTGAATGAGTTATGTTCCCTGTTAGTAATTCCGCTCGATGTTCATCCTGCGTATGCTAGACGATGGTTTTGTTATGAGGAATTTGGCGAATGATGGGCGATTCGATGCTTAAAAGGATGTACCAAATTCTGATAGACATTCTGGGACTTCCGCTAGTTTTTTTTTAGTAGTTCGTTCTTCTCTTAGTTATGGTGTTTGATTTTTTGATGACCTCTGAGACTGTAGAAGTACTAGGTGGATTAAGATAGGTGGTTTTGATTACGACTTGAGATAAAGTATGATCATCATGAAGGCATATTTATGTGGTGCTAGTATTATGACGCCTGATCAACGTGATAATACTTACACCATATAACGTGCGCTCATTGTGGCCATAGGATATCTTGGGGAGTACCTAAGAAGTTTAAAATCTGAATCTCCGTAGGATTATCCGTGTTAGGTTCATTCTACCTATGCGTAAGCTCCGTTTTCGTTCATTAAATATCTGGATGAATTTGAACTCTCGTAGTACATTCTGTTGACCTCTGTTATAAATCTTAAACTCCTTGTAGAGCTCTCTACTGGTAATACAGTTAATCTGATCTGAAATTCTGTTCGTATTCCATGTAAGCTTTTCAGAAGATCCACCTATCATCCAATTATGTTTTATGGTTCTTTAAATCCGAATCAACCCAATTTGTCTCCTTCTAAGGAATCTGAACCCATTTTGTTTTGATTGAGTCATGAGAAACCTTTGGTCTGAAGATCTTTTGGAAGAGCCTCATCGGGCATGAGAATATTACGATGATCTGTTGCGACTTGCTACGATTTCGTTTCACCTTGCGACTTCAAATTTCGAGGACGAAATTTTTCTGTTAGAGGGGAAGAGTTGTAAAACCCAAAAATCCGAAACATGTAAAATGACCAAAATGCCCCTACAAGTTTAAAAATTTATTTAAGGACATTTAGAGTACCATACTGATCCCAAAATTCAAGTAACAAGTTACACATGAAATGAAATAATTGTTACATGCTCAAAAACCATGGTCTCACCAAATTATATGTACAAGACACCCTAAATACAATTTTATTTAAACTTATTACATTTAAAATACATTAAACCTTATTTAAATTACAAAATAAATAGGAAATCAATACAAAATCAAACCAATTAATTTGGTTAATTAGGAAACCGAATTTATAGCCTTTCCCCCTCCATAGTCGGCTTCCATCCCATTTATTTGATTACCTTTTTATTTGTTTCCCTAAAAACAATACCGATTAACACAAAACACACACAAAAATTCACCACGACTCCATACGAATTTTTGGAAGGGATCTAGCATTTTCTGGGGTTCTTCATCATCAAGAGTAGCTGGGAAAAATAGGTTTTGGTTCGTTGGAGGCTTGGTTCGATCGGGGTGATTTTCTTTGGTCGATTCTTCATCCGATAGGTATAAAATTCATGCGCTTGATCCACACGTCCTAAAATCGATTGGGTATTTTTCTCATACTCTTTATATCATATAAGACCTAAATAAAATGATAAACAAGAATCATGCACGTTTAAATAGTCGAATGGGAATTACATGCTTAAAACGTATGCAAAACTATAGATCGGGTTATACGAATTTTCTGGGTGTGAAACCCATTTTATTTAAGACCTATATGACCCATATGATACTGTAAAAATGTTCATTCGAATTGTTATTGTCTAAAATGGCCTTGTCGAATTATTGTTTATAATCGGGTTTTTATTTAAAAATCGTATAAATGGATAAAAAAATTGGAACGATCGACCTAGGGTTTATGTTATGGTCTAGATCTGATCTTAATGATGAAATAATGATGGAATAATGATTGGTTTTTGATTTGGGAAATTAGGGTTAGGGTTTGATGATTTTATTGTATTACCGATTGAGTTTTCAAAATAAAAAGGGGTTGTTTCGTAAATTATAAAACTTGTGGACTATTTTTGTAATATACTTGGGACCAGGGGGTGTTAGTATAAAATGTAACATGAGGACCTTTTTCGTAAAATATGTGACTTAGGGGTTTATTTTGTAAATCGGGTAAATATGTAAACCGAAATGTAATTATTAAAAATAGAGGGGCTTGTTTGTAAATTCTGGAAACTTGGGGGTATTTCGTATAAATAAGGATAATGAGGGTGTAATATGTAAAATTGGACACTTAAGGACTTGTTGTGTAAATATGCTAAATAAGGAAACTTTCTAAAAATGGAAACCTACTAAATATGGAAAGTTACTAAAACTGGAAAGCCGACTAAAATAAGTAATCTGAATTAAATAAGTTTTTAATAAAGCCAGTCATGAATTCGTGTAGATTCGCCGGAGATGGAGTTTGCTTCCGACCTTGGTATTTCTGTTGTGTTTTCGTTTGCGGTATAAGGTACAGATATTCTGACCTTTCTTATAAGGTTTCTCATGATCTCTTTCATTTTCTGATCCGTTAGTTTCTGAACTGATGCCATTGCTATGATTCCCTTTGCTTGAACCTTCTCTGTTGATCCCATTTGATATGACCTCTGTTATGAACCTATGTTATGAAAACCTTTTTAATTATACCATGGAAATGTTTTGAGAAAAACCATTTTAAAAAGATGTTTATAAATGATGCGAAACTACTTTTATATAAAATGTTACTAACTTTTATGAAAACTATATTTTGAAGACTATCTTTATAAAAACCGTTTTGAAAGATTATTTTTATGAAAACCACTTTAAAGGATCGTTTTATGAACATCATGAATAAAGGATTGTTTAAAATGGACTTTTGATAGAAACTTCTGAAACGGACTTTTGATCTGAACCATGACTTGATTATCGAATATGAACCTTGATCTGATAAACTCTGATTTGGACCTTTGATATTACTTCTGAGATATTTGACATGAACTATCTGTTATGAGCCATCTGTTATGACACTCTGATTTGATATGATATCTGACTCTTAGTTTGATACCCGAGCCAAAATCTGTTTCCTAGCCATGAAGGTAACATGGCCGTGTCATTGATGCACCAATGGCATGACTCTAGGGCGGTAGAGTGATGTTCCGCCACGTCCCCTTATCTGTTATCTGATATGCGCATTATATTATTTTGGCCACTATTTATCTGCGGGGGCGTATGGATGCATCCTAGATCTGTTCTGTTTAGTGGATTATCTATATATGATTTATTATTGTCTGGTGACTGGTGCTTGTATGCAATACACGCCTTTCACATATATCTGGGAGCTAGCTACTCCATTTGAAGAATGAGGACACCCCTCATATTATCTGATTATCTGAGAGGTCTCCCCTCTATATGATTATGAAGATTTATGGTTACGATATGATATGATCTGTTTCTGGGCTCGTGGTGGATTACTATCCCTTTTCTTTTTCCTTTATACCTAATCATTGACTTATCCCTTGAACCATATTACATTCTGTTGGACCTTTGTTTCTGTTACTCTGTACTATTCTCTACTACTGTTGTTATCGTTATATCTGTTCACTGAGCTCTCGTAGCTCAGCCGCATTTCTTTTCCTGCGGCAGGTTTTAGTAGGAAGCTGGGAATGAGTGGAGAGTACCTTTGGACTTAGAAGACTTGATAGCTATTCTGGATTTAGAAATGACTAGAAGTTATCATTATTTCCTAATTAGTATTTATTGGAAGTTCATTTGTAATCTTGTAATATCTGTATTTCATTTGTAACCTTTGAGAATTCTTGTATTACTATAGATGTATGCTTTGTTTTGATCTGATATGAAACCATTATTGTGATATCTTTACCCTTGTCGGGTTGGGGTGTTACATAATGCATCAACTGCTATCCCATAAGCCAATTGGCGTAGGGCACATGTGCATTTCATAATCACACTAAAACTCATTACACCCGCAGCATTGGGTCGGACTCTAAAGAAATCAAAATGCTTGGGAAGAGGATAATGAGTTTGAATATATGTTTTAATACCTTGTACTATTTCTAAAAATAGTTTACGGTTCATACGAAAGCTACGCCTAAAATTTTCTTCCGTATATTTCGGGTTGTCACCAAAATAGTTAGCCATTAGATGTTCTTCAGTAATTTCACGTTAACAGGGGATGTATCTACGGTGGCATGAAGGTCCGACTTCTTGTTGTTGGAACGATTACTCGAACTCAAACTCTTGGACAATCATCTCTAGCTCCGTTAGCTCTTCAAGATCACTTTCACCGGAATAAGATGAATTGCTCATGTTTCTTACTTATATGTAAGTGTTTTGAAATAAAAGCTGTGTAGAATTTGATTAAAATGTGTAATATTTATAGTGTGTAAAATATGTGTGTTAAAAAAAAAAAAAAAAAAAAAAAAAAAAAAAAAAAAAAAAAAAAAAAAACCCCGGATATATTCGAATTTATATATGTTCCACAACGTATACCTGCAAACACACTGACAAAAGGACCTTTTTTTGCCTCGTCGTGCAGACAACGAGGCTTTCTGTGGCCGAAAAAAATGAGGCATGTGGGTGTGGTGGCGAGGTGTGGTGAGGTGCCACCGTGGACGGCTCCACAACGAGCTGCACCTTGTGCTCTTAGGTTGATATGATAAAACAAATGAAACAAGTAGGTAAGATCTGTTGGAACTTTGTTTTGTGTAGTGGGATTGATCCCACATAGAAACCAAGAAAGGAATTTATCCTCTTTATATGCAAACTGTTGGGAATTAAATATTCAAGAAGTTTAATATCGGTTTCTGCTCAAAGAAATACTCTAAGTATCATTCTACTGCTAGAGCATTTGATTCTGCTGCTAGCGTTAAACATTCTACTGCTAAATGTTTCTGCTGCTGGTGAAGAACTTTCTACTGCTAAGTGGATAACTATTGAAAGATTCTGCTGCTGAGTAGATAAGTATTCAAAGATATTATGTGTATTAAAGTCAACAATACACGGTAGATAATATCTTACCCCATGTGATCAGTCATTATGTTATATTCACAGAACAAGTTGTAAACATAGTTACATGTTGTATCTTAATGACTGACACTCTCAAAGCATGTGTTCGATTAGACTTGACAATATTGTAAAGATCTTTCTTGTATTATAAAAGAAAGATCTTAGACTAGATATAAGTGTGTCTAATAGCGTGTAAATTATTAAGTGCTTAGAAAATAACTCTTAAGAACATAGAACAAACACAAATATCACAAGTCATAGAAACATAAGATTCAAGGTTTTGTAACCCTAGTGATAGTGAAGATCACTCGTATTATCTTGAATAATATTGAATCATTTGGTGATAACATTGCATGTTCTTTGTTCAATATACACAAGCATAACTGTTCCATTTCCATAACACAAATATCCTTCTAAGTGTGATTAAGTAAATTCTGCGTACTTGATCATATTAACTCAACATATTGTATACACAAAGCAACAAAGGTTTAACCGCCTTCCAGTGTATCGAATCCTCTCAATTGGCATTAGAGCGCCATGTTGATATAGTTGATTTAGAAGAAGAAGAAGAAGAAGAAGAAGAAGAAGAAGAAATGGACGTTGAATCTATTCAGACCAATGTTGCTGCAAAACTACCACTACAACAAAATGAAGTTAAGGCGACACTCCCAAAGAGTTGTATTATGTCTTATAAATGTTGCATTATGCCTAATGTGACACTTTATCAAGTGCTCCTTTATGTAACGTTGCCTTAGGTATATGCAACACTCATATTGGATTATGCAACTCTTTTTGAAAGTGTTGCCTATGATTAGCAATTGAAATACTTTGATTTGCAACACTTTTAAACACAAACGCAACACTTATTACACTCCAGTGCAACACTTATATACCCAGATGCAACATTTTTAACACAAAGTGCAACACTTTTAGATTCCAAACACAACACTTTTTGCATTGAATTGCATCACTTTTTCATTTGCCATCACTAAGTTTGCAACACTTTAATGTATTAAGTGCGACATTTTCGTTGTTTTTAACCATATACATGTGCAACACTTTTTTAGTAAATATGTAACACATTTGTTTCATGCAACACAATGTTATGTCGCTATTCCCGCTTTCAGAGGAGAGCATGTTCGATGAAATAATTTCTTATACATTAATACATATTTTCATTTAAATCATAGAAATAATAAAATACAATAAATAATATCATCACGTACATTAATAAATTTATCCAATGTATAATAACATACATTGTCAAGTAAATAGAAAATTCATCTCTTTACGATCTTAGGAATCTTTGACATATCTTCTTTGCAAATCTTCACTCAAAGCTTAAAGTACGTCAAAACAACCTTGCCTGCTACACCTGAAAATGATTCAATTAGTTTTTATACATCAACTGAATATACACACGTCAAGGACAAATTGATAAACAAATACTAGCTAGTAGTAAAGATTTTATCTACTAAATTGCATTCACTTCTTTATTGCTCAAAGGGCAGGCATCAAGGAAGTCAATAAATCCAGTTTTACAACAACCAGTTATGCAAATACCTCCAGTCTGTATCACCCTATGTTGCCATGTTACATGAAAAATGTAATCGGATAGTATAGTAAATAAATAGTTTGGTTCTTTTTCTGCAGCGCAATCTGATATCGTTATATCCATAATAATCATGTTACTCAAGCACATGAACTACTAAATCAGAATAACAGCATCCTTATTTAACATGAAGAATCTTTTACAACTATACAACTGAACTAAATTATGTTGATACAAATAATGGAAGTTTTACAATTTTACCTGTGGTTGTGACCAAGACTAGGCTCATTGAGAGAGAGAGAGAGAGAGAGAGAGAAAGAGAGAGAGAGAAAAAGAGAGAGAGAGAGAGAGAGAGAGAGAGGGAGAGAGAGAGAGAGAGAGAGAGAGAGGCCACCTGCAATATAGTGAGAGTTTACGCCCTTAACTTTTGAAACCTGGGCTTTCACCTTCGCAAGCTTGCTGATCTCTTCTGGATGGTCCACACAGTACTGCATCTGCTCCCTCAGCTTGGGACTGGTACACAAGTATAGTTGAAGAGTTATGACCGTAAAAATTGTAAAAAAGGAGAAGCAAAACGGACTATGAGATTACCCGAATTCTTTGGTCATGCTATTGGCAACAGCTGTTGCAGCTTTCCCCCTTTATATTTCTTAGTGAAGTCCTCATTGACTCGCTCAAGAAAAGCCATTGGAACCTGTCTACCAACGGATTCAACGGCGACAACACAGTATGCTGCATAATTTAAAGTTAAAGACATAATTAGTCAACCTGTGTCAAGAAAAATGAATGAACAAACCACATTCCCAAGAAGTAAATATCGACTTAAAAATACCTCAAAGATTGGGATTTGTACACACGCATAAAGTACAAGTAGAAAACAGCTCAAGATACAAGTTCATAATATATGCACGTAAATAACATCTCAGCTATATGCATACCTACGGCGTGTTTTCTAAGAGCACATATACGAGACTGGGTTTCCAAACATCAAAGTGAGCATAGCCTAAAAACTTAATATCTCTCAGCAGCCTATGGCCCTAGCCCTTAACAAAAATGTTATAAAATGTACCAGCGGCGGAGGGGGAAAAAGTACAATTAAACAACATGCATTTTGATGATAGATGATGAAGCAGATAAACAAAAAGATCATGAAGGCGATGAGTGAAGTGAATTCCAGAAAAAAATAAAAAAATGCAAACGATGGCTGATCCAGCTGTCAAGATTACACATTTAAGGAGTGAGATCTAGATGTATGTGTACTCAACGATGTTTTGCTAGTTAAAACCAACTAAATGATGTCCTGTTTGTTTTTCGCAACTATTGTTGACAGCACAACAACAAAAGCCTTCTATCTCAAACCAGCTTAGGAAAATGAAACCCAACTTAAATAAAATGGCTAAATGGAATGATAAGAGGCTCTGAAACATGAACCAAAAAAGTTCTCTCATGCTGTCCCATGCTTTATTTCTCTCCTGATAACCTCCTCCTACGCCTTCACCGGTTTATCCAAAAAGGTTCTCTTAGGCGTAAAAGAGTGTACGTGTAGTATTTGTGGGTTTGATTGTACCAAAGATCGCAATGCTTGGAACTGAAATGCAGAACTGAGTTTAAAAATTAACAAATATGAAAACCTTACACGTTTTCTCTTTTGAAAATAAAACATGTCAACCCTGCATCCGTCAATTTAATATTATAATGCATAGTAGTACACAAACTTGAGCTTCAGCATAAAAAATGACATGAATTTGGAAATTTGATTACATGAATCTACCCAAAAATGAAAACCACCTGCTGGTTGTTTCTTAGAAAGTCGAGAGATCCAAGATTCCCTCCTGCAGCACCTGAAGGTATTTCCTGCATAAAACTTAACCATTATATTATCTGCACTAAAAAACAACAATGTGGGATGTAGAAGTGGCAATTTCGACCCCTATAACTTAAAAATGGTCGATTTGGGTTGTCTCAGACGGACCTAATGAGTCAAATAAAAAGTGTAGTATTAATTAAAATGGGAGAGGGTCAAATGGGTCATGCTGCTTTTTCTTTTAGAATGGCAAATGGGGCAAATGGTCATACTGCTCAATGTCAGCTTTTAATGCATAGTAAAAAAATGACTCATTTCAACCCATTATCGGGCACGCCCATCTTGCCACCTATAAAAAACTCATCTCAATGTTTAGTAACCTGAGAAAACAAGTTCAAGGGAGAGGCATTAGGTCCTCCAGAAAGAGGTGCAGCACAACCGGCACCTGCAGTAGCAGCTCGAATTGCAGGCAGTTGTGTCACTGGGACTGCAACTTCCACTGTATCAGGAATACCCTGTAAAAAGTCGATTAGGACTAATTTCTAATGCTTCATAAAAATCACATAAATAACTGAGAAACATACCGAATACAAGTAATCGATTGCTCGCTCTGGATTGTTGTAAGCAGCTTGAAGAGCACGAGTAACGGTTTCCTTGTCCCAACTACCACCACCTATATCTAATATATGCTGAATAGTCTGCTCAACACTATTATTGGCAACTACATTGGAAGCAGCTTGACCAAACGTATCAGAACTAGCACTGCAGTTACAACAAAAGTTTACATGTAACCACATGAAAACTAGGCAGTCTAATAGCATTTAAGCTATGATAATATTAGTATGTTTGAAGCAATAGATAGCAATACTAAACATATTTGTAACAGATATGGGAGCCGTAAATCCGTATCTGAACATAGTACAAGTCCAATCCCAAAGTACATACTGACATGATATAGAACGACTAGCCATATCTGATATTATGTTCTTTACGTAGCAAATTAAAAGTAAACCTGACTTTTTGTTAGAACAAAACTGTTCTAGCACAGATATATTACAAGCAACCAACTAGATTACAACATAAATGAACAACAACCTCTAATGAAAGCTTATAACGGCATCTTTAGATTTTTAGAATATCATGCCCACTACAGTTAGATCATGGTGATCGAAGTTTTAGTAAATGTTACAGCAAACATGAGCTGTTTCTGTCAAGTGCAGAAACAGAAATATAAGCAGATTTGTTTTACGTGTGTTACTAACTGCCACTAAGGGCTATTTTGGAGCAAATGTGATTCTAGTTGTTGGTCAGTTCTACTCTCCGATCATGGTGAGGTACTACTACTACTACTACTACCACGACTACCACACACACGAAAGTATAATATATAGAAGATACTACTTCACATGATTGATTATTAGTATGAACATGGTCCCATAGGTGCAAAAATGTGTACCTAAAGTACTTTGATCAATTTTAACAGCCACTTGAACTTGTCCAGCCTGAGAGCACTCCTTGACTTCACATTAATCATTTTCAAAACTATCAGGCGCAACAGTTTTTAAATCTTCTGAACCAGGTATAGCTGAGCTCATACATGTACTTGAGAAAAGAACATTTTCATTCTGCTGCTTAAATTTGAAGTTTTTAGTATAAACTTTGTCTGGAACATGAACTTCACCACCAAGCTTTTCCCCTTTAATTTGCTCTGAAGATTTGGCTGCCAATTCAGTAAAAAGTGGCAGAATTAGCATAAGTTACTAAACTCCGCAATAAAAAAATAATTTGATAAACAGGCATAATATGTGACATTTCCCTTGAATTGAAGTAAAATTGACAGGCTCTTTTCCATTTCATGAAGAGTTCCACCTATGCCTGATTTTGTGATAACGTAGGTGATTCGGTTTTTCATTTTATCATTCAGGCATTTTATCAAACACTTTGGCTGCACATAAAAATAAAACATTACAAAATCAAAAGAAAGGGAAAAACAGTTCCTGATCACAAAGTCATAAGCTTCACATGATTAGAATCGCTTTAAAGAAACTAAAATTATATACAAATTCAAAATCAATACATATAAAAGTACCTGGTGTTTTGGGATAAGAAGGGTGCTACAGATGTGTGTGTTCTCCAGGAAGAAGACGAGATGAGATGGGGCGTGGAACTGCAGCAGATGTGGAGATGGGGTTAGGGTTCAAAGGCAGTTGGAGGGTGATGGTGTGACTGAATTAGTGAAAGGTCGGAGGGAACAAAAAGATGGAGGGATCTAAAAAAATTGGATTTCGATTTTGGGGGAAATTTGTGGCGGGATATGATGAGTGTCTAAATACTCATCATTTTTGTCTTATCTGAACTGCCAAAACATTCAAAAACACTCAGAAATGCAGCAAAATACTGAAAATATCCCAGGGATTGTGTTTTATATGTTTCAAATGCAAAATGTTTAAAAACAGTTGAAAAACGAACAAAGTTTGCAAAATTGGCAGTTTCAGTCCCTCAAGTTTCAAAACTTGTCAAAATTAGTCCCTAAGCATTTGTTTTGTAAGAAAAGTCACCAAAGGTCCTTTTTAAATCAATAAATTATCATATTTAGTCCTTTGGTGAAAAGTTTGAATAAATTACAAGTTTGGTCCCTGCACTTTCAGAATTTGCAAAAATGATCCCTGGGAAATATTATTTTTTGGAAACATCATGTATGGTCCTTGGATTATTGAAACATGGCAGGATTTACCCTTGGTGTATTTTGGAAGATGAGCAAGTTTGGTCCTCAAAATTTCAAGAATTACAAGAATGGTCCTTGTGATTTAGCTATAACCAACCGGACCCTTAAATACCCAAAATAAATAAACAAACCAACCCATCCCATTTATCCTTGCCCAGCCCAACTTCTAAACCCCAAGCCCAAAACATAACCCAACCCGATCCACCTTTTTTAGCTAAACCGAAGGTTTGACTTCGGTCAAACCTTCCCTTTCCCACCATACCGCTTAACCAAAACCACCCTCCAAATACCACCATTATCCACCACCTCCTGACACACCCACTCCCCCTCCTCCTACACGCTACCTAACTACTCCAAAAACAATTAATGCTTCTTCCCCACTCCCTCAGACCCATGTGATTACATCTCTGCCCTTATCCACTTTTGGCGCCAAAATTAGTTTATACGGCTAAGATTAATTTAACTCGTCCAATGGCCAAGATTATTGATGGGATATGTTCAGAATCAAGTGGGGAGTCTCAAAAGTATATAAAGAAGAAGCAGGATGCAGTGGAGAGATATATCTAGTTTAATTTTAGTTTAAGTATGTCGTTTAAGTTAATTTCCATTTCTTAGTTTATGATTAAGCTTTTAAGCATTGTACTAAGTTTATTCTGTGTATTGTAAACGTTTTCAAGTAATCAATTCCAAGTTTAAACCATAAATTCAGTTGTTGCCATTTTTAAAGTTCAAATTCTCATAATCTTGTATGTTGTTATAGTTGATGATATGGACTGAAATAGATCACATAAGCTCCTATAAAGCTTCTGAAAGCTTTTAGAAACCATAAAACTTAGTTTAGTAAAAAGAACCAAAAATATCAAAGAAATCACATTTTTAGCTAAAAAATTCAGGAATCCATTGAAGATGATGAAGATGGCTGGAGCATGGTAAATCTTGGATGGCCATGGGTTAGTGGTTCTGTGGAGAACCTATAGGAGTGTTCTTGGATCCTTGTTCTTGGTTTTTAGCTGGAATGCATTTTGTAAGCTTAATCTCTTAAATATTGCATTTTACTGTATCAATAGTTTATTGATTGAATCTTTGTGTTTTCTAGTCTCTGTGGTGATTGTTAAGTGATATTAAGCTTTAAATAGGTAGCTTGTTCTTTGGATTTGCTTGTTGCTAAGAAACTACATTTGTGCAGTCAATATAGCATTTGGTCCATTTCTGTGTTTTATGCTTAGATCATTGTTGTTTTATGCTTCCTTGATCTTGTGTAATGATGTTATGAGTTCTGAAATCAGTTTTGTAGTTTAATTCTCTGAGTTGCTTTGGAAATCACAAAATCAGTTAAGTTAAGGGGTGTTTGGATCTTACTGATTCAGTGGTGTTGCTGAGTGTTTGTGTTGTTATTGGTTGTTGTTACATGTTACTTTAGTCAAGAACAACTCAGAGGAACCATAAAAACCTGTGCTTGTTTGATAAATAGTCAAAATCATCTTTGATCCCATTCACTGATTCACTGTTAAGAGTTTAAGTTCCATGATCATGATTTTGTGTTCATAAGTTGTTAACATTGCTCAATCTAGTCTTAATACACCTTAATACATCATAATCAGTTAGTATAATAAGATCAAAGTTCACCAAAGTCAACCCTTGTGTTTTTCTGAAAAAGTCAAAAATTCAGGTTTAAACTTGTTCTGAGCATCTGATCTAGGGTCTAATTAGGGTTCAATTGATTAGTTTGTGATGGGGCTTTTAGGTTTTTAGAGTACTCAGTAGTATAGAGAAGCTTTTCCCCCCCTAAGATTGCACCTCAGTAGCTTATTAGACTGCTTAATTTGCCTTGCAAGTTTGCATATTTCTGATATTTCTGTTTGAGATTTGCAACTGCTAATCTTTGCATCAGCTTAATCTCTTGAGCTTATTTGTACTTCCTAGTTGTTTTAAGCTTCTAATAGTGTATTGAGCCTGTCTTGATCATTTGGTTGACTTTTGTGCTTATTTGCTTATTTTTGGTCTTATTGCAAACTACTTATCTGCCCAAATCTGCTTATTTGGCTTAGTCAACTTTTCATTTTATTTTCCCTAGCTTTTTAATAATATTTTAGATTTATCTGTAAATTTTCATAATTTTCTGAATAGTTTTGATATTTTTAATCTTTTTAATTAGTTTAAAATAGTATTTAAATCATAATAAATAGAATAATAATCAGAAAAATATAATTTTAATTTTCATAATTTTATTTTTTCATTTTTAATCTAGGAAAAATATAATTACATTTTTAGTCCTTAATAAAATCAAAAATAGAAATATAGTGATAGCTTCTATTTAATAGAATTTATCTTTTTAAATTTTAATTAAGTAATTTCAATTTTATAATTTTCTTAGCTTCTATTTACTTGATAATATTTTTATAAAAAGTTTTAGATTTTTCTTAGCTCATTTAGTATTTTTTATAATTTAAATTAGTTTAATTAGTATTTAAATAATAAATAATTAGTAATAATTAAATAAAAAGTGTAAAAAAGTATAATTTAAGTTTTTAAATAAGTTTTTAGTAATTTTACATTTTTAGGTTTTAAATTTCATAAATTTTACTTTTTAGTCCTTTTTAGATTTTTTCGTTGCGCGTTTTTAGGTTAATTAATTCGCGTTTAATTTTATTGTGCATATCTGTTTTAAATTTGTTATTTAGAATTGTTAAAAAAGCAAAATCAAAAGCAATCTAAATCATCAATCACTCTAATCCAAAGCTTCCCACAATAGCCCATTCACATCTCGTTGGGAAACGATCCGGGTAATCACTTACCTGGTTTCACACTACACACAAACGTGAGTTTGTACAAGTATCCTTTTTCACAAAAGGGTGATTTGTATTTATTCACGCGTATCCGTCGTTGCACAATATTTATATACGTACTTTCAAACGGATCAAATTTTGGCGCCGCTGCCGGGGAGGTGTGCTGCGACTTTTGTGTTAAGTTCAAGCGATTAGTGATTCGAGATCCTTCTTTCAAGAAGTTCCTATTTCCCAAAAACAATATAAAAAACAAAAATATTTTTCTTTTCTTTTATATATATATTATCATATAAAAAATTAAAAACCCAAAAACATTTTCTGTTTTCTTTGTTAAATAATAAATAACAATAAAAAATTACCATCGAGAACCAAGACAGAGTACTACCTAACTGGGGGTACGACCATAATAAGTTCCCAAACCAAAGATTTAAAACTTGCCTTTGTATCACTTGCGAATATCGGCTCACCTTTAATTGATAAACAAACTATAAAGGAGGTTTAAGGATAGTCTGACATTAAATTGTCGGACTGAAAGAAGCGGGTTTTTAAGGAGCATTAAATGCCCACCTTTGCTTCTCCGCCACCCTGTGCGTTTATCTTTTAGAGAGCTACCGTACGCTTGTTGATTATTGGTTTAAGTTAGCTTGTGTTTTCTCTCGATCTTGATTTAATTGGATTTATTTTCATTTTCACTTTTCAAAAATAAAAAGAATCTTCCTTCTTTTTCATAATTCTCTCGACTCTGAGACTTCTTAGAGTTGTGTTCTAGTGCATGCGCACGCGTTCTTCTAGGTCTACGAGCCCGTTACGTGAGCTTGGCAACATTCCTCGAAGACGAGGTCGTAGACGTAGACGTTCTTCTTCAATAGTCGAACCCGAGGTTCGTGCTATTCCTGTTCTCATGGCGGCTGAGCCGACTATGAATGAGCTTCTCCAAGCACCCATCGAGGGTTACGGAGATGCTATCGTTGTTCCGGCCATCGTGGCCGAGAATTTTGAACTCAAGACGGGGTTAATAAATCTTGTAACCTCGCGTCAATTCTATGGTTTTGAAAGGGACGATCCTCAAGATCACATTCGATGGTTTAACAAAATCACATCTACCATCAAATGCAAAAATGTCCCTGAAGAGGCAATCAAACTTCTTCTTTTCCCATTTTCCATCGATGGGGCTGCCCGGATTTGGCTTGATAAACAACCCCCTCGATCGATTGTAACATGGGAAGATTTGGTTAAGAAGTTCGTGAATGAATTTTTTCCTCCTTCCAAAACCACGAGTCTTAAAAACGAAATCATGAAATTTACACAGAAATTCGATGAATCATTTAGTGAGGCATGGGATCGTTATAAAGAAATGCTTCGCAAATGTCCGCATCATGGTTTCTCTGAGTTGATGCAACTCGACACTTTCTACAATGGTGTGAGCTCAGCTGATCAAGAATCTCTCAATTCCTCCGCTGGAGGAAATTTCTTGAATCGAACCACAAGGGATGCTTTAGCAATCATTGAGAACAAGTCTAAGGTCCGCACTCCACGAAGCAAACCGGTTGTTTCCCAAATGAGTGTTGGTCCTTCTACCTCTTCATCCGTGAGTCAGTCCAGCACCGATGCTAGACTTGACGAACTCACGAAGGTTATAAAATCCTTGGTTCTCACCACACAGAAAGTTTCCTCTCCCTCTTCTCCGCAAACTTCTCAACCTGCTGAAGTCAAAAAGGTAGAAGTTTGTGTCACTTGTGGTGGTCCACATGCATATTATAATTGTACTGCCACCGATGGTACATTTGAAATTAATGCAATAGCCGGTAGTTCCAACCAAGGAGGTAACCAATACCGTCCTCAAGTGGATCCAAACTACCGTCCTCAAAATGGACCACCCGGATTTCCTCAACCCAACAATCCAAATAGGTTTAATCCTAATCAGCAAAGAGGGCAAAACACGCAAAATCAATTTCATGCCCCGATCAATCAATACCCACCCCCAAGGGGTAATCAAGGGTATTCAGCTCCTCATTACCAAGAACCGCCTTCAAGTGAACTCAATAACTATATCAAGGTTAATGATTCCAAACTGAAGGTAATGAGCTGAAGAGTGAGCTTATGGCTACAAACAACAAAATGGAACAATCTCAAAGCAACATCGAGAATATGCTTTCTAGTCTCATAAGCCATCTCACTCCACCTTCTACCTCGGGAGGTCTCCCTGGTAATACTGTGGTCAACCCAAAGGGTGAACTTAAAGCTATCACCACACGCAGTGGCAAAGCTTATGATGGACCCGAGATTCCCACTACCGCTTCTTCTCTTCCCAAGGTAGTGGAACGTGAACCTGAGGTGACCAAGGACAATGTACTTCCTACTAATAACGGAGGTACCAAAAACGTCCAACCTCAGGATATCCCAAAAACCAAACTCAAACCTGGAGTTGTCTTTGAAACTGCTGAAACTCCCGTTGAGATCCCTAAATCCAAACCTTCAATACCTTATCCATCACGACTCAATGAGCAAAAGCTCCGTGAAAAGGCTAGTCACCAAATGGACAAGTTCTATCAAATCTTTAAAGATTTGCACTTTGACATAAGCCTTGCGGATGCTATCATCATGATGCCCAAATTTGCATCAATGATCAAGAACTTGTTAAGCAACAAGGAAAAATTGTACGAAATGGCAAAAACTCCTTTAAACGAGAATTGCTCTGCAGCAATTTTAAAGAAGCTTCCCGAGAATCTTGGAGATCCTGGAAAATTTCTCATCCCGTGTGTTTTTCCAGGAATGGTTGAATGCTTCGCCTTGGCCGATCTTGGTGCAAGCATCAACCTGATGCCTCATTCGGTATGGAAGAAACTCTCTCTTTCGGCTCTTACTCCTACCTGCATGACTCTTGAGCTTGCAGATCGATCCATATCTCTTCCACTCGGCATTGCCGAAGGTGTATTCGTGAAAGTAGGAAAGTTCCATTTTCCGGCTGACTTCGTTGTTGTTGAATTTGATGCTGATCCAAGGGTTCCTCTCATTCTTGGAAGAGGATTCCTCAGAACGGGCCGTGCTCTCATAGATGTAATTGAGCATGAAATCACATTACGTGTGGGTAATGAAGCTGTTACCTTTAACCTCGATCAAACTTCGAGGTACTCCTCAAATTATGATTCTGAATCGGTTAACCGAATCGATGTCATTGATATTGTTTCAGAGGAGTACTCTCAAGAATTTCTTGGTTATTCTCATAATTCTGTGAGTGGGGATACCACCACATCTTCTTTACCTATCATTTCCGACTCTTCCCCTTCTCTCACTCCGTTTGAGGGAAGTAATTTCAATTTGGAAGAGATCGAGGATTTTCTCAAGTATGATTCATTCCTAGAGGGGATTGATGACGCTGAGATTGATCTGGAGGGAGATATTCTTCTTCTTGAGAAGTTGTTGAATCAGGACAATTCTCCTCCCCTCCCTCCCGTTGAACTTCATAATGAGGAAATCAAATCGGTTGAGAAAAACGATGAATTTCCTGAGGTCGAACTCAAAGACTTACCGCCTCATCTTGAGTATGCATTTTTGGAGGGTGATGATAAATTACCCGTCATAATTGCTAAGGATTTGAGTGAGGATGAAAAGACTGCTCTCATAAAAGTTTTGAAGTCACACAAGCAAGCAATTGCTTGGAAGCTCTCCGACATCAAGGGTATTAACCCTGAATTTTGTACTCACAAGATTTTAATGGAGGATGACTTTAAACCGGCAGTTCAACATCAAAGAAGGGTGAATCCTAAAATTCATGAGGTTATCAAACAAGAGGTTCTCAAACTTCTTGATGCCGGATTGATTTACCCTATCTCGGATAGTCCTTGGGTTAGTCCCATTCATTGCGTTCCTAAAAAGGGTGGCATTACTGTTGTCACAAATGAAGAAAATGAGTTGATTCCAACTCGATTGGTTACGGGGTGGCGTGTCTGCATTGACTATCGCAAGTTAAATGATGCCACCCGTAAAGACCATTTTCCTCTACCCTTCATGGACCAGATGCTTGAGAGATTAGCGGGAAACGAGTACTATTGTTTCCTTGATGGTTTCTCGGGTTACTTTCAAATTCCCATTGATCCGCAAGATCAAGAAAAGACTACCTTTACATGCCCTTATGGAACTTTTGCCTATAAACGTATGCCTTTTGGCTTATGTAATGCTCCGGGCACGTTCCAAAGGTGTATGATGGCCATATTTACCGACATGATCGGTAAAACAATGGAGGTCTTTATGGATGACTTCTCGGTCATTGGGGATTCGTTCCAAGCATGTCTCTCCAATTTAGAAAACATGTTGAAAAGGTGTAAAGACACCAATCTTTGTCTAAATTGGGAGAAGAGTCACTTTATGGTTAAAGAGGGCATTGTCCTCGGCCATAAGATTTCCAAGAGTGGGATTGAGGTTGACAGATCTAAAGTTGATGTCATCAGTAAATTACCTCATCCCACTACCGTCAAAGGTATTCGGAGTTTTTTGGGTCATGCCGGTTTCTATCGTAGATTCATACAAGATTTTTCTAAAATCGCCCGGCCTATGACTCATCTCCTTGAAAAGGATGCTCCTTTTATCTTCTCTCCTGAGTGCGTTGAAGCTTTTCAAACTCTAAAGAAAAAGCTTACTGAAGCACCCATTTTAGTTGCCCCCGACTGGGACTTGCCGTTTGAACTCATGTGCGATGCAAGTGATTTTGCTATCGGTGCAGTCCTGGGGCAACGTAAAGCCAAACATTTTCAGCCTATCCACTACGCAAGTAAAACTATGACTGAAGCTCAAACTCATTACACCACTACAGAAAAAGAATTGTTGGCTGTGGTGTATGCCTTTGAGAAGTTTCGGCCATACTTAATCTTAACCAAATGCGTAGTGTATACGGATCACTCGGCTCTCAAATATCTCTTTGCAAAACAAGATGCAAAGCCGAGATTGCTCCGTTGGGTTCTCCTCCTGCAAGAATTTGATATCACCATACGTGATAAAAAAAGGAGCTGAGAACCTAGCTGCTGATCATCTATCCCGATTAGAGAACCCACACCAAGATGTTTTCGAGAAAAAGGAAATAAATGAAACATTTCCTCTCGAAACACTCAGTGCGGTTGCTTTTCGTGGAGATTCTACTACCCCATGGTTTGCCGACTTTGCAAACTACCATGCGGGTAACTTTGTTGTGAAAGGGATGTCGTCCCAACAGAAGAATAAGTTCTTCAAGGATGTCAAACATTATTTCTGGGACGACCCCTTCTTGTTTAAAATCTGTGCGGATCAAGTCATCCGGCGGAGTGTTTATGGTCAGGAAGCCATCGATATTCTCAAGGCTTGCCATTCTGGACCTACTGGGGGACATCATAATCCCAACTACACCGCCAAAAAGGTGTTTGATTCCGGTTTCTATTGGCCCACAATTTACAAGGATGCCCAGGAAATAGTCAAAGCTTGTGACGATTGTCAACGTTACGGAAATATTTCACAAAGAAATGAAATGCCACAAAATGTCATTCAAGTTTGTGAAATCTTTGACATATGGGGCATTGACTTTATGGGGCCATTTCCATCATCTCGAGGAAACAAATACATACTCGTGGCTGTTGACTATTTGTCAAAATGGGTTGAAGCGAAAGCTTTACCCACAAATGATGCCCGAGTTGTTGTGAAATTTTTGAAATCTCTTTTTGCTCGTTTTGGAACTCCACGTGCTATTATCAGTGATCGTGGTACGCATTTCTGCAATGACAAGTTTGATAAAGTCATGCAAAAGTATGGTGTTACACACCGTCTTTCTACCACGTATCACCCCCAAACAAGTGGGCAAGTGGAAGTTACCAATCGAGGAATTAAAAGAATCTTAGAAAGGACCGTAGGAGAAAATCGTGCATCTTGGTCGGATAAGCTAGATGACGCACTCTGGGCCTTTCGTACAGCTTACAAAACACCCATCGGGTGTACTCCATACAAGCTTGTGTACGGAAAGGCGTGTCATATGCCGATTGAGCTTGAGCACAAAGCCTACTGGGCCCTCAAGCATGCAAACTTTGACCTTCAGATAGCGGGTGATCACCGGAAAGTTCAAATAAATGAATTGAATGAACTTCGTGATCAAGCATATGAGAACTCTTTGATCTACAAAGAAAAGACAAAGAAGATTCATGACTCTAAAATCAAGAACCGCGTTTTTAACGTTGGTGATCGAGTCCTTCTTTTCAATTCAAGATTGAAGATCTTCTCGGGAAAACTCAAATCCCGTTGGTCTGGTCCATTCACTATCACAAAAGTTTATCCATATGGTACCGTTGAGTTATCTCAAGCTGACGGACCTAACTTTAAAGTGAATGGCCATCGGTTGAAACATTACTTTGGAGAGGACATACCACCCATGGTTGTCCCGGATCTTCAAACTTTCCCCAAGAACCAATGAATGCGGGGATCGAGTCAAGCTAGTGACTCGGTGATCAAAAACTCAAGCACCATATGGGTTTTCACCCATATTTCTGACTTCTTTCTATTTTCTACCACCCTAGTGTGGGGGAGATGCCCCACATGTTGTATATATGGAAATTTAAAAAAAAAAAAAAAAAAAAAAAAAAAAAAAAAAAAAAAAAAAAGTGTGTATATAAAACAAATGGCTATTAATATTTCCTTTTTACGTTCTAAGTGTTGGTTTAACAACCGGTACTTTGAATATTGAGGGCAATATTCAGTTCTAAGTGTGGGGGGGAATTCTAGCGAATTTAATCAAACGTATCATCTAGTACCCCCATTTTAGCCAAAATTTTATAATTTTTTCTCACTTAGAACGCAATAAATGGTTATCAGTCCGCCATGTCTAACCCACAAAAGGATTGGCTAATCCGAGAGCAAACGGCTCTTGGTAAAGATGTCTCAAATCCATTGATGGCTTGCAATTTGCCGAAAATTGTATGGTTTTCGACTCGCCATATCTTTAAAAGTGAAGAGTTGGCTAGCCCGCAAGGTTGTGGCTTGTGGTAAAGGCAGTGAAAATCCATAATTGGTATTCAGCTCACCAAAGATAATATTGATAATTTATCTAAGAGTTGGCTAGTCCAGAAGCAAACGGCTTCTGGTAAAGACAAATCAAAACCGTTGACAGCTGATGGTTTGCTCAAAATCATTTGGTTATCATTGTACCAAGGTTCTTACTTGAACTAAAACAATTGGCTACTCTAGAAGTGATGGCTTTTGGTAAAGAGAAAAATCCATTAAAACTTCATAAAAGATTGCTAGGGACTAGCAATAGTTTAGTGTGGGGGATTGATGAGTGTCTAAATACTCATCATTTTTGTCTTATCTGAACTGCCAAAACATTCAAAAACACTCTGAAATGCAGCAAAATACTGAAAATATCCCAAAGATTGTGTTTTATATGTTTCAAATGCAAAATGTTTAAAAACAGTTGAAAAAACGAACAAAGTTTGCAAAATTGGCAGTTTCAGTCCCTCAAGTTTCAAAACTTGTCAAAATTAGTCCCTAAGCATTTGTTTTGTAAGAAAAGTCACCAAAGGTCCTTTTTAAATCATAAATTATCATATTTAGTCCTTTGGTGAAAAGTTTAAATAAATTACAAGTTTGGTCCCTGCACTTTCAGAATTTGCAAAAATGATCCCTGGGAAATATTATTTTTTGGAAACATCATGTATGGTCCTTGGATTATTGAAACATGGCAGGATTTACCCTTGGTGTATTTTGGAAGATGAGCAAGTTTGGTCCTCAAAATTTCAAGAATTACAAGAATGGTCCTTGTGATTTAGCTATAACCAACCGGACCCTTAAATACCCAAAATAAATAAACAAACCAACCCATCCCATTTATCCTTGCCCAGCCCAACTCCTAACCCAAGCCCAAATCCTTACCCAACCCGATCCACCTTTTTTAGCTAAACCGAAGGTTTGACTTCGGTCAAACCTTCCCTTTCCCACCATACCGCTTAACCAAAACCACCCTCCAAATACCACCATTATCCACCACCTCCTGAAACACCCACTTCCCCTCCTCCTACACGCTACCTAACTACTCCAAAAACAATTAATGCTTCTTCCCCACTCCCTCAGACCCATGTGATTACATCTCTGCCCTTATCCACTTTTGGCGCCAAAATTAGTTTATACGGCTAAGATTAATTTAACTCGTCCAATGGCCAAGATTATTGATGGGATATGTTCAGAATCAAGTGGGGAGTCTCAAAAGTATATAAAGAAGAAGCAGGATGCAGTGGAGAGATATATCTAGTTTAATTTTAGTTTAAGTATGTCTTTTAAGTTAATTTCCATTTCTTAGTTTATGATTAAGCTTTTAAGCATTGTACTAAGTTTATTCTGTGTATTGTAAACGTTTTCAAGTAATCAATTCCAAGTTTTAAGCATAAATTCAGTTGTTGCCATTTTTAAAGTTCAAATTCTCATAATCTTGTATGTTGTTATAGTTGATGATATGGACTGAAATAGATCACATAAGCTCCTATAAAGCTTCTGAAAGCTTTTAGAAACCATAAAACTTAGTTTAGTAATAAGAACCAAAAATACCAAAGAAATCACATGTTTAGCTAAAAAATTCAGGAATCCATTGAAGATGATGAAGATGGCTGGAGCATGGTAAATCTTGGATGGCCATGGGTTAGTGGTTCTGTGGAGAACCTATAGGAGTGTTCTTGGATCCTTGTTCTTGGTTTTTAGCTGGAATGCATTTTGTAAGCTTAATCTCTTAAATATTGCATTTTACTGTATCAATAGTTTATTGATTGAATCTTTGTGTTTTCTAGTCTCTGTGGTGATTGTTAAGTGATATTAAGCTTTAAATAGGTAGCTTGTTCTTTGGATTTGCTTGTTGCTAAGAAACTACATTTGTGCAGTCAATATAGCATTTGGTCCATTTCTGTGTTTTATGCTTAGATCATTGTTGTTTTATGCTTCCTTGATCTTGTGTAATGATGTTATGAGTTCTGAAATCAGTTTTGTAGTTTAATTCTCTGAGTTGCTTTGGAAATCACAAAATCAGTTAAGTTAAGGGGTGTTTGGATCTTACTGATTCAGTGGTGTTGCTGAGTGTTTGTGTTGTTATTGGTTGTTGTTACATGTTACTTTAGTCAAGAACAACTCAGAGGAACCATAAAAACCTGTGCTTGTTTGATAAATAGTCAAAATCATCTTTGATCCCATTCACTGATTCACTGTTAAGAGTTTAAGTTCCATGATCATGATTTTGTGTTCATAAGTTGTTAACATTGCTCAATCTAGTCTTAATACACCTTAATACATCATAATCAGTTAGTATAATAAGATTAAAGTTCACCAAAGTCAACCCTTGTGTTTTTCTGAAAAAGTCAAAAATTCAGGTTTAAACTTGTTCTGAGCATCTGATCTAGGGTCTAATTAGGGTTCAATTGATTAGTTTGTGATGGGGCTTTTAGGTTTTTAGAGTACTCAGTAGTATAGAGAAGCTTTTTCCCCCCCTAAGATTGCATCTCAGTAGCTTATTAGACTGCTTAATTTGCCTTGCAAGTTTGCATATTTCTGATATTTCTGTTTGAGATTTGCAACTGCTAATCTTTTCATCAGCTTAATCTCTTGAGCTTATTTGTACTTCCTAGTTGTTTTAAGCTTCTAATAGTGTATTGAGCCTGTCTTGATCATTTGGTTGACTTTTGTGCTTATTTGCTTATTTTTGGGCTTATTGCAAACTACTTATCTGCCCAAATCTGCTTATTTGGCTTAGTCAACTTTTCATTTTATTTTTCCTAGCTTTTTAATAATATTTTAGATTTATCTGTAAATTTTCATAATTTTCTGAATAGTTTTGATATTTTTAATCTTTTTAATTAGTTTAAAATAGTATTTAAATCATAATAAATAGAATAATAATCAGAAAAATATAAATTTAATTTTGATAATTTTATTTTGTCATTTTTAATCTAGGAAAAATATAATTACATTTTTAGTCCTTAAGAAAATCAAAAATAGAAATATAGTGATAGCTTCTATTTAATAGAATTTATCTTTTTAAATTTTAATTAAGTAAATTTCAATTTTATAATTTTATTAGCTTCTATTTACTTGATAATATTTTTAGAAAAAGTTTTAGATTTTTCTTAGCTTATTTAGTATTTTATATAATTTAAATTAGTTTAATTAGTATTTAAATAATAAATAATTAGTAATAATTAAATAAAAAGTGTAAAAAAATATAATTTAAGTTTTTAAATAAGTTTTTAGTAATTTTACATTTTTAGGTTTTAAATTTCATAAATTTTACTTTTTTGTCCTTTTTAGATTTTTTCGTTGCGCGTTTTTAGGTTAATTAATTCGCGTTTAATTTTATTGTGCATATCTGTTTTAAATTTGTTATTTAGAATTGTTAAAAAAGCAAAATCAAAAGCAATCTAAATCATCAATCACTCTAATCCAAAGCTTCCCACAATAGCCCATTCACATCTCGTTGGGAAACGATCCGGGTAATCACTTACCTGGTTTCACACTACACACAAACGTGAGTTTGTACAAGTATCCTTTTTCACAAAAGGGTGATTTGTATTTATTCACGCGTATCCGTCGTTGCACAATATTTATATACGTACTTTCAAACGGATCAGGATATAATGAAAATAGGGGGAAGACTAAATTTTGGGGAAAACTTATTATTTGTCTTGTGTACACAATATTAACATTGCAACACTTTTGACAAAAATGTTGCCTTTAGATTTACAAACGCAACACTTATTTTACAAGTGTTGCTTAAAGTTTAATGTCTTCTAAAATGCAACAATTTTGTAAAGTGTTGCTTATAAAATGTTGCATTAGCCCCATTTTGTTGTAGTGTACCCATGCTCAAACATAATGAGTTTGAGATGTGGAGGCTGAGGATAGAGCAATATTTCCAAGTGCAAGACCATGCACTTTGGGAAATCATTGAAGATGGAAACTCTTACCAGCCTACCACAATTACATCAACAGTGGATGGCAAAGTGGTGACAACTCTACAGACACACCCAACATCTGCAGAAGACAGAATAAAGAAGAAAAATGACTTAAAGGCAAGAAGCATGCTGATGATGACCATTCCCAATGATCAACTTCTAAACTTCAGCAAGTTCAAAGATGCCAAGTCATTATTTGAAGCTATTGTTGCCAGATATGGTGGAAATGAAGCTACCAAGAAAACCCAAAAGACACTGCTCAAGCAGGAGTTTGAAAACTTCTCCTCTAAAAACAATGAATCTCTTGACCATATGTTTAATAGGCTTCAGAATATTGTGAGCCAACTTGCTATTCTTGGTGTTGAAATACCTCAAGAAGATTTGAACTCAAAATTTCTGAGAAGCTTACCAGAAGAGTGGGCTATGCATGTTGTTGTCTGGAAGAACAAGCCAGACCTTGATACAATGGAGCTGATAGATTTGTATAGCAACTTTAAGATTGTGGAGCAAGACTTGAAGAAAAATGGAGGTACTAGTTCAAATACTGGGAACATGGCATTTATGTCAACTCCTAGTACCTCAAAATCAAGTGAAGAGGTGAAAGTTGTTGATGGTGTTGGTGCTGCTAGTTCATCAAGCAGTACCATGGGTATTTTGGATGAAAAGACTTGTTGTGCATTTCTTACAAGTCAAAATAATGGGTCCATGCTCACCTATGAAGACCTCCAAGAGATCAATGATGATGATCTAGAGGAAATGGACCTAAAATGGCAAATTTCTCTTCTTAGCATGATAGCCAAGAAGTTCTATCAAAGGACGAGGAAGAAGCTCTTAATCAGCAACACTGATACTGCTGGTTTTGACAAGTCAAAGATAGAGTGCTATAACTGCCACATGATGGGGCACTTCTTAAGAGAATGTAGAAGGCCAAGGCAGTAGGATAGCAAGAACAAAGGTTTTGGAAGCACATCCAAAACAAGGGAGGTTTCTGAGCCAAACTCAAAAGCTATGGTAGCTATTGATGGGCTAGGTTTTGATTGGAGTTTTATGGCTGATGAAGAAGAAGATTCTTCACAGATGGCACTCATGGCTTTTTCTACTACTGAGGTACAATCTCATAAAGCTTGTTCAAATGCTTGTACTGCTCTTAAAGAATTACAAACTTTAATCAAACATTATGATGAACAAAAGAAAGAGCTAAGCAAAACTCATCAAAACTACATTAATTATAAGTGTGGTTTAGAATCAACAGAAAAGCAGATCTTATACTACAAAGAAAATGAACTTGCTTTTTCTGATGACAAAGCTCTTCTTAGACAAGACATATTCTTTAGAGATGCTGAAATTAAGCTTTTAAGAGAGGCTTTTGATAGGGTCAAAAAGGAAAATGGAAACATTCACTTGACTACACAAACACTATAACATGCTTCTAGAGGTGTGACCAACATGATAGAATGTCAAGTGATAAATAGATCTAAGTCAGGAGTGGGATATAAGAGTGTCCCACCTCCATACAGAGGTATCCCTAAACCCCCAGGGATTGACCTAGAAAATTCAGGTGTCCCTGAATTTCAACAACCTGAGCTACAATATGGTGTACAGCCAAAAACAAAGCTAGTTGTTGATGAGCCTAAGAAAGTTAGTGAAAGTTTAAGTAAAACTTCACTTTCTGAGGACAAGGTGTCCTCTGATAGAAGATCAGATAGAGTAGTCATTGAAGACTGGGTATCTGATGATGAAGAAGATGAACAGGTTATGTCTAAACCTGAAGTAGTTAAGAAAGCAGGAACAAGGGTTCCTAAAGTGATCAAAAAGGATACTGTTAAGCCTAAATCAAACATTAAACATGTTAGGCCTCAAGTCTAACCAATTAGGTGATGACTTTTTCTTTTATAATAAAGCTTGTTACACATGTGGTAGTTTTGATCATCTTGCAGCTTTCTGTAACAAATGGGTATCTGGGTATGAAAACAATAGGGTGAATTTCAAAAGGCAAACTCCTCAAACTCACTTTCACTCTAAGTCTAAGAGAACAAAACCCAGAGCAGTTACCAAAGCAGTTTCTGCTGCTAGACCATTCATGACTGTTAACCCAAGACCAACAGTTAAATATGCAAAATCTTTTTATACAAATGCATCAAAGACTGTTCAAAGGCCCATTAAAACAAGAGCAGTGGTCCAAAAACAAGTTTGGAAACCAAAGGGTACAACTACAAAGCTAGCAGTTTCTGCTGCTAAGCATGTGGTTCATACTACTGCTAGGGAAAACAGGGCAAATGCTGTTAAGGCCTCAGCATGTTGGATTCTTAAATCCAATGTTGCATCAACTGTTCTTAAGAGATTAAATTTCATTGATGCAAGAGGCAGATCCAAGTCAGTAATGGCTTGGGTCCCCAAAAGAAACTAATACTTCTCATTTCTGTGCAGGAACATTCAATTGATAAACAAGAGGATCAAGGATACTCTGATAGTGGATGTTCAAGGCACATGACAGGCAACAAGTCTTATCTCTCAGATTTTCAATCAATAGATGGAGGCTATGTTACCTTTGGAGGAGGTGTTGGTGGCAAAATTTCCGGTAAAGGTACAATCAAAACTGGAAATTTAGATTTTGAAGATGTGTACTATGTACAAGAGCTAAATTATAGTCTTTTTAATGTCTCACAAATGTGTGATAAAAAGAACAAAGTTCTTTTCTGTGACACTGAATGTCTTGTACTTTCTCCTGATTTTAAGATGCCTGATGAAAGTGAAGTGCTTCTTAAAATTCCTAGAAAGGGCAATATGTACAGTGTAGACATGAAGAACATTGTTGCTAAAAAGGCTTTAACTTGTCTTGTTGCAAAGGCCACATTGGATGAATCAATATTATGGCAAAGGAGGCTTGGTCATATTAATTTCAAAACCATAAATCAGATTGTTAAGAATGGTTTGGTAAGAGGTTTACCTCAAAAACGATTTGAAAATGATCAAACATGCATTGCTTGTCTTCAAGGCAAACAACACAAGGCCACTTGTAAGCCCAAGATTTTTAACTCTATCAATCAATCATTGTTTATGCTTCATATGGACTTATTTGGTCCTACAAATGTTAGAAGTATGCAACATAAAAGATATTGTCTAGTTATTACTGATGACTATAGTAGATTTATGATCCGTGCTAAAACGTATATATAAATAATATGCAGACGGATACACGTGAATAAAGACAAATCAACCCTTTAGGAAAAAGGCTAACTTGCAAAAACTCACGTTTGTGTGTGTGATACCAGGTAAGTGATTACTCGGGTCGTGTCCCAACGAGGATGGAATGGACGATCGTGAAAGGTTCGGGATTAAAGTGACTGATGATATGGGATAAGGAATTTTTGCTTTTTTAATTCTAATTAACAAATGAGAAACAAATTCTCACGGGAAAATTAAGGTTTAAACAATTTAAATTTACAAACGCGATACGGGAATTATAAAAACGCGATTAAAAAGTGAAATCCATAAAATTAAACACTACAAGTGTAAAATTATTTTTTTTAAATCCTAAATAATAAAAGAAAATTTTAGAAAAAGGATTTATATTTTTCTGATTTTTATATTTTTTATTATAAATTAAAAACTATTAAAACTAATTAAAAGGTTTAAAAATAGTAAATGACTTTAGAAAAATATGAAACTTTACAGGAAAATCTAAAATATTATTCTTAATCTAGGAAAAATAAAATTACAAGTTAACTAAGAACTAATAAGCAAATGGGCTAAAAAGCAGTTTGGGAATAAGCACAAAAATAAGCTAAAAAGCTCTAAAAATTACCAAAGGCTCAGAAATGGTTCAAACAACTTAATTAAGCATAAAACAACTTAAATCAAACAGCTTAACCCACAGAATAAGCAATTAAGCACTTTGGTCAATATCAAAAATTATGCAGAAATGACAGAAAAATCCCCAACTTGCAGATCAAATTAAGCACTTTAATTAAGCTGAAAAGTGGGAAATTATGGGGCAAAACCTTCCTAGTACTACTGGCTACACTAAAAACCAAAAATGCCCAAATTTAACAACCTAATTGAACTCCAATTGGGCCCTAGATCAGATGGTCTAGGAAAAGCAAATCTGAAGCAGGGGTTGAGTGCAAGCTTGGGTGGGACTTGCAGACAGATAAAAAGCTATGAAATAAGCTCTAAATTGAAATCTACTCTCAGAAACTAAAAGCTAGTACTATAGGCAATTTGTAAATTGAAAATCAGGACCTCAGCTTAATTGGTTAAGCCATAAATAAGCAGAGATAAGCAGCTAAATGGGGTGATCTGCACAGATGATACTGATGCAGTATAGATGGAAAATTGCACTTAGAGCATACAATCCTTAATGAAATGGAATCAAAACTAGGAAACTCACTTCACCTACTGTAATGAACATGTAAATGCCAAAAGAAAATATCAAATAAGCCTCAGCTTATTAGAAGCTAATTAGGGCAGTTTCAAAACTTAAGCTATTACTTTCCAACTCAAAATCCATTAACTCTTCAAATTAGCTTAAGACTAACTGAGAACAACTTTTCTAGGTCAGAATAAGCAAGAAAAAAAAGTAGAACTAGTGCACATGCACAGTAGACTGGTTTAAAACCTATCAAATAAGCTTAAACCAAACACCCCTTATAAAAGGGCTGAATTGGATTTAGAAAAGAAACAGGCTAATTAAGCTAGGTTTTGGAAAGACAGATTAACAACTAGCTATAATGAGCACTATAAAGCAATTTTCTAACAGATTTAAGCAATATAATAAGCAGTCCTATTATTAAGCTATTTTTGACTTTTTTAACTTTTTTTAAGGAAAATAGAGCATATGCTCTACTAATTATAAAACTAGGGTACAATTACTTTAAGTAGAACATATAAGATGAGAAAATGACAATAAGCAATAGAATAAGCACATGTACAGTAAATGGAAAATAATGCAAATAATTGAGAAAATAAGCTTACAACTGTTTGAGGGTGTGAAGCAAATGAAACTGATCAGAACCAAACTTGGTGTGTCAATACCAAGCTAAAACCCCATTCAGCTTATCCTCTCCACCTTAACTCCACCAGATAGCTTATTTGACTGAAAATGTTGACTTTTGTTGACTTTTCTTGATAGAACCTGTTAAAGCTAAATAGAAGCTTACAAAAAGCTATTGAGAGCTTATGTAAGCTTATATGAGTGATTGCTAAGCTTGTGATTGATTCTTAATAACTAAATAACTTATTACGAATTAACTGATAACTTTGAACTTTTATTAAACTTGTAAACTGGTACACCACTGGATTGGACTAGAACAATTAACTGAAAAACAACTTGAATTGATTACTGAAATGTGAATTACAATAAGTTTAAACAACAGAAATTAAAACAACATTTTACACTACGAATTGGTCTAAAAAACAAGGACAATCTTTTCTCTAGTCTTCACTTCCTTTTATAGCTATCCCAAAAGACTCTCTCCTCAATTCCGAACAAATCCCACCCCTTGGATTGTTTTGAAGTGATCTCTGCCCTTTAAACTGATTTTTTTGCGCCAAAAAGATAAAGTGGAAAAACCCACTTGGTACTGGTGAGGGGTGGGAAAGCATTAAATGCATTCTTGGACTGTTAGGGAGTGTATTAGGAAGGAGGAGGGTGGTTTGGTGTTGCAGAGAAACCATGGGTGAGGGTGGTATGGTTTTGGCGGGCAAATGGGAGGTCAGGGATAAGAGTTTGACTGAGTCAAACTCTGTATTAGCTAAGGGTGTGGGTCGGGTTTTATTTTAATAGGATTAGGCTGGGTTTATTAGTGAGGTGGGCTTGGTTGGGTTATGGGTTTAATTTGTGGCTGGGTTGGGTTATTAAAGGGATTGGGTTTTATTTTTAGGATAAGGGTTTGTTAAGTTTAGGATTAGGTTAAGTTTAGGGACCATATGTGTAATTTCCTGAAAATCCAAGGACCAACTTTGTCAATTTTGCAAATTACTTCCAAGGGTTATTCTTGACAAGTAGAGCAATTTCCTGGACCAAACTCATAAATTCCATCCCCGTCCTCGGCTTTTCACGATTTTCCAATCTTGTGCTCGGTTTTGGCTGTTTTTGCCCTGTTTTCGATCCTTTTGTACCTGAAACACATAAAAACACAAACCAAGGATATTTGCAGTATAATATGGTCTATTCGGGTGTTTTTGGTATTTTTATGGTCTAAAATGGGTATAAAATGATGAGTATTTACACACTCATCAATTTACATGGGTTTTCTATTTAGCTACTAAGGATGAGACACCTAGCATCCTTAAGACTTTCATTACAGATATAGAAAACCTAGTAAGCAAAAGAGTAAAAGTCATTAGATGTAATAATGAGACAGAGTTCAAAAATAGAGTTATGGATGATTTCTGCAAAGAGAAAGGTATTAGGAGAGAGTTTAGTGTAGCAAGAACTCCTAAGCAAAATGCAGTTGCTGAAAGGAGAAATAGAACACTAATTGAAGCTGCTAGAACTATTTTAGCTGACTCTAAGCTACCTATCACTTTTTGGGCTGAAGCAGTCAACACTGCTTGCTATGTCCAGAATAGAGTTTTAGTTGTCAAACCTCACAATAAGACATCATATGAACTTTTTAGAGGTAGAACTCCTGCAATAGGATTTCTTAGACCTTTTGGATGTCATGTGACAATTCTCAATACCTTAGACCATCTTGGAAAGTTTGATGGCAAAGCAGATGAAGAATTCTTAGTTGGATATTCTCTCAATAGTAAAGCATTTAGAGTATACAACTTAAGAACTAAGAAAGTAGAGGAAAACCTACATGTGGAATTCTTAGAGCATAAATCCAATGTAGTAGGTGAAGGTCCTAATTGGCTATTTGATCTAGAGTCTTTAACCCATTCTATGAATTATGTGCCTGTTGTTGCAGAAACTAATGATTTTTCAAGTTCACAAACAACAAATGAGGCAGGGTTAGACAAGGAGACAAATCAAGATCATGTTTGGATGCCAATAAGTACCAGTGTGGCTTCAACTTCAACAAATGATGAATCTTCTTCTGGTAAAGCTAAAGAAAATGTTGAAAGTGAACACTAGGAAGATGGAACAAAGGAACAACAAAATGTTTCTGCTGATGATAATGCTGCTGAGACAGAGCATTCTACTGCTAGGCTTAATTTTTCTGCTGCTAGGCCAAATGATTCTACTGCTGGCCCTTCAGACTCAAATGAAGCAGATTTCTTAGACAGAGAGGTGGATTTGAGCAATATCACACCTAACTATCAAGTTCCTTCAACCCCTCACACAAGGATTCACAAAGTCCACTCCCTAGAAAATGTGATTGGAGATGTACAATCAGGTGTGAAGACAAGGCAACAACTGATGTCTTCAGACCAACAAGGGCTTCTTGATGCCCTTTATGCTTCAAAACAACATGAGTTTTCAAACTCTTGCTTGTTTGTATGTTTTCTCTCACAAGATGAACCAAAGAACATTCTGAAAGCCTTAGATGATTCAATCTGGGTAGAAGCTATGCAAGAGGAGCTTCTTCAGTTCAAGATTCAGAAGGTATGGGTGCTAGTTGATTTACCTAAGGATGCAAAGGTAATTGACACTAGATGGGTTTTCAAGAATAAAAGGGATGAAAGGGGAATAGTGATTTGGAATAAGGCTAGATTAGTAGCCCAAGGGTACACACAACAAGAAGGGATAGACTATGATGAGGTTTTTGCTCCAGTAGCAAGACTTGAGGCAATTAGGCTTTTCTTAGCTTATGCTTCATTTTTAGGCTTCACAGTTTATCGAATGGATGTCAAGAGTGCATTTTTATATGGTACTATTGAAGAAGAGGTGTATGTCTCACAACCTCCAGGGTTCATTGATCCTGACCATCCAGAAAAAGTGTACAGAGTAGTTAAGGCTCTTTATGGCCTTCATCAGGCACCTAGAGCATGGTATGAAACACTGGCTTCCTATTTAAAAGAAAATGGATTTCAAAGAGGAAAGATTGATCAGACACTTTTCATCAAACAGCACAAGAAGGATCTTCTGTTAGTGCAGGTGTATGTGGATGACATTATCTTTGGGTCTACAAGGAAGGAGATGTGTTTGGAGTTTGAGAAGCTTATGCATGATAAGTTTCAGATGAGTTCCATGGGGGAACTTACATTCTTTTTGGGTTTGCAAGTTAAACAGTGATATGAAGGCATATTTATTAGTCAAGATAAATATGTTGCTGAGATACTAAGGAAGTTCAACTTTGCTGATTCAAAAATGGCAAGCACACCAATGGACTCTTAGAAGCCACTTCCTAAAGACTTGGATGGAGAAAATGTAGATGTACACACTTACAGATCTATGATAGGCTCTTTGATGTATCTTACATCATCAAGACCTGACATCATGTTCTCTGTTTGTGCTTGTGCAAGATTTCAAGTAACTCCAAAGGTTTCTCATTTAACAGCAGTCAAGAGAATTTTTAGATATCTCAAGGGTCAACCTAGGTTGGGACTAAGGTATTCTAGAGAGTCACCTTTTGACTTGGTAGCATTTTCGGATAGTGATTATGCTGGTGCTAGCTTGGACAGAAAGTCAACAACTGGAGGATGTCAACTCCTTGGGTGTAGACTTATCTCATGGCAGTGTAAGAAGCAAACAATTGTGGCTACTTCAACAACTGAAGCTGAATATGTAGCTCCTGTAAGTTGCTGTGCTCAAGTCCTATGGCTTCAAAACCAACTTCTTGACTATGGGTACAATTTCATGAACACTGTTATTCATATTGATAATAGTAGTACTATTTGCATAATTAAAAATCCAGTGCAACATTCTAAAATAAAACACATTGAAATTAGACATCACTTTATAAGAGACTGCAATGAGAAAAGATTAATTCAAGTTCTTAAAATTGCTTCAGAATACAACTTTGCAGATCTACTAACCAAAGCTTTTGATGTTGGAAGGTTTCAGTACTTGGTAGCAAGTATTGGAATGCTTAATCTTTGAATTTTTCAATCTAATGTGTTTTTGTATATAAATTTTTGTTTGTGCTGCTTGCTTTATAAGATACTACTGTTAGTAAAAAGTTTGTGCTGCTAGTACAAATTTAAATTGTGTTATTCATACAGTTAGTCCTATGATTATTCTAATACAAGACAAGTACTTTGTACATTGTTCTTTTGGTTTTAGACTAACAATTTCAGGTATGATCATGTGAACACAAAGGATGTTTCAAGTGAAATGGAAGCAGCAGAATGATAATATCAGTTGCTGACATAATAGGTTCATGATAGAAAAAGTTTAGGAATTTCAAACCTCCTTAAAACTTCTTTCTTGAAAGCTTGATTATGATGTTTCACATTGATTTGATGACTTAGTTGATCAGAAAGTAACTGATACAACTCACTTTCTATCATTTTATACTTTTAAGTATAATGAGCAAGTCTAAGGACATCTGATAGAAAGAACAGCTAGTAAAAGTGAATCTAACACTTGTGTTAGAGGCAACAATTACTATGAGCTGGAAACCCTGTCAAGAAAGCCTTTTGAATAGGTTTATCTTTACACAGGCAGTTATTTATAACTGAAAAACATTGGTTCTAACACAACCAGAGGTTGCTTTAAACCGAAATTTTGATTAAGTGTCTGTTATACACTTAATCCCTTCAAAATGGTTGAAAGCAGTATGAGTTTTAATAATAAAATCATGAACATACTGCTCAGTCAAAAGTTTCTTAAAAAGGATTTTCAAAAGGACTCAGTAAAACCATCCATTTATGGATAATGAGTCAATGCCCCATGAATCACCTCTCATAGGAGTTAACACACCTAGAAGTGATGAGGGCAACAAATTAAACTCTTAAGGAATTGATGGCTACATGTACAACATTGTCTGATAACAAGTTCTAATTAATAGCTCAGATGAGGGTGAGAGAAATATTTTGGTACATTGTGAGAGATCTTCCAAACAGGGGAGGATAAAATGTTATTTGCATCTCAGGGGAGGAAATGTCTCAGGGGAGGAAATAAATCCAAAGAAGAAAGATTAACCAATGAAAGGGAGGAAAAGACAAGAGCATACAAGATGATGACATGGAGGTTGAAAATGACAAGAACAGAGCTTATTCTGGAGTATTATATATATTCAGAAGGGATGAAGCATTCCAAAGGAGAAAGTTCTATCTAGGTCAAATGAAGAAAAGTTTCAATTTCAGTTCACCACGTTTGTTCATCACTTGCAAAGGCATGCCGATAGATGATTTCACTTGTTGAAACAAGTATCCAAGATACACAGCATCATTGCCTCTTATAATTCCTCCATCCAAGGAAATTGCACCATCTTTTAGGCTTTGTTTAAAGCTTGAAGATAGGTACTAATATTGTCGAAGTCAAAAGAATATGGCAGATGAGTTACTGAGAAAGATATTTAATCTTGAAGAACAGAAGTGTTTGAAAGATCTTCACAATCCATAATTTAATTCAGAAACATGTTGAAAAGGATTCACATGTTTAGGGGAGGATTGTTGGGAATTAAATATTCAAGAAGTTTAATATCGGTTTCTGCTCAAAGAAATACTCTAAGTATCATTCTACTGCTAGAGCATTTGATTCTGCTGCTAGCGTTAAACATTCTACTGCTGAATGATTCTGCTGCTGGTGAAGAACTTTCTACTGCTAAGTGGATAACTATTGAAAGATTCTGCTGCTGAGTAGATAAGTATTCAAAGATATTATGTGTATTAAAGTCAACAATACACGGTAGATAATATCTTACCCCATGTGATCAGTCATTATGTTATATTCACAGAACAAGTTGTAAACATAGATACATGTTGTATCTTAATGACTGACACTCTCAAAGCATGTGTTCGATTAGACTTGACAATATTGTAAAGATCTTTCTTGTGTTATAAAAGAAAGATCTTAGACTAGATATAAGTGTGTCTAATAGCGTGTAAATTATTAAGTGCTTAGAAAATAACTCTTATGTACATAGAACAAACACAAATATCACAAGTCATAGAAACATAAGATTCAAGGTTTTGTAACCCTAGTGATAGTGAAGATCACTCGTATTATCTTGAATAATATTGAATCGTTTGGTGATAACATTGCATGTTCTTTGTTCAATATACACAAGCATAACTATTCCATTTCCATAACACAAATATCCTTCTAAGTGTGATTAACTAAATTCCGCGTACTTGATCATATTAACTCAACATATCGTATACACAAAGCAACAAAGGTTTAACCGCCTTCCAGTGTATCAAATCCTCTCACAAACCCACAAGCCTACTACTAGTTTAGATGGAGGTTGGGCTAAGGGGTTTGGGCTTAGTTTGGGTTTGGTTTGTGGTATGGATTGGTCTATTTGGGCTCACGATTGGGCTTAAATTAAATATATTTAATGGTCAAAGATTGGGCCTTGGGCCTTGGGGCTCTTGGGCTCTGTTGACTAATTAACTATTAATCACGAATTTATTTTTTATAGATAAATTTTGTGAAACGTTTTTAATCAAACATTGTGTCTTTTGCAGAAGGGTTGTAACTGTTGGTTTGACAGTTATGTCTGTTACGAACAAAATCTATATACATGATTGCCATCATTCTGGAAAAGGTTAATCACAAAAAATTACATGCATACAAAATACAAATTCGTTGAAGGAAGCAATTGGAGAATTTTGACAGAATCAAGAACACGTCTTGATTGCGATTGTTGTATCCTCAAAGGAGATTCCGTTCACCGGAAATTTCTATTTTAGGACACTGCATATGCAAGCCTCAATCTGTAGATAAACATAGATCGTTTATGTAGTCAATTCATCAAACAAGTATGTTTCTATGTTGTAATTTGATCTTGTATTTATATTTGAATTCGTGAATTCTGTTTATTTATATATTTTCGTTTGATTAGTAAATTTTGTTATAACAATCTAAAAGAGAAATAAAAAACGTGAAGAATGGATCAACAATCCATTATTAAATCACATGTGGAAAAACCTGAGAAATTCAAAGGTTTAGATTTCAGGCGTTGGCAACAGAAGATGTTGTTTTATTTAACAACTCTTCATGTGTCCAATGTACTTACTGATGAAATTCCACCGATTCCCCCTGGAGAAGGAAGTAATCCACCCACTGCCGCCCAATTGGCTGACCATCGAAAGCCTGTGGAATCTTGGAAAGTGAATGAATATAATTGCAGAAATTATATTCTGAATGCCCTGGATGATTCACTATATGATATTTATTCTACTTTTGCTATTGCAAGAGAGATATCGGAATCACTTGATAAGAAATATAAAACAGAAGTGGCATGTTCCAAGAAATTCGTGGTTGGAAAGTTTCTGAATTACAGAATGGTAGATGCGAGACCCGTCCTCAAACAAGTGGAGGAACTTCAAGTCATCGCGCATGAACTTGAAGTCGAAGGTATGGGTTTAGATATGAATTTTCTTGTCGGTGCAATCATTGAAAAACTTCCAACTTCTTGGAAAAATTTCAAGTTATATCTCAAACACTTGACTGATAATATGACTTTTGAGCAACTTGTGTTAAAAATCCGGGTTGAGGAAGATAACATATTCAATGAGAAGGCTGATGCAAATTCCTTGGAACCAAGTGCAAATTACGTTGGTGAAGGAAATACATCAAAGACAAAGAACAACAGCCACTTGATGCGCGTGCGTGTCGTTGCGGTTTAGCAGTATTAATGCCTACTCAAGTTTTAAATTTATATTTAGCCGACTTATCAATAACACACACACTTAACGAGCAGTGTACCCGGTCAGTATGAATATAATGGTAAGTAGAGTGTCGATCACTAAGAGTGGAACGTATTATCTAGTTATTCTAATCAATATTTTAATATCTTAAGTTAGCTATACAACCTAATCTAACGCAAGGGGGTTCAGCCTGAGAGACTGGCACGGTTTGGTTATAATTAAGTAGAAAACTAAACTAATGAGCACGAATCAGCGATTAGCACACACGTACACAGATAGATACTCGAGACAATAAGAAGACCTGTCCTGATAATTAAGTAGCTTGTCACTTGTTTTATTGCTAGTTTTATATGAAGTGTATATAATTAAACCTTTCTCGTTGGCTCTAATCTTATCGGCGAGTAAACCCTTAATGATTACTTATGTCTATCCTATTTATTTAAGAGACGCTAAAACAAATAGGCGAGGAAGGGGCATGGCGACCCAAGCAAGACTCAGCTAGACACAGAGGTTATCAATGCACTAATAAAAGTCACCAAAGACATCAACATATAAACTTTAATTAATGGGAAAGCAATATTAAGGGGAGTGCATGATTTTCCGTAGTCACATGACACAAGCCCATCAATCCTGATGAATTAAAGTGTACTAAAACAATAAAACAAAACTACTTAATGAATTGAATACATGCAGGACCTTCTTACAGCTCTTGTATCTTCGTTTAGGTGTGTCTTGTGCTGCTTGGTCGTCTGAATTCGGCTCTAGGGTTCTTCTATCTTCGACTCTGAAGTCTAAAAAACTCTTGAAATTCGTCTGGCCTTGGGGTATTTATAGTTTCTGTCTGAGGGATCGATGCGGCGCATAGAGTTGATAGATGCGGCGCATTGACTTAACTTCGCGTGGGGTCCAAGATTAATATATTCAGGAATATTCGTACACCGTCTTCAGATGCGGCGTATCTTGATCTTTGTATGCGGCGCATGTACTTGGATTGTAACTTGTGAAATCTTGATAGTGATACGCCGTATGTTAGAAGTATGTTGCGGCGTATCTGGAGTAGAACGAGCTTGATCTCGCCAAGTTTCACATAATGCTTGTTTTTACCTGAGAATTACTAAAGTAAACATTAATGTATCGATTCTCATAGATAATATAATAAAACAAGTCAAATAAATAGGATAAATGATGATAATAAAATGTACTTATTTGAGTTCATCAAATATCCCCCCACTTGAACTTTACTTGTCCCCAAGTAAACCTTAGAATTAATCATATGAAAATGTATCCTAAAAGATATTAGGATTTATTTTTATATTTAAGCACGTATTCGTTTTGTCATAATCACACAACCAAACACTTAACGAAGTAGAAACCAAAATAATTTTTAATGTAAAACAATTCTAAATCGTTTAGTTGCTTAGTCGTGACGAATATTCTATCATAGGCTTGGCAAGTATACGCATCTCCCCCACTAAAGCCAAGGAATAACAAGTCTAAAGCGGTAAAAAGGGTTTGTTGGTTAAGGGTTGATCATCCTTTTTAATCTCTATCGATCTCATATTCCAGAAAAGGCGACAAAATCACAAATACATGATCGAATCCACGACCACGATACTTGCAATTGCTCAAATCCTTAACTCGAATAGGCTAAAGATAGGACCAAGTAATCTTCACCAATAATATTATATCAAAAAGGGCGACAAAATCATAAATACATAGCCGAATCCACGACTACGATACTTAAGATTGCTCAAATCCCTAATCTCAATAAATCAAAGGTTTGGATGAAGAATGATATAGGGTATGGATAATATTTGGGATACAATTTGGTGTAAAATGAAAAATAAACAAAACAGATAAATTAAAATCCTAAGTGTGGTAAATCACTTTCCCAACCATCCCATGAATAAGACTCATATCATTGAATAACTCACGCTTTAACACTTGAAACACACGCTTTAGGTAGACACGAATTATACTCAACAAAATCTCAACCAAAGAATAACCTTAGTTGGCGTTCCCATAACGGCCAACTCCCATTTAATCCATAAATATAATATATAACAAATAGTGGTGATATCTCTCACTTAATACAAAACTTTACATAAGTTGGTTAAAACAAACTTCCAACTTTTCCTTTTTCTTTTTCTTTTCTATTTTTTCGATTTTTTTTTCTCTACATATATGTGTAAACTTTCACAACTTTTCTATCACTATTTTTCCGGATAATTTTTCGGTATTCTTCATACTTTCAGAAATAACTGTAATAGTGAAAGTAGCAAACACACGAAAAATAAACTAAAAGATATACGATATTTACTTTCATACCAAATGCATTGTGCAATTTCCCGACCTAACCAAAGATAATAAATTACGCACGCGAACACAGGTAATGTAAGGAAACACACTTTGCCTAAAGCAATTAACCACGGATTTTAATCTACAGGGTAGGCTAAGGTGTAAGGGTGTATCGAAACATTATAACAAAGGTGTAAGAAATGAAAGGAATGGCTCTGAGGGTTTTTCTAGGGGTATCTTACTCTAAAAGTGAGAGTAACAAAGGGTTTGTACAGGGGTTAACTAACCAGTGTAGTTAGTTAATATCACATAACATATAAAGGCTATTTGGGTGTAATCCTAGAAATTTACCAAGTTAGACAAGTCATTCCAATTATATAGATAATACTTATTATGGTGGTCTCGAATAGTATACAAGCCAAGTTCTAAAGTTTACAAGTCACCAGCACACTAAAGTTTTGATATTTTTGAAAGAATAGAGTTATGTGTGCGGTTATGTAATTTAGACTTTAAACAAAAACATGCTAAAAAATTTTAAATTTTGATATATTAAGCGCATTTTAAGCATATTTTGAAAAAGTTTAGGACAAGTAAGTGTTCTAATTCTCCATCCCCCCACTTAAGTTAAACAACGTCCTCGTTGTTTTTGTCTAAGGTTAAAAACTGGAAAATAAAAGAATTAGAACAGAAAAACTCCCCTGAGATTTGCTCGGTATGATCCTCCATTATTCGTATAAGAGCAAAAATCAACTTTCTTGTGGATTAGAACGTTTAAGCTTCATAGATGATGTATCCACAAAAATTGCAGGAATCTATAATACCATTTAGACTTTAACACACCTGAGTTAAGAAGGTTCAAACTTGCATAATACATTAGTAGTTAGTAAAAATAAAACCTAAAAAAAATTAAACTGTAAATCATCAGGTCAGTCGATACGCCGTATCGAGCCTGGAATAAATACGAATCAGAATAAAAGATGCGTCGCATCCTTAACCAGGGATGCGCCGCATTAAATAAACTGACAGAAAGTTTTAAAGTCAAAAATAAAAATGCAGAAAATGAAATAAGATATGACCAGTGCAGGTGATGCGTCGCATCTTATGATGGAGATGCGCCGCATCTTCTGCAGGTCTGACAGACTCGACACAGAACAGAAAAGTAAAAATTTTTCTTCCGGGTTGTCTCCCGGTCAGCACTTGTCTTTATTCCAGAGTCTTCAAGTTAGACTCACGTTCAGCTCCTTATTTTGTTCTTGTTACGTGCCATCCTTCTTCTTTCATCCGAAAGATGTTACCGTATAGCTCCGCAACATTTTCTTCCGTTCGACTTAATCTAATATATTCTTTGGTCTTCGTCGCAACATATTCCTCATATGGTCCCAAAGAGTATTTGATGAGAAATTAATGAATTTAGAAACGAATATAAAGAATAAAAATGGCTGATATCTGCGGATGATGCGCCGTATCCAGAAAGTTGGATACGCCGTATCTTATTACGTTAAAATTTAATCAGACTTTTATTCAGAAAACAGATACACCGCTTATGAATTAGAATGCGCCGTATCAAGTTTAAATTATCAAAAATCGATTATATTTATTAAAATTAAATGCGTCGTATTAACAAAAGCTAATGCGCCGTATTTTCGTTACGTTTCAAAATACAAGATTTTTGATTTAGTAGATGCGCCGTATCGATAAAGATCGATGCGTCGCTTCTGTTTAATAATTCGAAAAATTGTTTTTAATTTAAATAGAAAATACGCCGTATCTGTTAAAACGGATGCGTCGTATGGCGTTAGGGTTTAGAAAAATTTCTTATTAAAAACAGAATACGTCGTATCTTGGGGAAAGATGCGTCGTACTCGAATTTATTAAACGCGTTGTATTTTATAAAAATTAAACGCAATACGCCGTATCTGTGAAAACAGATGCGCCGTATCGTTTGTATCAGCACAATACAACGATAGCAGAATGCAGAAAAAATAAAAAAGAGAAAAACAAAAATAAAAACAAACAAAAAGAAACAAAAATTAAAGAAACGAAAACACACAAAAACAGTAAATATGCAAATTATACAATGAATGCAGTTTATTTAATATATAACAGGGTTAGTGGTTAGAATCTAAAAAAAAAACTAAAAAGAAAAACCTAATTAAAATACTAATCAAATTAACAGATAATAACAATTCACTCCCCGGCAGCGGCGCCAAAAACTTGATGCGTGTGCGTGTCGTTGCGGTTTAGCAGTATTAATGCCTACTCAAGTTTTAAATTTATATTTAGCCGACTTATCAATAACACACACACTTAACAAGCAGTGTACCCGGTCAGTATGAATATAATGGTAAGTAGAGTGTCGATCACTAAGAGTGGAACGTATTATCTAGTTATTCTAATCAGTATTTTAATATCTTAAGTTAGCTATACAACCTAATCTAACGCAAGGGGGTTCAACCTGAGAGACTGGCACGGTTTGGTTATAATTAAGTAGAAAACTAAACTAATGAGCATGAATCAGCGATTAGCACACACGTACACAGATAGATACTTTAGACAATAAGAAGACCTGTCCTGATAATTAAGTAGCTTGTCACTTGTTTTATTGCTAGTTTTATATGAAGTGTATATAATTAAACCTTTCTCGTTGGCTCTAATCTTATCGGCGAGTAAACCCTTAATGATTACTTATGTCTATCCTATTTATTTAAGAGACGCTAAAACAAATAGGCGAGGAAGGGGCATGGCGACCCAAGCAAGACTCAGCTAGACACAGAGGTTATCAATGCACTAATAAAAGTCACCAAAGACATCAACATATAAACTTTAATTAATGGGAAAGCAATATTAAGGGGAGTGCATGATTTTCCGTTGTCACATGACACAAGCCCATCAATCCTGATGAATTAAAGTGTACTAAAACAATAAAACAAAACTACTTAATGAATTGAATACATGCAGGACCTTCTTACAGCTCTTGTATCTTCGTTTAGGTGTGTCTTGTGCTGCTTGGTCGTCTGAATTCGGCTCTAGGGTTCTTCTGTCTTCGACTCTGAAGTCTAAAAAACTCTCGAAATTCGTCTGGCCTTGGGGTATTTATAGTTTCTGCCTGAGGGATCGATGCGGCGCATCTAGTTGATAGATGCGGCGCATTGACTTAACTTCGCGTGGGGTCCAAGATTAATATATTCAGGAATATTCGTACACCGTCTTCAGATGCGGCGTATCTTAATCTTTGTATGCGGCGCATGTACTTGGATTGTAACTTGTGAAATCTTGATAGTGATACGCCGTATGTTAGAAGTATAATGCGGCGTATCTGGAGTAGAACGAGCTTGATCTTCTGGATTTCATTAGGCTTTTGACATCTTGCTTGTTTTTACCTGAGAATTACTAAAGTAAACATTAATGTATCGAATCTCATAGATAATATAATAAAACAAGTCAAATAAACAGGATAAATGATGATAATAAAATGTACTTATTTGAGTTCATCACCACTACAACAAGAAAGGGAAAAATCAAGGCTTCAAAAACTCTTCCAATTATGGCAAATCTCAAGGATCAAACAAGAAGAACTTTAAGAAGAATTCTGGTCCGTGCTATGTTTGTGGCAAATCTGGCCATAAAGCAAAAGATTGCCGTCATAGGAAGAGTAATGGAGGCAACGGTGGAGGAAACAATAGTGGAAATAATGGTGGAAATTCTGGTGCAGGCTCCTCTGGTCAAACCAACATGGTTGAGTCACCAAAACAGTTTGCTGCAATGATTCAAACCAACATGGTTAGCAACTGTGTGGATTGGTCGATGGATACTGGAGCCACGAGACACATTTGCAACTCTCGCACAATGTTCTCTACATACCAGAAAATTGATGATGGTGAACCAATGTACATGGGAAATGCTAGTACTGCAAAGATTGAAGGAATGGGAAAGGTGAAACTGAAGCTGACTTCTGACAAGGAACTCGTCTTAAATGATGTACTATTTGTTCCTGATTGTACTAAGAATATGGTTTCTGGTCCGGTTCTTAGTAACAAAGGATTTAAACTTGTATTCGAGTCTGACAAATTGGTAATCACCAAAGGTGGTGTATATGTTGGAAAGGGCTACCTTAGTGAGGGGCTCTTCAAAGTCAGTGTCTTACCTTTGTACTATGGTGTTGAAACACCTAACAATGATGATGTAAAGAATGCTAATGCTAATGCAATAATGGGCAACTCTAGCCCTAATTCTATGTATATGCTTGAGCCTTCCTTTTTATGGCATTCCCGTTTAGGACATGTTAATTTTCGTTCCATTCAAAGAATGATAAAACTTGGCATGTTACCAAAATGTACATTAAATAAAATTAATAAGTGTGAGGTTTGTGTAGAATCAAAATTCACTCAACACTCACACAAATCGGTAGAAAAATCAAATGAAATTCTAGGTTTAATCCACAATGATTTATGTGATTTTAGAGCAACACCTACAAGAGAAAGGAAAAATTATAATATATCTTTTATAGACGATTGCAGTAAGCATTGTTATATTTATTTGTTAAATACCAAAGATGAAGCTTTAAATTCGTTTAAGAATTATAAGGCTGAAGTTGAAAACCAACTTGGTAAAAAGATCAATATTTTTAGGTCGGACCGAGGATGAGAATACGAGTCCAAAGACTTTGCAGAATTTTGTTCTTGACATGGTATTATACATCAAACAACAGCTCCATACACTCCCCAACAAAATGGAGTGGCTGAAAGAAAGAATAGAACATTGAAAAACATGATTAATTCAATGTTGATTACTTCTGGAGCACCACATAATCTGTGGGGAGAGGCATGCCTAGCAGCCAATGCAATACTTAATAAAATTCCTCATAAAAAGAGTGATAAATCACCCTATCATATTAGGAAAGGGAAATTACCCTCTTATAAAAGGATGAAAGTGTGGGGTTGCCTTGCTAAGGTACAAGTACCTCTTCGTAAGAGGACCAAACTTGGACCAAAAACCATAGACTGCATCTACCTTGGCCCTGCCATGAATAGTGCAGCCTATAGGTTCTTAGTATATAAGTCACAAGTTGATGATATTCACAACAACACCATCATGGAATCAGCAGAAGCTGAGTTCTTTGAGAACATTTTTCCTTATAAAGGAAAAGAGGCAGCCTACTCGAGGAAAAGATCTCTAGATGATGGAGTGAGTGAATCCATTCTTGACAAAAGTTTACAATCAAATGAAGAGAGTTCTTCAAAGGTTCAAGAAGAGAATTTAGAACCTAGAAGAAGCAAACGAGCCAAGATAGCCAAAGGTTTTGGACCTGACTATATGACCTACGTGGTCAATAACGAACCCCAAACATATAAGGAAGCCATGGATTCATCCGAAGCTCCTTACTGGAAAGAGGCGGTCAAAAGTGAAGTAGATTCCATTGTGCACAATAATACTTGGAAATTGGTAGACTTGCCTCCTGGGCAAAAACCAATTGGACACAAATGGATATTTAAGAAGAAATTCAGACCTGACGGTACAATTGAGAAATATAATATGACAAATGGTAATTTTCACGTTGTTAATTAGTAATAAATGAGTATTTATTATTTTTAAGCTGAGCATTTCTATGTGCGTTTGCATGTTTCTGAGTATTTTTGAGCATTTCTATGTGCCGTTCTGCATACTGTAGCTTACAGTCACTGCAGAAAAAGTTTATTTTTGTCAGTAAGCATAAATTATTCAATTTCTAATAGTTACTGACAAGATTCTTAATTAACTGAGAGCTTTCTCACATTTTACTGAAAAGCAACCGCACACGCGTACCGACAGCACAGTACATATGGTAGCAGTCAAATAAATCTATTTTTGAGTCAGTAATAATATTTTATTACATTTCTGACAAAAACGTGGATAAAAACTTTATTTTACGTATACGTGTCCAAAAACGTCAAACCGGGACTTTACGGTAACGTTTAAGCTCAAACCGACACACGATACACCAACGAGGAGTAAAAATATTTTCCCCCTCCTTTTTCTTGTCCTCTAGCCGGCCCACATAACTCTCCCCCATTACATGACAAATTCTTACCACTAACTCAATTTTAATCTTATAAATATAAGTCATTACCTTAAATGTTAAACATACCAAACACTCTTATCCATTTTGCTCTCACCCAACTTCCTAGATCATTTTCTTTCAAAACTCACGGCAAATACTAAAATTCCAGGATCCATAAATTTTTGTTGAAGTTCAAGTAAATTGGGGTGTATATTCAAGAGTTTCGGGTTAATTAGAACGTGTTTTGGGCAAATTTGGTGAAATTTGGGTTGTTCTTGGTTCCTCCTAGCTCACGTTAAAACACAAGCATTGTAAGGAAACATCAAAGCTTTTATAATCTTGTTGATTTCATGTTCATTTGATGTCTAATGATGTTACAAATTGTTAAATGTGTGTATTTTGTTAAAATGAAAAAGCTTGGGCTTGTTGTTTATTTATATAGTGCTCGACATTTTTGAAGTTTATGTACAAATTAGAGCATTTCTTGCTTGTGTGGTAAATCTTGTTGTATATGGTACTAGTTTGATAATAAAAATGTGATTAGTGTTAATTACGCGAGATTAAGTCAATATATACACTTATGTGAGTATATACATGGATCGGCCATAATAAAATTGCAAAACTATTGGGGTTTTGAAAAACATAAAATTTTGGCTCAAGTGGTGAAATGGTGGAATTAATGCTTAAAAGTTTATTTTTAATAGCTTGTTGAATAAGCAATAACTAATTGTGTTTAGCTTATAAAAATATGGTTTTGGGTCGTATGGTGTTATATGGGTCGAACACATTAAATTTTGGTCATGGTTGACTTTTTGACATAATAACTTAATTATAAGTGCTTAATTGATATAATTAAAATTCGTGACGTAACTAATTTAACTAAAAAGAGCATTGGACTTAAATCAATAATTTTGGGCTTATGAACTTTCGGTGACAGTTGGGCCAAGCCCAACCCAACTCGTCACAGTCGACTTTTTTTTACCAAATGTGGTAACAAATGTGTTAAATAAATTTTTAGCAAACTAACAATATATATACCGTAAATTAAAAAGGCTAAATGGTTTTGGACTAAAATTTGAACTATTGGGCTCATTTAATGATTTTCGGCCCAATGAGTATGTCGGGTGACAAAATTGAGTTTTGAAATATTTTTCGACCCACTATGAATATTTTAACTTAACAATACGATATATATATATATATATATATATATATATATATATATATATATATATATATATATATATATATATTATATATATATATATATATATATATATATATATATATATATATTTATAACTAGTTTGGGCTTGTTTTGAGACGCGTTAGTCTCATAAGGGGTAATAAATGAAATTTTGACCAAATCCTTATAAATGTTGACTTTTGTTGACTTTTGAAGGTATATTGACTTTGTATCGAAATCTATTATTGATAATTAAACGTGACGATAACGATATTTATAACGATAAATATACTCACGACGACTAAAATATATATATATATCGGACAAATTTTGCAAATATAGTTAACAAAGCAAGTTATTTGAGGAAATTGCAACACATGAGAAAATGGAAACGTTTGGATAAACGAATGGGTCATGCCCAATTTTCCTAAAATTCCAACACTTAGAGTATTTTCAATAAAAATACTTAACTTGTTTAAATTTTCTAAATACTTAACAATTACTCAAAATTTCTTATAATTAAAATTATATTATAATTAATAAACAATATTTATAATATAATATTCCTCCACTAACACTATTATTTTATTAATTTCTCAAAACCTATTTAATTAATTATAACCCTAATTAATTAAATACATAATTATTAAACTTAACCTAATATATATATATATATATATATATATATATATATATATATTACTTACGAAATTTAACGATGAATACTAGCACGGATGTTCCGTCACACGTATTCCCACCGTACAATTTCACCATGAGCCACCACCAAGAGTTACATACGATAAATCATTTTGAAATATATTTTACCACACAGCAAGCAAGAAATACACGAGCACTGGTCACACGTAAATTTTTCAAATAAAGTAAAGCCGTATAAGACACGAATATTTCGCTAAGACTTACCATACTGATTTAGGTTGCGTGTCGGAGCGGTTGCACTATTTTGTTGATTGATTAGCAGGTTGCTATTGTTTAAGGTGAGTTTATAGCCCCATATTTTTATACGATTTGTTTTATAAGCTTGGGGTGAGAAACATGCAAAACTGTTTTCATGGACCAAAAATGGATTTTGTTTTTAAACACACTTGTATGCAGAAACCTAAGTTTAGCTGAATCCCATTGCGCCCACTATCATCAACCGTCATTTCCCTCTGGGAAACGGTGTGATATAAATAGATCTATTGGGGATGACACCCCCGTTCGATTGGCTCGGCATAGTCAATGCGAACGTATACCGTATGAAAATAGTCCGAGTGTCTGGGGATTAACACTCGCGGGCACCCCTTTATTTGCTAATGGCAGTTTGGCATGCTGCTATGTCTAGTTCGGTTAGATGAGGCTTAGTGTTTGCATAGCGGGATAGTGTGTTATTGCTGAATATTGCTATGGTCCATACGTGCTTAATTACTTTAAACCTATGAACTCACCAGCGTTAGCTGACTTTTAGCATGTTTTTCTCAATAAACTGAGGTTTGTTTACTTAAGGCAGGGCATGGCGATGGTCATAATAATTGTTGGAAATGTTTTTATTATTGCGTTAACTTTGAAATTTGGACCGCTTTGTTAAATGGGCTACATTTTTATTTGAAATGAATTTTATGTAAGACAGCATGACTTTGAACATGTAATGTATTTTAAAACAGATTTTAAATCCGTTCTCTATATTTTGTGTTGTGATTATCGATTTAGTAGCTCCCAAAGTGTATGCTTCCGCAATAATTTGATTTTTGGGGTGTTACATATTGGTATTCAGAGCTTAGGTTATAGAGAACTAGGTTTATAAAAACCTTATACTATAACCGGTTTATGAAAAACTTTTCCTTATGACCGCCAGATGCCTGCCAGCTTAGCTTGCTATTATTTGAGCGTTATTTTCTTTATTTGATTAAGTGTTATGATATGCTATTTGATTATTTTATTAAGCATATATGATATAACTATTTTCTATATACTTACACGTGTCGCACCATATTTGTCACAGACTATGTCTCTCCCTTCCGATGCACGTACCTCATCATGTGCACACTTTTCGGTAGCTGCTGCTGGACACACTTCTCCGTTGCGACAGCCAGTTCCATTTGCGGATGACCCGTTGATGGAGGTTGTCAGAGCCGCTACTCAGCCACCCATTCCAGCTCAGCATGTACATACCACTCCAGTGTCTACCTCACCATATTTACCCCGATACACCACAGCTCACCGCTCATCCCCAGCCCAGCTATACACTTTCACGCAGCATGTTCAGGATACCCCACCCATCAGCCGACGCACTGCTCGTATGTCGGTATATTCTGGGTACTGTTTGCGACTCTCAGATTTTCCAGTTCTATCACCTAGGAGGAGGACCAGACCAGACTATGAGGGTACCCCTACTGCATCACCATCTCAGTCACCCATAGCACCTACTGAGCACACTCCTATTTGTGCAGATGATGACAGGGACAGAGATGCACCTATGGATTTGGATCAGGTGATGATGCCACGGGATGGTAAGGGCATCATGAAGGATGTTCAGGGTATATTTGAGTTTGGGCAGAGTTCCAGGGATGCCCAGATTCAGGATGTGAGTGACAGTCAGTGGATGGATATTGCTTGTGATGTCAGCACGGGTGTACGTGCAGCTAGCCCAGAGTACACACCGTCATCTCCTTCGTTCATACCACCTCCATCTCCGATGCCTACTCCACTTCCATCACCAGTGGTTTCTCCACTTGCAGAGCTCGAGGAACCCACTGAGATGGAGCAGATATGGATTCAGCTGGCGAATCAGGCCAATTTACTTGATGTGTACTCAGACCAGATCAAGAGGTTGGAGCAGTCTGACCGTATCCAGAGTGTGGAGGGGATGATTGGGATTGTTGACAGGGCTGCTTGTGTGTTGTTTGAGGAGATGTACTCTGATCGACGTGTGATGATTGGATTGAGAGCTAGATTGGATGCTTTGGAGAGATTGCATGGTAGAGAGCTTAGGAACTTGGATTTTAGGGCTATTGGTTTGGGCAGAGGCCAGACCAGGATGCAGGGAATGTTGAGAAGAGCTAGAGGTGTTGATCGTACTCAGTGGCAGAGGATTATGACTGCAGAGTATACGATTGGGGCAGTGATAAGAGAGAATCAGGAGTTGAGAGATCGTATTGGCTAGTTGGAGACTACCATTGGAGAGATGACTTTAGCATTTGAGTAGTTACGCCTAGATAGTGACCGAGCCTAGAGTAGTTGTAGTTGATGATGTATTCATTAGGTTGACTAGTTACCTTTAGTATTCCAGCACTAACTTTTAACCATGCTTGTAATTTTGTAAACCTTTATCCTTTCGATATATATAACAAGCTTGGTTTTCTATCCGATTATTCATTTTTCCTCTGTGGTTGACTTTATTCTTGCATTCTGTTTGCACTATCCATATATTCATATGATTCTTTCCTTCCATAAACAAGATCTCATTTATCGCCATCTTTTTGTGATGCAGATAAATGGCACCCAAACGAAAGTCAACCAGAGTCACACGAGGACAAACTGCTAACACACCTACCCCAACAAGGACAGTAAGGGGAAGGACTGCTGAGAATGTCGGGGAGGCAAGAGCCACACAGGGCCAAGTTGCTGGGAAAGCCGCCCCAACCAGGGCCGCGGCAAATCCACCAGTGGTGAATCAAGCAACTATGGATCAGCTTGTTGCTGATCGTGTGGCCGCCGCTCTCGCAGCCGCAAACAATTCGACCACCAACACCGGAACGTCTAGGCCAGTAACCCACAGCCGTGGTTGCACTTACTCTGAATTCCGAAAGATCATGGTTGGAGGATTCGGAGGAACAGAGGGAGCTATTGGCCTGACTAGATGGATTGAAAAGCAAGAAACCATGTTTCGCATCAGTGGTTGCAACGATGACGACAGGGTCAAGTATGCATCTTTCACTTTCGTGGATGCCGCTTTGACCTGGTGGAACAACTACATGAAATCTGCTAACATGGATGTTGCTTATGCTATGCCGTGAGAAGACTTTAAGGAATTAGTGCTTAGAAAATATTGCCCACGAAATGAGGTCAAGAAGTTGGAGATAGAGTTTTGGAATTTGAAGGTGCAGAACAACAATATGGCTGCTTACAACCAGAGATTTCAGGAGCTGGCTTTGCTATGTCCTGAAATGGTTTAGACTGAGACAAGGTTGATTGAAAGGTATATCGGTGGTTTACCGAAGTCCATAAGAGATGATGTGACTACCTCGAGAGCTGCAGATTTTCATGAAACCATGGAGACAACAAAAAAATTGATGGATCAGGAACTAGAGGATGTTCCAGAGAAGAGTGCTGACCACAAAAGGAAGTGGGACGACCACTCGAAGGGTAGTAACAACAACTCTCATAACAAAAAGCAGGATGTAGCCAAAGCTTATGCAGCGAGTTCAGGTGATAAGAGGGGGTATGACAGGAACACACCTCTTTGTAACCGCTGTAAGCTACATCACAAGGGACAGTGCACAGTGAAATGTAACAACTGTCAGAGAGTAGGACACTTGGCAAGGAACTGTAGGGCAAGACCCCTAGCCACCGCTCAAGCAGCACCACCCCACAACCGTAGGGCGGAAGTCACCTGCTTTGGGTGCGGTGAAAAGGGTCATTACCGGAATGAGTGCAAAAAGCCCCGAAACCAGGGAAATGGTGGTGGACCAGGCAACCAAGTAGCAGTGGTCAACAATGGAAACCAGGGCAATGAAGGAGGAGCCCGTGGAAGAGTTTATGTTGTGGGCAGAAGGGAAGCCCAGGACGACCCGAATGTGGTGACGGGTACGTTTCTTTTAAATAATCGTTATGCTTCAGAACTATTCGATACGGGAGCAGATAAATGTTTTGTGTCGACTGCTTTTAGTTCTTTAATTGATATAGCCCCAACCACCTTAGATAATGTCTTCGACGTAGAACTAGCTAACAGAAACTTAGAAAGAGTAGATACCATTATAAGGGGTTGCACTCTAAATTTATTGAACCACCCATTCAACATTGACCTTATGCCAGTAGAGTTGGGTAGTTTTGACGTCATCATAGGGATGGATTGGCTATTGAAATATCATGCCGTCATCATCTGTGATGAAAAGATCGTCAGAGTACCCTATGGGAACGAAGTTCTGATAATTGAAGGAGATCGGAGTGATCGTGCGCGTTCGTCGAGATTAACCGGATCTTAACACACTCCTTGTGTTAGATACATACTTTGAATAATGTTAACTAGCACGCGGAATTTACTAGCAAACACTTAGAAGATTTTGTATGTATGTATGAAACAGTAACTATTAATGAAACAAGTTACTTCAACGATTCAATATTATTAATTCAATAATACGAGTGATCTTCTATCACTAGGGTTTACAACCTTGAATCTTAACAAAACGATACGTATTCTATATTTTTCTCTTTGACCTAGGCAATCCTTTTATAGACCAAGGATTCATGTACAAGATAACTATAATCTATACCAATAGGATATACACAAAATCCTTTCTATAATTATCTACTACATGTTTACAAAAATCATAAGCAGTACTAACTTTCTTATGCGACCGTACTAACTGACTTTGTACTGTCAGTGTTGTCTTCAATCTCTACAGCAGTACCAACTTATATACTAACAGTTCCAACTGTTAACCTTAATTCCCAACAGAGATTGAGCATCATCTCGTGTACGAAGGTGCAGAAGTACATTGAGAAAGGATGCCATCTCTTTCTAGCTCATGTTACTGAGAAAATGGAAAAAGAGCCCGGAGAGAAACGATTGGAAGATGTGCCGATCGTAAGGGATTTTCCGGAAGTTTTTCCAGAAGACCTACCTGGACTCCCACAGGCCAGACAAATCGAATTTCAAATCGATTTGGTGCCAGGAGCCGCGCCTGTAGCGCGAGCACCCTATCGGCTAGCACCTACGGAGTTACAGGAGTTGTCCAATCAGTTAGCTAAACTGTCCGAAAAAGGTTTTATCAGACTGAGTTCTTCGCCTTGGGGAGCTCCTGTCTTGTTTGTTAAGAAGAAGGATGGATCCTTCAGGATGTGTATTGACTATCGAGAGCTGAATAAGCTAACCATCAAGAATAGGTACCCACTCCCGAGAATCGAAAATTTATTTGATCAGTTGCAAGGTTCATCGGTTTATTCCAAGATAGACCTGAGATCGGGTTATCACCAACTCCGAGTCCGGGAAGAGGATATCCTGAAAACCGCGTTCCGAACCCGATATGGCCATTACGAATTCCAAGTTATGTCATTCGGCTTGACAAATGCACCAGCTGTATTCATGGACCTCATGAATCGAGTGTGTAAGCCGTATTTGGATAAATTCGTAATAGTATTCATTGATGATATCCTAATATATTCCAAGAATGAGAAAGAGCATGAGGAGCATCTCAAGCTAATTCTGGAATTATTGAAAAAGGAGGAGTTATATGCCAAGTTTTCAAAGTGTGAATTCTGGATATCGACTGTGCAGTTTATGGGTCACGTGATAGATAGACAGGGCATTCACGTGGATCCCGCCAAGATTGAGGCAATAAAGGATTGGGCAACGCCCACAACGCCTACTGAAATACGATAATATTTAGGACTTGCCGGCTATTACCGAAGGTTTATTGAAGGTTTTTCTAAGATAGCTAAGCTGTTGACGAAACTGACACAAAAGAATGTGAAATACGACTGGGGAGATAAGGAGGAAGAAGCTTTTCAATTCCTTAAGGAAAGATTATGTAGTGCACCTATTTTGGCTTTACCCGAGGGTAGTGAAGATTTCGTTGTGTATTGTGATGCATCACACAAGGGTTTGGGAGCTGTGCTGATGCAGAGAGAGAAGGTGATAGCATACGCTTCTCGACAGCTGAAAACCCATGAGAAAAACTACACAACCCATGACCTAGAGTTAGGATCAGTCGTGTTTGCGCTGAGAATTTGGAGGCACTATCTTTATGGTACTAAGTGCGTGGTGTATACCGACCATAAAAGTCTGCAGCATATCTTGAACAAGAAGGAGCTGAACATGAGACAGCGCCGATGGTTGGAACTGTTTAGCAACTATGATTGTGAGATCCGTTACCTCCCAGGCAAGGCAAATGTAGTTGCTGACGCCCTCAGTCGAAAAGAGTAGATCAAACCCCTCAGAGTCAGTTCGTTAGGGATGACGATCAATTCGCCGCTTCCAGCAAAAATTCTTGAGGCTCAGAGTGAGGCACTCAAAGATGAAAACCGACCACGTGAGAAAATTTACGGAATGCCAGAGAGTGAGAATGGCTTCGTAAAAAGATCCGATGGAGTTTTGTGTTATTGGGACAGGTGTTGGATCCCGCTATATGGAGGAATTCGTGATTTGATTATGCACGAATCCCACAAATCCAAGTACTCCATCCATCCAGGATCCGACAAGATGTATTTGGATCTGAATAAGTTGTATTGGTGGCCAAACATGAAGGCCGACATAGCCGAGTACGTCAGTGAGTGTTTAACGTGCTCGAAGGTCAAGGCTGAACACCAAAGACTATCCGATCTGCTTGTTTGACCTGAAATCCCAGAATGGAAATGGGAGCGTATCACTATGGATTTTATCACCAAGCTGCCTAAGACGTCGAGCGGTTATGACACGATTTGGGTGATCGTGGACCGTCTCACTAAATCAGCTCATTTCCTTCCTATAAAGGAGAATGACAGCATGGACAAACTCGCGCGACTGTATGTGAAGGAAATTGTCGCAAGGCATGGTGTGCCTGTTTCTATTATCTCTGATTGAGACAGTCGATTCACGTCTAACTTCTGGAGGTCACTTCAGGACGCATTGGGAACCGACCTTGACATGAGTACAGCTTATCATCCTTAGACTGATGGTCAGAGTGAGAGGACCATTCAGACATTAGAGGACATGCTGAGAGCCTGTGTGATTGACTTTTGGAACGGCTGGGATAGGCATTTGCCTTTAGCCGAGTTTTCCTATAACAACAGCTATCACACCAGCATTAAGGCTACACCGTATGAGGCACTTTATGGTCGTAAGTGCAGATCGCCAATTTGTTGGGCTGAGGTCGGAGAAAGCCGACTTATCGGACCAGACCTAGTCCACGAGACTACTGAGAAAATCGTGCAGATCAAGAGCCGAATGCAAGCGGCTCATGACCGTCAAAAGAGTTATGCCGACAAGAGGCGCAAACCCCTTGAGTTCCAAGTGGGTGACAAAGTAATGTTAAAGGTCTCGCCATGGAAAGGCGTGATAAGATTTGGAAAGCATGGTAAGCTAAATCCTCGCTATATTGGACCTTTCGAAATTCTAGCCCAGATCGGGCCGGTAGCCTACTGACTCGAACTGCCATCTGAGCTCAGCGCTGTGCATGACGTTTTTCATGTCAGCAACTTGAAAAAGTGCTTATCTGATGATAACGCCGTCATTCCTTTGGATGAGATTCAGCTTGACGAGAAACTAAATTTCATTGAGGAGCCGATTGAAATCATGGACCGGGAAGTTAAACGACTAAAGCAGAGTCGTATCCCAATTGTGAAGGTCCGTTGGAACTCTCGCAGAGGCCCCGAGTACACCTGGGAGCGAGAGGATGAAATCAAGCGAAAATATCCTCATCTCTTTTCTAACCCAACGAGTAACGTAAATTGAAATCCGGGACGGATTTCCCGATTAGCTGGGGAGACTGTGATAAATGGTAATTTTCACGTTGTTAATTAGTAATAAATGAGTATTTATTATTTTTAAGCTGAGCATTTCTATGCGCGTTTGCATGTTTCTGAGTATTTTTGAGCATTTTTGGGAGTTGTTCCGCATACTGTAGCTTACAGTCACTGCAGAAAAAGTTTATTTTTGTCAGTAAGCATAAATTATTCTATTTCTAATAGTTACTGACAAGTTTCGTAATTAACTGAGAGCTTTCTCACATTTTACTGAAAAGCAACCGCACACGCGTACCGACAGCACAGTACATATGGTAGCAGTCAAATAAATATATTTTTGAGTCAGTAATAATATTTTATTACATTTCTGACAAAAACGTGGATAAAAACTTTATTTTACGTATACGTGTCCAAAAACGTCAAACCGGGACTTTACGGTAACGTTTAAGCTCAAACCGACACACGATACACCAACGAGGAGTAAAAATATTTTCCCCCTCCTTTTTCTTGTCCTCTAGCCGGCCCACATAACTCTCCCACATTACATGACAAATTCTTACCACTAACTCAATTTTAATCTTATAAATATAAGTCATTACCTTAAATGTTAAACACACCAAACACTCTTATCCATTTTGCTCTCACCCAACTTCCTAGATCATTTTCTTTCAAAACTCACGGCACATACTAAAATTCCAGGATCCATAAATTTTTGTTGAAGTTCAAGAAAATTGGGGTGTATATTCAAGAGTTTCGGGTTAATTAGAACGTGTTTTGGGCAAATTTGGTGAAATTTGGGTTGTTCTTGGTTCCTCCTAGCTCACGTTAAAACACAAGCATTGTAAGAAAACATCAAATCTTTTCTAATCTTGTTGATTTCATGTTAATTTGATGTCTAATGATGTTACAAATTGTTAAATGTGTATATTTTGTTAAAATGAAAAAGCTAGGGCTTGTTGTTTATTTATATAGTGCTCGACATTTTTGAAGTTTATGTACAAATTAGAGTATTTCTTCCTTGTGTGGTAAATCTTGTTGTATATGGTACCATTTTGATGATACAAATGTGATTAGTGTTAATTACGCGAGATTAAGTTAATATATATACTTATGTGAGTATATACATGAATCGGCCATAATAAAATTACAAAACTATTGGGGTTTTGAAAAACATAAAATTTTGGCTCAAGTGGTGAAATGGTGGAATTAATGCTTAAAAGTTTATTTTGAATAGCTTATTGAATAAGCCATAACTAATTGTGTTTAGCTTATAAAAATATGGTTTTGGGTCGTATGGTGTTATATGGGTCGAACCCATTAAATTTTGGTCATGGTTGACTTTTTGACTTAATAACTTAATTATAAGTGCTTAATTGATATAATTAAAATTCGTGACGTAACTAATTTAACTAAAAAGGGCCTTGGACTTAAATCAATAATTTTGGGCTTATGAACTTTCGGTGACAGTTGGGCCAAGCCCAACCCAACTCGTCACAGTTGCCTTTTTTTTGACCAAATGTGGTAACAAAATGTGTTAAATAAATTTTTAGCAAACTAACGATATATATACCGTAAATTAAAAAGGCTAAATGGTTTTGGACTAAAATTTGAACTATTGGGCTCATTTAATGATTTTCGGCCCAATGAGTAAGTCGGGTGATAAAAATGAGTTTTGAAATATTTTTCGACCCACTATGAATATTTTTACTTAACGATACGATATATATATATATTTAAAACTAGTTTGGACTTGTTTTGATACGCGTTAGTCTCATAAGGGGTAATAAATGAAATTTTGACCAAATCCTTATAAATGTTGACTTTTGAAGGTATATTGACTTTGTATTGAAATCTATTATTGATATTTAAACGTGACGATAATGATATTTATAACGATAAATATATTCACGACGACTAAAATATATATATCGGACAAATTTTGCAAATATAGTTAACAAAGCAAGTTATTTGAGGAAATTGAAACACATGAGAAAATGGAAACATTTGGATAAACGAATGGGTCATGCCCAATTTTCCTAAAATTCCAACATTTAGAGTATTTTCAATAAAAATACTTAACTTGTTTAAATTTTCTAAATACTTAACAATTATTCCAAATTTCTTATAATTAAAATTATATTATAAATAATAAACAATATTTATAATATAATATTCCTCCATTAACACTATTATTTTATTAATTTCTCAAAACTTATTTAATTAATTATAACCCTAATTAATTAAATACATAATTATTAAACTTAACCTAATATATATATATATATATATATATATATATTACTTACGAAATTTTACGTTGAATACTAGCACGGATGTTCTGTCACACGTATTCCCACCGTACACTTTCACCATGAGCCACCACCAAGAGTTACATACGATAAATCATTTTGAAATATACTTTACTATACAGCAAGCAAGAAATACACGAGCACGGGTCACACGTAAATTTTTCAAATAAAGTAAAGACATATAAGACACGAATATTTCGCTAAGACTTACCATACTGATTTAGGTTGTGTGTCAGAGCGGTTGCACTATTTTGTTGATTGATTAGCAGGTTGCTATTGTTTAAGGTGAGTTTATAGCCCCATATTTTTATACGATTTGTTTTATAAGCTTGGAGTGAGAAACATGCAAAACTGTTTTCATGGACCAAAATTGAATTTTGTTTTTAAACACACTTGTATGCAGAAACCTAAGTTTAGCTGAATCCCATTGCGCCCACTATAATCAACCGTCAATTCCCTCTGGGAAACCGTGTGATATAAATAAATCTATTGGGGATGACACCCCCGTTCGGTTGGCTCGGCATAGTCAATGCGAACGTATACCATATGCAAATAGTCCGAGTGTCTGGGGATTAACAATCGTGGGCACCCCTTTATTTGCTAATGCCAGTTTGGCATGCTGCTATGTCTAGTTCGGTTAGATGAGGCTTAGTGTTTGCATTGCGGGATAGTGTGTTATTGCTGAATTGTTTGCTGAATATTGCTATGGTCCATACATGCTTAATTACTTTAAACCTATGAACTCACCAGCGTTAGCTAACTTTTAGCATGTTTTTCTCAGGAAACTGAGGTGTGTTTACTGAAGGCAGGGCATGGCGATGGTCATAATAATTGTTGGAAATGTTTTTATTATTGCGTTAACTCTGAAATTTGGACCGCTTTGTTAAATGGGCTACATTTTTATTTGAAATGAATTTTATGTAAGACAACATGACTTTGAACATGCAATGTATTTTAAAACGGATTTTCAATCCTTTCTCTATATCTTGTGTTGTGATTATCGATTTAGTAGCACCCAAAGTGTATGCTTTCGCAATAATTTGATTTTGGGGGTGTTACATATAAAGCACGTTTAGTGGCTAAAGGATACCGTCAAAAGGAGGGTCAAGACTTCTTTGACACCTATTCACCCTTCACAAGAATAACATCAATACGAACATTAATAGCAATAGCAGCCATTCACAATTTGGAAATACACCAAATGGATGTGAAAACGGCTTCTTGAACGGGGAATTAGATGAAGAAATTTACATGGATCAGCCTGAGGGGTTTGTAACAAAAGGTCAAGAGAATAAAGTCTTTAAGTTAATAAAATCACTTTATGGACTAAAACAAGCTCCAAAACAATGGCATGAGAAGTTTGACAATACACTACTATCCAATGGGTTTAAAATAAACGAATGTGATAAATGTGTTTATATCAAACAATACAAGAACGCCTATGTTATTATATGCCTATACGTGGATGACATGTTAATAATGGGCACAAATTTAGATGTCATAAATCAAACCAAGAAAATGTTACATTCCTCCTTTGACATGAAGGACATGGGAATAGTAGACATAATTCTTGGTGTAAGAGTTAAAAGAACTACAGAAGGTTATATTATGACACAATCCCATTATATTGAAAGCGTACTTAAGAAGTTTGGACACTATGATGACAAGCCGGTTGTCACCCCCTTTGATCCTTCTAGTCATCTTAAAAAGAACCACGAGGATAGTGTGGCTCAACTTGAATATACTCAAGTTCTTGGAAGCCTAATGTATATTATGAATTGTACTAGACCGGACTTGGCATATAGTGTAAGCAGATTGAGCCGATACTCCCACAATCCAGGGAAAGATCATTGGTATGCATTAGTAAGAGTGCTTAGATATTTAAAGCATACAATGAACTACGGGTTGCATTACACACGATATCCCCCTCTCCTTGAAGGATATTGTGATGCAAATTGGATTTCCAAAAACTCTGAGGCAAAATCCACAAGTGGCTATGTTTTTACACTTGGTGGTGCTGCTATATCTTGGAAATCATCTAAGCAAACCGTGACTACCCGTTCTACAATGGAAGCAGAGTTTGTTGCCTTAGATAAAGCTGCTGAAGAAGCTGATTGGCTTAAAAGCTTCCTAGAGGGTATTCCGTTATGGCCTAAACCTGTCACTGCCATTTGCTTACATTGTGATAGCATGGCTGCTCTTACTAGAGCACTAAGCAAGATATACAATGGCAAGTCAAGACATATTAGGCGTAGACACAATACTATTAAAGACTTGCTTAAAAATGGAGTCATTTCCATTAGTTACATAAAGTCAAAGGAGAATATAGCTGATCCCTTGACAAAAGGCCTTAATAGAGAGCAAGTCCTATTCACATTGAGAGGAATGGGCTTAAAGCCAAGACAATGATTCACCACCTGGCGGAAACCTAACCTAGCAACATTGGAGATCCCATGGTCTAGGTTCAAAAGGACAACTAGTTAGGGAAGACTCAACTTAGTGCAAACACAAAGGTATGCTCACTCCTATGATGTCTATTTTGTGTTTCCATAGATGTTTTAGGGATGAATAACTATTCTTAATAATGCTGATAGCTTTTATAGTGGAATAACATATGGATTGTTCCAGATTAGCATTACCTATATGAGATGGATGTGAGGTCGCATCTTTGAGAGCTAATATGGCTAGGTTCTCTAAAAGTATCATGAAGAAAGGATTGTTCACGACCGAAATGAACACAACGGTAAGAAATTCTCTATGTTTAGTTATGATGTGTGTGATACCTCTTGTCTTCTTCTACTACACAACGTGGTTAGTTCAAGACTCTAGTTCACTACCCACAAAGTAGATCCAAGTAGTATTCACACTGAAAGGTTCAAGTTTTAAAACACCTATTCAGATGCATATCATATCTGCCTCCCTTATTTGAATATCAAAGTTCTCTTATTTTCTGTTCAAATGTGGGGTATTGTTGGAACTTTGTTTTGTGTAGTGGGATTGATCCCACATAGAAACCAAGAGAGGAATTTATCCTCTTTATATGCAAACCCACAAGCCTACCTTTAGTTTAGATGGAGGTTGGGCTAAGGGGTTTGGGTTCGGTTTGTGGTATGGATTGGTCTATTTGGGCTTACGATTGGGCTTAAATTAAATATATTTAATGGTCAAAGATTGGGCCTTGGGCCTCTGGGGCTCTGTTGACTAATTAACTATTTTCAATTAACCCTAATCACGAATTTATTTTTTATAGATAAATTTTGTGAAACGTTTTTAATCAAACGTTGTGTCTTTTGCAGAAGGGTTGTAACTGTTGGTTTGACAGTTATGTCAGTTACCAACAAAACCTATATACATGATTGCCATCATTCTTGAAAAGGTTAATCACAAAAAATTACATACACACAAAATACAAATTCGTTGAAGGAAGCAATTGGAGAATTTCGACAGAATCAAGAACACGTCTTGATTGTGATTGCTGTATCATCAAAGCAGATTCCGTTCACCGGAAATTTTTGTTTTAGGACACTGCATACGCAGGCCTCAATCTGTAGATAAACATAGATCGTTTATGTAGTCAATTCATCAAACAAGTACGTTTCTATGTTGTAATTTGATCTTGTATTTATATTTGAATTCGTGAATTCTGTTTATTTATATATTTTCGTTTGATTAGTAAATTTTGTTATAACAAGATCAATATTCAAACAATTAGAATATATTCATATAATAACATTCTAATTCACTGTTTTTTAATGGTTTTCAAATCAGCAAAGACAATATTCGGGTTCATGATAACATTAAACATTAGCTAAATTTCCGACAATGCGATAGACATTCGGGATTTCCTATTTCTCTTGATGATCGAGCAACCATATATGTACTTGAAACGACGACTTAGAATATAACATTATTGATTATATAAGTCAAAGTTGACATTTAGTATGTTTTTGAATAGATTATAAATGTGATTGAATAACATATACTGGTACCTTCTTAGTATACATACAATATTATCATTAGAAAATAGTAATTAACAAAAAAATATTGAGAGCGTTTATAAATATCATGAGAATAAAGGTCCTTAATCGGTTGGCGGCAAAATTATTATAGTTTATTACTTTAATACGTAATGAATCATGAGAGCTAATATTCAAATTATGTTAGACTTAAGGCCGGGCACAGTCGTGACCGAGCACGACCTTGCCACATCAGTTTTTTTATCTCCGACGACCTGACGACGACCAACACAGTCGGTGACCAAGTTAATTTTTTTTTAATAAATAGCTAACGTTCGGATTTTTTGGATTTGTGTGAGTGTAAATATCGGTCACAAAAGTGACCCTTCTCTCCAATTTCATGACCGACGACCGACCAAGACCCGAATCCCGCAATCGAGACGATCGATCCAAAAATCGGTCGACCGACCCATGGTGACCGAGGACTGTGGCTAGCTTAACAATCAATCTTTTAAGAGCGTAATCTCTTTATATGAAGACATCATGAATCATGATTTAAGAAATATAATTTAGAGTAAATTACATGGATGGTCCCCGTGGTTTGTCAAAAGTAACAACCTTTGTCCCTCGAAGTTTAAAGTTGCACTGGTAGTCTCTAAGTTGGTAAACAAATAACACCAACGGTCCATTAGTTTAACTGGTGTTAAGTGAGTTCGGTTATAATTTACACGTTAGCCCCTTTGGTTAAATATCGTTGCATCGTTTATCCTTAATAATAACGGCTGTTTATAATTTAAAGTTTCCATATGTTTTTAACCGTTTTCGTCCATTTTTATATGTTTTCTTATGTTTTTATCCGCTTTTCTACGTTTTTGACCTTTTTAATGCATTTTCGTCCGTTTTTTATCCTTTTTCGTCCGTTTTTATACGTTTTTGACATTTTTTATGCATTTTCGTCCGTTTTCTTACGTTTTTATATGTTTTCATCCGTTTTTTATACGTTTCCATACACTTTTATATGTTTTCGCCCGTTTTCTAACATTTTTATACGTTTTGTCCGTTTTTATCCGTTTTTCATGCGTTTTTATCCGTTTTCGTCCGTTTTTATATGTTTTCGTCCGTTTTAATACATTTTTATCTGTTTTTGTACGTGTTCAGCCCTTTTTTCGTTTTTCTTAAGTTGTCATACATTATTATTCGATTTTATACGTTTTCTTACGTTTTTATCCGTTTTCGTCCGTTTTTATACGTTTTGACCATTTTTATACGTTTTCGTCCGTTTTCTTCTGTTTTTTCTTAAGTTGTCGTACGTTATTATCCGTTTTTATATGGTTTCTTACGTTTTTATCCGTTTTCATCCATTTTTATACGTTTTTACCGCTTTTATACGTTTTCATCCGTTTTCTTACGTTTTTATCCGTTTTATACGTCTTCATACGTTTCTATACGTTTTTATAACGTTTTCGCCCGTTTTCTTACATTTTCCTACGTTTTCCTACATTTTTATCCGGGATAAAAATGTATAAAAACGGATGAAAACGTAAGAAGACGTATAAAAACATATAAAAACGAATGAAGACGTATAAAAACGTAAGAAAATGGACGAAAACGTAAAAAACAGACAAAAACATATCAAAACGTATGGAAACGTATAAAACGGATGAAAACGTATACAAACGGACGAAAACATATAAAAATGAACGAAAACGGATAAAGACGTAAGAAAACGGATTAAAACGTAAGAAAACATACGAAAATGTAAAAAAAGGGATGAAAACGTATAAAAATGGACGAAAATGTATAAAAACGGATAAAAACGTATAACAACTTAAAAGAAAACGTACGAAAATGTATAAAAACGGATAAAACGTATGACAACTTAAGAAAAACAGACGAAAACGTAAAAAACGGACAAAAACATATAAAAACGGACGAAAGATAGATAAAAACGGATGAAAACAGATAAAACGTATGAAAATGTAAGAAACAGGTGAAAACGTATAAAAACGGATAAAACGTATAAAAATGTAAGAAAAACGGATGAAACGTTTAAAAACGGAAAAAAGGATAAAAACGCAAGAAAACGTATAAAAACGGACGAAAACGTACAAAAACGGATAAAAACGTTTGACAACTTAAGAAAAACGGACGAAAACGTATAAAAACGGATAAAAATGTATGAAAACGGATGAAAAGAGACGAAAACGTAAAAAAAACGGACGAAAACGCAAGAAAAAAACGGCCGAAAACGTATAAAAAACGGTCAAAAACGTATAAAAACGGACGAAAACGGATTAAAACGTAAGAAAACGTATAAAAACGGACGAAAACGTGTAAAAATGGATAAAAACATATGGAAACTTTAAATTATAAACAGCCGTTATTATTAAGGATGACCGATGCAACGATATTTAACCAAAGGGGCTAACGTGTAAATTATATGGGAACTACTTAACACCAGTTAAACTAAAGGACCGGTGGTGTTATTTGTTTACCAACTTAGGGACTACAAGTGCAACTTCAAACTTCGAGGGACGAAGTTTATTACTTTTGACAAACCACAGGAACCATCCATGTAATTTACTATATAATTTATTAGATGTATTAGTTTTAAGGCTGTATCTATACTGGATTTGAATTTTGAGGCAGTATCCATGATCTATAAAATAATTTAGTATTTTTTTTTTTTTTTTTTTTTTTTTTTTTTTAAATGGCAACTAACTATCTAACAATTTATACACTACAACTAGCTCACATGTTATAAGCAGGACTTGAAACTACAACAATTTAATTACGAAGTTTTTCACACAATAAAAAGTACCATTAAGACACAATCCTTTTAGTAAAGTAATAATTTAGTATGATGACATGAGGTGATCTGGAGGATTAATATTTTATTGAAGAAATTGAATAAATAAATATACAACTACAGATTAATAAACATAAAAGGATTAGTCAATGTTTTAAAAATGTCTTCTAGGAGGATTAAGCTTATACTACTTATTATACAAACCAGGCGTTCTCCATGCTGTTTTTTTTTCCTCCGTGCATACATTAGAAAATCCACATTTTCTTGAAATTAGTTTATCTAAAATTTCGTTTTTGTAGATGTTTGATCTAAAACTATTATTGTTTTATATGTTATAACTGTTTATACATTCTCATTGTTGTGCAAATAAATAACAAGCATTCAATTTCTAGAAATCATGAGTGACAAGATACATATTAAAAACAAATACTACCAACATACGGAGTATTTCTTATGTTTAGCTCTTTTGACTTTGATTTTAGTAGACGATAAGGATAAGGTTTGAAACCATTAGTGTTGACCAATGATTTATGTGGTATGGGCGTATGGCAGACTCATTAGTTTTAGTATTATTTAGTAAGGATTTAGGTTTGGCCGTTTGGGTTTACCATGTTGTTAGAGATATTCAATGTAAGTTTATAGACCATGTTTATAAAGGGGTGATTATAGCCGAACACCCCCTGTAGGGGGTGTGTTGACTTTCACCTGCTACCGCCGCTTGTACTGTCTGCTTTATCGGATTGTACATTTCATCAAAATAGAGGGGGCCTACCCACTTGGGGGTGTTACTATAGTAGGACCCTTATAAAGCCCAAAGTGATCTAGTTTTCCCTTCAAGTTTATTCACTACATTCATTACGATACCGGAATGGATACGATCTCCACCAAGCATATGTAATGCTTTAGCTAGTACACGTAATTGCATGTATTGCGCGATGGATGTGAAAAAGTAAGCCATTATTTCGGCAATAATGAGCCAAGTTAGTATTTATAGTGAATCCCCTTGATAGGTAGTCATGCATCACCCTGATAGGTAGTCATGCATCATGATAGGAACTTCCAATTCTCTGGCAAATACATCCTATTTCATCATTTATTCGCATGTACCTACAGTAGCATTCAAGTAATGCTCTTTGATTTTACCTGTTTAAGCTTGTGATTTATAATTCGACACAAAATAAGAAACAGTCTCTCCAAACGCATAGATGATTGGAAGTTCATGTTCTCATCATCTTTAGTAAAATCAAGGCCACCACGAATACATTCATTAATAGTTCTACCACAGTTTTTAGCGGATAACCTTAGGTTAATAGTACATCTCAATAGAGGGCGACCATACTTGTTCAATTTATCTCTTTGAACAAGGATACCGTGAGGCAGACCGTGGAAAGTTCTAACATACGCAGTAGGAATTCGCAAAAGTGACATGAAGCTTGAGTGAAATTCTTGTACATAAACTATTGGAGCACCAAATTTATAGAAATGAAAGAGTAACTAGCTCATGTGCACGGACTAAAGACACTCAGACATAGTAACTAAGGTGTGTCTAATCAACTTATTAACCAATAATATAATGTTAAATTAGTTAGTTGTGACTTGAGATGTTTGTGGACTACAAGAAGTTTATAGCATTGGAGATGCTTTTAGTTAGAATTTTACGGTAGATATGCACGTATAAATTTTTAAAAACATTCAAGGAAAACCACGAAAATCCCATAAGACCAAAACGTTTGTTTGTATGTCAAGAGTAAACATACCAATAGTAGGTAGGGGTGTTATCGGGTCGGGTTATCGGGTCTGTCGGGTCGGGTTGAGTCGGGTTTGGATTTTTTAAAAACTCACCCGACACCCGACCCGATAAGGATTCGGGTCTGTCGGGTCGGGTGGTAGTCGGGTCGGGTTATGTCGGGTCGGGTGATTCGGGTTATCGGGTGACCCGATAGTAAATGTGGCCACTGTGGAAGAAATTTGAGTGTGTTTGGATGTTAGAATCAGAACCTGTTCGGCTTCCATATATAAAGCGAACGGTGCCTAATAAGAGAAAGAAAAGCAACGACCAATGTGCATTTCTAATGTAACTGATGAAGCAAGTGAGGTTCATTAAAAGGAAAGAGCTTATAAGATATACCTAAATGAAGGGAGGTGGTAAGCATGCGAGTATTTTGAAATTTTATGATCACACAATCGTCTACCTAATATGTTTTGAGAGAAAGAATCAGAAATAAATGAAAGTGACAGGTTAATTTAAACAAATGTAACCATTGAAACATGCAATGCAATGCCACTTTAATCTTCATAAGTCAATGAGTGTTAGGATCGGAAATACGTAGCTAAGGTATGAGATTATTAGTATATCTTGATGATGGGTATATTTGTTTTAATCCTACATTTTAATAACCTACACGTTATCACAACTGTTATTTTGTTTTTAGAATTTCTTCTGCTATTATAAATAAACTTCAACATTACAACTAATTGTATGTATGAGTTCAAATATTCTGGTGTTTTCCTGTTGTTAACTTGAACTGCTACTGTACATAGTATACATAACATCATTTTTACATCAACCAGCACACTGATGATCACAGGCTTCCTTCTACCTAAAATGTGCATGGCAAGCATCAGCATAAAAAATACTAAGATCTAATAATTAAAATTGTCGGGTCTTATCGGGTTGACCCGATAACCCGTATAATATTTTTTATTTAACCCGAACCCGACCCGATAACACTATCGGGTTATCGGGTTCGGGTCAAAACAACCCGACTAGATTTTTTGACCCGATTAGACCCGACCCGATCGGGTTCGGGTTCGGGTCGGGTTGACCCGGCCCAAATGACACCCCTAATTCCAGACATTAAAAATTGCAGTATTACAGACTATTAAATTCAAGAAGTACCTTACAAGCCAAAGAACAAAGAAAATATAAAGTAGCAAACACCGGTCTAATAAAGCTAAACCAATTTAGTCTGATTGAAAAAATTTATATCTAAAATAACATAGCAAATGTGAATGATTCTTCAATTGTAAAGATTGGAATTCAACAACAAACTTGTATTATATGCTAGAACAAGTCAAGGAATTAATTTGTTATTGGTAGAACTTTGAATGAAAACAATATCGCACGAGACAGTTTAAGGATGATTATGAGGCATCTAAACGGTTAATAGACAAATATGTTACTAAAGTTTGCCAAAATATTCGCCTAAGTTACTAAAGTTTAAACCATTACAAATAGGTTACTAAAGTTTGGTCTCCGGTTACATAAGTTACTGAACATTTTAAATGATGACATGACTTATTTTTTAAGTACAAAATGATCATTTTCGTTAGCCGGGTTTCACGGATTTAGTCCCTAGACACTATTTCTGTTAATTTGACCGTTTTTATACGTTTTCATATGTTTTTACCCGTTTTATATGTTTTCATACGTTTTTATACGTTTTCATACGCTTTTATCCGTTTTCGTACGTTTTATCCGTTTTCGTACGTTTTATCCGTTTTTATCGGTTTTTATACGTTTTCATATGTTTTTATCCGTTTTCGTCCGTTTTTATATGTTTTCATATTTATTTACCCGTTTTTATACGTTTTCGTTCGTTTTTATACGTTTTCCGTCCTTTTCTTACGTATAAAAACGGACAAAAACGTAAGAAAACATATGAAAACATAAGAAAATGGACGAAAACGTATAAAAATGGATGAAAACACAAAAAAATTGATAAAAACGTATAAGAACGGATAAAAACATATGTAAACATAAAAAAACAGACGAAAACGTATGAAAAAAATAAGAAAACAGTCGAAAACGTAAGAAAAACTGACGAAAGCGTATAAAAATGGATGAAAAAGTATAAGAATGGATGAAAATGAAAAAAAACGTATAAAACGGACGAAAGGTATAAAGACGGTTGAAAACGAATAAAAACATATGAAAACGTAAAAAAATGGATGAAAACATAAGAAAAACTAGCGAAAGCGTATAAAAATAGATAAGAAAAAGTATAAGAACAGATGAAAACATATAAAAACGGGTGAAAAAGAAAGAAAAATGGACGAAAACGTAAAAAAAACAAACGAAAACGGATAAAAACGTATGAAAACGTATAAAAAATGGGTAAAAACATATGAAAACGTATAAAAACGGTCAAACTAACCAAAATAGTGGTCTAGGGACTAAATCCGTGAAACCTGGCTAACGACAAGGACCGTTTTGTACTTAAAAAATAAGCCATGTCATCATTTAAAATGTTCAGTAACTTATGTAATCGGAGACCAAACTTTAATAACCGATTTGTAACGTTTTAAACTTTAGTAACCGAAGCGAACATTTTGTCTAACTTTGGTAACATATTTGTCTATTAACCCGGCATCTAAATTCTAAACTCGTTATATATGTACGAGTCAAATGCACGAGACTTTGAATAAACCTACTCGATCTATTTTCATATATTTTTATAATTTCTTTTGGGTAATAAAACGACTTTTTCCATGAACGAAAAATGGAAAAATGCTTAGGCTGATATATGCAGATAGTAATTAACCAGAAATCAGTTATGAAATGTGGCTAATTGTAGATAAAAAACAGGGGATCACAAAGAAGAGAAATGAAACCGTATTTGATACCAATGATTCACAAAGTTGTAATGGAATTAAGAGAGAGGAAATATTACAATCTGGAATTAGTGAATGAATTACAAGAGGAATGACTAGGTACATTTATACAGAAGTGGAAAGGATAAAAGAGGAAAACAGATTTTCCCGCCAAAAGTCATAACAGACTTTTGGCTTTGTAGCTCACATGTGCAAATCATGTGACCTAGCAGTACTAACTATATATTGCTAGCAGTATTAACTATATACTAGCAGTATTAACTTCACTTGGCTTGTATCAAATCCCTTCCCCTTAACGTTTGACAGTCCACAGTCAAGCACCTTCAGTGGTCTCCTCTTGATCAAACTCAGGATACTCTTTTAGTAACTCAGTGTAAAGTTCTCAAGTAGCCTCATTTTCACTACCATTAGACCATTGCACCAGTACATAAACAGCAGGCTTGTTGTTCACATTTTCCAACCTTCTGTCAATGATTTTTAGTGGAAACACTGATAGTTGACCTTCATTATCACACATGGGAAGGATTCCAGGCTTGTCGACCACACCTTTGCAGAGCTTAAGTTGTGACACATGGAAGACTGGGTGTATTTGGCTACCACTAGGAAGCTGTAGTTTATAGGCCACATTGCCAATTTTCTCCAAGACTTTAAAGAGGCCATAATACTTAGCTGAAAGCTTGTTGTAGGAGCTTTGTCTGGCTGTAACTTGCTTGTAAGGCTGCAATTTCAGATAGACCCAAACACCGTCTTCAAAGTTTCTATCAGTTCTATGTTTATCTGCCAAGCTTTTCATTCTATCTTGTGCCCTTTTCAAATGGAACTTAAGCATGTTAACCACCTGTTCTCTGGCCTGCATTGTCCTGTCTACAGCCTCAACTGAGCTTTCACCAGGTAAGTAAAGCATATGAATGGGTGGTGTTTGGCCATATAACACTTCAAATGGGGTGGTTTGAATTGCAGTATGAAAGTTGGTGTTGTACCAAAACTCTGCCATAGATAGCCATTGTGTCCACTCCTTTGGATTCTCACCAGACATACACCTCAAATAACACTCTAAACACCTATTCACCACTTCAGTTTGCCCATCTGTTTGAGGGTAATAAGCTTTTGACATTTGTAGTTTCACTTTCAAGGCCTTGAACAATGACTGTCAAAAAGCACTTAGAAATACCTTATCTCTGTCACTTACAATGGTGTTTGGCAAACCATGTAACTTGTAGATGTTATCTAGAAACACTTGTTCTATTTGTGCAGCTGTGAAAGGGTGTTGAAGAGGAATAAAGTGAGTATACTTACTGAGCCTATCCACCACCACAAGTATAGCAGTCTTTCCATGAGATTTTGGCAGTCCCTCCAAAAAGTCCATGGATATGTCACTCCACACTTTCACTGGTATAGGCAATGGCTGCAAAAGCCTTGGATAAGCATTAAGACCAGGTTTTTGTCTATGGCACACATCACATTCCCTGACCCATTGTTTGACTACTTTTCTCATTCCCTTCCAATAGCAAATAGAACTCATCTTCTGCACAGTTACTTGAACACCAGAATGCCCACCAACTGGTTCATTGTGAATTTGTGAGAAAATTTGTTTTCTGAGTGACTCATTGTCTCCCACCACCAACTTGCCTTTTCTTCTCAACTGCCCATTTGACTAAGTATACTTTGAGGACTGAAAGTTGGAATTCTCAAACTGCTTGATTACCTTGGCCAATTTCTCATCTGCTACCCAACTGTCTTCAATCTGTTTGAGCAGTCCAGTAGTCACATTAGTAGCTATCATTGCCAACAGTTGACCCTGCATTTCTTTTCTAGACAAAGCATCAACCACCACATTCTCACTCCCCTTCTTATAAACAATCTCATAGTCATACCCCAGCAGTTTAGGCCGCCATTTTGCTTGAAATAGGGTAGTGAGTCTTTGGTCTAACAAGTACTTTAGGCTGAAATGGTCAGTTTTGATTTTGAAGTGCCTGTCCATCAAATAGCCCTTTCACTTTTCTAATTCCATGATAACAGCTAGAAACTCCTTTTCATAAGTAGATTGAGCTTGATGTTTGAGAGATAAATCCTTACTCAAGTATGCTAATAGGTGACCCTCTTGCAACAGTACATCACCAATTCCAGTTCCACATGCATCAGTCTCTACAGTGAACTCTTTGTCAAAGTTTGGCAATCCCAATACTGGTGCTTGTACCATGGCTAACTTCAGTTCTTCAAAGGCTTCTTGAGCTGATTCAGACCATTCAAATGAATTTTTCTTCAATAGTGGAGTTACAGGTTTACTTATGATTCCATACCCCTTGATGAACCTCCTATAGTAGCCTGTAAGCCCCCAAAAACCCCTTAATTGCTTCACATTCTTGGGTGTAGGCTACTCTTTCATGGCTTCAATCTTAGAAGGATCTGCAACAACACCTTTATCAGTAATTATGTGCCCCAAATACTCTACTTGAGACACTGCAAAAGTACACTTACTCCTTTTTGCAAACAAGGTGTGAGTCTGCATAGTTTGCAAAATAAGTCTAAGGTGCTCCATATGTTCTTCAATGGACTTGTTGTAGATCAGTATATCATCAAAGAAAACCAGTGTGAATTTCCTCAAGTAGGACTTAAAAACTTCATTCATTAGTGACTGAAAGGTTGAATGAGCATTGGTGAGACCAAATGGCATCACTAAGAACTCATAGTGACCATCATGTGTTCTGAATGCAGTTTTATGAATGTCTTCTTCCTCATTCTGATTTGGTGGTATCCAGACCTTAATCAAGCTTGGAAAACACCACTGATCCATGTAATTCATCTATCAACTCCTCAATCATAGGTATAGAAAATTTGTCTTTAACTGTACTTTTATTCAACTGCCTGTAGTCAACACACATTCTCCAACTACCATCCTTCTTTTTTACCATAACTATGGGTGAGGAGAAAGAACTTTGATTAGATCTAATCACACCAGCCTCCAATAACTCTTTTACCATCTGCTCAATGGCATCCTTTTGGCTAGGAGGATGCCTGTAGGGTCTGATGTTGACTAGAGGAGTGTTTGGCATAAGGGGAATGTGATGGTCATGTGACCTTTTAGGTGGTAAAGCAGTAGGAATTTCAAACACACCCTTAAAATCATTCAATACTCCCTCATTCTTTTGTGGCTCAACCATACTCTTCCCAACTATGTTACATAATGACACAGGGCAGATACAGAATGACATAGAATTCAACATAGCACTAGTTTGATCCTTTGGCTGCATCCACTGAAGTGTAGCTTGTTGAGAACCTCTTAACAACCTCTTCTTATTACCCACATAGAATCTCATGGTCAATTTGTCAAAATTCATCATGATTTCCCCCAAAGTGGATAACCACTGAATTCCCAACACTACTTCACAGCCCCTTCATGTCTTCTTGAACATTATCAATCTTGAAAAAGTGTTTGCATCTGAACAACCAACTCTTGACATCATCCCCCATTGAATCTTGGAAACTCAATCTTGGACATCCTTCCATACTGTGTAGCCATTGGACCACCATTCCTTCCACCATTACCATGATTACCGTGACTAGCCCCTGTTGGGAATTAAATTAAGTAGTTGGTACGGTTCTGTATAAGTTAGTACGGTTGAAGTGTTGCTGAAGAATACATCGACAGTTGGTACTGTTGATGAAGACAGTTCGTACTGCTTATAAGATTAAGATGAAACCGTATGAAGATAAATATGGAATGGATATGATGTATATCTTATTTGTATAGATTGATACGGTAGATTGTTTACTTGTAAAGGACTCTTTGTGCTATAAAAAGAGATCATTAGTTAGGGTTTATATATATCCATACGTATATGTATCATTAAGAGCTTCACGTTTTTCATTGTAATCGTTCAATATATTGAAGCAAAGTGTTTGGTTAAACATTGTCTTGTTATTCTTACTGTTACATTCATACGATCACATACATTTACCAAACATATATTCTTCTAAGTACTTGGTAGTAAATTCCGCGTGCTATCAAGTATATACTCAAAGTATCTCTAACACAACTCGTGTGTTTAGATCCGGTCAAGTGGTATCAGAGACAGGTTTCTGATACTTTGATTTAGAAGATCCAGAAGTATTCATTAACTTACTACCAAGAAGATGGACATGGAGACACCACAAACCTCAATCCTTGCTAAACTCCCTATGCTGAAACAGAATGAATACGATTTATGGCGGCTCAGAATAGAGCAATATTTCATGGTGCAAGACTATGCATTATGGGATATAATTATCAATGGTGATTCATTCAAACCAATTCCAACTGAGGAAACACATGCTGATGGCTCAAAGACAACAAAGCTCAACACTGAGCTTGTTACTAATGAGGAGAGAATCAAAAAGAAGAATGATCAGAAGGCTAGGATTTTGTTACTAATGGCAATTCCTAATGATCAAGTGCTGAACTTTAGCCAATATGAGACTGCTAAGACCCTTTTTGAAGCAGTGGTGGAAAGATTTGGTGGCAATGAAGCTACCAAGAAGGCACAGAGAACTTTACTTAAACAAAGTTATGAGAACTTCACTGCAACAAGTAATGAAACTTTGGACCATATCTTTAATAGGCTTCAAAAGATCATCAGTCAACTTACTGTGTTGAAGATTGTGATTCCACAGGAAGACCTCAACATGAAGTTTCTAAATAGTTTACCTGCTGAATGGAACACTTATGTTGTGGTTTGGAGCAATAAACCAGAGCTGGAGAAAATGACATTGAATGAGCTTTACAACAATCTTAAGATTGTTGAGCAGAAGGTGAAGAAGAGTGGTAGCACCAGTTCTAGTTCAGGGAATATGGCTTTCTTATCTTCTTCAAACAGTTCGAATCATGAAGATGAAGAAGCAGTTGGTACTGCTAAACCAACAGTTAGCACTGCTAGTGTAAAAACTAGTACTGCTGGCTTGACTGAAGAAGCCATATATGCATTTGTGTTAGAACAATATGGTGGGTCTAAGATCTTTAATGAAGATCTTCTTCAAATTGCTGAAGATGATTTGGAAGCTATGGATTTAAAGTGGCAGTTGGCTTTGATAAGCATCAGGGCTAAGAAGTATTACCAAAGGACTGGGAATAAGATTACCTTTAATGGAAGAGATGTTGCTGGGTATGATAAGTCTAAGGTGGAGTGCTATAATTGTCACAAGATGGGGCACTTTGCCAGGGAATGTAGAGGTCCAAGAAAACAAAGCAACCAGGGTCAAGGGTTTAAGAATCAACAAGGAACAAGGAGAACAGTTAATGTTGAAGAGCCTTCTTCCAAGGCTATGGTAGCTGTAGATGGAGCTGGATTTGATTGGAGCTTCATGGAGGAAGAATAGGAACCAGCTAACTTGGGTTTGATGGCTTTCTCAGACTCTGAGGTACATATTGTTCAAAAATGTTCAAATATTTGTTCTGCTTTAAAAGATTATGAGTGTCTTAAGAAACAGTATGATGATCTTAGAGTAGAATTTAATCAAGTAAATTTTAGTCTGGCAAATCATAAAAGAGGACTAGCTGTTTTGGAAGAACAAATTGTGTTTTATAGACATAATGAGTCAAACTTCTCTGATGAGATAGGTGTTTTAAAAAGGGATTTGCAACTAAAAGATGATAAAATGAGTGGACTTGTATATGAACTAGAGAAGCTTAAAAAGGAAAAAGAAAATATTCAGTCAAGTGTTGATACTCTTGAACATACTTCAAAGGGAGTTCAGAAAATAGTAGAGAATCAAATACTTAACAAAGCTAAGTTTGGTTTAGGGTATAAGTCAGTTGCACCCCCTCTTAGAGGAATGTTTGTTCCACCAGGAATTGATTTAGCTCATACAGGTTTAGAAGAGTTTAAGGATATGGATTTTCCTGGATATGGTGTTAAAGTGAGTGAGAATCCTGTCAAATTTTTTAAGGAGGAAGATTCTTTTGTGAGTGCTAGTGATAAATCTCTTTCTGAGGAAAAGATGTCCTCTGATAGGAACTCAGATGCACCAACTATTGAGGATTGGACATCTGATGATGAGGATGCAAAGGTTAAAGTCAAACCTAATGTTGTTAAGGTAGAAGTTAAACATGCTCCTAAAGTGGTTAAGACTGAAAACATAAAACCAGTTAGGAAAAGTGTTTAATATGCTGAGATGTATAGGACTAAGAACAGATCACCAATTTTTTAGGGTAGTCATAGGAACTGGAATCACTCAAAATCTAAGCAAATGGATGATAAGTTTGTTATGATTAGAAAAGTGTGCTTTGTTTGTGGAAGTTTTGATCATATGGCTGCTTATTGTGATTCTAACCCATGGAAAAAGAGGGTTTCTGGGAATACAACGGTGAATTGGAATAACAATGCTAGGGTAACTCAAAATAGTCCAACTAGATTGACAAGCCCTAATGCAAATCATAAGATGTCACCCAAAGCTGTTATGTTAAAGACTGGCATCAAAACAGTTTCAACTGCTAGTCAAAATAAGTGGTTTAATAACAAGCAAACTGTTTCAAATGAAAAACAATTTTCAAATCATGTACAAACAGTTAAAAGGCATTTTTATAAGAAAACAACAATGACTAATCAGAAATGGGTGCCTAAATTTAAACAAGCAGTTCCAACTGCTAGACCAGCAAATCCTACTGCTAGGCACCTAAATGTTAAGGGAAAAAGGGGCAATGCTGTCAAGGCCTCAGCACATTGGGTTAGAAAATCTACCAAACCCAATGGTGCATCAATGAACTCCAACAAATTTTCTCATCTTGATGCACAAGGCAGATCCAAACCAGTGATGGTTTGGGTCCCCAAAAGAAACTAACACCTTTATTTTGTGTGTAGGAACATCCTTCAAATGGTGAAGAAGATAGAGGATACTCAGACAGTGGATGTTCTAGGCACATGACTGGCAACATGTCCTATCTTTTAGATTTCATAGCATTGGATGGTGGACCAGTTGTCTTTGGTGGTGGTGTTGGTGGACGGATTACTGGTAAAGGTGTCATAAAAACTGGTAATCTTGATTTTGATAATGTGTATTTTGTACCAGAGTTAAAGTACAACCTCTTTAGTGTGTCACAGATATGTGATAAAAAGAATAAGGTTCTTTTTACTGATACTGACCGTCTTATTCTTTCTCCTGATTTCAAGCTACCTGATGAAAATCAAGTATTGCTTAAAATCCTCAGAAAGGGTAATACATACAGTATTGAGATGAACAACCTTGTTCCTAAAGCAGGTCTTACTTGCCTTGTTGCAAAAGTGGTATGTGTTAAATTACACATACCTTTTACCTATTTAAACGGACCAAATAGACCAAAAACCGACCGAATATGCCAAATATATGTTGTTTTTGTGTTTGTGAATATGCAGGTACGGATATCTAGAAAAATGGATAAAAATCAAGAAAAAGACAAAGACGAGCACGGGAAATGGAAAAGAGCTCAAAAGCCGGAACCCGGGAAGAAATTCACGAGTTTGGTTCGAGATATTGCTCAAAAATCACAATGGCCCTTGGATTATTTAATATTGGCAAAATTGGTCCTTTGATTAAATTTGAAGATGTGGCAGTTGGGTCCCCGAACTTACAACAATTACACTTTTGGTCCTGGGTTAAACCTAAATATATCCTAATCCTAAACTTATACCTACAACCGGATCTACTACTAAACCCATCCAAATAAACCCACAAATCCCTATAAACCCACTAAAGCCCAACCAAAAAATTAATAATAACCCAGCCCAACTACCAAAAACCCGACCCACCCACCTTTAAATAAAACTAACCGGGGTCAACTTCCCCCTTTCAAGTCAAATTCTCAATTAAAAATCAAACCCAACCCTAACCACTATTCCACCTTCTTCCTAACCTTAATCCCGCGCCATTAAACCTGCTAATCACTCAACCGTCCATTTCACTCTCACTACCGGCCAAAAAAACCACATGGTTGTTGTCTCACCCCGTCCACCTCATCAATCCGAGGACCACTTTGATCCAACGACCAAGAATACAAGTTGTGGGGAGCAAGAAAACATCCAAGGGTCAAGATTGAAGCACAAGAACTCCCCTCACAAAGAAAGCACAACAAGAAGCCTATATATGTAGCAGTTTATTTTTTTTAGTTTTTTTTTTCTTGTCCACTTTTCATGTCTTAGAAAAGTTAGACCTTTTAATTGTTTGATGTTTTTTTTGTAGTATTTTAATTTAAGTTGTAATTTACTCTCATTTAATTTCCTGTTAATTCAAGTTTCAAGTTTTCCTTGTTTTCTGGGTGGTCAACCTTTGGTCAACAGCTTATAGTACTGCTTATTTTCTGCTGAATTCTTGCTTGATACTGTTTTTTATTGCTTCTTGTTAGAATTAGCTAGAGGCCTTTGTTTCTCTTTTTCTTGTTAGTTTAGAATTGGTTTAGAATTCGTTTCTTGTTTCTGTGCTTTGTTTCTCTTTTTTGCTTGATACTGCTTTAATCTGGAGAGTTGTGGTTAAGTTTCAAAAAAAAATAAAGAAAAAAAATGGTTTGCAAAAATTTGCCTTGCCTGGGATTCGAACCCAGGTTAGTGAACTCACAACTCCAAATCCTTACCACTGCACTCCCTTAGTTTTTTAGTTAAGTGTTACATTAATTAAATTAAAACCACCTTTTCTTTCTTTTGTACCCTTTTAGCTTATCCGAACTAAACTACTTATTCCCAGCTTATTGAAATAAGCTGGGATACTTTTTGTATTTTTCATAACTTCATTTTAGTCTAAAGTGTTTCAGAAAAAAATTTCGGAATTTTAAAATTAGTTTTAGTATTTTTAGTAATTTAATTTAGTTTAAATCATATTTAATTCATAAAAAAAATTATTAAAAAGTCAAAAAATTATTTTTCTTTTTTTTCCAAAATTTTCTTTTGTCATTTAGGGCGTAGGAAAATTAATTGGATACCCGTAGGATTAATATTTCTTAGATTTTACGTTTTAGTTTGGTACGTTTACGTTTTTAATTACGTTATTTAGTTTAATTGTAATTTTTAGGGTTTCCTTAAGCCTAATCATTTTCCCGTAGTTTTAAGATTTCCTTAGCCTAATTATTTTGGTACCCGTAGGTTTATTTTTCGTAGATTGTTACGTTTATGCTCGTTTTTCGTTTCCGTTTTACGTTATTTTTAATTTTCGTCTTCGTAGATGTTAGAAACCAATCAACCCTCGTTATTTCAAGCATTTTAATTCCAAACCTCAAACGATATCCTCAATTTCACGCCTCGCAGGGAGAACGACCCGGGTATTCGCTTATCCGGTTATTACAATTGGTTGTTTTTGCGTTAATGGTTTCAAGTTGACTTTTCTTCGTGAGAAGTTTGACTTGTGATTACTTTGACCCAAATTTAACCGACTATCAAAATGGCGCGCGCTGCGGGGAGGTGTGTTGCGACAATATCGTTACGGTTTGACGATTAGTGACTTGAAGATCCTTCCTCGTGAAGTTTCGTATATATCTTGTGAATATTTTTGTCCAAAAATCCAAAAAAAAAAAAATTAATTAAAAAACCTTGAAAACCCAAAAAGATTTTCTTTTCAAAAATTATTTTCCCTTTTCTTTTAAATGTTTCAAAATTTTAAAAACCCAAAAATATTCTTCTTATTCCTCTTATCCGTTTAATTCTTTATCTCTCACCCTCTATTTGTTTAATTCTATCTTCTTAACCCTCATTAACGTTTAATTCTCATGTCGTCACTGGGCTATACTTGTTTTGATTGTAAAAGCCCGTTGATTGACAGTCTTCGTTGTTCAAAGTGTGCGTGTGAGCGGTGTGGAAATCACAACCCAAGAGGATCTTGTTATTGGTGTGAAGTAGCCCTCAAAGAGCTTAATTCCATCGATAATTCTCAAAGTTTTTCCGAACACCCTCCACAACCCCAGCCATCCTCACTCACTCAGCATAAGTGCTTTGTATGTGGAGATCCGTTGGGGGATGATTCACACTGTGAACGATGCTTCTGCAAAGGATGTGGGTTTACCCATGGACTTTGCGTGTGTTGCACTTCTGAAATCGAAAATACAAATGCTTATTCAGATTTTCAAAATGATTTCAACCCTCCTCAAGATTCATTTTGGCAAGAACCATGTTATCAAAACTTCGATGATACATCATTCCAAAATATGCCAAATGATCTTTGTGAGTGTTGTGGAGGTCCTCATAATGGTGGGAATTGTCCCGGTTGTAGCATGGTGGAATCGGGAAACGGGTTTGTCTATGACCAAAATCCCTATTCTTACCATGAAACAACCGACTTTTTCAACCAGCCCCCACAACACCAGATGGAGACATATTCTTGTGAATATTGTGGAGGTAGTCCTCACCCGGGTTTTGATTGTCAAACAGGGAACACGTTTGTCTATGAGCAGGTTCCATGTTATCAAAACTTCGGGTATGACCATTATCCATATAATTCACCGAATCAGTCACAACAATCATATTGTTGTGAGTACTGTGGAGGTCCTCACTATAGCTCTGATTGTCAAACGAGGAACCCGCTTGTCTATGAGCATGTCCCTTGTGACAATTATGACTATTCTTATCATGACCAACCTCCACAGTACCAAATGATTCAGCCACCACCTCAGCCACCGTCTCAAGAACTTTCAGAAGACGTTCTTCATATTCTTGATTTACTACAAGAAGTCAGGGATTTGGGTAAAATACATACCCTAGAAAATCCTCATGAAGAGTCTTGTGCAGAACTTCTAGCCAGAGAACGAGGAGCAAAAATGCATTCCATATTTCTCAGGGCTGCCCTTCTTGATGACGATGATGAGAATGAAGAAGACGAAGAGGAGAGTGTTATTCCTTTAAATGATACCATTTCTCAACCCTCTCAGTCTAGACCCGAGGACTCTCTCATTATGGGGGATGAGCATCTTAGCACTATTCCTGAAAAGGAATCGGACGAATTCATAAAGTCTAGTGCTGAGAACCTTGTCCCAATCCCAAGTGAGTCTGAGGAGATATTTGACAGAGAATGTGATTCTCCAATTTTTGGAGAATCTCTTGACATCTCTGAGGTTACTTCCGGGATTTTCTCTAACACTCTTTTTGAATTTGATGACGATTGCTTTTCTAGCAACGTTAATCCGCTGTTTATTGAAGTATTAGAGAACGATGAGGTCAAAGACTCTAACGTTTTTGATAATATGACCTCAATTGTTAATCCCGAGATTCAAAAGAATATTCTTTCTCCGACATATGTGACATGGCCTTTTGGGGATCGCCCTTATATTGACTTCGCATATGTCGTTCGAGTTTTTCTACCTTTCTTCTCCTACAAGGTAGATTGTCCTTTCAGTCACTCATTCGGGAGTGAGGACAAAATTTTTGACCCCGGCATCTCTCATTCTTTTAAGCCGGGTGTATCTCGTCGGAGTGGAACTTTCAAGAACTTCAATGTTTATCCAAACATCTTGAATGAAAGTCCGATGGAGATTATCTCTTCCACCTGCTCCCCCAAGAACAATTAAATTCGGGGCGAGTCTAAGCTATACGACTCGAGCAAAAACAAGCGCTTCGTGGGAGGCACCCCATGCTTATCCTTCTATCTTCTTTCTATTTTCTTTCTAATAAATGATGTGAGGAGGGCTACCTCTTCCATCTGTTGTGTTTCGTGGTTTTCTGTGCTGTGTCCAGGTTTGCCCGATTGATGAAGACTCTCGTGCTCGTGGTCTGCTTCTCTCCACTCGAGTTTCATCATTCGTTGCTCATCCGATATCCTTAATCTTATCGTTTTACGTTTATCTTTGGCATAATTAATAAACGGCCTTAGATTTATGTAGGAGAACCCTTACCTTTAAGACATTGAGGACAATGTCTCATTTTAGTCTGGGGGGGGGTAATCTTTCGATTTGATTTTTGCCTTGCATTTTTGCCGTTTTCTCTCGCAACCCCGTTTTTCCTCCAAATTTGAAAAAAAAAAAAAAAAAATCCAAAAAAATGAGAAAATTTTAAAAATTTTTGCAAAAATATAATAAATTTTGACATTTTTGTTGACTTTCCGCTGGTGAGAGTAGGAATAAAATTCTGACTTGACCGGGCGTGTTGAGCCCTAGCTTGTCCCCTTAACCATTTATAATCTATAAGCTTGTGCTAGTCTTTTACACAAGGAGCTATAAAATGCGAATTCTTTTCAAGAGTTTGCAAGTTCCCGTATCGACTTTATATATGCATGGCTTGATTATAAGGCTAAGCATTCGCGGATCTTATTATTTAAGATTTTAAATTTGCGAAGAACGAGAAATGATAGAGTTTATTTAGAAGTTAGATGCCAAACGTGGAGTAGTTGGTTCTCTTTAGAGTTCATCGAAGCTACTTGTGGCTTTTTGCTCCCACAAAATTGTTTCACAATATAACTGTAAGAATAATTAAAGATGTTAGGTTTTGCCGATGATTAGTTCTTAGTCTTCTTAAAAGAATTCTTGTTTTGAAAATTGGGTACACATCAAGGTTCCTTAATAAATAAGTTTAATAATAATAAGTTAAGTGCTCTAAGCTACGGATTCGAGATCGGGCCTTGGATCCTTATTTCCGGAAGGCGTTTAGGTCTTGGCTACCCTCTTGCACCGGCCCTTGGACCTCTAGTTCAGGAATGTGTGAGGTCTTGGTCTAACCACCTTGGATCCTCATTTCAGGAATGTCTAGAGTCTTGGAACTCTCCGTTGTAACGGCCCTTGGATCCTTTATGCCGGAAAGTGTAAGGTCTTGGAATTAAACCGTGAAGCTCCGTCGTTTAGGGTACGCAAGTGAAAAGTTAGTGATATATATAAAAAAAAAAAAAAAAAAGTGATGAAAGAAAAAATAGAAAAAGTCAAAAATATAAATAAAAGCCTTGATGTGGACCTCATTTTTGAAACAACAATTCTCGAGAGAAGATTGAAAACTAATTAGCGTCTTAATTTAGTATCTTTATCGGCACTAAAACTTATCAAAACGAGAATATTAAGCAATTCATTTCTCACCAAAAATAAAATAAATAGATGCAAATTAGGAAAATGGGAGCATGAGGTAATTACACAAGTAACTTCTATGGGTAGTGTTGGCATCTAACTTGTGAATAAACAATGATTTCGTTTTTAAGCTTAGTTTGGGGACTCGTGAAAAATCAGGAACGACGAATTTTATCCGTATGGTCACTTCTTTTAGAGTCGTGTTTCCTACTCGTTGATCCTAAAAGTTATCGTGAGATAATGATTGTCAACAAAGCCGTCACATGATTATGAGAAAAATACAAAAATAGAATAAAAGGAAAATCGGGGAGTTTTTAGAACTTAAGATTTCTTAATCTCTTTTGAAAATTTTGCTACTTCTCAAAGTTAGTAAAAAGAGATTGGAAATTTTTGGGTTTGAAAACGTGTTTTTATAACATTGCGTGAGGACACAGCAATATCTTAGTCTGGGGGAATTTTGGTATGTGTTAAATTACACATACCTTTTACCTATTTAAACGGACCAAATAGACCAAAAACCGACCGAATATGCCAAATATATGTTGTTTTTGTGTTTGTGAATATGCAGGTACGGATATCTAGAAAAATGGATAAAAATCAAGAAAAAGACAAAGACGAGCACGGGAAATGGAAAAGAGCTCAAAAGCCGGAACCCGGGAAGAAATTCACGAGTTTGGTTCGAGATATTGCTCAAAAATCACAATGGCCCTTGGATTATTTAATATTGGCAAAATTGGTCCTTTGATTAAATTTGAAGATGTGGCAGTTGGGTCCCCGAACTTACAACAATTACACTTTTGCTCCTTGGTTAAACCTAAATATATCCTAATCCTAAACTTATACCTACAACCGGATCTACTACTAAACCCATCCAAATAAACCCACAAATCCCTATAAACCCACTAAAGCCCAACCAAAAAATTAATAATAACCCAGCCCAACTACCAAAAACCCGACCCACCCACCTTTAAATAAAACTAACCGGGGTCAACTTCCCCCTTTCAAGTCAAATTCTCAATTAAAAATCAAACCCAACCCTAACCACTATTCCACCTTCTTCCTAACCTTAATCCCGCGCCATTAAACCTGCTAATCACTCAACCGTCCCTTTCACTCTCACTACCGGCCAAAAAAACCACATGGTTGTTGTCTCACCCCGTCCACCTCATCAATCCGAGGACCACTTTGATCCAACGACCAAGAATACAAGTTGTGGGGAGCAAGAAAACATCCAAGGGTCAAGATTGAAGCACAAGAACTCCCCTCACAAAGAAAGCACAACAAGAAGCCTATATATGTAGCAGTTTATTTTTTTTAGTTTTTTTTTTCTTGTCCACTTTTCGTGTCTTAGAAAAGTTAGACCTTTTAATTGTTTGATGTTTTTTTTGTAGTATTTTAATTTAAGTTGTAATTTACTCTCATTTAATTTCCTGTTAATTCAAGTTTCAAGTTTTCCTTGTTTTCTGGTTGGTCAACCTTTGGTCAACAGCTTATAGTACTGCTTATTTTCTGCTGAATTCTTGCTTGATACTGTTTTTTATTGCTTCTTGTTAGAATTAGCTAGAGGCCTTTGTTTCTCTTTTTCTTGTTAGTTTAGAATTGGTTTAGAATTCGTTTCTTGTTTCTGTGCTTTGTTTCTCTTTTTTGCTTGATACTGCTTTAATCTGGAGAGTTGTGGTTAAGTTTCAAAAGAAAATAAAGAAAAAAAAATGGTTTGCAAAAATTTGCCTTGCCTGGGATTCGAACCCAGGTTAGTGAACTCACAACTCCAAATCCTTACCACTGCACGCCCTTAGTTTTTTAGTTAAGTGTTACATTAATTAAATTAAAACCACCTTTTCTTTCTTTTGTACCCTTTTAGCTTATCCGAACTAAACTGCTTATTCCCAGCTTATTGAAATAAGCTGGGATACTTTTTGTATTTTTCATAACTTCATTTTAGTCTAAAGTGTTTCAGAAAAAAATTTCAGAATTTTAAAATTAGTTTTAGTATTTTTAGTAATTTAATTTAGTTTAAATCATATTTAATTCATAAAAAAATTATTAAAAAGTCAAAAAATTATTTTTCTTTTTTTTCCAAAATTTTCTTTTGTCATTTAAGGCGTAGGAAAATTAATTGGATACCCGTAGGATTAATATTTCTTAGATTTTACGTTTTAGTTTGGTACGTTTACGTTTTTAATTACGTTATTTAGTTTAATTGTAATTTTTAGGGTTTCCTTAAGCCTAATCATTTTCCCGTAGTTTTAAGATTTCCTTAGCCTAATTATTTTGGTACCCGTAGGTTTATTTTTCGTAGATTGTTACGTTTATGCTCGTTTTTCGTTTCCGTTTTACGTTATTTTTAATTTTCGTCTTCGTAGATGTTAGAAACCAATCAACCCTCGTTATTTCAAGCATTTTAATTCCAAACCTCAAACGATATCCTCAATTTCACGCCTCGCAGGGAGAACGACCCGGGTATTCGCTTATCCAGTTATTACAATTGGTTGTTTTTGCGTTAATGGTTTCAAGTTGACTTTTCTTCGTGAGAAGTTTGACTTGTGATTACTTTGACCCAAATTTAACCAATATCAAAAAGCTACATTGGAAGAATCAATGTTGTGGCACAGAAGGCTTGGTCATGTTAATTTTAAAACCATTAACAAAATTGCTAAAAATGGGTTGGTAAGAGGTTTATCAAATAAAACTTTTCTCAATGACCAAACCTGTGTTTCTTGCCTTAAAGGTAAGCAACACAGAGCCTCATGTAAGCCAAAAGCCCAGAACTCTATTTCTCAAGCTTTATATATGTTGCATATGGACTTGTTTGGTCCTACTTCTGTGAATAGCTTGAATTTTAAGAGATACTGTCTTGTTATCACTGATGATTATAGTAGGTTTTCTTGGGTGTTCTTAATGAGAACTAAGGATGAAACAAGTGAAATCCTTAAGACCTTCATTGTTGAAGTAGAAAACCTAGTTGATAAGAAAGTTAAAATAATCAGATGTGACAATGGGACTGAATTTAAGAATAGAGTGATGGATGATTTTTGCAGAGAAAAAGGTATTAAGAGGGAATTTAGTGTAGCTAGAACCCCACAGCAAAATGGAGTAGCTGAGAGAAAGAATAGGACTCTTATAGAGGCTGCTAGGACAATGTTAGCTGACTCTAAGCTACCAGTTTCATTTTGGGCTGAAGCAGTTAGCACTGCTTGTTATGTATTGAATAGGGTTTTAGTTGTGCAACCTCATAATAAGACTGCTTATGAGCTTCTTAGAGGTAGAACCCCTGCTTTAAGCTTCATGAGACCTTTTGGTTGTCATGTTACTATCCTTAATACCAAAGACCAACTAGGAAAGTTTGATGGGAAATCTGAGGAAGGTTTCTTTGTTGGTTATTCTCTGCACAGTAAGGCTTTTAGGGTGTACAATAAAAGCACCAAACATGTAGAAGAAAATCTGCACATAGAATTTTTGGAGAATAAACCAAATGTTGCAGGTGTTGGTCCAGATTGGATCTTTGATATTGACAGTCTTTCAGATTCCATGAATTATGTGCTTGTTACAGGTACAAATACTAACCATGGTGCAGGTTCAGAGGAGGAAGATGAAGATTGCATTTTCATGCCAATCATGGAAGAAAGTCCATTGAATGAGTCTTCTACAAAGAATGATGATATTCCATCATCAAGTGGTGTAGACAAAGAGAAAGATGTTGCTGAAACCAGTGGTCAGAATGGTAAAGAAACTGAAAATCCAATGAGCAGTACAAATGGAGTTAGTACTGCTCAACCACAAGTTTCTACTGCTGAGCAAAATAGTGATGCTGCTGGACCAAGTCAACCTCATCTTGATTCACCAGTTCATACTGCTTCTCAAGTTGATGAGTTTGATTTCTTTGGAGATGGTCTGCAAAATATGCCTATCAACTATGCAGCTCCTTCTACTCCCCATACAATTGTACATAGGAATCATCCTCTTTCCAATGTCATAGGAGATGTACAATCTGGAGTCAAGACTAGAAGGCAAATTCAAGACCCAGATCATCATGGATTTCTCAGTGTGGTATATGAGGAGAAACATCATGATGATGAGCATGAGTGTATGTTTGTATGTTTTCTATCTCAGGTAGAACTCAAGAATGTGCTAAAGGCTTTAGAAGAATTAAGTTGGGTTGAGGCTATGCAAGAAGAACTGCTTCAAATCAAAATTCAAAAGGTTTGGGTTCTGGTTGATCTACCAAAGGGAATGAGAGTGATTGGTACTAAGTGGGTATTAAGGAACAAGAAGGATGAGAGAGGCATTGTGATAAAGAACAAAGCAAGACTGGTTACTCAAGGCTATACACAGGAAGAAGGGATTGATTATGAGGAGGTTTTTGCTCCTGTTGCTAGACTTGAAGCAATAAGGTTATTTCTTGCTTATGCTTCCTATATGGGTTTTCTAGTCTATCAAATGGATGTGAAGAGTGCCTTTTTGTATGGTACTATTGATGAGGAGGTATATGTATCTCAACCTCCTGGTTTCATAGACCCAGACCATCCTGACAAAGTTTATAAGGTGGTTAAAGCTCTTTATGGATTGTATCAAGCTCCAAGAGCTTGGTATGGGACTCTTGCTACTTATTTATTGAAGAATGGTTTCAATAGGGGTAAAATTGATCAAAATCTGTTTATCAAGAAGAACAAGGGTGATATTCTACTGGTTCAAGTTTATGCAGATGATATCATCTTTGGTTCTACAAACAAAGAAATGTGCAGAGAGTTTGAGAAATTAATGAAAGATCAGTTTGATATGAGCTCTATGGGTGAGCTTACTTTCTTTCTTGGGCTTCAAGTACAGCAGAAGTCTGATGGAATATTTATCTCTCAGGATAAATATGTTGGTGAAATATTGAGGAAATTCCAATTCACAGATGCCAAGGTTGTTAGCACACCAGTTGATAAGGAGACACATTTGCTATTAAAGGATCATAGTTGTGAAGATGTGGATGTGCACATGTATAGATCTATGATTGGGTCTTTGATGTATCTCACATCATCCAGGCCTGACATTATGTTTTCAGTTTGTGCTTGTGCTAGATTCCAAGTAAATCCCAAGGTGTCTCATCTCACAACAGTAAAGAGAATTTTCAGATACCTTAAAGGTCAACCTAACTTGGGGCTATGGTATCCTAAAGAGTCTGCATTTGATCTAGTGGCATTCTCTGATTCTGATTATGCTGGTGCTAGCATGGATAGAAAATCTACAACAGGTGGTTGTTAGTTCTTGGGTTGTAGATTAATTTTTTGGCAATGTAAGAAGCAAACTATGGTTGCCACTTCTACTACTGAAGCAGAATATGTGGTAGCAACAAGTTGTTGTGCTCAAGTTCTTTGGATTCAAAACCAGATGCTAGATTATGGGTACAATTTCTTAAACACAATTATACATATAGACAATAGCAGTACAATGTGTATCATTAAGAATCTAGTTGAACATTCAAAAACTAAACATATTGAAATTAGACATCATTTTATAAGAGACTGTGCTGAAAAGAAATTAATAAAAGTTTTTAAAATACATACTGATGACAACTTTGCTGATCTCTTAACAAAAGGTTTTGATGTAGGAAGATTTCAGTACTTGGTAACAGGTATTGGAATGCTTAATCCTTCAAAAGATTAATGTCTAAGTGTTTTTGGTTTTTGTACTGCTAGTTGTGCTATTTGTATAGTTTGTACTGCTTGGTAATTTTTAGTACTGCTTGTGAATTTGTTAGTCAATTGTGATAACTATTAAAACAAAATAATGTGTATTGTGTTTTCTTTGGTTTTGGACTAACATTTCAGGTTAAGAAAAGCTTTTTGCTTTGGATTGTGCTTTGGGAAGTATGGTAGTTTGGACTATCCAGTATGCATGCTTGTCACACAACAAATGGTAATTGGTTCACCATGCCTAATCCACATAAGAACCAACTAGTCCAGATCAAACGGTTTCTGGTAAAGACTTCTCAAATCCGTTTATGGTTGACAGTTTACCAAAAACTGGATGGTTATCAACTCACCATATCTAAGTGTGAAGAGTTGGCTAGTCCATAGCAAACGGCTATTGGTAAAGACATAACAAATCCGTTGATAGTTGATAGTTTGCTAAAAACTATACGTGGACAAAAGTGTTTTCAAATCCACATTACAATTAACTTTGATTTTATCTCAGAAAATTTTTAAACAGTTAGTACTGCTAGTTTCAACTAGTTTGTACTGCTTTTTCAAACTTGGTTCATTCTAAGTTTATGCTCTATGATTCACCTCTCTCAGAAGGTTACACATCTGGAAGTGTTAAGAGCAGTTTGAAACTACAAAACTGAATTGATGGTAACTTGTACAAATTGTCATATTGGATGCTGAGCTCGAATGTCCTATGTTCTAGTTCATCTGATGGTGAAGATTCTTCCAAACAGGGGAGGAATTAAAAGTTTGTTCAGTAGCTGTTAAAGATGATTATGTAATTCAGGGGAGGATATAAATTCAGAATCTGAGATAAGTGTGATGTTTATGCTGATAGTGAATGTTTAAGTACACAAGGAGATAAAGTTTATTCATTAAAGTGGTGTATTCATTACATAAGCAGAAGTTTTGTTACAATCCTGGACTCAAAGACAACATAACCAACACACAAACCTAAACACATAAACCTAACACCTTCATCACTACTCAAGCTTCCTCTTCCCTTTGTCCTTAAAATCAGGCATGGACTTGTGAACTCCTTTGTCTTTGATTGAGTTCCACACCTTCGGACTTAGGAGCCCCATCACTTGTTTATCTGGTTTTGGTCGTGGTTGATTCCTTACAGGCACTGAGATCTTACTCATACCTGACACAACTTTTTCGATCTCTCTTGTCAGTAAAACTGATAGTGGAGGTGGATGTGCTTGCTGATCATCATCATCAGAGGAAGTTGGAAGGTCATCATCAGAAGATACTTCTTCAGATTGTGGATTTGGATTCCTGATAGTCAGATTAGTGTAGTTCGGTGGAAAGTAATTTTTCCATCCTTCACTTCCTGAATTCGAAGATGAATCTGATGAAATCTCAATCATGTGTTGGATTGGATGAACTCATTGTGTTTGATAGTTGTGGTTTATAGAATGTGATGATAATTCAAGAACTTTAATAGAACCAATGGAGATTTAATGTCATTGAATGCTGGGTTGGTATTAGGAATTAATTCCTTGCAGGAATAAGTTTAATTATGGAGACTTTTGAGGAGTTGACCGAATTTGATGTATTATTATTGGTCAAAAGATGGATATGTGAAGAAAATTCCCAAGTGTTTCAAGATTGAAGATAAGTGTTTGAAAGAATCCACCCCATCATATAACGTTGGAGTTTAATTCAAGAAACTTGTTGATTTGCATAGAAATCATAAGTTTAGGGGAGGATTGTTGGGAATTAAATTAAGCAGTTGGTACGGTTCTGTATAAGTTAGTACGGTTGAAGTGTTGCTGAAGAATACATCAACAATTGGTACTGCTGATGAAGAAAGTTCATACTGCTTATAAGATTAAGATGAAACCGTATGAAGATAAATATGGAATGGATATGATGTATATCTTATTTGTATAGATTGATACGGTAGATTGTTTACTTGTAAAGGACTCTTTGTGCTATAAAAAGAGATCCTTAGTTAGGGTTTATATATATCCATACGTATATGTATCATTAAGAGCTTCACGTTTTTCATTGTAATCGTTCAATATACTGAAGCAAAGTGTTTGGTTAAACATTGTCTTGTTATTCTTACTGTTACATTCATACGATCACATACATTTACCAAACATATATTCTTCTAAGTACTTGGTAGTAAATTCCGCGTGCTATCAAGTATATACTCAAAGTATCTCTAACACAACTCGTGTGTTTAGATCCGGTCAGTCCCTTCACTAGATCTCAATCTTGTCATGTCATTAGCCATATTTGTCATCATCCTTTGTAACTCATTGACAGTTTGTTGAAGGGATTCCATGGAAGGTTCTTGATTGCCACTTGTGGTTCTTGTGTTCACCATCTCACCAGTATTATTATCACTCATCAACAATGGGATAATAACTACTGATCTTGTTCTTGATTACCCAAACCAACTGCTTCTGATCAGCTTGTTCGAAGCTAGAGAAATTAACCACTAATGGGCTAGCCTCGTGATCGTACAGATGTTTGGCACTAATCTAATGTAATAGAACAAGAGAAATTAGTGGTGACTAATTTCTTGGCCGGAAATCTCTGTTTTGATGCCGGAATTGACCGGAGAAGATGACCGGAAAATCAAGAATGTCAGTGTAACACTCTTGAAGAAAATTATGGTGCCAGAAAAGGGCTCTTGATACCACTTGATATATGTAGGTAGTAATTAACCAGAAATCAGTTATGAAATGTGGCTAATTGTAGATAACAAACAGGGGATCACAAAGAAGAGAAATGAAACCGTATTTGATACCAATGATTCACAAAATTGTAATGGAATTAAGAGTGAGGAAATATTACAATCTTGAATTAGTGAATGAATTACAAGAGGAATGACTAGGTACATTAATACAGAAGTGGAAAGGATAAAAGAGGAAAACAGATTTACCCGCAAAAAGTTATAACAGATTTTTGGCTTTGTAGCTCACACGTGCAAATCACGTGAACTAGCAGTACTAACTATATACTGCTAGCAGTACTAGCTATATACTAGTAGTATTAACTTCACTTGGCTTGTATCATAGGCACCACTAGAAAGTTGAGACCACATTAGAAAAAGTTGCATGAAGATATAAAAGATGTGAAAAAACGTTCAAACATATTAAACACTAAAACATCATATCCCTTGAAAATCCAAAGGTCACATATTGTAATTTGTATATGTTTTTGCTCTTGGAAAATCTAAAAGTCACATATTGTCTATGGTAGATATTGCTCTTTTGGTACAATTCAAAAGTCACAAGTAGTCAAAATCAACATTTAATAATCATGGAGCTCAATTGCGAATAAACCATGCATGCTAACCTATACTGTAAATAAGCAATAAAACCAGTCTTAATAAAGGTTAGGCGAATAAGAATGTGTACAACGAGTTATAGGTGAGTTTATGAGCAGGCCAAAGGCGACAAATTGTCCTAGTTTTGAACTGAATATGCATTTAGAGTCATATGAGTAGATGATAGTTGATTGATTTAGTTTCGAGCATGGTAAACGTGGCATGGTAAACGTGTTTTGAGTAATGAGTACCATAATAATTGCCTTTTTAAAGTCAAAATTGGATTGTTGCATTGAGTCAAGAATCCGTTTATGGGTTAACTTCACTTATATGAAAAATATTAGCTGATTTGTGTTTTAAATGAAAAATATAAGCTTATTTGTTAGTTGTGACTGTTTATTGATTTTTGGCTTAACACTTTACTAGTTAAAAGAAAAGAATAGTATAACAAAAGAGTAGGCTTGATATTGAATTATTGATAAGTTGGGCCGAGTAAGTTAAATGGAAAAAGTATGGCAGCCTATAGCCTGCTAGCAATTTTGTTGATTTGAAATTACTTGGACCTAAGGCACCTAACCTAATTGTGATAATTCTAAAATTTTAAACTACTTGAATAATGAATACTTAATCTCAATCTGAAAAATATCAAGCCTATAGTAATTTTTACTTAGAATATGACTATTTTGTATGCTTAATTCATTCAATATTATTCATTATTTTCATAACGTATGTTAACCTGATCTTAACAATTTTTGAATTCTCTGTTTAGACACACTAAGTAGTCATCTGAGTCATATTATGCATAAATCTTTTTAGAAACTAAAGTTTAAAAGACACATAAATACGTGAGCATCAACTAAGCAATAGAAAATATCAGAGTGCACTAAATAGATGCAACAAGTTTAGACAATGGAAGTTAAACCTTTGGAGAAGATATCAAAAGATAATATTACTCTATGCAATATAATAAATCTTCCTACTAGATGTTCTTACATTTAAGATAGTGGCAAGTGTTAAAATCAATGAGAGCGATCAAAATAGATAGATAGAATTACACTTGTAAATTTTTATATGGAGTAGGAAGATAATTAGGATGATGCAGTAGGAATGTGTGGCATTGCACTACTCGTTTTTTCTTTTCTTTCTTTTTTTTTTTTTTTATTTTTTATTTTTTTATTTTTTTATTTTTTTAAATAATTTATCTTATCTTTTTATTTAAATAATAATAATATTTACCAATTAAATGTTACTATTCATCTACATTAACTTAATTAATTTAACTATTAAATCGATTATTAACTCAAAATATAGCAACATGCCAAGTCTTGGTTTAATTGATAAGTCATTGAGCATTACTTTTAAAGTACATTTACCATGATCGCTTTGGAGTTTGGATAAGTTTTTTTTTTGCTAAAGACACACCCAATCGGGGTGAAGTGAACAGTACTAACGGTCATTCAGTAATGACTAACGGTCGTTAAGTAACGATGTTATCTTTAATGTTAAAAAATATATACCCAACACAGATTTTACGTAATCAGTCCTTCATGTCATACATCCGTTGCAAAGTCAGCCCTTCATCACTAACTTTGCAACGAAACGCTAACGAAAGGACAATTTTCGTAACAAAATTAAAAAACAATTTACAAAAATAGTCCTTGGGGTTATCGATCCGTTACAGAGTTAGTCCCTCTCGCTCTGCGGCGGAGCAAAACGGAAATCAATAATTTTGTATTCAAACATCCCGCCGCAAAGCATGGAGCTTAAAACCTTGTGTATAACATTTTGTAAGATTTGAAACTCAAAATGTATAAAGAGAATATTATCCTAAAGGGAGTTGTAAAATAACATGGTTTCGATCAGGCTTGTTTTATTAAAGGTTCTTTTTCTCAATGAGTATATACAAGTTTATAATCACATGGTTTGCTATATCTTTTTGCTTGTAGTATTATTAATTAGTATATATAGTAATGAAACCATTACCGTGTTGGAAAAAAATAATGATGTTGTTTGGGTTTAAATGATGTAGATGCTCAAAGTAGGGTGCTTGGATTGTTTGGGTTTAAATGATGGTGTTATAGTTGTTTATTTGGCAGTTAACTATCTTTATTATTGTAAATTGTAACAATAGTTTAATGGACAATAATAGGATGGTTATTGCCATTATAACATCGGTTACAAATTTAAGTATAACCATTATGTTGTAACAAAAGATATAGGGAAAACACAAACAAACATTCCTCCCTCTCTAATTTTGAAATAACATTCTGGTCAAAGAACACATGAGGTTCAATGGGGTTTCAAGCAATTTTGTCATCTCCGGCAGTACACTGCTCCAGCCGTTGTACCCTGGGAAATAAACGCCTAATAGACGACGAATCTGTTTTAAGGGAAGTTTGTCAAATACGTTCCTCGGTCTCGTTCTTGAATCGGTGATATCTACTCTTGGTTTTGTTCATCTAATTACGGTTGTATTGTTTTGTATCTTTGTTAAATTTTCTAATAGTTTTTCCTACAATCTTAAAACAGATTTTCTGCTATAGTTTAATCATTAATTATAAAGATACAATAGTCGTAATAGATTCTTTTAACCTAAAGCATTATTTCGGTCCTAGCAGCCCATAAGACAGGTTTTGTCCGACCAACCCTAAATCCTTTATGACAAATTATGCCATACACCCCTTTTTGTTTACAATTCTATCAAGACAACAGTGTTTGCAAAATAAAAGGTTGTGTGGAATTTGTTTTATAGAATATAGTTGCTGATATTTTATGCAGAAATTATGTTGCTTAGTACAGACTTCTGAATCTTTTTTAGGCATAACAAATCTGTCTTTGGTGTAGAAATTTTTGTTACTTTGTACAGAATCTTGAAGCGTTTTTATGCATATCTTGAAGTTGTTATTTATGCAAAATTTTCAAGGCATATTTTATCTTTGCGCATTTTTGTTGGTGGTTGGTTGGTCCCAGAACAGGGTGAAGATAATCAATAACCTAACTACGTACCAATAATGGTTACCGGATATCACTTGGAATCGTGTTATCACTTTCCAAAGTAAACTATTCGACCCTATTGCCTGGGTATCACGAATATCTACTTGAGATAAGACCAAATGTTTGTTATTGAATTAGGCACAAATCAATAACCCTTGCGCATCCAAGTGTTTATGTTTTCTGTATATTATATCTCATGCATGATTTGATTTCCTATATATAGGAAAGTACTCACAGCTAGTCAAATGGAATTATGAGGATTAATCGGCCCATTAATCGCCTCATAATTATCCCCATTATAGCCAATAGTGGTTGCATGACCAATTAAACGTGGTTATAAATGCAGTTTTAACTGCCACTTGAATAGGTCAAAGCAGTTACATACTTATACCAGCAGTAGGATTGTAACTGTTGGTTTGACAGTTATGTCAGTTACCAACAAAACCTATATACATGATTGCCATCATTCTGGAAAAGGTTAATCACAAAAAATTACATACACACAAAATACAAATTCGTTGAAGGAAGCAATTGGAGAATTTCGACAAAATCAAGAACACGTCTTGATTGCGATTGTTGTATCCTCAAAGCAGATTCCGTTCACCGGAAATTTACACTGCATACGCAGGCCTCAATCTGTAGATAAACATAGATCGTTTATGTAGTCAATTCATCAAACAAGTACGTTTCTATGTTGTAATTTGATCTTGTATTTATATTTGAATTCGTGAATTCTGTTTATTTATATATTTTCGTTTGATTAGTAAATTTTGTTATAACAAGATCAATATTCAAACAATTAGAATTTAATAACATTCTAATTCACTGTTTTTTAATGGTTTTCAAATCAGCAAAGACAATATTCAGGTTCATGGTAACATTAAACATTAGCAAAATTTCCGACAATGCGATAGACATTCGGGATTTCCTATTTCTCTTGATGATCGAGCAACCATATATGTACTTGAAACGACGACTTAGAATATAACATTATTGATTTTATAAGTCAAAGTTGACATTTAGTATGTTTTTGAATAGATTATAAATGTGATTGAATAACATATACTGGTACCTTCTTAGTATACATACAATATTATCATTAGAAAATAGTAATTAACAAAAAAATATTGAGAGCGTTTATAAATATCATGAGAATAAAGGTCCTTAATCGGTTGGCGGCAAAATTATTATAGTTTATTACTTTAATACGTAATGAATCAAGAGAGCTAATATTCAAATTATGTTAGACTTAAGGCCGGGCACAGTCGTGACCGAGCACGACCTTGCCACATCAGTTTTTTTATCTCCGACGACCTGACGACGACCAACACAGTTGGTGACCAAGTTAATTTTTTTTTAATAAATAGCTAACGTTCGAATTTTTTGGATTTGTGTGAGTGTAAATATCGGTCACAAAAGTGACCCTTCTCTGCAATTTCATGACCGACGACCGACCAAGACCCGAATCCCGCAATCGAGACGATCGATCCAAAAATCGGTCGACCGACCCATGGTGATCGAGGACTGTGGCTAGCTTAACAATCAATCTTTTAAGAGCGTAATCTCTTTATATGAAGACATCAAGAATCATGATTTATGAAATATAATTTAGAGTAAATTACATGGATGGTCCCCGTGGTTTGTCAAAAGTAACAACCTTCGTCCCTCGAAGTTTAAAGTTGCACTGGTAGTCCTTAAGTTGGTAAACAAATAACACCAACGGTCCATTAGTTTAACTGGTGTTAAGTGAGTTCGGTTAAAATTTACACGTTAGCCCCTTTGGTTAAATATCGTTGCATCGTTTATCCTTAATAATAACGGCTGTTTATAATTTAAAGTTTCCATATGTTTTTATCCGTTTTCGTCTATTTTATACGTTTTCTTATGGTTTTATTTGTTTTTATACGTTTTTGACCTTTTTTATGCATTTTCGTCCGTTTTTTATCCTTTTTTGTCCGTTTTTATACGTTTTTGACATTTTTTAATGCATTTTCGTCCGTTTTCTTACGTTTTTATATGTTTTCATCCGTTTTTTATACGTTTTCGCCCGTTTTCTTACATTTTTATACGTTTTGTCCGTTTTCGTCCGTTTTTCATGCGTTTTTATCCGTTTTCGTCCGTTTTTCATGCGTTTTTATCCGTTTTCATCCGTTTTTATAAGTTTTCGTCCGTTTTAATACGTTTTTATTTGTTTTTATACGTGTTCAGCCACTTTTTTCCGTTTTTCTTAAGTTGTCATACGTTATTATTCGTTTTTATACGTTTTCTTACGTTTTTATCCGTTTTCATCCGTTTTTATACGTTTTGACCGTTTTTATACGTTTTCGTCAGTTTTCTTACGTTTACTTCTGTTTTTCTTAAGTTGTCATACGTTATTATCCGTTTTTATACGGTTTCTTACGTTTTTATACGTTTTTATACCGCTTTTACACGTTTTCATCCGTTTTCTTACGTTTTAATCCGTTTTATACGTCTTCATACGTTTCCATACGTTTTTATACGTTTTCGCCCGTTTTCTTATATTCTCCTACGTTTTCCTACGTTTTTATCCGGGATGAAAATGTATGAAAACGGATGAAAATGTAAGAAGACGTATAAAAACGTATAAAAACGGATAAAAACGTAAGAAAATAGACGAAAACGTAAAAAACAGACAAAAACATATCAAAACGTATGGAAACGTATAAAATGGATGAAACGTATACAAACGGACGAAAACATATAAAAATGAACAAAAACGGATAAAGACGTAAGGAAACGGATTAAAACGTAAGAAAACATATGAAAATGTAAAAAAATGGATGAAAACGTATAAAAACGGACGAAAATGTATAAAAACGGATAAAAATTTAAAAGAAAACGTACGAAAACGTATAAAAACGGACAAAACGTATGACAACTTAAGAATAAAAGACGAAAACGTAAAAAACAGACGAAAACATATAAAAACATAAAACAGATAAAAACGTATAAAAACGGGCGAAAACAGATAAAACGTATGAAAATGTAAGAAAACAAGTGAAAACGTATAAAAACGGATAAAACGTTTAAAAATATAAGAAAAACGGATGAAAACATATAAAAACGGAAAAAAGGATAAAAACGCAAGAAAACGTATAAAAACGGACGAAAACGTACAAAAACGGATAAAACGTTTGACAACTTAAGAAAAACAGACGAAAACGTATAAAAATAGATAAAAATGTATGAAAACGGATGAAAAGAGACGAAAACGTGAAAAAAACGGACGAAAACGCAAGAAAAACGGACGAAAACGTATAAAAACGATAAAAAATGTATGAAAACGGATAAAAAAGTAAGAAAATATATAAAAACGGACGAAATCGTGTAAAAATGGATAAAAACATATGAAAACTTTAAATTATAAATAGCCGTTATTATTAAGGATGACCGGTGCAACGATATTTAACCAAAGGGGCTAAAGTGTAAATTATAAGGGAACTACTTAACACCAGTTAAACTAAAGGACCGGTGGTGTTATTTGTTTACCAACTTAGGGACTACAAGTGCAACTTCAAACTTCGAGGGACGAAGTTTGTTACTTTTGACAAACCACAGGAACCATCCATGTAATTTACTATATAATTTATTAGATGTATTAGTTTTAAGGCTGTATCTATACTGGATTTGAATTTTGAGGCAGTATCCATGATCTATAAAATAATTTAGTATATTTTTATTTTTTTTTAAATTGTAACTAACTATCTAATAATTTATACACTACAACTAGCTCACATGTTATAAGCAGGACTTGAAACTACAACAATTTAATTACGAAGTTTTTCACACAACAAAGAGTACCATTAAGACACAATCCTTTTAGTAAAGTAATAATTTAGTATGATGACATGAGGTGATCTGGAGGATTAATATTTTAATGAAGAAATTGAATAAATAAATATACAACTACAGATTAATAAACATAAAAGGATTAGTCAATGTTTTAAAAATGTCTTCTAGGAGGATTAAGCTTATACTACTTATTATACAAACCAGGCGTTCTCCATGCTGTTTTTTTTTTCCTCCGTGCATACATTAGAAAATCCACATTTTCTTGAAATTAGTTTATCTAAAATTTCGTTTTTATAGATGTTTGATCTAAAACTATTATTGTTTTATATGTTATAACTGTTTTTACATTCTCATTGTTGTGTAAATAAATAACAAGCATTCAATTTCTAGAAATCATGAGTGACAAGATACATATTAAAAACAAATACTACCAACATACGGAGTATTTCTTATGTTTAGCTCTTTTGACTTTGATTTTAGTAGACGATAAGGATAAGGTTTGAAACCATTAGTGTTGACCAATGATTTATGTGGTATGGGCGTATGGCAGACTCATTAGTTTCAGTATTATTTAGTAAGGATTTAGGTTTGGCCGTTTGGGTTTACCATGTTGTTAGAGATATTCAATGTAAGTTTATAGACCATGTTTATAAAGCCCAAAGTGATCTAGTTTTACCTTCAAGTTTATTCACTACATTCACTACGATACCGGAATGGATACGATCTCCACCAAGCATATGTAATGCTTTAGCTAGTACACGTAATTGCATGTATTGCGCGATGGATGTGAAAAAGTAAGCCATTATTTCGGCAATAATGAGCCAAGTTAGTATTTATAGTGAATCCCCTTGATAGGTAGTCATGCATCACCCTGATAGGTAGTCATACATTATGATAGGAACTTCCAATTCTCTGGCAAATACATCCTATTTCATCATTTATTCGCATGTACCTGCAGTAGCATTCAAGTAATGCTCTTTGATTTTACCTGTTTAAGCTTGTTATTTATAATTCGACACAAAATAAGAAACAGTCTCTCCAAACGCATAGATGATTGGAAGTTCATGTTCTCATCATCTTTAGTAAAATCAAGGCCACCACGAATACATTCATTAATAGTTCTACCACAGTTTTTAGCGGATAACCTTAGGTTAATAGTACATCTCAATAGAGGGCGACCATACTTGTTCAATTTATCTCTTTGAACAAGGATACCGTGAGGCAGACAGTGGAAAGTTCTAACATACGCAGTAGGAATTCGCAAAAGTGACATGAAGCTTGAGTGAAATTCTTGTACATAAACTATTGGAGCACCAAATTTATAGAAATGAAAGAGTAACTAGCTCATGTGCACGGACTAAAGACACTCAGACATAGTAACTAAGGTGTGTCTAATCAACTTATTAACCTATAATATAATGTTAAATTAGTTAGTTGTGACTTGAGATGTTTGTGGACTACAAGAAGTTTATAGCATTGGAGATGCTTTTAGTTAGAATTTTACGGTAGATATGCACGTATAAATTTTTAAAAACATTCAAGGAAAACCACGAAAATCCCATAAGACCAAAACGTTTGTTTGTATGTCAAGAGTAAACATACCAATAGCAGGCATTAAAAATTGCAGTATTACAGACTATTAAATTCAAGAAGTACCTTACAAGCCAAAGAACAAAGAAAATATAAAGTAGCAAACACCGGTCTAATAAAGCTAAACCAATTTAGTCTGATTGAAAAAATTTATATCTAAAATAACATAGCAAATGTGAATGATTCTTCAATTGTAAAGATTGGAATTCAACAACAAACTTGTATTATATGCTAGAACAAGTCAAGGAATTAATTTGTTATTGGTAGAACTTTGAATGAAAACAATATCGCACGAGACAGTTTAAGGATGATTATGAGGCATCTAAAAGGTTAATAGACAAATATGTTACTAAAGTTTGCCAAAATATTCGCCTAAGTTACTAAAGTTTAAACCGTTACAAATAGGTTACTAAAGTTTGGTCTCCGGTTACATAAGTTACTGAACATTGTAAATGATGACATGACTTATTTTTTAAGTACAAAATGATCATTTTCGTTAGCCGGGTTTCACGGATTTAGTCCCTAGACACTATTTCTGTTAGTTTGACCGTTTTTATACGTTTTCATATGTTTTTACCCGTTTTATATGTTTTCATACGTTTTCATACGCTTTTAATCCGTTTTCGTACGTTTTATCCGTTTTCGTCTGTTTTTATCGGTTTTTATACGTTTTCATATGTTTTTATCCGTTTTCGTCCGTTTTTTATATGTTTTTATACGTTTTCATATGTATTTACCCGTTTTTATACGTTTTCGTTCGTTTTTATACGTTTCAGTCCATTTTTCTTACGTATAAAAACGGACAAAAACGTAAGAAAACATATGAAAACATAAGAAAATGGACGAAAACGTATAAAAATGGATGAAAACACAAAAAAATTGATAAAAACGTATAAGAACGGATAAAAACATATGTAAACATAAAAAAACAGACGAAAACGTATGAAAAAAATAAGAAAACAGTCGAAAACGTAAGAAAAACTGACGAAAGCGTATAAAAATGGATGAAAAAGTATAAGAATGGATGAAAATGAAAAAAAAAAGTATAAAACGGACGAAAGGTATAAAGACGGTTGAAAACGAATAAAAACATATGAAAACGTAAAAAAAATGGATGAAAACATAAGAAAACGAACGAAAACGTAAGAAAAACTGGCGAAACCGTATAAAAATAGATAAGATGAAAACATATAAAAACGGGTGAAAACGAAAGAAAAGTGGACGAAAATGTAAAAAAAACAAACGAAAACGGATAAAAACGTATGAAAACGTATAAAAAACGGGTAAAAACATATGAAAACGTATAAAAACGGTCAAACTAACCAAAATAGTGGTCTAGGGACTAAATCCGTGAAACCTGGCTAACGACAAGGACCGTTTTGTACTTAAAAAATAAGCCATATCATCATTTAAAATGTTCAGTAACTTATGTAACCGGAGACCAAACTTTAGTAACCTATTTGTAACGTTTTAAACTTTAGTAACTTAGGCGAACATTTTGTCAAACTTTGGTAACATATTTGTCTATTTACCCGGCATCTAAATTCTAAACTTGTTATATATATACGAGTCAAATGCACGAGACTTTGAATACACCTACTCGATCTATTTTCATATATTTTTATAATTTCTTTTGGGTAATAAAACGACTTTTTCCATGAAGGAAAAATGCTTAGGCTGATATATGCAGATAGTAATTAACCAGAAATCAGTTATGAAATGTGGCTAATTATAGATAACAAACAGGGGATCACAAAGAAGAGAAATGAAACCGTATTTGATACCCATGATTCACAAAGTTGTAATGGAATTAAGAGAGAGGAAATATTACAATCTTGAATTAGTGAATGAATTACAAGAGGAATGACTAGGTACATTTATACAAAAGTGGAAAGGATAAAAGAGGAAAACAGATTTTCCCGCCAAAAGTCATAACAGACTTTTGGCTTTGTAGCTCACATGTGCAAATCACGTGACCTAGCAGTACTAACTATATACTGCTAGCAGTACTAACTATATACTAGCAGTATTAACTTCACTTGGCTTGTATCAAATCCCTTCCCCTTAACGTTTGACAGTCCACAGTCAAGCACCTTCAGTGGTCTCCTCTTGATCAAACTCAGGATACTTTTTTAGTAACTCAGTGTAAAGTTCTCAAGTAGCCTCATTTTCACCGCCATTAGACCATTGCACTAGTACATAAACAGCAGGCTTGTTGTTCACATTTTCCAACCTTCTGTCAATGATTTTTAGTGGAAACACTGATAGTTGACCTTCATTATCACACATGGGAAGGATTCCAGGCTTGTCGACCACACCTTTGCAGAGCTTAAGTTGTGACACATGGAAGACTGGGTGTATTTGGCTACCACTAGGAAGCTGTAGTTTATAGGCCACATTGCCAATTTTCTCCAAGACTTTAAAGAGGCCATAATACTTAGCTGAAAGCTTGTTGTAGGAGCTTTGCCTGGCTGTAACTTGCTTGTAAGGCTGCAATTTCAGATATACCCAAACACCCTCTTCAAAGTTTCTATTAGTTCTATGTTTATCTGCCAAGCTTTTCATTCTATCTTGTGCCCTTTTCAAATGGAACTTAAGCATGTTAACCACCTGTTCTCTGGCCTGCATTGTCCTGTCTACAGCCTCAACTGAGCTTTCACCAGGTAAGTAAAGCATATGAATGGGTGGTGTTTGGCCATATAACACTTCAAATGGGGTAGCTTGAACTGCAGTATGAAAGTTGGTGTTGTACCAAAACTCTGCCATAGATAGCCATTGTGTCCACTCCTTTGGATTCTCACCAGACATACACCTCAAATAACACTCTAAACACCTATTCACCACTTCAGTTTGCCCATCTATTTGAGGGTAATAAGCTTTTGACATTTGTAGTTTCATTTTCAAGGCCTTGAACTATGACTGTCAAAAAGCACTTAGAAATACCTTATCTCTGTCACTTACAATGGTGTTTGGCAAACCATGTAACTTGTAGATGTTATCTAGAAACACTTGTGCTATTTGTGCAGCTGTGAAAGGGTGTTGAAGAGGAATAAAGTGAGTATACTTACTGAGCCTATCCACCACCACAAGTATAGCAGTCTTTCCATGAGATTTTGGCAGTCCCTCCAAAAAGTCCATGGATATGTCACTCCACACTTTCACTGGTATAGGCAATGGCTGCAAAAGCCTTGGATAAGCATTAAGATCAGGTTTTTGTCTATGGCACACATCACATTCCCTGACCCATTGTTTGACTACTTTTCTCATTCCCTTCCAATAGCAAATAGAACTCATCTTCTGCACAGTTACTTGAACACCAGAATGCCCACCAACTGGTTCATTGTGAATTTGTGAGAAAATTTGTTTTCTGAGTGACTCATTGTCTCCCACCACCAACTTGCCTTTTCTTCTCAACTGCCCATTTGACTAAGTATACTTTGAGGACTGAAAGTTGGAATTCTCAAACTGCTTGATTACCTTGGCCAATTTCTCATCTTCTACCCAATTGTCTTCAATCTGTTTGAGCAGTCCAATAGTCACATTAGTAGCTATCATTGCCAACAATTGACCCTGCATTTCTTTTCTAGACAAAGCATCAGCCACCACATTCTCACTCCCCTTCTTATAAACAATCAAATAGTCATACCCCAGCAGTTTAGGCCGCCATTTAGCTTGAAATGGGGTAGTGAGTCTTTGGTCTAACAAGTACTTTAGGCTGAAATGGTCAGTTTTGATTTTGAAGTGCCTGTCCATCAAATAGCCCTTTCACTTTTCCAATGCCGTGATAACAGCTAGAAACTCCTTTTCATAAGTAGATTGAGCTTGATGTTTGAGAGATAAATCCTTACTCAAGTATGCTAATGGGTGACCCTCTTGCAACAGTACATCACCAATTCCAGTTCCACATGCATCAGTCTCTATAGTGAACTCTTTGTCAAAGTTTGGCAATCCCAATACTGGTGCTTGTACCATGGATAACTTCAGTTCTTCAAAGGCTTCTTGAGCTGATTCAGACCATTCAAATGAATTTTTCTTCAATAGTGCAGTTAGAGGTTTACTTATGATTCCATACCCCTTGATGAACCTCCTATAGTAGCCTGTAAGCCCCAAAAAACCCCTTAATTGCTTCACATTCTTGGGTGTAGGCTACTCTTTCATGGCTTCAATCTTAGAAGGATCTGTAGCAACTCCTTTATCAGTAATTATGTGCCCCAAATACTCCACTTGAGACACTGCAAAAGTACACTTACTCCTTTTTGCAAACAAGGTGTGAGTCTGCATAGTTTGCAAAATAAGTCTAAGGTGCTCCATATGCTCTTCAATGGACTTGCTGTAGATCAGTATATCATCAAAGAAAACGAGTGTGAATTTCCTCAAGTAGGACTTAAAAACTTCATTCATTGGTGACTGAAAGGTTGAAGGAGCATTGGTGAGACCAAATGGCATCACTAAGAACTCATAGTGACCATCATGTGTTCTGAATGCAGTTTTATGAATGTCTTCTTCCCTCATTCTGATTTGGTGGTATCCAGACCTTAATCAAGCTTGGAAAACACCACTGATCCATGTAATTCATCTATCAACTCCTCAATCATAGGTATAGAAAATTTGTCTTTAACTGTGCTTTTATTCAACTGCCTGTAGTCAACACACATTCTCCAACTACCATCCTTCTTTTTTACCATAACTATGGGTGAGGAGAAAGAACTTTGATTAGATCTAATCACACCAGCCTCCAATAACTCTTTTACCATCTGCTCAATGGCATCCTTTTGGCTAGGAGGATGCCTGTAGGGTCTGATGTTGACCAGAGGAGTGTTTGGCATAAGGGGAATGTGATGGTCATGTGACCTTTTAGGTGGTAAAGCAGTAGGAATTTCAAACACACCCTTAAAATCATTCAAAACTCCCTCAATCTTTTGTGGCTCAACCATACTCTTCCGTACTATGTTAAATAATGACACGGGGCAGATACACAATGACATATAATTCAACATAGCACTAGTTTGATCCTTTGGCTGCATCCACTGAAGTGTAGCTTGTTAAGAACCTTTTAACAACCTCTTCTTATTACCCACATAGAATCTCATGGTCAATTTGTCAAAATTCATCATGATTTCCCCCAAAGTGGATAACCACTGAATTCCCAACACTACTTCACAGCCCCTTCATGTCTTCTTGAACATTATCAATCTTGAAAAAGTGTTTGCATCTGAACAACCAACTCTTGACATCATCCCCATTGAATCTTGGAAACTCAATCTTGGACATCCTTCCATACTGTATATCCATTGGACCACCATTCCTTCCACCATTACCATAATTACCGTGACCAGTCCCTTCACCAAATCTATATCTTGTCATGTCATTAGCCATATCTGCCATCATCTTTTGTAACTCATTGACAGTTTGTTAAAGGGATTCCATGGAAGGTTCTTGATTGCCACTTGTGGTTCTTGTGTTTACCATCTTACCAGTATTATTATCACTCATCAACAATGGTATAATAACTACTGATCTTGTTCTTGATTACCCAAACCAACTGCTTCTGATCAGCTTGTTCGAAGCTAGAGAAATTAACCACTAATGGGCTAGCCTCGTGATCGTACAGATGTTTGGCACTAATCTAATGTAATAGAACAAGAGAAATTAGTGGTGACTAATTTCTTGGCCGGAAATCTCTGTTTTGATGCCGGAATTGACCGGAGAAGATGACCGGAAAATCAAGAATGTCAGTGTAACACTCTTGAAGAGAATTATGGTGCCAGAAAAGGGCTCTTGATACCACTTGATATATGCAGGTAGTAATTAACCAGAAATCAGTTATGAAATGTGGCTAATTGTAGATAACAAACAGGGGATCACAAAGAAGAGAAATGAAACCGTATTTGATACCAATGATTCACAAAGTTGTAATGGAATTAATAGTGAGGAAATATTACAATCTTGAATTAGTGAATGAATTACAAGTGGAATGACTAGGTACATTTATACAGAAGTGGAAAGGATAAAAGAGGAAAACAGATTTTCCCGCCAAAAGTCATAACAGACTTTTGGCTTTGTAGCTCACACGTGCAAATCACGTGAACTAGCAGTACTAACTATATACTGCTAGCAGTACTAGCTATATTCTAGTAGTATTAACTTCACTTGGCTTGTATCATAGGCACCACTAGAAAGTTGAGACCACATTAGAAAAAGTTGCATGAAGATATAAAAGATGTGAAAAAACGTTCAAACATATTAAACACTAAAACATCATATCCCTTGAAAATCCAAAGGTCACATATTGTAATTTGTATATGTTTTTGCTCTTGGAAAATCTAAAAGTCACATATTGTCTATGGTAGATATTGCTCTTTTGGTACAATTCAAAAGTCACAAGTAGTCAAAATCAACATTTAATAATCATGGAGCTCAATTGCGATTAAACCATGCATGCTAACCTATACTGTAAATAAGCAATAAAACCAGTCTTAATAAAGGTTAGGCGAATAAGAATGTGTACAACGAGTTATAGGTGAGTTTATGAGCAGGCCAAAGGCGACAAATTGTCCTAGTTTTGAACTGAATATGCATTTAGAGTCATATGAGTAGATGATAGTTGATTGATTTAGTTTCGAGCATGGTAAACGTGGCATGGTAAACGTGTTTTGAGTAATGAGTACCATAATAATTGCCTTTTTAAAGTCAAAATTGGATTGTTGCATTGAGTCAAGAATCCGTTTATGGGTTAACTTCACTTATATGAAAAATATTAGCTGATTTGTGTTTTAAATGAAAAATATAAGCTGATTTGTGAGTTGTGACTGTTTATTGATTTTGGGCTTAACACTTTACTAGTTAAAAGAAAAGAATAGGATAACAAAAGAGTAGGCTTGATATTGAATTATTGATAAGTTGGGCCGAGTAAGTTAAATGGAAAAAGTATGGCAGCCCATAGCCTGCTAGCAATTTTGTTGATTTGAAATTACTTGGACCTAAGGCACCTAACCTAATTGTGATAATTCTAAAATTTTAAACTACTTGAATAATGAATACTTAATCTCAATCTGAAAAATATCAAGCCTATAGTAATTTTTACTTAGAATACGACTATTTTGTATGCTTAATTCATTCAATATTATTCATTATTTTCATAACGTATGTTAACCTGATCTTAACAATTTTTGAATTCTCTGTTTAGACACACTAAGTAGTCATCTGAGTCATATTATGCATAAATCTTTTTAGAAACTAAAGTTTAAAAGACACATAAATACGTGAGCATCAACTAAGCAATAGAAAATATCAGAGTGCACTAAATAGATGCAACAAGTTTAGACAATGGAAGTTAAACCTTTGGAGAAGATATCAAAAGATAATATTACTCTATGCAATATAATAAATCTTCCTACTAGATGTTCTTACATTTAAGATAGTGGCAAGTGTTAAAATCAATGAGAGCGATCAAAATAGATAGATAGAATTACACTTGTAAATTTTTATATGGAGTAGGAAGATAATTAGGATGATGCAGTAGGAATGTGTGGCATTGCACTACTCGTTTTTTCTTTTCTTTCTTTCTTTCTTTTTTTTTTTTATTTTATTTTTTCTTTTTTTATTTTTTTATTTTTTATTTTTTTAAATAATTTATCTTATCTTTTTATTTAAATAATAATAATATTTACCAATTAAATGTTACTATTCATCTACATTAACTTAATTAATTTAACTATTAAATAGATTATTAACTCAAAATATAGCAACATGCAAAGTCTTGGTTTAATTGATAAGTCATTGAGCATTACTTTTAAAGTACATTTACCAGGATCGCTTTGGAGTTTGGATAAGTTTTTTTTTTTGCTAAAGACACACCCAATCGGGGTGAAGTGAACAGTACTAACGGTCATTCAGTAATGACTAACGGTCGTTAAGTAACGATGTTATCTTTAATGTTAAAAAATATATACCCAACACATATTTTACGTAATCGGTCCTTCATGTCATACATCCGTTGCAAAGTCAGCCCTTCATCACTAACTTTGCAACGAAACGCTAATGTAAGGACAATTTTCGTAACAAAATTAAAAAACAATTTACAAAAATAGTCCTTGGGGTTATTGATCCGTTACAGAGTTAGTCCCTCTCACTCTGCGGCGCAGCAAAACGGAAATCAATAATTTTGTATTCAAACATCCCGCCGCAAAGCGCGGAGCTTAAAACCTTGTGTATAACATTTTGTAAGATTTGAAACTCAAAATGTATAAAGAGAATATTATCCTAAAGGGAGTTGTAAAATAACATGGTTTCGATCAGGTTTGTTTTATTAAAGGTTCTTTTTCTCAATGAGTATATACAAGTTTATAATCACATGGTTTGCTATATCTTTTTGCTTGTAGTATTATTAATTAGTATATATAGTAATGAAACCATTACCGTGTTGGAAAAAAATAATGATGTTGTTTGGGTTTAAATGATGTAGATGCTCAAAGTAGGGTGCTTGGATTGTTTGGGTTTAAATGATGTTGTTATAGTTGTTTATTTGGCAGTTAACTATCTTTATTATTGTAAATTGTAACAATAGTTTAATGGACAATAATAGGATGGTTATTGCCATTATAACATCGGTTACAAATTTAAGTATAACCATTATGTTGTAACAAAAGATATAGGGAAACACAAACAAACATTCCTCCCTCTCTAATTTTGAAATAACATTCTGGTCAAAGAACACATGAGGTTCAATGGGGTTTCAAGCAATTTTGTCATCTCCGGCAGTACACTGCTCCAGCCGTTGTACCCTGGGAAATAAACGCCTAATAGACGACGAATCTGTTTTAAGGGAAGTTTGTCGAATACGTTCCTCGGTCTCGTTCTTGAATCGGTGATATCTACTCTTGGTTTTGTTCATCTAATTACGGTTTGTATTGTTTTGTATCTTTGTTAAATTTTCTAATAGTTTTTCCTACAATCTTAAAACAGATTTTTTGCTATAGTTTAATCATTAATTATAAAGATACAACAGTCGTAATAGATTCTTTTAACCTAAAGCATTATTTCGGTCCTAGCAGCCCATAAGACAGGTTTTGTCCGACCAACCCTAAATCCTTTATGACAAATTATGCCATACACCCCTTTTTGTTTACAATTCTATCAAGACAACAGTGTTTGCAAAATAAAAGGTTGTGTGGAATTTGTTTTATAGAATATAGTTGCTGATATTTTATGCAGAAATTATGTTGCTTAGTACAGACTTCTGAATCTTTTTTAGGCATAACAAATCTGTCTTTGGTGTAGAAATTTTTGTTACTTTGTACAGAATCTTGAAGCGTTTTTATGCATATCTTGAAGTTGTTATTTATGCAAAATTTTCAAGGCATATTTTATCTTTGCGCATTTTTGTTGGTGGTTGGTTGGTCCCAGAACAGGGTGAAGATAATCAATGACCTAACTACGTACCAATAATGGTTACCGGATATCACTTGGAATCGTGTTATCACTTTCCAAAGTAAACTATTCGACCCTATTGCCTGGGTATCACGAATATCTACTTGGGATAAGACCAAATGTTTGTTATTGAATTAGGCACAAATCAATAACCCTTGCGCATCCAAGTGTTTATGTTTTCTGTATATTATATCTCATGCATGATTTGATTTCCTATATATAGGAAAGTACTCACAGCTAGTCAAATGGAATTATGAGGATTAATCGGCCCATTAATCGCCTCATAATTATCCCCATTATAGCCAATAGTGGTTACATGACCAATTAAACGTGGTCATAAATGCATTTTTAACTGCCACTTGAATAGGTCAAAGCAGTTACATACTTATACCAGCAGTACTAACTCAGCAGTACTAACTTAGCACCAGCAGTACTAACTCAGCAGTACTAACAAAGTATTAACAGTATTAACCTTACTCCAGCAGTACTAACTCAGTGAAGGATTAAACCTTCTGATGAGTTACACCTAACCACTAATTGAGTCAGGGTAGTCAGGGACCTGATGGGTGTACACTTCGTACCTCCTGACCCATTACCAGGTATGAACAGATCCCTCAAGTGCACTAAATTTTCCGACAATCCTCCCCAAATTTAGTTCACTTCCTTTGCATGAAAATAAACAAAACAAGTGCATAAACGAAAATATCCTGAGGATTGAATTTCCATCTTAGTACATTACACGTTCAAATATTCGAGAATCAGGGTGTTCTAAGAAATGAACCCTTCAACCCATTTGAATACCTGAAGATAAAATACACACAAGTTTTCAAACACTTAAACGCTCCTGACACTAAACAAGCCATGTGTCCATATCCAATTCATAAATGTTGTAAGAGCCAAAAGTCCAAAGCTCCCTGAAGCGGCAAAACCTCAACATTCACATAGGTGGTTCCTCTTTATTCATGCTCCTGCCAAGCACTTTTTCAAAGAAATTTAACCATTATGAAGTAAAGATTTCATCCTCCTTTCCAGCAGGTTCCGAGCACAACCTTGGGATGATTGTAAAACATGTGCTCCAGTCCACAGAATGTTCAGCTTTCCACATTGAACTCAGCTCCCAAGTTTCCTTAGGAGGGAGTTGGGTGTCTTAGCATTCAGTGACTAAGTTGGACTTTAAACCCATCCCTTTAGCAGACTTTATAACCAAGTCTCTAGCTAAACCCTTCGTCAAGTGATCAGCTAAGTTTTGTTGAGATCTAACAAACTCTATAGATACCACCCCATTCATGATAAGCTCACGAATCATGCTATGCCTGACACCTAAGTGTCTAGACTTCCCATTGTACATCTGGCTATAAGCCTTTGCCAATGTAACAGCACTATCACAACGGATAGAAATAGGTGCTATAGGTTTAGGCCACAATGGAATCTCAAGAAGCAAGTTTTTCAACCATTCAGCTTCTTTACCAGCAGCTGCTAAATCCACAAATTTAGATTCCATTGTTGAACTGGTGATACAAGTTTGCTTCTTGGATGCCTAAGAAATTGCAACTCCACCAAGTAGGAATACCCAGCCACTGGTAGAGGAATTGTCTTCAGTGTTACTGATCCAACTTGCATCAGTGTACCCTTCTAATACTGAAGGATAACCAGTATATGAGAGACTATAATATATAGTTTTCTTCAAATACTTCTGTACCCTTTGAATTGCTTTCCAGTGCTGAGCACTAGGATTACTAGTATACCTACTCAGTTTTCCCACTGCAAATGCAATATTAGGTCTTGTACAAGTCATGGCATACATTAGCCAGCCAATCACCCTAGAATACTCAAGTTGAGATACAGCTTTGCCAGTATTAGACATCAGCTTCTCAGTTTTATCCATATTTGTACTCACTGGAGTACAATCAGATTGGTTGAATTTCCTCAATACCTTCTCAATATAATGAGATTGAGTGATAGAAATTCCTTTACTCTTATGTTTGATCCTTATACCAAGGATAACATCAGCCTCCCCCATGTCTTTCATAGAGAACCTTGATGAAAAGAATTTATTTGTCAGGTCAACCAGATTTTGGTTAGTGCCAAAGATCAGCATGTCATCAACATATAGACAAATGATGACTCCTTTACCAGATTCATCAAATTTGCTATATACATATTTGTCAGATTGATTAAGTAAATAACCACTAGACAAAACCACTTCATCAAATTTTTGATGCCATTGCTTAGGTGCCTGTTTTAGTCCATAGAGAGACTTAATCAGTTTACACACCTTGTTTTCATTGCCAGGCATGATGAAGCCCTTAGGTTGGTTCATATAAACCTCCTCATCCAATTCACCATTCAAGAAAGCTGTCTTCACATCCATCTGATGAATAATCAGATTGTGAATTGATGCCAAAGCAATCAGCAATCTTATGGTACTGATACGTGCCACAGGGGCATAAGTATCAAAATAGTTTATCCCTGACTTCTGTTTAAAGCCCTGAATGACTAGTCTAGCCTTGAACTTTTCAATAGTTCCATCTACCTTTATTTTTCTTTTGAAAATCCATTTGCAACCAGGAGGTAGATCAGCCAACACCCAAGTGTTGTTGCCCATGATGGAGTCCATCTCATCGTTTATTGCTTCTTTCTAGAAAGCAACATCCTGGGACTTCATTGCTTCATCAAATGTTTTGGGATCATCCTCAACATTAAAGCAATAGGAGTGTTGGTCAGAGACCTCATCCCTTGTACCTTCAATTACGTATAATTAAAACTCAGGTCCAAATGACTTGGGAGTCCTGTTCCTTTTGCTCTTTCTGAGCTCAGGTTCAGGTTGTTGAACCACAACCTCATCAGGGACCTCTGATACACGAATGTCATCAAAGAGTGCATCCCTTGATTCAATTATTGAGTTAATTGAAACATATTCATTAGGTTCAATAACATAGAACCTATATGCCTTGGAATGCTCAGCATATCCAACAAAGATGCATTCAATGCCTCTTTCACCAAAAGTTTTCAATTTTGGATCAGGGAGTCTTACAACAGCCCTACAACTCCATACGCTAAGATAATTCAGGTTGGGTTTCTTTTTAGTCCAGAGTTCATAAGGAGTAACCTTGTTCCTTTTTGGGAATTAAATGTTCTGAAGATTAGTATTGGGAATTAAACGTTCACAAGGTTAGTTCTGCTCAAAGAAATATACCAAGTGTTATTCTACTGCTAGTGTTGGAGATTCTGCTGCCGCAAGGATTCTACTGCTAGTGCAACAGATACTGCTGTTGGAGAGATAAGTGTCGCGTATTCTACTGTTGTATGGATAAGTATACAAAGATATTTTGTGTATAAAAGTCAAAGATATACGGTAGATAATATCTTTGATAGATGTTCAGTCAACAAGTTGTGTACACAGATACAAGTTGTATCTTAAGGACTGACACACTCAAGCAAAGCAAGTAGTTCGACAAGACTTATCATTTATTGTAAAGATCTCCTTAGTTGTATAAAAGGAAGATCTTATATTAGTTACAAACAGTCTGAGTGTTGAAAATAAGTGTGAATTTGTGATTAATGAAACCATAAGAAAAACTAACTCAGTTGATAGAACAAGATAGAAAATAAGTTTTTCTTTGTAATAGAGATTCAAGGTTTTATAACCCTAGTGATAGTGAAGATCACTCATATTATTCTCAATAATATTGAATCATTTGGTGTTAACATTCATTGTTCATTATCAAATTCAACAACCACCACTGTTCCATTTCCAATAACAAATAACCTTCTAAGTGTGGTTAAGTAGATTCCGCATACTTAATCATATTCACTCAAAGTATCTCATACACTCGTTATAAAGGACTAACATCCTATTAAGTGTATCGAATCCTCTCAATTGGTATCAGAGCAAGGCTGATATCTTTGATTTAGAAGAAGAAGAAGAAATGGACGTTGAATCTATTCAGACAAATGTTGCTGCAAAATTACCAATGCTCAAACAGAATGAGGATAGAGCAATATTTCCAAGTGCAAGATTATGCACTTTGGGAAATTATTGAAGATTGAAACTCCTTCAAACCTACAACCTCTACATCAACAGTTGAAGGTAAAATTGTGACAACTTTGAATACCAAACCAACCACTGCAGAAGATAGAGTCAGAAAGAAGAATGACCTCAAGGCAAGAAGCATGCTGATGATGACCATTCCAAATGATCAACTTTTAAACTTCAGCAAATTCAAAGATGCAAAATCTTTGTTTGAGGCCATTATTGCAAGGTATGGTGGGAATGAAGCCACCAAGAAGACCCACAAGACTTTTCTCAAATAGTAGTTTGAAAACTTCTCCTCACCCAATAATGAATCACTGGACCACATGTTCAACAGGCTTCAGAATATTGTGAGCCAACTTGCTATTCTTGGGGTTGAAATACCTCAAGAAGATTTAAACTCAAAATTTCTGAGAAGCTTACCTGAAGAGTGGGCTATGCATGTTGTTGTCTGGAAGAACAAGCCAGACCTTGACCACATGGAACTTATGGACTTGTATAGCAACTTCAAGATTGTGGAACAAGATTTGAAGAAAACTGGAGGTTCTAGTTCTAATACTGGGAATATGGCATTTATGTCATCTCCTAACACCTCAACTCCAGTTGAAGAGGTGAAGGTTGATGGTAGTGTTGGTGCTGCTAGTTCATCAAGCAGTACCATTGGTATTATAGATGAGCAGACTTGTTGTGCATTTTTAACAAGTCGAAATGATGGGTCCATGCTTACACATGAAGACCTCCAAGAGATCAATGATGATGATCTGGAGGAAATGGACCTAAAATGGCAAATTTCTCTTCTTAGCATGAGGGCTAAGAAGTTCTATCAAAGGACGGGGAAGAAGCTCACAATCAGCAACAATGATACTGCTGGTTTTGACAAGTCAAAGATAGAATGCTACAACTGCCACATGATGGGGCACTTCTCAAGAGAATGTAGAAGACCAAGGCAGCAAGATAGCAAGAACAGAGGTTTTGGAAGCAAATCCAAAACAGGGGAGGTTTCTGAGCCAAACTCAAAAGCTATGGTAGCTATTGATGGCTTAGGTTTTGATTGGAGCTTCATGGCAGATGAAGAAGAAGCTTCTTCTCAGATGGCACTTATGGCTTTTTCTGCTACTGAGGTACAATCTCATAAAGCTTGTTCAAATACATGCACTGCTCTTTTTAAGAACTACAAACTTTAATCAAACATTATGATGATCAAAAGAAAGAGCTAAGCACAACTCATCAGTACTTAATAAACTATAAGTGTGGTTTAGCTACCTTAGAAAAGCAGATCATACACTATAAAGAAAATGAGTTTGCTTTTTCAGATGACAAAGCTCTTCTTAAGCAGGACATATTTTTTAGAGATGCAGAAATTAAGCTTTTAAGAGATGCATATGATAGGATCAAAAAGGATAATGAAAACATTCACTTAAGTGTAGAAACACTAGAACATGCTTCTAAGGGTGTAACTAACATGATTGAATGTCAAGTGATCAATAAGGCAAAGTCTGGATTAGGATATAATGCAGTCCCACCTCCTTACAGAGGAATCCCTACACCCCCAGGGATTGACCTAGAGTATTCAGGCTTAGCTGAATTTCAACAACCTGAGCTACAATATGGTGTTCAGCCAAAAACAAAGTTAGTTGTTGATGAACCTAAGAAAGTAAGTGAAAGTTTAAGTAAAACTTCACTTCCTGAGGACAAGGTGTCCTCTGATAGAAGATCAGATAGAGTAGTCATTGAAGACTGGATATCTGATGATGATGAAGAAGAACAGGTTATGTCTAAACCTGAAGTGGTTAAGAAAGCAGGAACAAGTGTTCCTAAGATAGTCAAAAATCATACTGATAGGCCTAAAATCAACATTAAACATGTTAGGCAACCAGTTAGATATTGTGAACAATACAGAACCACAAACAAGCCTAAAGGCAACCAAAGGAATTGGAATGGCCTTAAGTCTCACCAACTAGGTGATGACTTTGACTTCTATAACAAAGCTTGTTTCATTTGTGGAGAATTTGACCATCTTGCAGCTTTCTGCAACCAAAGGGTATCTGGGTATACAAACAATAGGGTGAATTTAAAAAGGCATACTCCTAAAAGTCACTCTAAATATACAAGAACCACACCCAGAGCAGTTTCATCAAAGTCTGGACCAAAAGCAGTTTCTGCTGCTAGACCAAAAGTTTCTACTGCTCATCAAGCAGTTTCTACTGCCAGACCTTTTTACTCTGTTTACCCTAAACCAGTAGTACAAAGTGCAAAAAAAACTTTCAAACATGCACAAACAACTGCTAAGAGACCTTTTCCAACAAAAGCAGTTTCACTAAAACAAATTTGGAAACCTAAGGGTTCTACTGCTAGGGAAAAGAAGGCCAATGCTGTTAAGGCCTCAGCATGTTGGATTTGGAAACCTCTTAAATCCAATTGTGCATCAACTGTTCTCAAGATATTTAATTACATTGATGCACATGGCAAATCCAAGTCAGTAATGGCTTGGGTTCCCCAAGGAAACTAATTTCCTTATTTGTGTGCAGGAACATTCACCAACAGATCATGAAGATCAAGGCTATTCAGATAGTGGGTGTTCAAGGCACATGACAGGCAACATGTCTTATCTTTCCAACTTTCAATCATTAGATGGAGGATATGTTACCTTTGGAGGAGGTATCGGTGGCAAGATTACTGGTAAAGGTACTCTTAAAACTGGTAAATTAGATTTTGAAGATGTGTACTATGTGCAAGAGCTAAAGTATAATCTTTTTAGTGTCTCACAAATGTGTGACAAAAAGAACAAAGTTCTTTTTACTGACACTGAATGTCTTGTACTTTCTTCTGATTTTAAGATGCCTGATGAAAGTCAAGTACTTCTTAAAATTCCAAGAAAGGGCAACATGTACAGTGTTGATATGAAGAAGATTGTTCCTAAAGAGGCACTTACTTTTCAAGTTGCAAAGGCCACATTGGATGAATCTATGAAATGGCATAGGAGGCTTGATCACATTAACTTCAAAACCATAAATAAAATTGTTAAGAATGGTTTGGTAAGAGGTTGACCTCAAAAACGATTTGAAAATGACCAAACATGCATTGCTTGTCTTAAAGGCAAACAACACAAAGCCACTTGTAAGCCCAAAATTTTTAACTCTATTGATCAATCATTGTTTATGCTTCATATGGACTTATTTGGACCTACTTCTGTTAGTAGCATGATGCATAAAAGATATTGTCTAGTTGTTACTGATGACTATAGTAGATTTACATGGGTTTTCTTTTTAGGTTCTAAGGATGAGAATTCTAGCATTCTTAAAATATTCATTACAGAGATAGAAAAGCTAGTAAGCAAAAGAGTAAAAGTCATTAGATGTGATAATGGGACAGAGTTTAAGAATAGAGTTATGGATGTCTTCTGCAAGGAAAAAGGTATTAGGAGAGAATTTAGTGTAGCTAGAACTCCTCAGCAAAATGGAGTAGCTGAGAGGAGAAATAGAACACTCACAGAAGCTGCTAGAACCATGTTAGCCAACTCTAAGTTGCCTATCACTTTTTGGGCTGAAGCAGTTAATACTGCTTGCTATGTTCAAAATAGGGTTTTGGTTGTCAAATCTCACAATAAGACATCATATGCGCTTTTTAGAGGTAAAACTCCTGCAATAGGATTTCTTAGACCTTTTGGATGTCATGTGACAATTCTGAATACCTTAGACCATCTTGGAAAGTTTGATGGTAAAGCAGATGAAGGATTCTTAGTTGGATATTCTCTTAATAGCAAAGCTTTTAGAGTATACAACTCAAGAACTAGAAGAGTAGAGGAAAACCTGCATGTGGAATTTTTAGAGAATAAATCCAATGTAGCAGGTCAAGGTCCTAATTGGCTATTTGATCTTGAGACACTAACCCATTCTATGAATTATGTGCCTGTTGTTGCAGAAACTAATGATTTTTCAGGTTCACAAACAACAAATGAGGCAGGGTTAGAAAAGGGGACAGATCAAGATTGTGTATGGATGCCAGTAAGTACCAGTGTGGCTTCAACTTCAATCAATGATGAACCTTCTTTTGATGAAGCTAAAGAAGGGATTAAAGATGAAAACAAGGAAGATGGAAAAAGGAACAAGAGAATGTTTCTACTATTGATAGTACTGCTGAGACAGAGCATTCTACTGCTATGTTTAATTTTTCAACTGCTGAGCCAAATGTTTCTACTGCTGGCCCATCAGAACCAAATGAAGCTGAATACTTAGAAGAAGAGGTGGATTTCAACAATCTCCCACCTAACTATCAAGTTCCTTCTACACCACACACAAGGATTCACAAAGTCCACTCCCTGGACAATGTGATTGGAGATGTACAATCAGGAGTGAAGACAAGGCAACAACTGATGTCTTCAGACAAACAAGGGCTTCTTGATGCTCTTTATGCATCAAAGCAGCATGAGTATTCCAACTCTTGCTTATTTGTATGTTTTCTAACACAAGCAGAACCAAAGAATGTTCTTAAAGCCCTAGATGATTCAAGCTGGGTAGAAGCTATGCAAGAAGAGCTTCTTCAGTTCAAGATTCAGAAGGTATGGGTGCTAGTTGATTTACCCAAGGATGTAAGGGTAATTGGCACTAGATGGGTTTTCAAAAATAAAATGGATGAAAGGGGCATAGTGATTAGGAATAAGGCTAGATTAGTAGCCCAAGGGTACACACAAGAAGAAGGGATAGACTATGAAGAGGTTTTTGCTCCAGTAGCAAGGATTGAAGCCATTAGGTTATTTTTGGCTTATGCTTCATTTATGGGCTTCATAGTTTATCAAATGGATGTCAAGAGTGCTTTTCTATATGGTACTATTGAAGAAGAGGTATATGTCTCACAACCTCCAGGGTTTACTGACCCAGATCATCCAGAAAAAGTGTACAAGGTAGTTAAGGCTCTTTATGGCCTTCATCAGGCACCACGAGCATGGTATGAAACACTGGCTTCTTATTTGACAGAAAATGGATTTCAAAGAGGCAAGATTGATCAGACATTATTCATCAAGAAGCACAAGAATGATCTTTTACTAGTGCAGGTGTATGTGGATGATATCATCTTTGGATCTACAAGGAAGGAGATGTGTTTGGAGTTTGAGAAGCTTATGCATCATAAGTTTCAGATGAGTTCCATGGGGGAACTTACATTCTTTTTGGGTCTGCAAGTTAAGCAATCATGTGAAGGCATATTTATTAGTCAAGATAAGTATGTTGCAGAGATTCTTAGAAAATTTCAATTTGCTGATTCGAAAGTGGCAAGCACACCAATGAACTCTGAGAAGCCACTTCTTAAAGATTTAGATGGAGAAAATATAGATGTACACACATACAGATCTATGATAGGCTCTTTGATGTATCTCACATCATCAAGACCTGATATCATGTTCTCTGTTTGTGCTTGTGCAAGATTTCAAGTAACTCCAAAGGTTTCTCATCTCACAACTGTCAAGAGGATTTTTAGATGTCTCAAGGGTCAACCTAGGTTGGGTCTATGGTATTCTATGGAATCACCTTTTGACTTGGTAGCATTTTCAGATAGTGATTATGTAGGTGCAAGCTTGGACATAAAGTCAACAACTGGAGGATGTCAATTCCTTGGGTGTAGACTTATCTCATGGCAGTGTAAGAAGCAAACAATTGTGGCTACTTCAACAACTGAAGTTGAATATGTAGCTGCTGCAAGTTGCTGTGGTCAAGTCCTATGGCTTCAAAACCAACTTCTTGACTATGGGTACAATTTTATGAACATTGTCATACATATTGATAATAGTAGTACAATTTGCATTATTAAAAATCCAGTGCAACACTCTAAAACAAAACACATTGAAATTTGACATCATTTTATTAGAGACTGCAATGAGAAAAAGTTGATTCAAGTTCTTAAAATTGATTCCGATCAAAACTTTGCAAATCTTCTTACAAAAGCTTTTGATGTTTGAAGATTTCAATACTTGGTAGCAAGTATTGGGATGCTAAATACTCAATGATTTAAAACTCTGTGTTTTTGTATATAAATTTTTGTTTTTACTGCTAGCATTGTTAATTACTACTGTTACTGAAAAGTTTGTACTGCTAGTACAAATTTTTGTTTGTTAAGTTCATACTGTTAGTCATATAATTCTAATGCTATAAGACAAATGTTTTATCATTTTGTTTCTTTGTTTTGGACTAACAATTTCAGGTATGAACATTGAGCGCAAAGGAAGTTTCAAGTGAAACGGAAGCAGTAGAATGATTATACTGGTTGCTGACATAATAGGTTTATGATGGACTGAGTTTGGGAATTCACTAACAAAGTTTTACACCTAAGTTAATAAAATCTTTAAAACTTCTTTCTTGAAACCTGATTATGATGTTTCACATTGACTTGATGGCTCAGTTGGTCATATAGTAACTAACACAACTCACTTTCTATCATTTTATACTTTTAACTATAATGAGCAAGTCTAAGGACATCTGATATAAAGAACAGCGAACAAATGTGCATCTAACACTTGTGTTAGAAGATACAATTGTCACGAGTTGGAAAACCTGTCAAGAAAGCCCTTTGAATGGGTTTATCTTTACACAGGCAGTTATTTATAACTGAAAATATTGGTTCTCACACAACCAGAGGTTACTTTAAACCGAATTCTTGATTAAGTGTCTGTTACACACTTAATCCCTTCAAAATGGTTGAAAGCAGTATGATTTTTCATAATAAAATCAAGTTCATACTGCTAAGTCAAAAGTTTCTTTAAAAGGATTTTTCAAAGTGGCTCAGAAAAACCATCAAATGATGGATCATGAGTCAATGCCCCATGATTCACCACTCATAGGAGTTAACACACCTAGAAGTGATTAGGTGGGAATTAAACGTTCACAAGGTTAGTTCTGCTCAAAGAAATATACCAAGTGTTATTCTACTGCTAGTGTATTTCATTCTACTTCTAGTGTTGGAGATTCTGCTGCCGTAAGGATTCTACTGCTAGTGCAACAGATACTGCTGTTGACGAGATAAGTGTCGCGTATTCTACTGCTGTATGGATAAGTATACAAAGATATTTTGTGTATAAAAGTCAAAGATATACGGTAGATAATATCTTTGATAGATGTTCAGTCAACAAGTTGTGTACACAGATACAATTTGTATCTTAAGGACTGACACACTCAAGCAAAGCAAGTAGTTCGACAAGACTTATCATTTATTGTAAAGATCTCCTTAGTTGTATAAAAGGAAGATCTTATATTAGTTAAAAACAGTCTGAGTGTTGAAAATAAGTATGAATTTGTGATTAATGAAACCATAAGAAAAACTAACTCAGTTGATAGAACAAGATAGAAAATAAGTTTTTCTTTGTAATAGAGATTCAAGGTTTTATAACTCTAGTGATAGTGAAGATCACTCGTATTATTCTCAATAATATTGAATCGCTTGGTGATAACATTCATTGTTCATAATCAAATTCAACAACCACCACTGTTCCATTTCCAATAACAAATAACCTTGTAAGTGTGATTAAGTAGATTCCGTATACTTAATCATATTCACTCAAAGTATCTCATACACTCGTTATAAAGGACTAACATCCTATTAAGTGTATCGAATCCTCTCAATCCTTTTATTGGGAACCCTAATTAATAAATAGCAAGCTGTTAACATAGCTTTACCCCAGAACCATTGACTCAGCCCTGAATAGGACAACATGGAATTAACCATCTCCTTCAGCACTCTATTTTTCCTTTCAGAGATACCATTTTGCTAAGGAGTATAGGGAGCAGTCGTTTCATGGATTATACCAACAGACTGAAAGTATAGAGTATCCATGTACTCACCTCCCCTATCAGTCCTTAATCTTTTGATCAGGGATCCAAGTTGTAATTCAACTTCAGTTTTAAATACTTTGAATTTGTCTAACGCTTCATCCTTATTATGTAACAGATAGACATAACAAAACCTATAATCATCATCAATAAATGTCAAAAAGTACTTCTTATTCTCCAAAGAGGGAGTGGCATGCAAATCACATAGGTCATTGTGTATTAGCTCCAAGAGCTCAGTCTCACGTTTTACACCCTGAAAAGGTTTTTTAGTTATTTTGGTCAACATGCAAGTCTTACACTTTTCAGTGTCCATGTCAAATGCTGGGATTAACCCATCCTTAGACATATCTTGCATCCTTTTATAGTGTACATGGCCAGGTCTAGCATGCCAAAGGGTAGAGTCGTTCAGTTTTAGAGGTTGACATAAAGGCATAATTAACAATATTAGTGACAATATTAAGCCTGAACATTTAATTACACAAATAGCCAAAACCAATAAACACACCATGTTTAGACAAAACAAACTTATCAAATTCAATAACTTGTTTATATCCATGATTATATCAGGAATATGAATAACATTAAACAAAGTTACAATCTTTCCAGAACTAAAACTAAGATCTACACAACCACGACCATGCACCAGGGCTGTTGACTCATTTCCTATGTGAAGAATAGAACCATCATTTAGTGACTCGTAAGTCTTGAACTAGCATCTATCTTTGCACACATGAACAGTTGCTCCAGAGTCAACCCACCACGCAACATCATCATCCTGCACATAGTTAGATTCAGATACATATGTAACATAATAAACCTATAAAGATTTATTAAACATATTCTGACCTTTCAGAGGAACTGAACCATTCCCTGATCCACTAGTGCCTGATCCATTGGTTTTACCACCAATCTTAACACCTTTGCAATCCCTTTTAATGTGACTAGTTTTTCCACATTTCCAACAAGTAGGTGTTGCCTTCTTGTTAGGGTCAGCCCTTGTGTTATCATGATGTTTACGTTTGCCCTTGTTGTCATTGTACCTGGTGGAGTTGTTATGTTCCACCATATTGACAACAGATGCACCAGTAGCATTGCTACTCTTTGGCTTGTCACTGTCCTGTGCCCTGAGGGATTCCTCAATACGCAGACGACTGCCCAACTGAACAAGAGTCAGTTCTTCCTTCTTATGTTTCAAGGTATGCTTGAAATCTTTCCAAGAAGGAGGTAGTTTGTCAATGATACAAGAGACTGAAATAGCCTCATCCATGTTCATTTTATGTTATGTAAACCTTCCAAGTATACCAAGAAGTTCATTGTATTGTTCCATAACTGGTCTTGAATAAGTCATTTTGTAATTTGTGAAATTACTTACAAGAAACTTCTTACTTGATGCATCCTCAGCCATATATTTGGCATCCAAGGAATCCCATAGTTCTTTGGAAGATTCAACATTCTGATAAATATCAAAGAGAGAATCAGACATACCATTGAGGATTAAACCTCTGCAAATGTAATCATCATTCTCCTATTTGCTCCTCTTCCTCATTTGTTCCACAGTAGCATCATCTCCATCATCAGGAATAGGAGTGCTCAGAACTTACACCACACTCATGCTTGAAAGCAAGAAGTGCATCTTCTTCTGCCATCTTCTGAAATCCACCACTTCAAACTTATCAAGCTTGGCAAAGTTTGAAGCCATGTGTTTCATAGCAGCAGCAGCCATTGATTATCACAAAATAGTTTACTTTGATTGTTGGTGGTTGGTTGGTCCCAGAACAGGGTGAATATAATCAATGACCTAACTACGTACAAATAATGGTTACCGGATATCACTTGGAATCGTGTTATCACTTTCCAAAGTAAACTATTCGACCCTATTGCCTGGGTATCGCGAATATCTACTTGGGATAAGACCAAATTTTGTTATTGAATTAGGCACAAATCAATAACCCTTGTGCATCCAAGTATTTATGTTTTCTGTATATTATATCTCATGCATGATTTGATTTCCTATATATAGGAAAGTACTCACAGCTAGTCAAATGGAATTATGAGGATTAATCGGCCCATTAATCGCCTCATAATTATCCCCATTATAGCCAATAGTGGTTACATGACCAATTAAACGTGGTCATAAATGCATTTTTAACTGCCACTTGAATAGGTCAAAGCAGTTACATACTTATACCAACAGTACTAACTCAACAGTACTAACAAAGCACCAGCAGTACAAACTCAACAGTACTAACAAAGTATAAACAGTATTAACCTTACTCCAGCAGTTCTAACACAGTACTAGCAGTACTAACTCAGTGAAGGATTAAACCTTCTGATGAGTTACTCCTAACCACTAATTAAGTCAGTGTAGTCAGGGACCTGATGGGTGTACAATTCGTACCTCCTAACCCATTACCAGGTATGAACAGATCCCTCAAGTGCACTAAATTTTCTGACAATTTTTTTTGCTAAAACTGTTTAGTTGCTGAAATATATGTGTTGAAAGAGTTCTTTTGATGTGTTTCTAAGAGCTCTTGGTTTGCTGAGTCTTGGAAAAGTACTGTAAGTGTTGTATAATAGCTGTTTGGAATTCGTTTCTAAAGTTGTTTATTTGTTTTCTTTTTGTGCAGAATTTTTATGCAATTTTGTACAAACTTGAAAGGGTTGTTTGGTTGCTGAAATTATCTGTAGAATAGTGTTTTTAATCGCTGTTTTGTTACTAAATTGTTGTGAAGAAAAGTGATCTATAAAATGGTATTTAGTTACTGACTTTTTATGCAGAAAATGAGTCTTAAAAAGTTGTTTGGGTGCTGAAATAAGTTGTGCCAAAAATGAAGTTTTATAAGGCTGTTTGGTTGCTTTTTTATGTGTTGTGAAGTGACCTTTTTAGGGTTGTTTGGTTGCTTATTCTCTATACCGTAAAGTGATCTATGCACTTATTTTATTTGATGAATTTTCTACACAAAATTAGTAAACTTTGTTGCCTATTATTGAAATGTTTATTAAGAGGATGTCTTAAAGTTAATGATTCAGTTTTGCTTAGACTTATTTTTACATATTAGTTTTATCATCACACGTTCTGTCCAAACACCATACTTTGTACTACTTTGTTTGCCGTATATTGGTGCAAAACTTTTTCAAGCATATCATGTTGATGAACTCAAATAAGTATATTTTATTACTATCATTTATCCTATTAATTTGACTTGTTTTATTATACTATGTATGAGAATTGATACTTAATCGTTTACTTTTGTAATTCTCAGGTAAAAACAAGCATTTGGTGAAACTCGGCGATTTTGGACTAATTATGGAGCAAAGCAAGCAAGAAGTTAAGAGTCTACCGAAATGTACAAGATCAAGACATTCTGCTCCAGATGCGCCGCATCTTGCTTATTATATACGGCGCATCACTATCAAGAGTTCACCAGATACGATCCAAGATACAAGAGGACATGCGCCGCATCTATTTATGGAGTTACGCCGCATCTTCTGGCGGTGTACGAATATTCCTGAATATATTAATCTTGGACCCCACGCGAAGTTAAGTCAATGCGCCGCATCTACTTATTAGATGCGCCGCATCTTACCCTCAGACAGAAACTATAAATACCCCAAAGTCAGACGAGAGAAAGAGTTCGACAGTTTTAGAAGACCGAAGTACAGAAACCCTAGGACGAATTCAGTCAAGGCAGCAGCACAAGACACACCTTGAACGAAGATACAAGAGCTGTAAGAAGGTCCTGCATGTATTTAATTCATTAAGTAGTTTTGTTTTATTGTGTTAGTAAACTTTAATTCATCAGGATTGGTGGCTTGTGTAATGTGACAACGGAAAGATTGCACTCCCTTAAAACTGCTTTCCCATTAATTAAAGTTTATATGTTGATGTCTTTGGTGACTTTTATTAGTGCATTGATAACCTCTGTGTCTAGCTGAGCGTTGATCGGGTCGCCATGCCTCTGCCCTCGCCTATTTATTAGATCGCCTATGCATTCTATCGTCTGTAGAAAAGTAGGAAGAAAGATAAATAGGATAGTCATAAGTAATCATTAAGGGTTTACTTGCCGATAAGATTAGAACCAACGAGAAAGGACTTAATCTCGGTGCGTTGCATCGAACTATACACTTCATATAAAACTAGCAATAAAACAAGTGACAAACTACTTATCTATCAGGACAGGTCTTCTTATTGTCTCATGTATTTATCTGTGTACGTGTGTGCTACTTGCTGATTCGTGCCTATTATTTTAGTTTATTATTTAATTGCAACCAATCGTGCCAGTCTCTCAGGCTGAACCCCCTTGCGTTAGATTAGGTTGTATAGCTAACTTAGAATATTAAAATACTGATTAGAATAACGAGATAATACGTTCCACTCTTAGTGATCGACACTCTACTTACCATTATATTCATACTGACCGGGTACACTGCTCGTTAAGTGTGTGTGTTATTGATAAGTCGGCTAAATATAAATTTAAAACTTGAGTAGGCATTAATACTGCTAAACCGCAACGACACATCGCACGCATCACATATCGTGTTTTTTAATGTTACCTAGTGCATAATTTTCATGCGGTTTTGTGCGGTATATCTGTTATTTTTTAAGAAAAAAAATGTGCCTATTAAGTGTTGAATTTTGTGGTGTTTGGTGAGGCACTTCGTGCAATAATTGACGTCGTATTATGCATAATTTTGTGTCCATTTTCTACATAATTTGCGTTCTTTGGTTTTTGCAGATTTCATGTATTATATTTGCAAATTCTGCGACTAGCTCCAACATATTTTTTAAGGTGTTTAATTGCTGAATTTTGCGGTTTTTGGTTGCTTACTTGGTGTTATTTAGTGCAGAAGTACTAATATTTTTTGGTGCAATAATATCGGTTTAGCACTACGAAAATAAACTAGTCGCTTGATTTTGTATCGAGTATTAGAAAGTTTGGATGTTGCAAATATTGTGTTAGGAATTAAGATTAACAGTGGGAACTGTTAGTATATAAGTTAGTACTGCTGAAGAGATTGAAGATATAACTGACAGTACAAAGTCAGTTAGTACGGTCAGGATAAGAAAGATTAGTACTGCTTATAATTTTTGTAATCGTATAGAAGATAAATATAGAAAAGATTTTGTGTATATCTTATTAATATAGATGATAGTTATCTTGTAAAGGAATCCTTAGTCTATAAAAGGATTGCCTAGGTTAGAGTTTATGTACGTAAGTTCTTAGAAAAGGTTCAAGGTTGTAAACCTTAGTGATAGGAGATCACTTGTATTATTGTTTTAATAATATTGAATCGTTGAAGTTAATTAATTGTCTCTTGTTCATATATACACACTGTTTCATTCATTGAACATACATACACAATATTCTAAGTGTTTGCAAGTAAATTCCGCGTGCTAGTTAACATTATTCAAAGTATCTATCTAACACAAGGAGTGTGTTTAGATCCGGTCAAGTGGTATCAGAGACAGGTTGTTGATACTTTGATTTAGAAGATCCAGACGATTTTGATTAAGAAGAAGATGCACATGGAGACAACAACCCAAACCAACATTGCTGCTAAGTTACCAATGCTTAAACCCAATGAGTTCGATATGTGGAGACTAAGAGTTGAACAGTTCTTTCAAGTGCAAGATTATGCACTTTGGGAGATTATAGAAGATGGGAACTCTTTTAAGCCTACAACCACTACTACTGTTGTTGAGGGCAATACTGAAACAACTGTGCAGACCAAGCCATTGACTACTGAAAAAAAGGTTCAGCACAAGAATGATGTTAAAGTAAGGAGCATGCTGCTGATGACAATCCCCAATGATCAATTACTGAACTTCAGCAAATACAAGTGTGCCAAAACTCTTTTTGAAGCTATTGTTGCAAGGTATGGTGGGAATGAAGCCACCAAGAAAACACAGAAGACCCTTCTCAAGCAACAGTTTAAGAATTTCACAGCAACAAGCAATGAGTCACTAGATCATATGTTTAATAGGCTTCAGAAGCTAGTGAGTCAACTTGCTGTTCTAGGAATTGAGATGCCTCAGGAAGATCTCAACTCAAAATTCCTAAGGAGTCTACCATCAGAATGGGCTATGCATGTGGTTGTCTGGAAGAATAAACCAGACATTGATTCTATGAGTCTGATGGATCTCTACAGCAACTTCAAGATAGTAGAACATGAAGTGAAGAAGTATGCTGGATCAAGTTCAAGCTCAAGCTCTGGAAATTTGGCCTTTGTGTTAACTCCCAGTATCTCTAATCCAGAAGAAGTTCAAGTTGCTGGAGCAGTTGGAACTGCTAGTTCAAATATTGGTACTGCTAGTACCTCAAGCAGTACTAATGGACTTTTGGATGAGAATACTTATTGTGCTTTCTTGACTACTCAGCACAATGGAAGTATGTTGACTCATGCAGATCTTCAGGAGATTGATGAAGATGATATTGAAGAGATGGATATCAAGTGGCAACTCTCTCTTCTTAGCTTGAGAACTAGAAGATTCTTGAAGAAGACTGGCAAGAAGATAATCATAAACAGCAATGATGTTGCTGGGTATGACAAGTCAAAGATTGAATGTTATAATTGCCACAAGAAAGGTCATTATTCAAGGGAGTGCAGAATGCCAAGACAACAAGATGGCAAAAGCAGAGGATTTGGAAGCAAATCAAGGGTTGTGGAAGTGTCAGATTCAACCTCAAAGGCTATGGTTGCCATTGATGGCTTAGGGTTTGATTGGAGCTACATTGCAGAGGAGGAAGCAGAAGCATCTACAGAGATGGCTCTCATGGCATTTTCAGACTCTGAGGTACAAATTTCTAAATGTTCTAAATCATGTGATGCTTTAAAAGAATTAGAAACACTTAGAAAACAGTATGATAATCAGAGAATAGAGCTAAACCAGACTGCTTTTAATTTAGCAAATCATAAGAGAGGTTTGGCTGTATTAGAAGAACAGATAGTTCACTATAAGGAAAATGAGTCTACTTTTAGTGATACTGTAGCTATACTTAAGAGAGATATAATGTTTAGGGATGCTGAAATTAGTGTGTTGAAAAATGAATTGGAAAAGATAAAACAGGCAAAGGAAAACATTCAGATGAGTGTATGCATCTAAGGGTGTTAGTAAGATAGTTGAGTGTCAAATCCTCAATAAAGCTAAGTCAGGCCTAGGATACAAATCAGTTCCACCTCCATATAGGGGAATTCCAACACCTCCAGGCATTGACCTAGAACACACAGGACTACCTGAATTTCAACTACCTGAGCTTAAATATGGTCCTCAACCTAAAGAGAATGTAGTTGATAAACCTGTGTATGAGAGTGCAAGTGATGCCTCACTTTCTGAGGATAAGGTGTCCTCAGCTAAGGACTCAGATGCTCCAACCATAGAGGACTGGACTTCTGATGATGAGGATGATCAGGCTGTGGTTAAGCCTGTTAGTGTTAAAGTGGAGGAGCCAAAAGTTCCCAAAGTGGTCAAACCTGAGACTGTTAGGCTTAGATCAAATGCTAAACCATTTAAACCAACAGTTAGGTATGCTGAAATGTATAGGACCACAAACAAGCCAAGAGGTAACCAAAGGAATTGGAACAACCTCAAGTCTCACCAACTAGGTGATGACTTTGTCTGTTATAGGAAAGCTTGTTTCTCATGTGGAAGCTTTGACCATCTGGCTGCTCATTGTTACAATAGGGTAACTAGGTATTCAACCCCTAGGGTGAACTCAGTAAGACCTCCCACTCACCCTACAAATGCTAGAATGATACCTAGATCAGTTCTGTTAAGGTCTGGAACAAGAACAGTTCATACTGTTGGACAAACAGTTAACACTGCTAGACCAGCAGTTCATACTGTTAGACCAAATAGACCTCTTTACCCTAGACAAACAGTTCAAGGTGCAAAAACTCTTTCTAAATCAGCACCAACAACTGTTAGAAGACCATTTCAAAACAATGCAGTGATTAATAAACAAGTTTGGAAACCTAAAGTTGCAATTGCACACCCAGCAGCTCATACTACTAGGCAAGCAGTTAACACTGGAAGTTTTAAAAACACTGCTAAGGGAAATATGGGTAATGGTATTAATACATCTGCATCATGGGTTTGGAGACCACTTCAATCCAATGGTACTCCAACTGTTTTAAAAAGGTTTAATTATGTTGATGCAAGAGGAAAGCCTAAGTCTGTAATGGCTTGGGTACACCAAAGGAATTAATTTTTCTTTTTATGTGCAATGTTAGTCATATGCTTGTATGTTATGAGACAAGTGCTTTGCACTTTGTTTTCTATTGTTGGACTAACAATTGCAGGATGATTGGAGTTTTGAATGCTTTATGTTTTGGACTATATGGTGATTTGGAGCTCAGTGTGTTATCTGTGCACACAACAAATGGTTATTGGTTCACCATGTCTAACCCACATAAGAACCAACTAGTCTAGAGCAAACGGTTTCTGGTAAAGACTAATCAAATCCGTTAATGGTTGACAATTTACCAAAAATTGTATGGTTATCAACTCACCATATCTAACTGTGAAGAGTTGGCTAGTCCAAAGCAAACGGCTATTGGTAAAGACATATCAAATCCGTTGATAGCTGATAGTTTGCTAAAAACTATATATGTGCAATAATGTCTTTGAAATCAATATAAGTTCATACTGTTCTTTGAAAATTTTGATAAAGGTTTGTGCTGCTAGTGCAAAGTTTATACTGCTAGTGTAAACTTAGTACTGCTGAACTAGCCGTTATAACTGATGTGTCAGTAATTAATGTTCGGTTAAAAACTAGCCGTTGGTGGTTTGTTGCGATTTTTACTGATTGAATTACGATTTTCGAGGGATCCTCTTCAAGATATTTTAACTTTTATTCTATTATATTCTTATTCTAAAATAAAAGTTACCATATTCTTTAAGTCGGTCAAATTAAAAATCCTATTTCTCTCAATAATATCTCATCTAACTTTCATCTTCTACTTTCTAACCTAAATCTTCATTATTCACCACAGTTAAAATCAAACTTTACTAAGAATATCATGGCTAATTTGGATTTTGTCAAGACGCACAACCAAGTCTCTTTTCTAGAGAAAACAGAGGAAGGAGATGGACCGAAATTTTATGAGATTGTAGATTTCCTCAACCACTCTCACATAAGGTATGCTCTAACTGTCTCTCCTACTCTTTATGTCTCTCACATCACACAGTTCTGGCAGAATGCTACTGTCTTGACTAGTGACGATGGAGACTTAGAAATCCATTCTGAAGTGGATGGCATACTTTTTGTTGTTACCGAGTCTGCACTTAGGAGACATCTTAAGCTGCAAGATTCAGATGGTATCATCACTATGCTAAACACTGAGATTGGGCAAGAACTTGCCAGAATGGGGTATGACACATCCAACCAAAAACTCACTTTTCAAAAAGGATGTTTCTCCCCACAATGGAGATTTTTGATACATACTCTCTTACATTGCTTAAGTCCCAAAAAGACAGCATGGGAGCAATTCAGTAGCAATATTGCTATTGCTCTCATTTGCTTGTCAACAAATAAGGTTTTTAACTTTTCAAAGTTTATTTTTGAGAGTATGGTAGCAAATGTTAACAGCAAAACCAAGTTTCTTATGTACCCAAGATTTGTTCAAACTCTTTTAAATAAGAAAAAGAATTTGCTTAAGAAACCAACAGAAACTTTTACTACTCCTAGTCTACAATCAAAGGTTTTTCAAAATATGGCTATGGCTAGTAGACTTTTCAAAGGGGTAGAAATACCTTTGTTTCCTGAAATGCTTCAAGTTGAATTGGGTGAAGGGTCAGTCAACCCAACTGATCCCCATCACACACTCAATCAAAATCCTGAAATAATCCAAACACCCCCAACCATCACAACTTATAGGAGAAGGTCTAAACCTAGTCAAACTAGAGTTGCAACTGGATCCTTGCCCCATGATTCACCTCTCCTAGCAGGTAACACAGCTAGAAGTGATGAGGGTAGCTCTACACAAACTGAATTGATGGCTTTATGTACCAAGTTAACTGCTAAGGTAGATTCTTTGGAGGAGGAGCTTAAAAGTCATAAAGAAAATTTTGCCAAAGTCTACTCAAGGTTGACTCGTAGAGTAAAGAAGTTGGAAGATCATCTCAATAGGAAAAGGGCTAGAGCTATACTGGATGAAGATTCTTCAGATGGTGATTATTCAGATGATTCAGATAATGATGATGATGGTGATTCTCCCAAACAAAGGAGGAAATCAGATAAAGGCAAAGGGGATAAATCAAAAGTTTAGGGGAGGAAAGATGAAGGTGCTAGTGAACAGATTGGTATGGATACTGGTAATGTTGCTGATATGGATGTTGAAGATCAAGAAACTCAAGAAACTGTTGAGAATGAAGAAACAGTTCAAACGGCTGAAGCGGTTCAAACTGCTGAGACAGAACATGAAACCGTACAAACTGCTAGTTCACATCCAGGTGCTGCTGAGGCAGAGTATGAAAGAAAAAGATTAGCAAAGGGAAAGAAGCCAATGACACCTAAAGAAGATGAACAAGAACAAGAAAGACTCAAGAAAGTAAAACCAAGAACTCAAGCACAGTTAAAGTTTGATGAAGAAGTAGCAAGGAAACTTCAAGAAAAAGATCAAGCAGAAAAACAGGCCCAGATAAATCTTGATGCAGAATTAGCAAGAAAGATGGCTGAGGATGATGTACAGAATATAGCTGAATTCATGGAGAGAACAAGGTTGGAAAAGGTAGCTTCAATTACTGAGGTTGATCAAGAACAATTTAATGAACAACTACAATATTTGTTAGATTCAGATTTAATTGTGAGAGCTCAAGCAATGATGATTCTTAAAGACAAGGATTTGAGTGAAGAAGAGAAATCAGAGAAGCTTAAAAGTTTTATACTAACAAAGAACAGAGAAGTAGCATGGAATGATCTTATGCAGAAGATTAGAGATAGGCAAAAAGAAGGTTACAAGACAAAGATGCCTACAAAGAAAGAACAGATCAGTTTTATGAAAAGCTATTTAAAGAATCAAGTTCTTTGGAAGACAAGTGATTTTACAGGAAAATCAGATGCTGAAATTGAAAAAACTTATTATGAAGCTTATGCAAGATTGAACACATCAATTGAAAGGGATACCACAAAAGGAAGGAAAATAGATGCAGAGTTGTTAGAATCTGATGCAACAAAGAAACAAAAGAAGGAAGCTGAAGGATTGACTGATGAACAACTCAAGAGCATGATGGTGATAGTCCCTGAATCCCCAAATATCAAGCCTTTGCAAGCAAAACATCCCATCATTGGCTGGGAAGTATTCACAGAAGGTAAGATGAAAGGGTGGAAGATTATGAGACTTGGTGGAATTACTGAAAGATACAAGCTGTTTGAAGATTTACTCAAAGGATTTGACAGAGAAGATCTTAATCAGTTGTGGACATTAGTAAAAGAAAAATTCAGAATTGAAGATCCACTTGAAGATAAAGATAAAGAACTATGGGTTCAATTGAAGAGGATTTATGAACCTGATGATGGAGAATCAATGTGGAGGTTTCAAGCTGAAGTCAAGGATGTTACTTGGAAATTATTTGATACATGTGGAGTGCACAGAGTTTCTACCAAAGATGGAATAGAAATTTATATGTTGGTGGAAAAAGAATATCCACTCAGATTAGTTGTTTTAAAGGCTATGCTATCAGTAACACTCAAGGTTAAAGAAGATTCTAAGATGGCAGATATGTTAGTAACAAAGATATTTAACCTTGCAGAGCAAAAGAAAGCCAGAAACAAGAGACAGACATGATAGATGTTTGGAAGAATCCCCCCATCATGAAGATGAAGGTTAATTCCAAGAAACTTAGTGATTTGGAAAAGAAATCATAAGTTTAGGGGAGGATTGTTAGGAATTAAGATTAACAGTTGGAACTGTTAGTATATAAGTTAGTACTGCTGAAGAGATTGAAGATATAACTGACAGTACAAAGTCAGTTAGTACGGTCAGGATTAGAAAGATTAGTACTGCTTATAATTTTTGTAATCGTATAGAAGATAAATATAGAAAAGATTTTGTGTATATCTTATTAATATAGATGATAGTTATCTTGTAAAGGAATCCTTGGTCTATAAAAGGATTGCCTAGGTTAAAGTTTATGTACGTAAGTGATAAGGCGAAAAGTGTACCGCTTTTAAGGGGTCATTTAAGCCCGAAATCGTATTTATTTGATCAAATATTGCCCTAAAATCGTTCCTTTTGTCATTTTAGGTACTTTTGAGGAGAAATCTGGAAAAGGAGGCATTTTGGACGTTTTTGGAGCATTAAAGTGAAGAAAACGGCAAAGTCTCAAGAATCGGCTAAAAGTTACTCTTGACGGCGTCACAATTAACATGGGACGGCGTCATGCCTTGGCAAGAAAAGTTGGATGTGAAATTTACTCATGACGAGCCAGTGAGTTTGCATGAGAATTCTGACGGCGTCACGCTTTAACTAAATCAAGGGCGTCACGGCTTAAATCATAAGGGGACGGCGTCACGTTCAGGATCCGACGGCGTCAAGCCTTGATAAGCCAGAATGGATTTTTGAAGAGCTAAAGAGGGACGGCGTCAAGATGGTCATCCGGGAACCCTAAAAGCGGCGAGGTGACGGCGTCACAATGCATAAGGTGACGCCGTCAGATGTCAAAGTCTATATATAGTTTTCTAATTTTTTGTCATTGGGGAGAGCTTAGTGTGTGGAATTTTGGGATAAAACCCTAAGACGATTTTAGCTACTTTTTCAGGGCTTTTTGCCCTGAGATCTTCCATGTTTCATTGAAAGATAAGTTATCAATTAATCATTCAATATGTCTATGTGTTGTTTGATTCTATCTTATGCTTGTCTTTTGTTTAACATGTTAGGCTAATTTTATCTTGTGTTTGCTTAGATCTAATGAAACCTAGCTATTGATTATTGGTTGTTAGTGTGTTATTAGTTGTATTGGATGATTGTTTATCTATGTTAGGCTTAAGAAAACTGGCTAACTTCCTATTCGGTAACTTGCTTGAACGTCTTAAGAAACATGAACCAAACGCGTACTAAAGGTTTTTATGGTTGTATTTAATGCACAAGCGAATTCTAGTGATCCCATGTTAGGAGCTTCCTAGCCGGCTCGACATAGGAGTGAAGTAGGAGCTTGTAGAGTTTGGGGAAGTAAGTACGCCACCCCACGAATGGTATTAAGGAATACACCCGTCATCCACGCGACTAATACACACTAATTAACCGGTAAAAGATAGTTAGGGAGTAAGGAAATCTAAGTAAACACATTTCTCTACACATAAGTTTCTCACCACTTTTCATTTTTGTTATTTTATTTTATTTGCATTTGTAGTAATTTGGGTTAGTTGACTAGCAACTAATTCCGCCCACTCCTTCAAAACCCGAGATTTTACTTGCTTTCATAAAATATAAAAACATAAAAAGAATCTTCCTCAACCCTTAGACCTAATTAGAGTAGCCTTTCACACCTAACGAACACTATTCCCTGTGGAGAACGATCAATCCCCCGTACTTACCACTACACTATACTACATCGGTCAGGTACACTGCCTGGTGGGGTTGTAAGCCTCTTGAGATCCCTCGAGAGGTAAAACCTGTTGTAAGGTTGCAAAACCCACGCATCAAGTTTTTGGCGCCGCTGCCGGGGAATAGTTATTGTTTAGGTTGAATTTTTATTTCTATTAGGTCTACTCACTAGATTCCTTTCTAGTGAGATTTTTATTTTATTTTTCTAGGTTTTCTTTAGTCTATCTATTTTCTTCGTGTCTTTGTTCGTAACCATTACCATCCAACATCATGGAAGATGGTAATATCCTTAACCCACACAACCCACCACCACAACAACCACCACCACCTCCTAGAGCCCGTACTTTAGGAGAGTATTCCCGTCCTAGCCACCACGGCTATCGAAACACCATTGAGCTCACACAAGGAGCCAATATCACACCCTTGCGATCCGACACCATCCGGTTGGTGCAAAGCGGATGCGCATTCCATGGACTTCGTTCTGAAGATCCTAATCAACATCTCAAGGACTTTCTTAAAATCGTTGATTCTATAGACCTTGATGTTGCCACTCGAGAGACGACCCGATTGCGTCTCTTCCAATTCTCTCTGCGGGACCAAGCTAGTCAGTGGCTAGAACGTCAACCCGCAGGATCCATCACCTCTTGGGATGATCTCACCACTCGTTTCCTTGCTCAGTTTTTCCCACCGGGGAGAACTACCAAGCTAAGGAAGGATATCTTGATGTTTGAACAACGTCGAGGCGAAACCCTCTACGGGGCATGGATTCGATTCAAGGACTTACTTCAAAAAGTCCCTCATCATGGCATAAATCTATGGCTTCAAATCCAAATCTTCTATGACCATGTTGATTACCACACCAAGCGTGCCATCGATCGAGCCGCCGGGGGCAGATTGCGCGACAAAAGCGCCGAGGAATCATGGGAGATCATTGATGAGCTTGCATCCGACGATGATGAACTGTGGCAAGTCTCCCACGACGTGCGCTCGGCAGTCATGACATATTCTTCGCCCGATACAGCCAATCAAATCACTGAGGAAAGCGTTAGTGAACTTGAGAAAAGGGTTGCATATCTTATGGAAAAGCAAAAGAGACCCTTAAGTCCACAAAAAGCAACAATTAACTCAGTCTTAAGCGTTAAGCAAATACCATTGTCCGAATCACCCCGTAGGGAAAATACTAAACCCTTCCATAAGCACGCTCCACCCAACTCACCACCTCAGGAACTCAGTCCAACATTCGAAGCTCGAATGAGAGAGTACATGTCGAAACACTCCGAACGGTTGGCTAAATTTGAGGAAGCCGTCTACAAACAAAAGGAGGAAATGGAAGAGAAAATGGCGGAGATGATGAATCTTTTGAAAGAATACACAAATACTAAAGCCCCTGAAAAAGTGTTGGTGAGGAATGACGCTGATGTTCCTAACACTGAATTTGTCAAGGCCACCTCCGTCGTCCAAGAGGGCGGAAATGATGGAAGAGGAAAATCCATAACTATGGAAGTTAACAAAATTGACCTCATCCCACTTAATAAGGGAAACACCAATGCTTACAAATGCGATTCCGACAAGGGAGAGGAGGCGCCCTCTGAGGAGCGCCAATTGGTTGAACCGCCAGTGTCACAACAAGTGAAGCATTACTTGAAGCACGAAATAAACAAGGAGACCATAAACGATTGGGTGAGAAACTATCGACGTACTCATCTACCCAACAAGGAGTCCAAGAAGGTGGAACCGGATGACAAATCTGACACATTACCCGGTGGGCAATTGTATGAATGCCTCATAGGACAAATGTTAGTGGAAAAGCAGAAATTCTACGGGGTCTTTGAAATACCATGCAGCATTGGAAAACATAAGTATCTGGATGCGATAGCTGACCAAGGTTCCGACGTAAATTTGATGCCTTTATCCGTTTATGTCCAGTTAACCGATGAGTTGCCATCCATCACCCATACTAAACTCTCCTTTGCGAAACATTCTTATGAGTACCCGTTAGGAATTGCAGAAGATGTATTGGTCAACGTTGCCGGATTCCTGTATCCGGTCGACTTCATGATCATTGAGAGAAATGATATGAATATGCCAATAATCCTTGGGGCACCCTTTCTCGCTACCACTAGAGCACAAATCAATTACGAAAATAGCACCATCCAAATGAAGAAGGGGAAGAAAACAATAAACTTCCCAACGATCCCACGACATATACGAGATGTTGCTCTGCAGAAGAAGATGGAGGCTAACCCCAATATAATCCGTGGTAATGTTCGAGAGAAAATTCTTGCATGGGAGGCGAGGATTAAGAGTTATATGGAAAATGAGATTAGAGAATGTAAAGGTGGAAATAACAATTACATTGAGGCTGATGAGCAAACCAATAACCCCGTTGAATTTACAAAAGGGGACTTAGTGCTCCTAAGGCATTCAGCAACTGAAGCACCTACTAATGAACCAAGTCCCTGGTGGTACGGACCATTCATAATTAAAAGTTTACACCAAGATGGGATAGTAAGCTTGACCAGCAAAGGAGGAGGTGAAGTGACCGCGAATGTCGAGCGATTGAGACACCACCACCCTGATAACAAGGATCATATCTATCAGGGATACGTCATTATGAATGATGGAATCACGTAATGTACGTGACTTTGAGTCTAGCTACAAGACTCGTTAATAAAGAAAAGCGCTTCTTGGGAGGCAACCCAAGCTTTATAAGCTTTATTTGCTTTGTGTGTTTATTTATTTGTTTGCTTGTTTTTATTTGCTTCCGTATGTGTGTTTAATTTTTATTAGTATTGATTCATGTTCAAAAGTAATTTGTGAAAATGCTTTATTTTGTTTTTAACTTCGTCTTAACTACATATAAAGGTATTTTGCAAAAGATAAGTGTAAGGGAAATCCAAATCGGTTTATTAGAACACATATGAACATGAATCGTAATAATAATAAATTAACATACGTATTCGTATTTGTTTGAGTCAAATGCTTGTATCGAGTCATAATGATGTTTTGCAGGATTTCCAGGAAGTAAGGTAAAGGTTTTTCTAGAAATTTTCCGGAAACTTAAAATGAGAATTTTTGTCAGGTCATTTCTGACGGCGTCAGGGTTTATAACCTGACGGCGTCAGATTTAATTTTCAGAAATTTTTGAAAGTTTTTGTTTTTAAAAAGTTTTTATTAAATCTCCAACTTATAATCTCCAGGAATCTGCAAAATTATCATTCCACAAGCATTATATCCTTATATATAGATTTATGCCGCCGATGTTATGCAGGTTTTCGTGTTTGTTTTCTCAGGTTTAACAGGTTATTTCGGACAAGGAAATGTTTTGAATCAAGCTTATGGCGATGCATTAGTCATGGAGCTTCAACATTACTTTGGAAGAAGATTTAACCGTGTTACTTCATTATCCACCGAGCGAATCAGGGGAGTATTTGATTTCATTCTTTTACTTTATGCTTTTACATTTGTTATTTGAACATTGGGGACAATGTTCATCTTAAGTGTAAGGGGAGGGTAAAAGTACGATTTTAGAGAATGCTATTACGCTTGATTTTTGTTTGTTTGATAGTAGATGTGTAATAAAACTGAGATAAATACCTGTTAAGGTAATTTTAGTGTCAAATTTAAAATTTTTTACAACATTTAGGAGTGAAACTTTGATCTTAATGAGCGTCTCACGGATAGGAGTTATATGACTAGCACAAAAACCGTACCACTAAAAAATTTTCCACCCCCAAATATGTGAGGTTCGCCCCTAGAATTGGTAGGAAAAGCATTTATGCTATGATGTGTGTACCGGTAGCACTTAGATTCTAGAACTTGCGTTAGGACCATTCCGAGGCCACAAGTGAGACTACATTCGTGTAGTTAGATTTACTACATGATAAGAGGCATTAGGATTAACCCATTGTTTTAAACCTGTGTTTTTGTTATAATTACTTTGGCTACATTGGTCAAGTAATTCCCCCACACCCTTTGCGTTGTACTCATTTTTAGTACACGATACCCCTAGTACACCCCTCAGAGCCTATCTTTTCGTTTCGACCTTTAAGCATCTTACTTAAGGGAAGAATTTGTTACACCCCACTAAAATGTACACCCAAATCGCCTTAGCCTACCTTGTATGCACTCATTTTTAGTGCATTATTGTTACAACATTTGTTTAAACCCAAGTTAATTATCTAATTGATTACATGGTTGCTAAGTCGAGTCATATCCTTGTACATATTGTTTTGGGACGATTGGGACTCATGGGTAAAGTACTAGTGTAATGGAGTAATGGGGAAGAACATCATTTATTACCCCCATATGTGCTAAATATTTTTAAAAAGTACTCCAAGTGTTTTAATTATCTTAATTCGAGTCATTAGAATAGTTATTTGTAAAGTTATGTAAAAGTTCAAGTGTAAGGGGAATGCAACGCCCCTATGATGTATTATTTTGGATGGTAGGGCAAAAGTGTATGCAAAAAAAAAAAAAAAAAAAAAAAAAAAAAAAAAAATCAAGAAAAATACAAAAAAATGAGAAAAAAAAAAGAGCAATAGAAAAAACATACGGACTACCATCCCGTTTCATTTTATGTTTGTTTTATGTTTTTGTTATTTTTAGCTTAAGATTGAGTCGAGTCTTGGCTTAGCAACATTGTATAGTACATGTAATTGATCAAGATCTTTAACTCGCCACCAGTAAAATATCCTTTATCCAACAAAACCGTGTTTATCATATCCCTACACCTAACGTTATAACCCGTTTAAAAGCCCTCTTTGATAGTTTATCTTAGGTGCTTACGCCTAGTGGAGGAGGTTTTCGATCCTTTCCCAAGCCTATGGTAATCTATTTGCTATGACAGGTAGTGAGAGATATTATCCGTTTTCATTTATGAGATTTATTTTGATGACACTTGAGAGATGTGAGTATCTAAACACTACTTGTGAGGTGCTAGTTTGTAATCTCCGTGCTTATTATGATTAAAGTGGAACGAATATTTGTTGTAATTACTTTTATGTTTGCATTAAATGACCCCTAACTTGTATTTTGATTAGAATAAAAGCGCATTTGCTTGAGGACAAGCAAATCTCAAGTGTAAGGGTATTTGATAAGGCGAAAAGTGTACCGCTTTTAAGGGGTCATTTAAGCCCGAAATCGTATTTATTTGATCAAATATTGCCCTAAAATCGTTCCTTTTGTCATTTTAGGTACTTTTGAGGAGAAATCTGGAAAAGGAGGCATTTTGGACGTTTTTGGAGCATTAAAGTGAAGAAAACGGCAAAGTCTCAAGAATCGGCTAAAAGTTACTCTTGACGGCGTCACAATTAACATGGGACGGCGTCATGCCTTGGCAAGAAAAGTTGGATGTGAAATTTACTCATGACGGGCCAGTGAGTTTGCATGAGAATTCTGACGGCGTCACGCTTTAACTAAATCAAGGGCGTCACGGCTTAAATCATAAGGGGACGGCGTCACGTTCAGGATCCGACGGCGTCAAGCCTTGATAAGCCAGAATGGATTTTTGAAGAGCTAAAGAGGGACGGCGTCAAGATGGTCATCCGGGAACCCTAAAAGCGGCGAGGTGACGGCGTCACAATGCATAAGGTGACGCCGTCAGATGTCAAAGTCTATATATAGTTTTCTAATTTTTTGTCATTGGGGAGAGCTTAGTGTGTGGAATTTTGGGATAAAACCCTAAGACGATTTTAGCTACTTTTTCAGGGCTTTTTGCCCTGAGATCTTCCATGTTTCATTGAAAGATAAGTTATCAATTAATCATTCAATATGTCTATGTGTTGTTTGATTCTATCTTATGCTTGTCTTTTGTTTAACATGTTAGGCTAATTTTATCTTGTGTTTGCTTAGATCTAATGAAACCTAGCTATTGATTATTGGTTGTTAGTGTGTTATTAGTTGTATTGGATGATTGTTTATCTATGTTAGGCTTAAGAAAACTGGCTAACTTCCTATTCGGTAACTTGCTTGAACGTCTTAAGAAACATGAACCAAACGCGTACTAAAGGTTTTTATGGTTGTATTTAATGCACAAGCGAATTCTAGTGATCCCATGTTAGGAGCTTCCTAGCCGGCTCGACATAGGAGTGAAGTAGGAGCTTGTAGAGTTTGGGGAAGTAAGTACGCCACCCCACGAATGGTATTAAGGAATACACCCGTCATCCACGCGACTAATACACACTAATTAACCGGTAAAAGATAGTTAGGGAGTAAGGAAATCTAAGTAAACACATTTCTCTACACATAAGTTTCTCACCACTTTTCATTTTTGTTATTTTATTTTATTTGCATTTGTAGTAATTTGGGTTAGTTGACTAGCAACTAATTCCGCCCACTCCTTCAAAACCCGAGATTTTACTTGCTTTCATAAAATATAAAAACATAAAAAGAATCTTCCTCAACCCTTAGACCTAATTAGAGTAGCCTTTCACACCTAACGAACACTATTCCCTGTGGAGAACGATCAATCCCCCGTACTTACCACTACACTATACTACATCGGTCAGGTACACTGCCTGGTGGGGTTGTAAGCCTCTTGAGATCCCTCGAGAGGTAAAACCTGTTGTAAGGTTGCAAAACCCACGCATCAAGTTTATGTACGTAAGTTCTTAAAAAAGGTTCAAGGTTGTAAACCCTAGTGATAGGAGATCACTCGTATTATTGTTTTAATAATATTGAATCATTGAAGTTAATTAATTGTCTCTTGTTCATATATACACACTGTTTCATTCATTGAACATACATACACAATCATCTAAGTGTTTGCTAGTAAATTCCGCGTGCTAGTTAACATTATTCAAAGTATCTATCTAACACAAGGAGTGTGTTTAGATCCGGTCATATTGTGTTCTGAACATTACTGCAAATGATCAAACTATTTATTATTCTAAAAGAAATGAATGATAGTAAAGATTTATTGTAACTAATGTTGCTAATAATTTAACAGTTTGTAATTATGATAAAAATGACCAAGTGTTTAACATAACTGTTTAAGACATAGCGAAATGTCAAGAAAGCTCACATATTGAAGACGATAATTTATGTTAGTTTATTTAGCTAGCTTGAATGATGTGATTGTCATCCAAATTGAGCTATTGTCCATTTTTTTTACATTGGACATGTATTGATTGGGCGGAAAAATTGCATATTGGTATTTTTTGATCATAATTGTAATAAAATTGGGATTACATTTGATTATATAATCTCAAGTGAATTTGGAATACATGTTGTATGTGTATGCTTTAAACAAGTACCTATGTATGGGATCCTCTTAAAACTTTTGTGGTTTAAGGTGGTGACTGAATTTCATAAATAATTTGTCTAAAGGAAGAATGTTAGTAGACGAAGCTATAGATAACCAGAATGATGCATCTTCTATTCATATGCTTGATTCAGTGGTCAACATGCTAGACATTAAATTTGTTAATTATGATATGAAAAATAATTAACGTCAAACATTCAAAGAATGTGTAAACAATTATGAAACTTGTGTGTTGACAAATTACTACCGGTCTTGGTGTCATATACTCATAAGAAAAATATCTTAAAAGATATTTATATGTTGAAAGAATGAACATTTCTAAAAGGTTTTTTGAGATATGTTCCATGTAGGATTCCGGCCAAGCTAGAGTTTAGATGACATCAACCAACATCTATACAATATAGATGTGGAAGTGTTGCCTATTTGGAACATTTAAGAATTATATGGAATCCAATGTATCTAGTGAGTTGTACTAGAGCCAACTTAGCACAATGAAATCCAAATGAAACATTTAGTAGTCTGTGTACTTGTGTAGTAAACATTGTTACCACGGTTGAATTTGGTAAGACCAAAACGTTGAAATGTATGTTAAAATGTATCTTATGCGATGATGTTGATGACCATTTTATTCACGATCAATGAGTGTTTATGTAGAAACTCTTCAATGGAATCTTTCTATATCGATAATAGACACATTGGGACAAGAGACGAAATGTAGATAAAAATGACACACTTATGTGTCCTAATCAGTTTATGGCTAAATGTACACATTGTGATAGTCATATAGTTTTGACGGAGCTCATATCACAATGAATAAACATGTGTCAAGACATGCTCTGTCAATACGACAACTACTCTCAATATGAGTTATTACTTACTATTGACAATGTGAAGTCACATGATAACAATGCGGATCCACTTATAAAAGGCTTAATCAGAGAGTGAGTTAGCAAGTCGTGTGGAGGAATGAGATTAAAGCATAGAAAAAGTTTATATGAAGGAAAACCTAAACCAGCTAACTGGAGATCCCAAGATCTGGGAATTGTATAAACCGAGGGAGGTCACTGTGGGGGATTGTAGGTCCACGATTATGGATCTAAGTAGCCTGTGTTAGACAATAGATAACTTGAATAAATCCAAATTAATATACATGAGAAACTCTTAACAGTATATTGATTGTTAATGCGGAATCTTAACAAACAATAAGTATGAAGAACACAACTATGATTACTAACTTCGTATTACTATTAAACTTTCAATTGTCACTCTAAAACATAATGCCATAGGGTTCCTTTTATACTCCAAGGAAACCCTAATGTTACAAAACGTGTGAAAGGATAAACATATCTTCTAATAAGATATCTAATACGTATATATCCTTTCCTAACATATAGCTAACAAACTATTCTGTTAAACATAAACAGACTTAACTAATAATACCTACCAGTACTAACTATATTTGCCAGACTTAACTTTGTACTGGCAGACTTAACTAGGCTAACAGACTTAACGATTTCATCAGCAGACTTAAGTCTGTTCTACAATAATTCCCAACAATCCTCCCCTAACTTGATCTTCATACGCCATGAACTTCAAGTTTCTTTCTTGATAAGCTTCCTGAGGATGTTGAACTCTAACCTTTGGAATTATTTTGAACTGCAATTCTTTAAATCATCAAATCTGAACTGTGCAGCATCTTTTATCAGCAATCTTTACACCATCTGATCTTTGCAGCAACATTGACTGTTTGTACATCAATTCATAAAGTTTCATACTATTCTCATCACTTCCAGGTGTGTTAACTCCTGTGAGAGGTGAATCATTGAAAATTTAATGGATTTGATGTCTCTTTACCAGTTGGCTGTACCTTCCTCAGGTGTAAAATGTGATGCTGTACCTGGTCGCTTAAATTAGCCAATTCTTTGGTGGAATGCAGTCATCACCTTGGTGAATTGATAACCAGTTATGGATTTCCACAGCCTTTACCACAAGCCATACTCTTGTGGGCTAGTCAACTCTTCACTATCATAGATATGGTGAGTTGATTACCATACAATTTTTGGCAAATTGTCAGCCATAAACGGATTTGAGATATCTTTACCATGAGCCGTTTGCTCTTGGATTAGCCAGTCCTTATGTGGATTAGACATGGTGGACTGATAACCATTTGTTGTGTTAGTGCAAAGCACCTTCACCAAGTGAGATTCTTCTCAAACTCCATTTATCCCGCTTATCAGCTTAGAAAATTCTTTCAAACACCCCAAACAGCTTCCTTTTGGGATTGCCTTTCAATTAACTGCAATAGCTGATAACATACCTCATCTTTCCTATCACCCAAAAGCTTTTTCTCAAGCATCTTTTTGCATACCCTGGGGTGCAGAGGATACTCAACCTCTGTCAGCATATATATATATGTGCATTCTGCAGAGTCAAATAATGAACTGCACAACTGTCAAAGTATCTCCATCTCACCACTTCTTGTTGATAGGGTAGCTTCCAAATTTCATCAGTCTTAGATGGTGGATCAAACATGGTCTTCAAGTCTCCCCAAAGAACTCTTTCAAATTCTTCTTCTGGTCTGATATCTCCATACTTGATCATCATCAGCTTATATAACTCCTTTAGATCATCTATGTTCAAATCATTAAGTAATCCTGGAAAATTAACATAAACAACATCTGTATTATCTTCCCTAATTATTTGATAAGCCCCTTTCTCACCAGTTTTAATGATCTGCCATTTGACAATCTTGGCAGGTTGTGCTGAGCTTTCAGGAATTGAACCCATTGTGAATCAATCAGAAGAAGGTTCTTCTACCTTTTCATCTAAATACTCTTGCACATCCTTCTTAGTGACTAACTTACCCTTCTTAGCCATTCTTTTTCTTCTAGTCCACAAAATAGGTTTCTTAACTTCTACTTCTTGCTTTACAAGTTCACCTTTTGAACTATCAGGTACCTCTTCAACATCAATTACTTTCTGATTTTTAAAACTTCTTCTAATTGAATCTTCATAATCAATAGGCTTGTAGTTCTGATCTCTTTCATAAGCTTTGAGATACAAACCTTCAATCTCTTCATATGTCTTTCTTTTCATCCTTTCAAGAGTAGAATGCTCCTGATTCTTTAAATACTGCTTCATGTAAGACATCTTCTCCTGCTTTGATGGTTTCTTGGTAGTACTTTTCATCTTTTGTGTCTGTTTAATCTTTTCCATCATATCTCCAAGAGTTTCTGTTTCCCTTCTGGCATTAATGAAATCTGCAAGCTGTTTTGCTCTTTCTTCAACTGTCAGACTTTCATTAGCCTTCAGTTCTTCCAGCTTTGCCTTTAATTCAGCATCATCCTCAATCATAGACATGAATGGATCGTTGTTAAACTCCTCTTGCAGCTTCTTTGCAAGTGATTCATCCTTTTTCTTTAGATCAGCAAGCCTTGCCTCTTCTGCTTCTTCTTCAGCTTGAATTCTTGCAATTTCAGCCATACTTGCTTGTTCCTCTCTGAGTTGCCTCTTTGTTTTCTTAGGCTGAGAGGTTTCTTGAAGTACTTGCTTGCCTTCTCTTTGAGTACCAGCAGACTTATCTTTGTCACCAGAACTAACTTGTTCACCAGACTTAAGTTTCTCACTGGCAGACTTAACTGGATCATCACTAGCAGACTTAACTTCTTCTATCACCAACTTCTTTCTTAGCCTTCTTTTCTTATGACTTTGACTAAGAGTGTTAGCTAAAATATCAGCTGCTTCCAATCCCTCAGGACTAATATCATTATCACTAGAGGATTTTGCTTGAGCAGGTGTCTGAAAGATTGTTTCTTCACCTAAATTACTCCCCTGTTTAGAAGAATTTTCATCTGCAACACCCTCCTTATCACTAAAGACAACCCCTTTTGCTTTCATAATATTCTCCATCTTCTTTACTTTTTTTACCAAAGTCACTATAGCATTGCACATGGTTTGGTTTGTCTCTGTAAGCTCTTTTTCCAATGCAGATATACTTTTAACCAGTTAAGGAACCAGTTGTAAAAGATCGTCCACAGACTTTGGAGTTGACTCCTCCTCATGAGTTGGAGTTAGAACCTGGGTTTGCTGAGGTGAAGGTGGTGGGGGTGTAGGTGATGGTGGTTGTTGTGCAGGTGAGCTAGGTGCATTTGCAGGCTCCTCAGCTGCATGAAGTGGTTGAGAGTGTGCTTCGCTTCCAGATGATGATAATGATGTACCTGCATTGTCAGTACCAATAGGAAACATAGCAGCTAACAATGGTTTATGTGCCCCCTTAAAGCCCCTTTTCATGTTATTAAAAATTTTATCCTTGAAGGGCACACATAAGTAAGGCAATTTGTTTTCTGTTTCAACATTCAAAACCATTTGAAGAAAGCGAGGATACATCAAAAATTTGTATTTACTTTTCACATTTCCCATCATGCCATCAAATATTAATTTTGAAAAGTTAAAAGTTTTGCCAAGCGAAAGACAGACCATTGCAGAAGCAATATTACTACCAAATTGATCCCATCCTCCACTCTTAGAACTTAGACATTGTAGCAAATGATGGACTAAAAATCTCCACTGAGGTGAAAAATGGCTTTTCCAAAACGTGAATGTGCCATCAATGGGATATCCTATACTTTCTATACCTTCTAGAATCATTTTATTTGACAACATAACTTCCCCTGAAGCATCATCCAAGTGAAGACTACTTCTAATGGATGCTTCAGTGACTGAATACTCAGTGTTATCAATAGTTGCCCTTAACTTTAGGGTCCCATCAGCAAGAGTTTCGGAAGTAGCAGTCTCCCAAAACTGTTTGACTAGGGAATCATAGATAGTGGGATTGTGAATTAAGGCATACCTGATATGAGAGCCTTTCAAGAAGTCCACTATCTGTTCAAAGCCTTTGCTCTTGGTTGGTTTCTTCAAGAAACCCACTTGGTTGTGCTTATCACAGTATTTGAGTTGAGCCATGGATGAGCAATGAATTTTGGAAGATGATTTGAAAATACTGGTTGGATGCCGTCTTAGGGTTTTGATGCTGGTTGTTTAAAACAGAGTAATCGTGGCCGAAAATAAAAATAATAAAAGTGGAAGTAAATAATGGATAAAGATGAAAAATGAATCAAATATTATCCATATATACCTCTTAGGGCCGAAAAAATGGTAACGGTACTATTGAAACAGGAAAAATCATTAAGCGTATGACCAGACCTAATGGTAAAAAATTAATTACGTTTTAACATTACCAGACTTAACGTTGGTCAACCAGTATTAATGGTGACTCACCAGACTTAACAAAAACCAGACAAACACAAACAAAAATCATTAGCAAAGCTTCCAATCACCATCAATCCATGCTTTTCCTGGAAAAATTAGTCTAAAACCAAGAAAATATACAACCATATGTTGTTGCAACCAGAATTAAGACCTACTCATTGCCAGAATTAACTCTAAAGCTACCAGATTTAACTTCTACCAGAATTAAATCTACTAAGTACTTGTACTATCTTGCAAACTATACATTTAACCTCCCCTTAAATGTAGCTATGGGTTTATCATTCCAATATTAACCACTAAGAAATTGAACCTAGGTCCATCAAAGGCTTTGGTCAATAGATCAGCTACATTAAAGTCTGTGTGTATCTTTTCCACCCTAATCAATTTCTTTTCAAAGCAATCTCTTATAAAGTGATGCCTTATTTCTATGTGTTTGGTCTTAGAGTGATACACTGGGTTCTTTACTATACAGTTAGTACTTTCATTATCAATGTGAATTATAGTATTCATGAAATTCAAACCATAATCCAGCATCTGATTTTGGATCCACAAGACTTGTCCACAGCAATTTGCAGCAGCTACATACTCAGCTTCAGTTGTAGATGTAGCCACAATGGTTTGCTTCTTGCATTGCCATGAAATCAATCTTCTGCCAAGAAATTGACAACCTCCAGTTGTGGATTTCCTGTCAAGACTTGCTCTAGCATAGTCACCATCTGAATAGGCTTCCAGGTCAAATGATGACTCTCTAGGATACCAAAGACCCAAATTGGGTTTGCCCTTCAAATATCTAAAGATCCTCTTCACAGCATGAAGATGTGAAGTCTTGGGAGTAACCTGAAAACGAGAACAAGCACAAACTGCATACATAATATCAGGCCTAGAGGCAGTTAGATACATAAGAGAACCTATCATAGATCTGTATAGGTGCACATCCACATCATCAGCATCCTCATCTTTTGTTAATTGCACCTTGTTCTCCATTTGAGTGACTGCCGACTTCATACTTGCAAGATCAAACTTCTTCAGCATCTCAGCAACATACTTGTCTTGAGAAATGAAAAGTCCATCTTCCTTTTGTTTCACTTGCAGTCCAAGAAAGAATGTGAGCTCACCCATTGAACTCATCTGAAATCTGCCTTTCATCAACGCCTCAAATTCTTCACACCAAGACCTTTTTGTGGATCCAAAGATGATATCATCTACATACACTTGCACTAGAATGATATCCTTCTTGTTCCTTTTAATGAACAAGGTCTTGTCAATGACACCCCTCTTGTATCCATGCTCCTCAAGAAATTTGGAGAGTGTAGTATACCAAGCTCTGGGAGCTTGATGTAATCCATACAAAGCTTTGATTACTTTGTAAACCTTCTTGGGATGAGCAGGATCAACAAAACCAGGAGGCTGGTGAACATACACTTCTTCTTCTATAGTACCATACAAGAAAGCACTCTTGACATCCATTTGATAAACTATGAATCCCATGTAGGATGCAAAGGCCAAAAATAACCTGATAGCTTCAATTCTAGCTACAGGTGCAAAAACCTCATCATAGTCTATCCCTTCCTCTTGTCTGTATCCTTGGGCTACCAATCTTTCCTTATTTCTGACCACTACTCCTCTTTCATCCTTCTTGTTTCTGAAGACCCATTTTGTGCCAATTACTTTTGCTCCATTTGGTAGATCTACAAGAACCCATACCTTTTGCAACTTAAACTGCAACAGCTCTTCTTGCATTGCCTCCACCCAACTGTCATCTTCTAATGCTTCAGAAACCTTGGTAGGTTCCTTTTGAGAAAGGAAACATGCAAACAGACAGTGTTGTTGATCTTTGTGATTGTTCCTTTGCTGCTTCTTAACAAAACTGAAAAGTGCATGAGCTTCTGACTGTTTCTGCACTTTGCTTCTAGTTTGAACTGCTGACTTAGGATCACCAAGTATTTGACTTTGTGGATCAATATTGTGAATCCTAAGTGTAGGAGCTTGACTTACATCCACTTCTGTGGGTAAGTTATTGAAATCAGTAATCACTCCTTCATCATCATAAGAAGCTTCATCAAAGATCTCTTCACTTGGCTTGTCAAAGATTTCAAGCTCTGTCATCTCAGAATTATCAAAAACATCAGTTGGAGTAGGATCAAGCTCAGCAGAATTAACTAAGTCACTACCAGACTTAACTGAGGAAGTACTGGTAGCCTTCTTTCCAAGATGCTTTTCAGCCAGTGCATTCAATTCATCTCTGAAAGATAGAATATCTACTGAAACTTTTGTAGGAGAAGCCTCTTTCCCTTGTGCTTGAGGCTTGGTAACAGTCTCCTTCTTCTTTGAAGTTGTAAAAGATTTCTTTGTGCCACCATAAGCTGCATCAAGCTTGACTACTGTTGTGGGAACAACAATGAGTTCCTCATTCTCCTCTTTTTGCTCAGAAGCATTTGCATCAGAAGCAACTTGAGTACCTGTATTGTTAGTTACTTCTTTGGAACCTGCATGAGGGTTAGCTTGATTCTCCATAGAAACAGGAATATAATTCATAGAATCAGTCAGATAATCAATATCAAACATCCATCTATAACCTATTCCTTTCACATTAGGTTTCTCCTCAAGAAAGTCAACATGGAGATTCTCTTCTACCATTTTGTCACTAAGTTGTATACCCTAAAGGCTTTACTACTTAGTGAATATCCTACTAAGAACCCCTCATCAGATTTTCCGTCAAACTTGCCAAGCACACTAAGAGTATCTAGAATGGTAACATGGCACCCAAAAGGTCTTATGTAACTAATAACTGGTTTATGGCCAAATAAAAGCTCCTAAGGAGTTTTGTTCTGAGGTTTAGTCACTCTCACCCTATTAAATATGTAGCGCGCAGTATTGACTGCTTCAGCCCAAAAAGTGGTTGGTAAGAGTGAGTCTGCTAGCATAGTCCTAGCTGCCTCAATGAGGGTCCTGTTCATTCTTTCAGCAACTCCATTTTGTTGTGGAGTTCTAGCATTACTATACTCTTGTTTTATTCCCTTGTTACCACAAAATTCAAGCATGCTTCTATTCTTAAACTCAGTGCCATTATCTGATCTAATAATCTTTACCTTTTGATTAAGCTGGTTTTCTATCTGCTTAATGAAAGTTTTAACTAAGCTAGTGGTTTCATCCTTTTTAGACATAAAGAATACCCAACAAAACCTAGTGCAATCATCAGTAATGACAATGCAATAACTAGCATGATTTATGCTTTGCACAGAAGTAGGGCCAACAAGATCCATATGCAAGGTGTGTAAAGGCTTAGTGATGAGCCTTTTTAATTTAGCCTTACATGAAGCCCTATGCTGTTTACCCTTATGACATGCAACACATGTATGGTCATTCTTGAAAACCTTGGAAGGTAAACCTCTAACAAGGTTATTCTTCACAAGTTTGTTTAGATTCTTAAAGTTTATATGACCAAGTCTTCTATGCCACAATTTAGATTCATCAATAGTGGCTTTTGCAATCAAACAGGCAAAACCTTTTGCAGGTTCAGGTGTCTTCATATCAAAGCTGTACATATTGTGCTGTCTAGGGACTTTTAGGAGTATCTGACTTTCATCAGGCATCTTAAAGTCAGAAGTCAACACAAAACATTCAGTCTCAGTAAAAAGAACCTTGTGCTGCTTATCACAAATTTGTGATATTGAGAAAAGATTAAATTGCCCAAGTTCTTACACAAAAGACACATTATCAAATTCTAAATTGCCAACTACTATTCTACCTTTACCAGTAATGTAGCCTTTGCTACCTCCAAAACTAACAGAACCTCCTTTGAATTCTTCAAAATCTTTTAGGTGATCCTTGTTACCAGACATGTGCCCTGAGCATCCACTATCAAATATGCCTCTATCTCCCATGTTCTTGAGTGGATGATCCTGCACATAAAGAAGAGAAATTAGTTTCTCTTAAGGACCCAGGCCTGAGCAGGCTTGGGTCTGCCTTGTGGATCAACATATTTGTATGTCTTATATGAATATGATCCACTGTTGCTTTGGGATTTATAAGTAAGTTCATTCTGAAATGGATCCCAAGACCAACATGCTGAGGCCTTAACAGCAGACCCCCCATGTCCCTTTACAGCATAAGAGTTTGACATTTTTGCTGTATTTTTAACAATGGGTCTCCTCACATGTGAGTGTGATTTAGCAAAATTATTTCTTTGATTAAATTTTTTCACCTGTGGTCTATATGCAACTGGTTGTTTGGGTCTAAATGTATCAACATACCCAGAATTAATTTTGGGCTTAACAGAATTAACTTTTTGCCCAACAGAATTAATATTTTTCCTACCAGTAATTAACATTTGTCCTAACAGAATTAACATGTGATCTACCAGCATTGGGAATTATGATTTGATTATTACAAAACAAGAAGGACTGAAGATGACAGATTGTTAGGATCTAAGGAAATAAGATATTCTGGTTGCTGCCGATAGTGTTAAGCTGGTTCCTGCCGATAGCTTTGGTTCCTGCTCAAGCTCATTGCTGCCGACAGTGATATCTTGTTCCTGCCGTTAGTGTAAATACTGCGGGTATTAGTTATTGTTATCCCGTAAGTTTAGAGTGTTTGTTGGATTTATTTTTAGAAGAGATTGATGTTTATCTCTTTACACGTTTTATTTGTAACTGGCTGTATTAGGTATTAGGGTTTCTTATCTATATAAGAAACATACAGCCATTCATATTGGAACACTCAAGAAAAACATTTTCTAGTCATCAATAAAAGAATCCATAGAGGATCAAAGCATTATTGTCTTTTCTTCTTTATTATACTTGTTGTTTAGTTTCCGCATAAACACTTGTATTCCATACAGAGGTTCTCGTTTATACCAAGCTCAATCAAGCTCGAAGTACTCGATCCTACATGTGGGAGGATTGCCATGAAGATTAGAAACTTGTTTCCTATTCGTTCTAGGGTAGACTGGTCACAAGATGAAGGAAAAGATGAGGAAAGAAATGCCACTCAAGTGAGGGAAATGGTTGCTGGACATAAGACAAAAGGTGAGGCATTCAGTACGGTTGCTAAAGCACAGGCAGATGTGGCTTTTGAATTCGCTTTGATGAGTTTCCCATCTCAGGTACCAAGTTGTTCTGTTGCTTGTCATGATTTATATGCTTTATTTAAGAAAGAATATGATGACATGGAATCTCAATATAAAGATATGTTTATACAGCTCAAAGCTCATAAAAATGCTGTTAAAACTTTAGAACAACAAAAAGTCTGGTACCAAAAGAATCAGTTAGCCTATGAGGAAAAGATAAGAGTTTTGCTAAGAGATTTAGAAAACACAACTAATGAGCTTAAATATTCTAAATCTCAAAATGCTAAGATCAAATTAGAAAATCAAGACTTACAGGCTAAATTGGATAGTGAAGTGGCTAGGTTGAATTCGTGGCAACAATCAGAAAAATATCTTACTAAGTATAATGATAGTACTCAGTCTGTTAGGTGTAAGAAAGGGTTGGGATGTACTATAGGGCCAGATGATGCACCAAGAACTTTTGACCCTACCCCTAAGGAGCCTAATTACCAAATTCCTGTTAGGTTTGTTAAAGAAGGAGGAATGAATGATGTTCCTCCACCAATAAGAGGAATTTTTATGCCTACTGATCCCCACACTAAAACAGACTTTGATGAATCACTCATGACCTATGGCAAAAAGTCCATTGACTTGCCAACTTCAGGCTGTGAACCTAAAGACTTTGTCTCTTGTTCTAACAGTGACAAATCCTCTCAACCCAAGTCTGATGACCGTAAAACACGTGATTCAAGTGATAAGTCTGTCACACACAGGCCTAATGACTTACACACAAGAGTGGCTGATGATGAATCTATTTCAAAACCAGCTTATTCTCCTCTTAAATCTGTGAAAAACAATTTTGTCTCTAGTCCTGCTAGTGATAATTTTGTTTGTCATAAGAAAAGTCAGGTCAAAAGCAAATCATTTAAAAAGAAATCATGTTTTGTGTGTAAAAGTTACTCTCACCTCATTAAAGACTGTACTTATCATGAGAGTAGAATGGGTGTGTGTGCTGAACAACAAAAACCTAGATCAGTATGGAAAAATGTAGAGAACATTCCCCCATTTGTCCCTAGAGCAAATGCATTTCCTTCTGGTAATGCAAAACGACCAGCACCTGTTCTTGCTGGTAGGCCTTTTAGACCCGCACATGTTCCTTCTGGTAAGCCAATTCCAGCTGGTCAAACCAAGTCTGCTGGTTGGAAAAGGAATGTTGCTAGACCATTCTACATACCTATTAGCACTTACTTTCGGAATGGTTTTTGGCCTGGTTATTATGACCCAAGGTATATGGGGGGAACAAGATGGGATACTGGTGTTAAGCCCTCAACAGGTTGTTCTTGGACAAATAAAAGGAAAGGTTCATTCTGGGTACCCAAGAACAATAGTCCTTGTCAGGTGCACTGATTGAGGGGAGGCATAAGCCTAAGGGGAGGCTTATTGTTGTATATTTTGTACTAACTAACATTTTTCTTAGTTTGTTTTGTGTTCACTAACTAAAATAATGCAGCTGCTGAATTTGTTGTTTCCTATTATTAAGTGAGTGGTTATCTGGTGCATTAATTGATATGTGGGGCTGCTATCACTTTGTTGCTTGTAGTCTGTGGTCTTGATATCATGTGATACTTCATTCTTTCACTTTGAGATTGATGTATCTATTGACAATTAATGTGGCAACAAAAGGTACTGTTAATGAGGCATATGTGATTCAACGTGAGGTAGATTTTGGTCAAAGAAGTTTGTTTGTCGTCTACTGGTCATAGGTACATATTGGTTATTGTATTTTATTCGATGGATATTGTGCTGGTTGGTTGTTGGCTTCAAGGTATCCATTCGAAATCATTACAGTACTGATTTATGGGGTTGGACGCATGTGTTGGATGTGTTGAATTCATCTGTTTTGTCGCTTGTGGCTATGTTTGTCATATTCAATTGGTGGTAAAAGCAGTTGACTTATGTGGGAAGTGTGAATTTCCTACTGTGTGAACAAATGATTTGTCACTTATGGGATTGGATGTATGATTTGTCGGTTCTTTTATTAATTGGTGCGTGTGGGGCTGGTTGATCACCATTTAATGGATATGATTGAAGTTTGCATCAGTGGTCAATTGATTGGTCTGCATTAATTTTTTCTGCTGCTGCATTAATTTCATTGCTGCTGCTCTCATATGGATTCTGCTGGTAGTGCTTCGGTTCCTGCCGACAGTGTTCCCGTTCCTCCTGATCTCGTTCCTGCTGATAACACTATTTCTGCTGGTTGCTTCGGATTCTGCTGCTCTCGTTAAAAAAAAAATCTTTCTTTCTTTTCTTTTTGTGTGTTATTTTCTTTTCTTAGTTAAAAAAAAAAAAAAAAAAAAAAAAAAAAAAAAAAAAAAAAAAAAAAATCTTTTTCATTTTTATTTTCTTTATGTTTATTTTTATTTTGTTTCTTTCTTAAAAAAAAAAAAAAAAAAAAAAAAAAAAAAAAAAAAAATTCTTTCTTTCTTTTCTTTTTGTGTGTTATTTTCTTTTCTTAGTTAAAAAAAATAATAATAATAAAAAAAAAATAAATTAAAAAAATAATAATAATAATAATAATAATAATAATTTTCGCACTTGTATACTAACTTTTGTGTAGGTACAGTGTTGGTGTTTACACCTACACAGCAAATGGTACTCAACTCACCATGTCTTGCAGACGAGAAAGAGTTGGCTCACCATGAGGGTATGGCTCTGGTGTGATAATCAAATCCGTTGATAGCTGTAATAGCTTGCTCAAAGCTATAGGGTACTTCAACTCACCCATGATTCAGTTCTGAGAGTTGAAAATGGTTCTCAATTCACCATGGATGTAACCCTTTATGGGATCCAAAGGATTGGCTAGTCCACAAAAGTATGGTTTGTGGTAAAGACAATTGGTATCCATATTTGGTATTCAATTCACCAAGGTTTGCTGTAACCAAAGAATTGACTAGTCCTGAGCAAACGGCTACAGGTAAAGACAAGTCAAATCCGTTTATAGTTGCTGATTTGCTAATAAATCAGATGGTTATCAATGTACCATGGTCTAACACACCTAAACATTGGCTACTCCAGTAGTGATGGCTATTGGTAAAGAGACATCAAATCCATTAATTTTCAATGATTCACCTCTCACAGGAGTTAACACACCTGGATGTGATGAGACTAGTATGAAACTTAAGTGATTTGATGTACATATTGTCATTAGTAGCTGTCAAGCTCAAGTGAATGTCATGGTGACCAGCTTATATGTTTTGAAGAAGATTTCCTGTTCCTGCTGAACTATTGAATTTGCTGCTGGTTACTAATTATTGCTGCTGCTAAGTCGCAGTCCTCAAGCCTGAGAAGTTAAAGCTATATCACGTTCAGGAAACTTGAGGTTAACCTAGTTTACCGATCCACTAGGTCAACCACAAGTTTAGGGGAGGAATAATGAGTGTTGCAGGTTATTATTTATGGTAGCATGTTCAAGGGGAAGCATTGTTCAAGGGGAAGCATTGAAGACAGTTTTGTAATATCAAATAGGGGAAGATTGTTGGGAATTATGATTTGATTATTACAAAACAAGAAGCACTGAAGATGACAGATTGTTAGGATCTAAGGAAATAAGATATTCTGGTTGCTGCCGATAGTGTTAAGCTGGTTCCTGCCGATAGCTTTGGTTCCTGCTCAAGCTCATTGCTGCCGACAGTGATATCTTGTTCCTGCCGTTAGTGTAAATACTGCGGGTATTAGTTATTGTTATCCCGTAAGTTTAGAGTGTTTGTTGGATTTATTTTTAGAAGAGATTGATGTTTATCTCTTTACACGTTTTATTTGTAACTGGCTGTATTAGGTATTAGGGTTTCTTATCTATATAAGAAACATACAGCCATTCATATTGGGACACTCAAGAAAAACATTTTCTAGTCATCAATAAAAGATCCATAGAGGATCAAAGCATTATTGTCTTTTCTTCTTTATTATACTTGTTGTTTAGTTTCCGCATAAACACTTGTATTCCATACAGAGGTTCTCGTTTATACCAAGCTCAATCAAGCTCGAAGTACTCGATCCTACAACATGTGATCTACCAGCATTGATTTGTACTGATCTAGGAACAAATTGATTTGCATGATTAACTCTGTTTACATTGTTCCACACTGGTTTGGCCATCACATTACCAGTATTAACACTCCTTTGTTTCTTAAGCTCAGCCTCTCTAATCATTCTCTTTTCATGAAAATCACAATCTCTGATTAAATGACTAAGGCTACCACAAACAAAACATCTTTTCTGAGTAAAAGAGTAACCTTTCCCTAGCTCTCTTTTCATTCTATCAACCTTGGGTGACTCTTGACTTTTAACATGTTGCCTAGGAGTTTTTATGTGTGAGACACAACTAGGTTCAACTGTTTTAGGTTTTGGTGCAGACACGACTGGTTTACTAATCTTAACAGGTTTAGACTTAGACACCTCTTTTGGTACATTTTCTGGTTCTGATTCAGAATGCTCAGAGACATTTCCAATGGACCCTCCACTGTCATCAGATTGACAGGTAGAATACTTACTGGATTTGTCATCTGAGATACTTGTTTCAGGCTTTTGAGGTCCCTTCTTACCATAAACATACAAAGACTCATCAAAATCTTGCTCTGGTAGAGGAGTGTAATCTCCATTTAATGGAGGTGGAACTCCTTTGAAGTTGTCAGTTTTTGAGAATCTATTGTATACAGGTTTATCAGCAAAGTCATCATCTGTACTAGTGAACACAGTTCTTTCCATTTCTTCCTCATAACTTAAAATCTCACTATCTGATTTTATTTCATATCCTAGACCAATTTTTCAAGTTGAGCTCATACCAGAATCTACTAATCTATACAGATTTTTAGCAGAATTATTCCATGTGTCTATTGTTTTCTGCAATTCTTCCTTATCTTTTACAGCTTTCATTCCAATTCTCCTATATTTTTTAAGTTTTTCATCTTTTTCATAGATTTCATTGGCTTGAAATGTAAGCTTTTCATTTAAGGTTAATTGCTGTTTTTGATAAGTGACAATTTGAGCTTCTAAGGTCTTAACAGCATTAGTGTAAGCAAGTATTTTAGCTTCCTGATCACCTATTTGTTGCATTTGCTCATCACACAATGTTTTAAGATTATTATATGATTTCATGCATGTTTTAGAACACAAGGATACCTCAGTATTGGAGCCAATAGCCATGAATGCATGATTTGGTTCTGTTTCTTCATCTGTGTGATCTCCCCAGTTAACAGCACCAGCTTCCAAAGTCAGCATACCCATTTGACTCTTCTCCTGCTTGTCTGCTTTTTGAGAGGCTGAATCTTTTTGCTTCTTCCCATCAGTAGTCACCTTTGCTGTGCACTCCCTAGCAAAGTGACAAGTGTTGTGACACCTATAACATTCAACCTTCTTCTTATTAAAACCAACTGGTGTCTTTCCATCAAATCTGATATTTTTTCCAGTTTTCTTGTAGAACTTCTTCACTCTAAGAGAAATCATTGCTATCTGCCACTTTATGTCCATTTCTTCAATGTCTACATCATTTATCTGTTCAAGGTCCTCATTAATGAGGTCCGTGTCTTCTGATCTCTTTGCAAAGAGTGAATAGATGACTTCATCAGCAAAACCAGCAGGAACTTCTCTTTCTTTCATATTGCTTGAAGAAGTATCATAGACACCAGAATTATAGCTACCAGAATTAACTTTGCTAGTACTGCTCTTGCTTTGGGAGACAAAAGCAACATTAGCAGCACTTGAAGATGCCTTTGAAACACCTTTGATTTCATGTTCAAAGACCCGAACATTATTTTACAAATCATCAATTGACAAAGTGTCAACATCTTCTTTCATTCTCATGCTCATTGCCAGATGTGACCATTCTTTTGGCAAAGATCTGAGAAACTTATGATTTGCATCTTTAGTAGATACACCAGCACCATGAGCTTCCAACTGTGAGAGGAGATGTTGGAATCTGTCATACCCTTTCTCCAATCCTTCAGAACTGGTCACAGTGAATGCTTCAAACTGTTGTTTGAGAACAGCTTTCTGCATCTTCTTTGAATTAGCATTTCCTCCGAACCTGGTTCTGATTGCTTCCCAAATCTCCTTAGCATCATCCATTCCATGAAATCTTCTTAAATGTTCCTTGGGAAGGGCCATCAGTAAGATGGTTCTTGCCTTCCTCTCCTTCTCCACAGCATGAATCTCTGCAGCAGAGACTGGTGGAAGCACTCTAACAACACCATCCTTACCAACAGAGATCCTTTTCTTTGAGTTTCCATTCTGAATCACCTTCCATACATCATTATCAATGTACTTAAGGTAATGCTCCATCTCCATGGCCCAGATATCATACTCCTCCTTTTTCAGAATTGGGAGTTTGATGTTTGAGATTGTGGTTGTTGCAGGAATGTTTTGTTGTTGTTGTTTAGGTCTACTGGTTTCTGATGTATCATCATCATGATTTGAAACTTCTTCATCACTAAGATGAGTTGAGTACTCATCATTGGCCGGTTGAGACATTATGCAGGATTTTTGAGTGAATGAGTGTTTGTGGTTTGTGTTTCTTCTTACTCAGAGTCTCTCTATAGGCTCTGATACCACTTGTAGGTCCATGATTATGGATCTAAGTAGCCTGTGTTAGACAATAGATAACTTGAATAAATCCAAATTAATCTATATGAGAAACTCTTAACAGTATATTGATTGTTAATGCGGAATCTTAACAAACAACAAGTATGAAGAACACAACTATGATTACTAACTTCGTATTACTATTAAACTTACAATTGTCACTCTAAAACATAATGCCATAGGGTTCCTTTTATACTCCAAGGAAACCCTAATGTTACAAAACGTGTGAAAGGATAAACATATCTTCTAATAAGATATCTAATACGTATATATCCTTTCCTAACATATAGCTAACAAACTATTCTGTTAAACATAAACAGACTTAACTAATAATACCTACCAGTACTAACTATATTTTCTAGACTTAACTTTGTACTGGCAGACTTAACTAGGCTAACAGACTTAACGATTTCATCAGCAGACTTAAGTCTGTTCTACAATAATTCCTAACAGGGATTAATCAATTCTCCATCTATTTATAGGAGTTAGTAAACTTCCTAGTCCATTCCTATAACAGTGACAATATGAGGTTAAGCTTATCGCTTTTAATGATTTGTTATGAATCACCTATATAAGAGAGAAGTGAGGTCGCTTCAAAGGGAAATGTGGGGGCGCAATTCCTAAAAGCTCTCGCTGAACCAGGCTAGTATTCATAACCATAACGAAAACGACTATGAGGAGTTGACAGTGTCAGGAAGAGTCCAGTGTGAATATATATTGTCGTTTACACAAAAAGCATATTAGTTCAAAGACATCGCGTTCTACTGGCAGCTAGGAGGCTATGTATATTCCATAAGGGAATGTTCAAAGGGTTATACCTACCTATCCTATGCATGATTCAACCATTAAGACTACATTGTGAAACTTGTGTGTTTAGATCAATCTCTCCATTCATGTGGGGGATTTTTGAAAAAAAATAATTAGTGAATAAGATCTCGATGCTCAAAGTAGGGTGCTTGGATTGCTTGGGTTTAAATGATGTTGTTTAATTGGCAGTTAACTATATTTATTATTGTAAATTGTAACAATAGTTTAGTGGACAATAATAGGATGGTTATTGCCATTATAACATCGGTTACAAATTTGGGTGTTTAAGTACAACCCTTATGTTGTAACAAAAGATACATGGAAAACATAAAAAACATTCCTCCCTCTCTAATTTTGCAATAACATTCCGGTTAAAGAACACATGAGGTTCAATGAGGTTTCAGGCAATTTTGTCATCTCTGGCAATACACTGCTCTGGCCGTTGTACCCTAGGAAATAGACGCCTAATAGACGGCGAATCTGTTTTAAGGGAAGCGTGTCAAACACGTGCCTCGGTCCCGTTCTTGAATCAGTGATATGCACTATTGGTTTTGTTCATCTAATTACGGTTTTATTGTTTGTATCTTTGTTAAATTTTCTGATAGTTTTTCCTACATACTGGAACGTTACAAAATTAAAGCATTACTCCCTTCATTTACATGCATAAATTGTTATATGCATGCCCTTCCCCCTTTTACATATTTTTTCTATAAATACAAGTTGCATGAGAAAACAAAGAATATGTACCCTTTATGTGATGTTGTTATGTGTCTAACTCAAGTATTGAGTTCTTTATGTCATGTCTACAAGTAGGAGGTCTTTTATGTAAATTATGATTATGTCTAGCGTACTTATATGTGATTGCACTGATAACACAGATATGTATGAATTGATAAGTTAGTTTCTTCTTCTCTAATTGTCTTTGTCACTATTTCATTATACACACTCACCAATCCTCATCTTCCCTAGCTTTCCTCGTTGATTACCCACCGAGCTCAGCTTGGTCTTGTTAAAATAAGGTTCTAACCTAATTATTGCTTCTTGGTAGTATGCTTATTATGTGATTAGTTATTTCAGGGTCTCCTTTGGAATTTGGCATTTTTGAAGGTCTTGATGGAACATGGAAGTTTGTGGCTAAAGTATGTAGAAGAGATCTTGGAGGGCTGGTTTTTTTCCCTTTTCTATTTATATATTTCCATCGTCTCCTAAGGGTTTATACGCACAAAGGATAGCTAACTCCAATAAACCTCATAACCTCTTGGTTCACAATCTTTTGATCCTTTTAATCATTTTAGTCTCTTGTAAACTTTTGTGTGTAACTTGTGAGATCATCTTCTCACAAAAAAAAAATCATTGTGTAATCATCTAAATAAATCAATCAATTAACATTCGGCAGGTTTAACCCGGACGATTATTGTTATTCATTGTGGTGTTTATACTCTTATTTGATATTATCTCACAGGTCTTTATCGAATCCGAATCGTACTACACCATCCACCACTAAGACAGATCGATGCCTAGCTCTACTCAATTCTATGGTGACGAGAATCGAAATGCAACCCTGCCAACAAACCACCACTACCACTACCACCACCATCGCCACTGAACCCTCGCCGTAAAACAGAAGAATTTGGACCGCGAGAAATTTCAAAGTATTGGCACCCTGTTCCATTTTCCTCTTATTTGTTGGCGCTTTGCTAATAATTCACCTCCTCATCAATGTGGGTACCATGAAGGTTTCTGTGCTTGACGTACAAGATATATACGCCAAGCACATAATTGTAACTAACATAAGTTTCACACTTGGAGCCAATGCGACACTTGGAGTCAAGGTCAAAACAAGTGGAGATGTCAACCCGCCGGGCTTGGCATTTTTTAACTTGAAAGTAGTTACCTTCGGCAACCCCACCATCAGCACCTTTGTGAATACCACCTACTCCATCTCCGAGAAGAAAGAGCAGCTTCTAGTGATTCACTTCGAGCCACATGTAAATCAACTGACAGAAGAGAAAGTATGGGTACTCGATAGATTGATGGCGAATGAGGATCCGTACATACAAGTGACGGCGGATTTGGCAGAGTTCCACTGGAAGCTAAAAAAGAAATAGGCTCTGCTTATATCGCAACCTTCCTGATATATTGGTTTTAGTTGTAGTGTCCCATATGCATTTATTCATTTTTTTGTTAACGGGCCTGATATACTTGATAACAAACGTACATGCTTTCAATTATTGTTTTTGTATCTCTTAAAATATGCTTGGACTATATCAAATCTTTCATCTACAATAAATAAAAAATAACATCCACATAAAGAAATGAGGTTTTGTTGCCCACGTGATGTGGCGTATAATTTCGGATGTCCGAATTTGTCTTCTGTAGCAATACAGTTTTGGATTTTCAACTTTAATTTCGGATGTCCAAAATATTTTTATACTTATTATAAAACAAAATTTTAAAATTTGATATAACTCTAATGACCATCATAATAATATTCTCTTTTCAAATGCATAATAACTTCTTTATAAAAAAAATTATAGAATGAAAGTAATGGCTCATTGCCTATTGATATAGGAGATAGCAACAAGTTGACATTTAGGATGGTTTATCGCGTCTCATTTGATATAAGTTGTGTCACTTTCAATCAATTTAGTTTTTTATATACTTTGACTGAGAGTATAAATGCTCGTCTCACCATTCACCAACCAAGACACTTACATCATTTTTATTTTTCATATAGTTGATTGAGTATCGTATGTGAGTTATCTAGGTTAATTATAATGGCATAGAGAATTGAAATGCATCCCCGCCAATAAACCACAACTACCCCAAACACCGCCACTGAATACCCGTTGTCAAACAGAAGAATTTGGACCGTGAGAAATGTCATAGTATTGGCACTCTATTCCATTTTTCTCTTGTTTGTGGGCGCTTTGCTAATAATTCACCTACTCATCAATGTGGGTACCATGGAGGTTTTTATGCTTGACGTACAAGATATGTACGTCAAGCACATAATTCTAACTAACACAAGTGTCACACTTGGAGCCAATGCGACACTTGGAGTCAAGTTCAAAACGAGTGGAGATGTCAACTCGACCCCGGGCTTGGCATTTTTCAACTTGACAATAGTTACCTTCGGCAATTCCATCATCAGCACCTTTACGAATGCCACCTACTCCATCTCTGAGAAGAAAGAGCGACTTCTAGTGATTCACTTCGAGCCACATATGAATCAACTGCAGGAAGAGGAAGTATGGGTACTCGATCGATGGATGGCAAACGAGGATGCGTACATGCTAGTGATGGCAGATTTCCACTGGAAGCTAAAGAACAAAGAGGCTCTGCTCATATCGCCACCTTCTAGATATACTTGTTTTAGTTGTAATGTCCCATATGCATCTATTCATTTTTCTGTTAAACGGGTGTGATGTACTTGATAACAAACGTACATGCCATCAATTATTGTTTTTGTATCTCTTAAAATATGCTTAAAATATATCAAATCTTTCATCTACAATAAATAAAAAATAACATCCATATAAAGAAACGAGGTTTTGTTGCCCACGTGATGTGGATTTCGGATGTCTGAATTTGTCTTCTACAGCAATACAAATTTCGGATTTTCAACTTTAATTTTGGATGTCCAAAATATTTTTATACTTAGTATAAAACAAAATTTTAAAATTTTATATAACTCTAGTGACCATCATAATAATATTCCTTTTTCAAATGCATAATAACTTCTTTATAAAAAAAAATTATGGAATGAAAGTAATGGCGCATTGCCTATTGATATAGGAGATAGCAACAAGCTGACATTCAGGATGGTTTATCGAGTCTCATTTGATATATGCTGTGTCATTTCAATCAATTTAGTTTTTTATACTTGACCGAGACAATAAATGCTCGTCTCACCATTCACTAACCAAGAGACTTGCATCATTTTTATTTTTCATATACTTGACTGAGTATCGTGCATGAGTTTAGAGTAAGTTAGCTAGGTTAATTATAATGGCATAGAGAATCGAAATGCATCCCTGCCAATAAACCACCACTACTAAAACCACCTCCACTGAATCCCCGCCATCAAACAGAAGAATTTGGACCGTGAGAAATATCATAGTATTGGCACTCTGTTCCATTTTCCTCTTGTTTGTGGGCGCTTTGCTAATTATTCACCTGCTCATCAATGTGGGTACCGTCATGGTTTCTGTACTTGACATACAAGATCGGTACATCAAGCACAGAATTGTAACTAACACAAGTGTCGCACTTGAAGCCAATGCGACACTTGGAGTCACGTTCAAAACGAGTGGAGATGTCAACCCGACCCCGGGCTTGGCATTTTTCAACTTGACAATAGTTACCTTCGACAACTCTACCATCGACACCTTTGAGAATGCCACCTACTCTATCTCCGAGAAGAAAGAGCAGCTTCTGCTGATTCACTTCGAGCCACACGTGAATCAACAGTCGGAAGAGGAAGTATTAGCACTCGATAGATGCATGGCGGACTAGGATCCGTACATGCTAGTGATGGCGGATTTCCACTGGAAGCTATAGAACAAAGAGGCTTTTCTCATATCGCCACCTTCCAGATATACTGGTTTTAGTTGTAGTGTCCCATGTGCATTTATTCATTTTTTTTGTTAAACGGGTCTGATATACTTGATAACAAATGTACATGCTTTCAATTATTGTTTTTGTATCTCTTAAAATATGCTTGAGCTATATAAATCTTTCAACTACAATAAATAAAAAATAACATCCACATAAAGAAATGAGTTTTTGTTGCCCTCGTGATGTGGCGTATAATTTCGGATGTCTGAATTTGTCTTCTGCACCAATTGAATTTCAGATTTTCAACTTTAATTTTGGATGTCTAAAATATTTTTATACTTAGTATAAAACAAAATTTTAAAATTTTATATAACTCTAATGACCATAATAATAATATTCTCTTTTCAAATGCATAATAACTTCTTTATAAAAAAATTATGGAATGAAAGTAATGGCGCATTGCCTATTGATATAGGAGATAGCAACAAGCTTACATTAGGATGGTTTATCGCGTATCATTGGATATAAGGTCATTTTCAATCAATTTTGTTTTTTTATATACTTGTCCGAGACTATAAATGCTCGTCGAACCTGTAACACCCCCAAAATATGGTATTGCGGGTCATGGGGTGCTACTGAATTGGAAATCACAACACAAGGTAATAAAGAACAGAATACATACTCCATTTAAATACATTCGTCCAAGTTAAATAAAGTTTACAATAAAGTTTCAAGTTCAGAAAATAAGGCCCATGAGTTTGGTTGTCCCATACAAACAAGTCATAATTATGTGTGAAAACCCTTCGGAAAATAGTCTATGACCCTTGCCATGCCAATACCTTGCAAAAATCAAGCAGATTAAGCACCTGAGAAAAACATGCTAAAAGTCAGCAAAAAGCTGGTGAGTTCATAGGTTTATCAATAAGCAGTAAAATCAATAGTTTAGACCATGAGTTTGGTATATGAACATTACAACGCATATAATTACATATAAAAATAGTCTATTACGCTAAAAGTGTGCATGCTCAAAGAGCATGTAAACATATACAGGGGCCCGACAAGTGTTTATCCCAGACACTTGTGTTTCGACATGGTATACGTTCGTTAAATTGTAACACCCCAACCCGACAAGGGTTAAGATATCACGATAATGGTTTCATATCAGATCAAACAAAGCATACATCCATAGCAATACAAGAAAACTCAAAGGTTACAAATGAAATATAGATACTACAAGGTTACAAATGAACTTCCAATAAATACTAATTCCGAAATAATAATAACTTCTAATCACTTCTAAGTCCAAAAGTAGCTATCAAGTCTTCTAAGTCCAAGGTACTCTTCACCCATTCCCAGCTTCCTACTAAAACCTGCCGCAGGAAAAGAAATGCGGCTGAGCTACGAGAGCTCAGTGAACAGATATAACGATAACAAACAGCAATATAGTGAATAAATAACATGAGTAAAAGGGAATGGAAGCATGAATACATGGTATCAAAAGGAAAGGTAAGAGTACATGGTAAAGGAAGTCAGTAATCCACTACGAGCCCATAACATGAAATCATAAGCATAATCATAATCATAAACATGTAGAGGGGAGACCTCTTAGTATCCTGTAAATATGAGGGGTGTCCTCATCATGGGTTGGAGTAGCTAGCTCCCGGAGTGTGAAAGACGTGTATCGCACACACCATCAGTCACCATGAATAACATAACATAACATGAACATGAACAAATCTAGGATGCATCCATACGCCCCAGGTGGCTGATGCGTGGTTTTGCAACCTTACAACAGGTTTTACCTCTCGAGGGATCTCAAGAGGCTTACAACCCCACCAGGCAGTGTACCTAACCGATGTAGTATAGTGTAGTGGTAAGTACAGGGGATTGATCGTTCTCCACAGGGAATAGTGTTCGTTAGGTATGAAAAATTACTCTAATAGGTCTAAGGGTGAGAGAAGATTCTTTTTATGTTTTTATATTTTTATGAAAGCAAGTAAAATCTCGGGTTTGAAAGAATGGGCGGAATTAGTTGCTAGTCAACTAACCCAAATTACTACAAATGCAAATAAAATAAAATAACAAAAATTAAAATGTTGGTGAAAACTTATGTGGAGGGAAATGTGTTTACTTAGATTTCCTTACTCCCTAACTATCTTTTACCGGTTGATTAGTGTATATTAGTTGCGTGGATGACGGGTGTATTCCTTAATACCATTCGTGGGGTGGCGTACGTACTTCCCCAACTCTACAAGCTCCTACTTCACTCCTATGTCGAGCTGGCTAGGAAGCTCCTAACATGGGATCACTAGAATTCGCTTGTGCGTTAAATACAACCATAAAAACCTTTAGTACGCATTGGTTCATGTTTCTTAAGACGTTCAAGCAAGTTACCGAATAGGAAGTTAGCCAGTTTTCTTAAGCCTAACATAGATGAACAATCATCCAATGCAACTAACAACACACTAATAACCAATAATCAATAGCTAGGTTTCATTAGATCTAAGCAAACACAAGATAAATCTAGCCTAACATGTTAAACAAAAGACAAGAATAAGATAGAATCAAACAACACATAGACATATTGAATGATTAATTGATAACTTATCTTCAATGTAACATGGAAGATCTCAAGGCAAAAAGCCTTGAAAGAGCTGCCAAATTCGTCCTAGGGTTTTCACACACAAAGTTCCCCAATAAGTTCCACACTAATGACAAAGAATTGCAAAACTATATATAGACTTTCAGATCTGACGGCGTCACGTTATGGAGTGTGACGCCGTCACCTCGCCGCTTTTAGGGTTCCCGGATGACCTTCTTGATGCCGTCCCTCTTTAGCTCTCCAAAATCCGTTCTGGCCTATCAAGGCTTGACGCCCTCAGACTATGAACGTGACGCCGTCCCTCTTTAAATTATAACGTGACGACCTTGATCAAATTAAAGGGTGACGCCGTCAGAATTCCCATGCAATTTTCACTGGCTTATCATGAGTAAATTTCACATCCACCACTTTTGCCAAGCCATGACGCCGTCCAGGCATAATCCTGACGCCGTCAAAGGTAACTTCCAGCATGATTTTGAGACTTTGTCGTTTTCTTCACTTTTATGCTCCAAAAACGTCCAAAATGCCTCCTTTTCCAGATTTCTTCTCAAAAGTACCTAAAATGACAAAAGGAACGATTTAGGGCAATATTTGATCAAATAAATACGATTTAGGGCTTAAATGACCCCTTAAAAGCGGTACACTTTTCGCTTCATCAAATACCCTTACACTTGAGATTTGCTTGTCCTCAAGCAAATGCGCTTTTATTCTAATCAAAACACAAGTTAGGGGTCATTTAATGCTAACATAAAAGTAATTACAACAAATATTCGTTCCACTTTAATCATAATAAGCACGGAGATTACAAACTAGCACCTCACAAGTAGTGTTTAGATACTCACATCTCTCAAGTGTCATCAAAATAAATCTCATAAATGAAAACGGATAATATCTCTCACTACCTGTCATAGCAAATAGATTACCATAGGCTTGGGAAAGGATCGAAAACCTCCTCCACTAGGCGTAAGCACCTAAGATAAACTATCAAAGAGGGCTTTTAAATGGGTTATAACGTTAGGTGTAGGGAAAATGAAAACACGGTTTTGTTGGATAAAGGATATTTTACTAGTGGCGAGTTAAAGATCTTGATCAATTACATGTACTATACAATTTTGCTAAGCCAAGACTCGACTCGATTTAAGCTAATGAAAGAAAATAACAAAAACATAAAACAAACATAAAACGAAACGGGATGGTAGTCCGTATGTTTTTTCTACTTTTCTTTTTCTCATTTTTTTGTATTTTTCTTGATTTTTCGATTTTTTTTTTTTTTTTTTTTTTTTTTTTTTTTTTTTTTTTTTGCATACACTTTTGCCCTACCATCCAAAATAATACATCATAGGGGCGTTGCATCCCCTTACACTTGAACTTTTACATAACTTTACAAATTACTATTCTAATGACTCGAATTAAGATAATTGAAAAACTTGGAGTACTTTTTAAAACATTTAGCACATATGGGGGTAATAAATGATGTTCTTCCCCATTACTCCATTACACTAGTACTTTACCCATGAGTCCCAATCGTCCCAAAACAATATGTACAAGGATATGACTCGACTTAGCAACCATGTAATCAACTAGATAATTAACTTGGGTTTAAACAAATGTTGTCACAATAATGCACTAAAAATGAGTGCATACAAGGTAGGCTAAGGCGATTTGGGTGTACATTTTAGTGGGGTGTAAACAAATTCTTCCTTTAAGTAAAATGCTTAAAGGTCGAAACGAAAAGATAGGCTCTGAGGGGTGTACTAGGGGTATCGTGTACTAAAAATGAGTACAACGCAAAGGGTGTGGGAGAATTACTTGACCAATGTAGCCAACGTAATTATAACAAAAACACAGGTGTAAAACAATGGGTTAATCCTAATGCCTCTTATCATGTAGTAAATCTAACTACACGAATGTAGTCTCACTTGTGGCCTCGGAATGGTCCTAACGCAAGTTCTAGAATCTAAGTGCTACCGGTACACACATCATAGAATAAATGCTTTTCCTACCAATTCTAGGGGCGAACCTCACATATTTGGGGGTGGAAAATTTTTTTAGTGGTACGGTTTTTGTGCTAGTCATATAATTCCTATCCATGAGACGCTCATTAAGACCAAAGTTTCACTCCTAAATGTTGTAAAAAATTTTAAATTTGGCACTAAAATTGCCCTAACAAGTATTTATCTCAGTTTTATTACACATCTACTATTAAACAAACAAAAATCAAGCGCAATTGTATTCTCTAAAATCGTACTTTTACCCCCCCCCCCTTACACTTAAGATGAACATTGTCCCCAATGTTCAAATAACAAATGTAAAAGAAAAAAGTAAAAGAATGAAATCAAATACTCCCCTGATTCGCTCGGTGGATAATGAAGTAACATGGTTAAATCTTCTTCCAAAGAGAATGTAAAAGCTTCATGACTAATGCATCGCCAAAAGCTTGATCCAAAACATTTCCTTGTCCAAAATAACCTGTTAAACCTGAGAAAACAAACACGAGAACCTGCATAACATCGGCGGGATAAAATCTATATATAAGGATATAATGCTTGTGGAATGATAATTTTGCAGATTCCTGGAGATTATAAGTTATAGATTTAATAAAAACTTTTTATGAAAACAAAACTTTCAAAAATTTTCAGAAAATTAAACCTGACGCCGTCAGGTTGTAGAGCCTGACGCCGTCAGATATGATCTGACAGAATTCTCATGTTACGTTTCCGGAAAATTTTGGAAAAACCTATACCTTACTTCCTGGAAATCCTGCAAAACATCATTATGACTCGATACAAGCATTTGACTCAAACAAACACTAATATGTATGTTCATTTATTATCATTACGATTCATGTTCATTTGTGTTCTAATAAACCGATTTGGATTTCCCTTACACTTATCTTTTGCAAAATACCTTTATATGTAGTTAAGACGAAGTTAAAAACAAGATAAAGCATTTTCACAATTTTAGTTTTGAACATGAATCAATAAGAATAAAGATTAAACACACATACGGAAACAAATAAAATCAAACAAACAAATAAATAAACACATAAAGCAAATAAAGCTTGGGTTGCCTCCCAAGAAGCGCTTTTCTTTATTAACGAGTCTTGTAGCTAGACTCAAAGTCACGCACATTACGTGACTCCATCATTGGTTACAGTTCCTAGGCCATTTTCCTTTGATTCTCTATCAGAATCACTTTCATAGTAAAGGTATTTCGGGTCTTTGAGATCGAAAGGATTGTTTCAGTATTTAGAACTAAGCTCCTTATCATGCTTAAAGAATCCACTTGACAGGTCAAAAGTGTCCTTACATCCCCGTCTCACATCATCGTCACATAACACGAGTTGGGAACTTAGCTCATCGAGCCCTCCATAATCAATCTCCTTGAATTCTCTCATCTTGTAAGGCGTTTGGTATGAGATTTCCCTAATCCCATCGGTGAAAGTCATGATCCCATTGAGCTCGTCCACAACAAAGCTTGTGGTATTGCAAAAAGGTGCCCCAAAAACAACTTGTGATAACCTGGGATCGATGTACTTTTCGATATTATCGACGATTGCGAAGCTCATAGTGAATGTCATGTTTCCTACAAACACCTGTACATCATCATCTATGCCAATGTCGTCCTTCCCTTTATGAATCATTCCCCATCTGCAAATGTTGTTATAATGAAACAAGGACATCACATTTTTGGGTAAACATGTGTCGATGTAAACATTATAAAAATGCTTGTGACCAATCATGCATGGTATTTTGAGATTATTCGGATCACATCGCTTAATTCGGCCAGGCCTTCTACCGCATAGCCCCCATGTGTTGCCACATGCTGATGGTTGATACTCATACACTTCTTCACAGCCATCCCGAAAAATCACTTTCCTGACACCATCGGTAAATAATGCACTCCTATCATCCTCATCGAGTATCACTCCTGTTGCTTTTATGAATGGTTTGCCTAGAACAAGGCCAGTTAAGGATGGGCTGATGATAGGGTTCATGTTATTAATAACAGTTAACTCGATATGAAAGAGGAACTTTTCTATCACAATTGGTACCCTTCTTATTACCCCGATGATATTAGACCCTTCATATTTGACCTGTTCGGTGAAGGCTTCGTTATATAGAGAGAGGGATATTGCATTCATAGAAGAGTTGGGGTTTATGTAGGCATCTTTAATGAACTTTTTCCTAGTGGTGCAAGATATCTTAAAGACCCTGGGAGCGCCATCCTCTATTCTCTCTCCAAATCCCATAGGCAACTTTGCTGTGCCCCTCTCAAGTTCCTCCACTAGGGGGCGGTTTAGCGGTACTGGGAGCCCATGAGGCATTTCGGATTTCTCTTCCGAGCCCTCCTCATCACTCACCTCTCTTGTACTCGAGTTCTTTGGTGAGTCTAGATAGTCGTCGGGCGCCTCGGGGTTCTTTTCGGGAACTTCACCCTCCATTTCATTGTCCAAATTCTCGGTTGATTGTTGGTCCAGATTGGGTTTAGGAACAGGTATTGTTGTAATGGTGTTCACGAAGTGGAGAGGTTTCGAAGGGGTATGAGTATCTCCAGTTCCTTTACCGTTTTGTGATATGTGTTTGAAGAGTTTACTAGGGTGCTTGATTTTTACAGGAGGGGGTGTTTGGTGAGTCACCGTGACAGATTTGATCTCATTAACTTGTGACAACTCACAAGTTGACCTGCCAGCAAGGCGATCATTGATAACCTTTAACAGGTTATCAACCTTGTTGTTCATATCAACTTGCTGTTGTCTGAATTGATTCTCAAGTTTGGAGAGCTGTGTTTCTTGAGAGAGAATGAATTTTTGCAGTGATTCCTCGCGATTTTGTTGTTTATGCGTATGTTGCTGAGGATAATGTTCAGACCAGGTGAGTGGGGTAGAGTCATTGAATGATACGCTTCGAGTTTGGTCCCAACTAAAATTTGGCTTACTCTTCCATGCCTCATACCTATCTTCGGAATTCTTGTGTCCATAATTAGTAGTGAGCCACTTATCTCCCGCCTTATCGATTCGCGAGGATGCGAATTCTTTGAAAGTCTGTTTGGGGAGTTCCATGCAATCATGAGTGTTGTGGGGACCACTACATAATTTACACGAAGAAGTGATTTTATTCACTTGGCTTGAAGGTTTAGGAGCCTCGTAGGATTTCATGAGAAACTTGACTTGGTCTTCAAGTTCTATGATCCTACGGTCGGAAGTGCTTGAATTGTTCGAAGGCAAAGATATTGCCTTGACCATTTTATTCAAATCACGGGGATCACTCCAACTTTCGTTGTCATAAAGAGCAAGATCTTCTAGGAGAGCCCATGATTGTTCCGCACTTAGATCACGTAGCTTGCCACCGGCCGATTGGTCAATGGTTTGCCTCGTGGAGAGATTGATATGGTCATAGAAGATTTGGACTTGGAGCCAAAGTTCTATGCCATGATGAGGGACTTTCTGGAGTAAGTCCTTGAATCGAGTCCATGCCTCGTAGAGGGTTTCGCCTTGACGTTGTTGGAACATCAAGATATCATTCCTTAGCTTGGTAGTTCTTCCCGGTGGGAAAAACTGAGCAAGGAAACGAGTGGTGAGATCATCCCAAGAGGTGATGGATCCTGCGGGTTGACGTTCTAGCCATTGACTAGCTTGGTCCCGCAAAGAGAATTGGAAGAGACGCAATCGGGTCGTCTCTCGAGTGGCAACATCAAGGTCTATAGAGTCAACGATTTTGAGAAAGTCCTTGAGATGTTGATTAGGATCTTCAAAACGAAGTCCATGGAATGCGCATCCGCTTTGCACCAACCGGATGGTGTCGGATCGCAAAGGAGTGACATTGGCTCCTTGAGTGAGCTCAATGGTGTTTCGATAGCCATGGTGGCTAGGACGGGAGTACTCTCCTAAAGTACGGGCTCTAGGAGGTGGTGGTTGTTGTTGTAGTGGTGGGATGTTGGGATCAAGGATATTACCATCTTCCATGATGTCGAATGGTAATGGTTACGAACAAAGAAACGAAGAAAAAAGATAGACTAAAGAAAACCTAGAAAAAGAAAATAAAAATCTCACTAGAAAGGAATCTAGTGAGTAGACCTATAAAATAAAAATTCAACCTAAACAATAACTATTCCCCGGCAACGGCGCCAAAAACTTGATGCGTGGTTTTGCAACCTTACAACAGGTTTTACCTCTCGAGGGATCTCAAGAGGCTTACAACCCCACCAGGCAGTGTACCTGACCGATGTAGTATAGTGTAGTGGTAAGTACGGGGGATTGATCGTTCTCCACAGGGAATAGTGTTCGTTAGGTATGAAAAATTACTCTAATAGGTCTAAGGGTGAGAGAAGATTCTTTTTATGTTTTTATATTTTTATGAAAGCAAGTAAAATCTCGGGTTTGAAAGAATGGGCGGAATTAGTTGCTAGTCAACTAACCCAAATTACTACAAATGCAAATAAAATAAAATAACAAAAATTAAAATGTTGGTGAAAACTTATGTGGAGGGAAATGTGTTTACTTAGATTTCCTTACTCCCTAACTATCTTTTACCGGTTGATTAGTGTGTATTAGTTGCGTGGATGACGGGTGTATTCCTTAATACCATTCGTGGGGTGGCGTACGTACTTCCCCAACTCTACAAGCTCCTACTTCACTCCTATGTCGAGCCGGCTAGGAAGCTCCTAACATGGGATCACTAGAATTCGCTTGTGCGTTAAATACAACCATAAAAACCTTTAGTACGCATTGGTTCATGTTTCTTAAGACGTTCAAGCAAGTTACCGAATAGGAAGTTAGCCAGTTTTCTTAAGCCTAACATAGATGAACAATCATCCAATACAACTAACAACACACTAATAACCAATAATCAATAGCTAGGTTTCATTAGATCTAAGCAAACACAAGATAAATCTAGCCTAACATGTTAAACAAAAGACAAGAATAAGATAGAATCAAACAACACATAGACATATTGAATGATTAATTGATAACTTATCTTCAATGTAACATGGAAGATCTCAAGGCAAAAAGCCTTGAAAGAGCTGCCAAATTCGTCCTAGGGTTTTCACACACAAAGTTCCCCAATAAGTTCCACACTAATGACAAAGAATTGCAAAACTATATATAGACTTTCAGATCTGACGGCGTCACGTTATGGAGTGTGACGCCGTCACCTCGCCGCTTTTAGGGTTCCCGGATGACCTTCTTGACGCCGTCCCTCTTTAGCTCTCCAAAATCCGTTCTGGCCTATCAAGGCTTGACGCCCTCAGACTATGAACGTGACGCCGTCCCTCTTTAAATTATAACGTGACGACCTTGATCAAATTAAAGGGTGACGCCGTCAGAATTCCCATGCAATTTTCACTGGCTTATCATGAGTAAATTTCACATCCACCACTTTTGCCAAGCCATGACGCCGTCCAGGCATAATCCTGACGCCGTCAAAGGTAACTTCCAGCATGATTTTGAGACTTTGTCATTTTCTTCACTTTTATGCTCCAAAAACCTTCAAAATTCCTCCTTTTCCAGATTTCTTCTCAAAAGTACCTAAAATGACAAAAGGAACGATTTAGGGCAATATTTGATCAAATAAATACGATTTAGGGCTTAAATGACCCCTTAAAAGCGGTAAACTTTTCGCATCATCAGTGGCCATAATCTGCCTCTACATAAACATGAATCATAAATATAACATGCAGGGACGGGATAGGTCATCACTCTCCTACCCTAGAGTCATGCCATCGGTGCATCGACTGACATGGACATGAAACCCTCATGCCTAGTGAGTGGCTCGTAGTATCAAACTGAGGGTAAAGGTCAAGTATCATGAATCATGTTTTTAGTTGACTTGCATAGGTCAATATCGTGTTTCATAAGTTCATAATCATAGGTTCATAATCATGGTTCGTAAGCAAAGTTCATAAGTAAAGGTTCATAATCACAAAAGGTTCAATATCATGATGGTTCAATAATCGGAGTTCATGAATGAAGGGAACATAGCAATGGTATAGGAGGAAACCCTAATATGAATCATAATAAGAGAATGAAGGCCTCTTATTAAAGAAGCAGAATATCTGTACCTTAGACCGCAAGTGAAAACAGAAACATAAAGATCAGAATCAAACTCCTTCTTCAGCGAATCTACACGAATACATGATCATCTTATTATTAATATCTTATTTAAATCCGATTAGTTATTTTAGTCGGCTTTCCACTTTTAGTAACTTTCCTTTTTAGGTAACTTTCTATTTTTAGCAGGTTTCCATAATTAACAGGTTTTCCATAATTAGCAGGTTTTTCATAATTAGCAGGTTTTAAATGTAACTATACCAAAGTTAAAGGTTTAAAATGAGAATACCTCAAGTTACTCATTAAAATACATAAGTTATTCAGAATTACACTTTTAATCCCAGTTTAGTAAATATAGTATGCATGTGGTAAACATGTACCTTAAAATCTTCCCATTGAAATACTGATTCAATATCTAAGGTGTACGTATCACATATTAGTTGTATAACAAGATTAGTTTCAAGATAGCATAGGCTCACTAGTTGATCGAACACCATATGACTTTATTATAGCACGTTCCATAGTTTAAATGATTAGCTTAACTGACGTAAATGTATAATCCAAATCTTTTATTTATAGTTCCCAAGTTCCAAGTCTAGTTGATATATATATATATTACCGTACTCGATTCAATATACAACAGGTTTAGCAAGTTTTCATAAAAGGGCTATCATTTTAGTGAATCTTATTAAATGTCTAATAATGAAGGTTTAACGATTACACATCTAGGCTGGTACAAAGAGTAGATCGATTAGTGAAAGAAAGACATATTTGACTTCAATAAAAATAAGCCTTGACACGCATGATTATTAACGTTTAACAAATTTGGCTGGAATAAGGCGACATCAACAGCCATAAACGTGACATACATAATAGATAAAAGAGGTTCATGCGACTTAAATATTTCATTCGTGTTCTCATATTTGCGAACCCAGATTAGGTCTTCATGTTTTACGTATTATCCAGCATGTAAGTCGATTTAAGAAAACATCAAAACGATTAAGGAGGTGGTACCTTAGGTTGTTATATGAACGGATCAGAACAAGGACGAAATAAAGCCTACAAATATTTGAATCCCAACTGCTACCCTCGACCATACCTTCTTCAAACCTTGTCTAACCTTCTCGCTTTCTTGACAGAATCAAATGGATCGGTTTGTCGTTTGTTTGTTTTGTTTTTCGTGCCTTATGATATGTAGGTTGCGTTGCTAATTGTAGGTTGTGAGAAAGATGCATGTATGCGTTAATGAGGCGAGTAAATGGGAAGAGGTGATTATTACTTGGAGACTAACTTGGTCCAACTCGTGGTAATTGGCTGAGAATTTTGGGAGTTGATTGACTGGAATTAATTGTCTCATACACTTGCCTTATTTCCAAAACGTGTACAATATGATTTCAAATTGTAAATTTGTGTGGTGTTATGTTTTGTACGTATGAAACAAATGGAAGTTATGTGTTTTTAGGTGACGTACGAGACAAATTATGGAGATGTGGTAATCATTTATTAAAATGTTAAAATAAGGAATGTCGTCACTAATTTAGTCATTTATTAAAACGTTAAATGCGATTTGGGAGATATTTTAGGACCGAGATTGGGGGAAAATGATGGATTAATTTGTGCCAATTTATGTGTGGGAATTAAGAGAGGTTTATCACTTTCCATTTTAGCCATAATCTCATATTTATCTTAAATTAATTAAGTTGTGCACAAGTTTTTATTATTTTGGCCTATGTGTGACATATTTAGCATGTCATAATTTATATCATATGGTTCTTGTATAATTTCATATATTACTTTAGGTTACATGCTCATATCATATAGTTTGGAGTCATAACATGTTATATAACTCAAGTTTTAATTTATAGCGTATTTCATAAGTTCTTAAAATTTCAAATTTAGAGGGTATTTTGGTCATTTCAGATTATGGTAATTTTGGGGTTTTACAATTCTCCCCCTCTAAAAGAAAATTTTCGTCCTCGAAAATTGAAGTGAAACGAAACGGAAAGCACAACGGACCGCGAACGGAAATGTGAGTGGCTAGTTTCTCATGACTCTATCTTGTTTATCAAAAGGCTTCGGTTTCCTCAGACAAGGCATACCATACTGAATTCAGAGCAAAAGAATAACATACCAAACTTAACAGATGATAATTGTATCCCCTCAGGAGAGATACAGGGAATACGTAGGATTTTGACGGATATGCCGTCCATAGAATTTGATTAGACAAATCAGATGAGAACGTACAAAAAACAGATTGTTGAGAACATCAACCGGCAGAAGGCTCTATAACATAATCTAAGATTGGAAGTGCAGAGGTCAGCAAAATACGTGACGAGAATCCAGACGTATCAATTTGCATAACGGTGAAAGTAGATTACGCGTATAGGTAGAATGAACCTAAAGTCTCATCAATCACGGCTAATCCTACGGAGATTCAGATTCTAAGCTTCTTAGGTACTTCCCAAGATATCCTATGGCCACAATGAGTGCACGTTGTATGGTGTAAGTATTATCACGTTGATCAGGCGTCATAATACTAGCACCACATAAATATGCCTTCATGATGATCATACTTTATCTCAAGTCGTAAACAAAACCACCTATCTTAATCCACCTAGTACTTCTACATTCTCAGAGGTCATCAAAATCAAACACCATAACTAAGAGGAAAACGAACTACTCGAAAGAGTTAACGGAAGTCCCAGAATGTCTATCAGAATTTGGTACATCGTTAAAAGCATCAAATCGTCCATCATTCGTCAAATTTCTCATAACAAAACCATCGTCCAGCATACGCAGAATGAACACCGAGCGGAATTACTAACAGGGAACATAACTCATTCAAGGGGTCCTATCATCAGGTAATGGAAATTTGAGTAGGTCGAGAGGAAATGAATTACATCATCCATAGCTTCATCCTTCACAGAATCAACACTTTCAAACACAAACGTTCGCTTCAGAATTATCGTACATGATCTTAAACTTCTTCCAAGTCCATGCAGTCTATCGTATGATCATAGGGTGTAGAGGAATTATAAACTTGAGTCTGGCTCCTCAAGCCTTCGGCACTTCTTCTTGGAACTGTGGTGTAGTAACGTGAATCTCCGGCATGGTCACTGTGCCTTCTTCCATTCGCGAGTCTGCTTCTGCTCTCAATTCATCTTAGTACAACTAAAGTGAATAGAGAAGCAAGACTGCGTGTCTTTGGCAGGTCTTCTCACACCGTTCGAAATTTGCCGACTCAAACTGATGTCGTCACCGGGTGCGTGGTAGTGTTGTCTGCTACAATCTCGGGACGCCAATCCAATCTACTCTTCTCGAACAAAGGGTCACTTTACAAAATGATCTACCTGTTCCTCTTCGTGCCTAACACTGAAATGCTTCCCGGAGGTTACTCTCAAATAGTTATCTCTTTTCTTAGAAGTTCTTGTGGTTGCTTCTTCAGTCCTTCAAACACTAAGTGAGGCCGTCTGATACAGAGTTTTCAAAGATAGAATAAATCACTCATTGACACGCTGAATTGAAAGATGGTCATGGTAGTGATACGATTAGGTTTACGATAGTCGATACTCCAAAGTTTTCTCTTTCTTCTTCACAACTAACAGGGTATTCAAAATGAAACACTGAGGTGAACAAGGTCATATTCCATCAGCTTCTTCAATCTCTCAACTTCTATAGCATCATGGTCCGTCAACTGAGATTGATTCAAATTTTCATTCTACTTCTCAACCGGAAAGGAAATCCAAGAGTTCCATCATAGAACACCAGAAAATTTACACAATAAAACTTCCAATGCCAAGTTTTCTAAGAGTGGATAATAGGTGTCAGGAGGCAATCAATAATCAAGTGAGATTGAGGAAAATGTTTCCATAACAGCGTTAGGCTTAACAGATTGGAGCGGTTAAGGTTATCGTAACGAAAGTGGGATGAAACATATTACTAAAGGTCACAATTTAGATACGGTAGTCCCTGGCAGCGTATGAGGGCCAGCCAATCCATAACTTATAGACCTCAAAATCGAATATGTCAAAAGTAAACGGATTCGTATGATGAGTACGGTCGCCAAGCCAGACAGATAGTTCATATATCAAGGTCAAGTACATGGTTCATCAAAGTGTGGAGATAGATAAACTAACAATTCAAGGTGTTGGAGTCTTGTTTAGCTATTTAGCATAAGTTGCAGGTAGGTTGTGAGTCATCGGAAATACAAACATCGTATAACTGTCAAAATTTAGGCGTATGGAATATAAGTTATCAGAATCATCATGCTCAGTTAACAAATTCATATCGGGACAAAATTATCGTCACAGTCCATGGCTAATAATCACCAGAGTTCTCATAGGAGTAGTAACGGACTTTGCAAGGACAGAGTAATATCAGATGATACATTTATATCCAGCATGGGTAATTAATTCACAGAATGTGTCAAGCACCTTAAGGTTAAATGACCTTCGGAATGGTCAGAGGAGTATCAAACTGCTTATCAAATAGGTCGGAAGTGGAGAACAAAATCAGGTAGAGATAGCAAAAGTTTAACAATCGGATATCATGGTCGGGAGTTCAAAATGGTTTCAAACACCGAAGTGAAACATAGGAGGATAATCGTCCCTTATCAGAATAAAATTAAAGTTAACTACTCAATGAAAACAGATTGACAACGTAAGTCTTATCGTTCAGAAGTAAGAGGAAAACATTCTTATACTCGTGGTTAAAACACCACCAGCCTTCTCATGGAAACGGAGATGTTTAAGACGAATTCAGATAGGGTCAGAAGATTCATAGATTATCAAAAGCAATTAACAGAATGTATCAAGTAGGTCATCGTCATGGAGATTCTCAGAATGCCCGAAGAGACATCACAATGATTAACAAAAGAATCAGAGATCGGAGTCGAAATCTTAGGTGGTACAAAGCGTGAGTTTTCAATCCCAAAAGTGATCACATCAAGCAGGACACGAATCAGAGTGATGCGAAGCAATGATACTTAAACAAAAGCCTTATAGTCTACCCATACCTCACTAGTCAAAACTTAAGTTCCTATAGGGAAATCCTAAAGCAAAAATCTGAAAGGGTATCTTATGAGCGCCTACAGTGGAAACTTAATGGTCCAAACTTCACAGGTCAAGGGTAAATGTATTACGAGTCGCAGCCCGTGGTCTCTGATACCATAAATTGTAACACCCCAACCCGGCAAGGGTTAAGATATCACGATAATGGTTTCATATCAGATCAAACAAAGCATACATCCATAGCAATACAAGAAAACTCAAAGGTTACAAATGAAATATAGATACTATAAGGTTACAAATGAACTTCCACTAAATACTAATTCCGAAATAATAATAACTTCTAATCACTTCTAAATCCAAAAGTAGCTATCAAGTCTTCTAAGTCCAAGGTACTCTCCACCCATTCCCAGCTTCCTACTAAAACCTGCCGCAGGAAAAGAAATGCGGCTGAGCTACGAAAGCTCAGTGAACAGATATAACGATAACAAACAGTAGTATTATGAATAAATAACATGGGTAAAAGGGAAATGGAAGCATGAATACATGGTATCCAAAGGAAAGGTAAGAGTACATGGTAAAGGAAGTCAGTAATCCACTACGAGCCCATAACATGAAATCATAAGCATAATCATAATCATAAACATGTAGAGGGGAGACCTCTTAGTATCCTGTAAATATGAGGGGTGTCCTCATCATGGGTTGGAGTAGCTAGCTCCCGGAGTGTGAAAGACGTGTATCGCACACACCATCAGTCACCATGAATAACATAACATAACATGAACATGAACAAATCTAGGATGCATCCATACGCCCCAGGTGGCCATAATCTGCCTCTACATAAACATGAATCATAAACATAACATGCAGGGACGGGATAGGTCATCACTCTCCTACCCTAGAGTCATGCCATCGGTGCATCGACTGACATAGACATGAAACCCTCATGCCTAGTGAGTGGCTCGTAGTATCAAACTGAGGGTAAAGGTCAAGTATCATGAATCATGTTTTTAGTTGACTTGCATAGGTCAATATCGTGTTTCATAAGTTCATAATCATAGGTTCATAATCATGGTTCGTAAGCAAAGTTCATAAGTAAAGGTTCATAATCACAAAAGGTTCAATATCATGATGGTTCAATAATCGGAGTTCATGAATGAAGGGAACATAGCAATGGTATAGGAGGAAACCCTAATATGAATCATAATAAGAGAATGAAGGCCTCTTATTAAAGAAGCAGAATATCTGTACCTTAGACCGCAAGTGAAAACAGAAACATAAAGATCAGAATCAAACTCCTTCTTCAGCGAATCTACACGAATACATGATCATCTTATTATTAATATCTTATTTAAATCCGATTAGTTATTTTAGTCGGCTTTCCACTTTTAGTAACTTTCCTTTTTAGGTAACTTTCTATTTTTAGCAGGTTTCCATAATTAACAGGTTTTCCATAATTAGCAGGTTTTCCATAATTAGCAGGTTTTAAATGTAACTATACCAAAGTTAAAGGTTTAAAATGAGAATACCTCAAGTTACTCATTAAAATACATAAGTTATTCAGAATTACACTTTTAATCCCAGTTTAGTAAATATAGTATGCATGTGGTAAACATGTACCTTAAAATCTTCCCATTGAAATACTGATTCAATATCTAAGGTGTACGTATCACATATTAGTTGTATAACAAGATTAGTTTCAAGATAGCATAGGCTCACTAGTTGATCGAACACCATATGACTTTATTATAGCACGTTCCATAGTTTAAATGATTAGCTTAACTGACGTAAATGTATAATCCAAATCTTTTATTTATAGTTCCCAAGTTCCAAGTCTAGTTGATATATATATATATATATATATTACCGTACTCGATTCAATATACAACAGGTTTAGCAAGTTTTCATAAAAGGGCTATCATTTTAGTGAATCTTATTAAATGTCTAATAATGAAGGTTTAACGATTACACATCTAGGCTAGTACAAAGAGTAGATCGATTAGTGAAAGAAAGACATATTTGACTTCAATAAAAATAAGCCTTGACACGCATGATTATTAATGTTTAACAAATTTGGCTGGAATAAGGCGACATCAACAGCCATAAACGTGACATACATAATAGATAAAAGAGGTTCATGCGACTTAAATATTTCATTCGTGTTTCTCATATTAGCGAACCCAGATTAGGTCTTCATGTTTTACGTATTATCCAGCATGTAAGTCGATTTAAGAAAACATCAAAACGATTAAGGAGGTGGTACCTTAGGTTGTTATATGAACGGATCAGAACAAGGACGAAATAAAGCCTACAAATATTTGAATCCCAACTGCTACCCTTGACCATACCTTCTTCAAACCTTGTCTAACCTTCTCGCTTTCTTGACAGAATCAAATGGAATGGTTTGTCGTTTGTTTGTTTTGTTTGTCGTGCCTTATGATATGTAGGTTGCGTTGCTAATTGTAGGTTGTGAGAAAGATGCATGTATGCGTTAATGAGGCGAGTAAATGGGAAGAGGTGATTATTACTTGGAGACTAACTTGGTCCAACTCGTGGTAATTGGCTGAGAATTTTGGGAGTTGATTGACTGGAATTAATTGTCTCATACACTTGCCTTATTTCCAAAACGTGTACAATATGATTTCAAATTGTAAATTTGTGTGGTGTTATGTTTTGTACGTATGAAACAAATGGAAGTTATGTGTTTTTAGGTGACGTACGAGACAAATTATGGAGATGTGGTAATCATTTATTAAAATGTTAAAATAAGGAATGTCGTCACTAATTTAGTCATTTATTAAAACGTTAAATGCGATTTGGGAGATATTTTAGGACCAAGATTGGGGGAAAATGATGGATTAATTTGTGCCAATTTATGTGTGGGAATTAAGAGAGGTTTATCACTTTCCATTTTAGCCATAATCTCATATTTATCTTAAATTAATTAAGTTGTGCACAAGTTTTTATTATTTTGGCCTATGTATGACATATTTAGCGTGTCATAATTTATATCATATGGTTCTTGTATAATTTCATATAATACTTTAGGTTACATGCTCATATCATATAGTTTGGAGTCATAACATGTTATATAACTCAAGTTTTAATTTATAGCGTATTTCATAAGTTCTTAAAATTTCAAATTTAGAGGGTATTTTGGTCATTTCAGATTATGGTAATTTTGGGGTTTTACAGTTTGCCTATCCGGTCAATCCGAACGGGGGCGTTACCCCCAACAGATCTATTTATAACATTCGTGCATCCTAGCAGGAATTGACGGTTCATAAGTTGGGCATAATGGGCTATAATAGGGCTTAGGTTAAACCACGTAATAGCGTATATAACAGTTTTGGTCCATAAAAGTGTTTTGCATGTTTCTCACCCCAATTGTAAAACAAGTATAAATATAGTGGGGCTATAAACTCACCTTAATAAATAGTAGTCTGATTGTGAAAGTCAAGTAGTGATAGTGAGCAGCACCGACACGTGACCTAGATCAGTATGGTAGGTTTAGTTCACAGTTCCAGTTTAAGACTCGATGAGTGAAGTCTAAATAAGTTTTAAAGTTTTAAAGTCTTGGTGTTATTGTTGCTTGTGTGCCAGCATTTAAGTTTAAAACAGTTTTTTTAGTATTTGTAAGTATTGTCTCTTGGAAGTGCATAAGTATATAAGTATATAACAAAAGTAGCAAAGACAAATAGGTCTCCGGTTCGACAATAACTAAAAGACGATGTACGGAGAGTAATTACAAATAAATATTAGACGTCGTCGGATTATGAGAACATTGCTGTTAAAAGTATATAACTAAATGTACATATATTTGTATATATAAAACATTAGTTAATCATATAAATAAAAGTATATAAATAATTATTGTTAAGTAATGGTTTCATTGAGGTGTTTGTATTTAATATAAGCTAATAGATGGGAAATTATATTTTTAGAGTGTATGTTTGTATAAAATGTTTCGTTTATTGTTTGTTAGTCGGTCTTTGTAAAAATACTCTAAGTATAGAACTTTCACAAAAATCGGGCATGACCCCTATATACGTTTTAGTTTTCCCGAGAATAAATACATGTATTAGAATTTCTATACTAGAAAATAAACCATTTATATTACTTATTAAATAAAGTAGTATAAATCAAAAGTCTTAATTTAAGTTAACACTTATGTTTTTAGTTTGGCTTAATATTTAATAGAGTAGGACTTATAGTTTTTATATCACCATATGATTTTGATCAAACATGAGTCGAGTCGATTAAGTAGTATCAAGTCGGGAATAAGCCAAAACAAAGAAACAAATCAAACGCACCCTTATGTTGGCCTGTTGGGGTCGCGATTGGGTTGTGGGTTGGACCGGCCCAACAGCCTCGACACACACACAATATCAGTCCAGACAATTAAATCTTTATGTGGTTAGTTGTTTTGTATTTGCCTTTTACAACTGTGAGCGTCCCAAACAAAATTAACACACAATCCATTTAACCCTTTTTTTTACTATGAAGATCAATTTCAATACAACAACAAAGTCACCCACTGTTTGGGTTGAGTGCCTCGACAGCAGGGCAAAGAGGCAAGAGACAAAAATGAAACCAACTTTTAACTTATCAAAACCAACCAAAAATATACCACTGTGGTTCCACCACAGTGGGTTTCGACTTTCGAACTCAGATTTATTTCAACACTCAAAACCTTTATGATTGTTAATTTGAGAGAAAGAGTACACAAACCAAAAATGCACCCACTGCAAGGAGTGGGTCGACTCATAAACCAAACGCAAACAACCATTTTACTCAAAATGTTCATTTACTAGTTGTTGAGTCTGGAAGCTTAATATATGAACTCAAAACCAACTCTATTTCGACACCATTTCTATTGTCTTATATCAGTTGCCAAAGGTGTAAGTATTTACCTAAAGCTCACCACTGTGGTTCGACCACAGTGGGTTTCGACCCCATAACAAATCCAAACACAACCCAAGATTTATCATGCCAATAAGCCACTAAAATAAGCAAAACAATAATAAGCACTTCCATATTTTAGCCAATACTCAGGTATTAGTTGTGAGATTAATTATTTTCGCCACACATTAACAACAACAACAAAGAATTAAAATGAACATAATTCATTCACAGATTCATGAACAAACCGATCGATAATAATAATATACCAAATATCATCACAACTTGTAAAAATGAACCAAATCACAAATTTAATAACAAAAACATAATAAAATTTATGGAGTGAAAAGAAATTAAAATCCTTACAACACAAGTGTCAACTGACAGAGATTAACAACAAGGCCCGGATCCGATTCCAAGCAAGTCCAAATCCGAACCCTAGCTAATCCACACAGCCGTTGCAAGTCAATACTTCTCGATGCCTTAGATCTTGTGAAGATGTAAGTGAGTTTTGAGTGTGTGGATCCCTGGTCTTCAATCAACAATAAAAGGAAAACAAAATGGAAAATCTTCGACATGGTTTTGGACATGGGAGATGAGGAGTAACCGATTGTAGCAAAACTCATTCTCAATCCTCGTCATCTAATCTCTTCCACATCGTTGACCCTGGGGAAGGGGTATGTGAGAGCGAAAAAAGGCTTTGGAAGAATAGAAAAATGGTATAGCCTCATAGCCAGTGATGGTGATAGATGATGGTCTGGGAGGCGTTGGAGAAAGATCCAAGAAGAAAACGATAAAATGGAGATGGGTGTATGTGGGCGGGTATACCAGGGAAAAGGGATAAGGGATAAAAAGAAATATATATCTTGTTTTATTATATTAGGGTGTAGTTTGTGTACTCCGTGTTCCGTTGAGCTGAGATGTAATCGCGGTACCCCGGTTTCGTATAAATGCGAAAAATATAATTCTGGAGACGTTTTTATAAAACTAGTATAAAAGAAAATTTTATTGACTCCGAAAATAAATTATAAAATTAAACCGTTACTAATGTGGTGTCAGTAGGTGTGTGGTATCGAATTTCAAGAAAAACGAGATAACCTCTCGCTTTTATTACATTGAAGTATGTAAATGTCAGAAAGTAGAAAATTCACTTTTTCTTATAAAGTTAAATAGTTTTGCGAGTTACTGTATGCTACAGTGTACGGGTTTGCTTCCCGAATAGTTATGCAAGCTCATGAATGCTTAATTTAACAGTTAAGTAATAATAAATTAACATTTATTATTAAAATATTAGTGGGAAAAATTACCGTTTGTCACATCCTTCCCGCCTTAGAAGGAAAACCGTCCTCAGTTTTCACTTAGAGTTACCCGATGGATTTGAGAAAAGGTGTGTGTTGGGAATTAAATATTCTGAAGTTCAAGAATCGGGAAATACTACAAGTGTGTTCCTGCTGGTAGTACATTTCATTCCTGCTGGTAGTGTATTGTTTCTACTGATGATAATGCTGCTGGTTGATGCTGCTGCTAGCGTTATCTCATTCCTGCTGCTAGCGTTAACTCATTGCTGCTGCTATAAGCTTTCTGCTGCTAGATGGATAAGTATGGAAAAGATATTTTGTACACTAAAGTCAATTATATACGGTAGATAATATCTTACCCCATGTGCTTAGTTAACAAGTTGTGTACACAGATACATGTTGTATCTTATGTACTGACACACTCAAGATAAGTTAGCAAGTAGTTCGACTAGACTTTAAGCAATATTGTAAAGATCTTCTTGGACTATAAAAGAAGATCTTAGACTCGATATTATATGTCGAATAGTTGGTTGATATTGTAAAAACACTTAGAACTTTCATAACTGTTAGAACTAGAACAAACACAACAATATCAAGAACATAGAAACTTAAGATTCAAGGTTGTAACCCTAGTGATAACTCAAGATCACTCGTATTATTATCATTAATAATATTGAATCGTTTGGTGTTAATCTTTCATTGTTCATTGTCATATAACAAACACAACTGTTCCATTTCCATAACACAAATAACCTTCTAAGTGTGATTAAGTAGATTCCGCATACTTAATCATATTAACTCAATATATCATACAAACAAAGTACAAAAGGTTTAACCACCTTAACCGTGTATCGAATCCTAACTGTAGGATATTCACGAGTCAATAAACACACGTTTGGGACTAGATCTATGGATCGAATAGCAAGAGTTTTAGAGAGAGAAAGTGGGAACTTTAGAGAGAGAAAGATGTGTGTATTAGATTGAGAATAATGAGAAGTTCCACCCTTTCCCTTGTGTGGGAAAGGGTATTTATAGTTCTTACATAATATGCCCCGAGTGGGCTGTGGAGCGAGCTGACAGTGGGTAAAGACCCGACCCTCTCCACAAGATCTATAATAACTAATCTACTACTAATATTACTAATAATCCTACGAGCTATGGAGTGCTAATAAGTACTCGGGGTGACCGAGTCTTCAACTGAATATTTATATTCCTAATAATCTCCCCCTAAGAGAGGTCACCCCGGAAATAATATTCTGAATTCTTGCACTCTATCCTTGGATCTTGACTTCATAGCTCGTAGACTTTGATTCTTCAATATCATCAATCATTGTGCCTTCAGCAGTGAACTTGCGATGACTGTTTTTGTTTTGGAAGATCTCTGTGTATTCCTTGACTTCATCATCCATCATATTCCTTCAAGTCATCTTTCTTACTCGTTTTGTAAAACCCTAAATTTTCATCCATTAAAAATTCTCATTTTGCCCTCAATTTTTTTTTTATTTACAAGAGCATACAATTAATTATACAAGAGCAATATACATTTTAACCTAAGTTTAACCATATGTCATTTGCACATTATAATTACTATATGTTATGAATATAAATACGAATTAACCCAAGTACCTATATAAATCACACGTTTGTACATTTTTGGACCTATAAAAGCCACTGTATGAAAAATTCCACAAAACACACGTTTCAATTTTTTTTCATTATATTCGGTCAATATATGCTAGCACTAACATCTGAGATTTTAGAAGCAGTTTGTTGCACACCCACGTATTTCCATCTATGAAAGATACATTCTTATCACAATCTTAAAATACATATATTTGTTTCTTTCCTATCTTTATACACAAAACATGGTATTCCTAATCAACTCACACGCTTTACCATTCTTGTGTGAACCGTATATCACCCTTTCCTGGCTGATCTTTTGCACCGATCCAAAACAGATAAAACACACGCTGCTCCATATTAAGAACCATATATCACATGTTTGTTTCTCACACAAAACCCTAAGCAAAAAAAATTCCAGTCGTGTGCCTATTTTGTTTATCCTATTTCGAGTGGTGAAATAAGCACAAAGAAGGTGGTACAAAGGAGTCATACAAGGGCTAAACGATCTGTGATGGAGCGTGGTTCTGTAGCAGGTTCGAGGGCTGATCGTGTGGTTGGTTCGAGGAGGGTTAGATTGTGTTGGTGTCGGCTTAGTGTGGCGTATATCGATCTTGTTCTTGGCTCCTCGTTCCTGGTCACGCCTTGTGGGTAATATATTCAGACCTTGTTCGCCTATTTCTTTTGGTTGTTTTCTTTTGATCGGATACATGTCACCATAACCGACTAGATGAACTTGTTAATGATCAAATAAACTTCACATAAAATCATAACCGAAACTACATGACATAACGACTAAACCTATACGTGTGTGTGTCGTTAAGCTTATTCGGGTCTTGCGAGGGTTCGTGGTTTAAGTTTGGCCTCGCGATACGTTATTTTTCTCGCGTGTGTGTATGCCCTTTTATGCAGATCGGGTTATTTGGGACGACTATATGGCGACTAAGAATTGTTTTCAGTTTAAGGTGCATGCATATGTGTAAAGCCAAGTATATAAACTATTAGCATACGTGATCAGTTATGTGTGTTTCGTTATATGAATGGGTGGTATGTGCATGGTGTATACGTGAGTAAAGGGGCTGGTTAGTATTACATGTAAGTGTCTATTCTAGTGGGCTATCAAGAGTATATCAGTGTGTGAGTTTCATAAGTCGCTTGTGGGCTGTTAGTATGTCGACTTGGGCTGGGAACAAGGGTCGAATAATATGGAACTAGGACAGTGAAAACATGGTTTTTTTTGTGTGACTAAAATTGTGTCGAGGTGGGTGTCAAAATCTGGAAATAAAAGGTACTTGTGAATGTCGAATAGGATAGAAAGAACTATGATTTTATGTGGTCTTATGGTGCGTGTGTGGCTGTGATATGGGTCGATATGGGATTTATTTTGTTACTGGTAGTGGACTGCATGCATAAGTTATATTTGATCTATAAAACTGGTACAGTATACGAATAAAAAGTAAATATTTCATGCAAGTTTGGGACATGTTTGTGGTTGTCGAGTGGCTGGGTAAAAAGGAGTCATGTATGTGTTAATTGTGTGAGTTTAAGGTTGGTCACAATAGAATCATGGGTCGAATGGTAATAATAATTTTGGGGCGAAATGTGTTGTTGGGCTGTTTTGGTCTCGACAAAGAAATGGATTAACAGAAAAGAAATGAGGTCATGTGTAATATAAGAAATTGGCATGTAATAATATAATTACATGTTAGACTCTAAACCTTGCTAAAATAACATTTTAAACCTTAGATAAGTATAAGTTGTCATATTTAACCCTAAAGTATTATATTGAACAAAATAGACCCTAAAGTTAATTAAATTGTTATTTGTAACATAAATCGGGAAACTTACTAAATAAGGAAACTTTCTAAAAAATGGAAACTTGCTAATTTTGGGAACCTGCTATAAATGGAAAGTTACTAAAAATGAAAAGCCGACTAAAATGAAAAAATCTGATTTGAAGAAGATATTAATAATAAGTTAGCCATGAATTCGTGTAGATTCGCTGAAGATGGAGTTTGCTTCCGACCTTGATATTTTCTGTTGTGTTTCGTTTGCGGTATAAGGTACAGATATTCTGACCTTTCTTTTAAGGTTTCTCATGATCCATCTCTCTCGTATTCTGAATCCATTAGTTTCTGATTTGATTGCTATGATTTCCCTTGCTTGAACCTCCCCGGTTGAATTCCATTTGATATGATTTCTGATCTGAAGCTATGCTATGAAAACCTTTTCTGATTATATCTTGGAAATGTTTTTGAGAAAAGCCATTTTAAAAGAGGTTTATCAATGAGGCAAAACCATTTTTATATAAATGTTACTAGTTTTTATGAAAACTATTCTTGGAAGACTAATTTTTATGAAAAACCGTTTTGAAAGAATATTTTTATGAGAATTACTTTAAAGGATCGTTTTATGAAAATAATGAATAAAGGATTGTTTAAAATGGACTTTTGATGAGAATTTTGAAATGAACTTTTGAGATGAGCATTGATTTTGAGTTTGAGTTATGATTCAGTTAAGATTTCCCAAGCCATTGCTATGTTCCCTTTGTGTGAACCTTTGATAATTGCTTCTGAGATGTTGAGATATACTTTCTGATATATGACCTTTTGATATGACATTCTGTTGTGACTTTGAGACCTGACTCTTAGTTTGATACCCGAGCCAAAAGTTCGTTTCCTAGCCAGGAAGGTAACATGGCCATGTCTGTGATGCACCACTGGCATGACTCACGTGTGGGTGAGTGATTTCTCACACCGTCCCTTTTATATTATGCTATGGCCATTATGACTTTGAGATTGACTTTGAGTTTTGGGGCGTATGGATTGCAATCCTAGGTTCGAGTCCGTGTTCGTGGACTATTTGTGATTAGATATGACTTTGAGGTGACTGGTGCTTGTGTGCAATACACGCCTTTCACATTTTCTGAGAGCTGATCACTCCACTATTATGATACATGAGGACACCCCTCATATTATCTGGTTGCCTAAGAGGTATCCCCTCTGATTGTGAGATGATGACTGTGAGATTATGACTTTGAGATTTATGACTTTGAGTTTCTGGGCTCGTGGTGGATTACTATCCTTTTCTCTTTCCCTTATACTTATTCATGGACTTATCCCTTGAACCATATTACATCTGTTGACCTTTGTTTCTGTTATACTGTACTTTTCTATATTACTGTTTGTTATCGTTATATCTGTTCACTGGGCTTTTTAAGCTCAGCCGCATTTCTTTCCATGCGGCAGGTTTTAGTTGGAAGCTGGGTTTGAGTGAAGAGACTTTTGGACTTAGAAGACTTTGATAGTTATTTTGATGTAGAGATTATTAGAAGAATTCATATTATCAGGCTTAGTATTCATTCCTTTGTAAATTTTGTATTCCCTTGTAAATTCTTGTAACCTTTGTACTTTCTTTGTATCATTGAAGATGTATGCTTGTGTATGTTTCTGATATGTCACCATTGTTGTGACATCTCTACCCTTGTCGGGTTGGGGTGTTACACGTTTTATGGGAAGTTGTGATCTTAGAGCCTTCATTGAGATCATCAGTCACCGAAAATCTCTGAGCTCATCCAATGTAGTAATGCCTCCATGTGATTTGTTGTGACCGTTGGGCTCGCATGCTCACACATTTCTGGATCATGATAGATTTCATCAGAGTTGCAGAAGCGGTGTTGTCGGTCTTTCAACTATCATGATGTCTTTGATAATGAATTGGAAGTGTGAGCATGGAGTGTGGATTGACACATTTCTGCTGGAATCAGGAACCACCATCGCCATCTTTATATGAATCTGAAATAAAACAGTTAGCAATAAAGTTGGAGAACGAATATGGCTTTGTCATTCGTTCAATGTGGTGGTTGGATTGAACCTTCGGTTCTGTGAAGACCGACCTGTGATCAGGTAGAATCCCCTTTAAAGAAGATTCTCCTTGACAGGAATTTCCAGCTTGTAGTAATGAGTCTTCCAACAAATTAAGGTCAGAATCATCATACTAAGCATGTTCTCATACCGGAACGTCTCAAAGCAGACAGCACGGTAGAGTGAATCAGTGAATTAAATACTCACTGATTGACGAGAAATTGATTGGAAAAATCACTTGCGTGTCACTGGATAAACATTTTGTGCCACACGACAAGGGTTTTATAAATTGAATCACATTTCTGTCAAAAACACTTTTGTTTGAAAATTTTCACAATCAATGTGCTTGAAATTCAGTTGGTGAGCACATTGAAAGGTTTTCCAAAAGCGTCCGTCAATCCATTTCCTGGAACAAGTTTGATTCAAATTGTAATCGCCCCATCATTTCTTTCCAGTTGTCACAAGTTTGATCCATGAAGGATCTCACATGTCACCCACCAAGAGCTTGTTTGATGTTGGCTCTAGAAGGATTTCCATCTTCATTGTGAATACTTTACGTATCACTCGGATGTTCTGGCAATACCACGAGGATAATGCATAGGACTCTTCATAAATATTTTCTTGCTTTTCACGGTGTATGAAACAGCAAGTATATTGGAAATGTGTCCTAATGAGATTAATGGATGATCTCTTGGCTCTAGACTCAATAGTGCATTTTGATTTAGTGATCGGAGGCTGGAGAGGACTGCCACCTTTTCAATATCATCTAACTCGGAGTGAGAGAGACGATAGCAATGTATTGATCTCCGTGACAAGTGAAACAAGAGTCCTTTGAGGGACCTTGAGTGGCTAGGGGAGGGTTGTGCAGCGTATCACTGGGTCCATGATACTTTGTCTTCAATGTCAGCAATCAACTAAGTGATTCTGACAGCATATGTATTGACCCGATTTCTGCCTAAAGTGTAAGGAGGGCTTCTTTCTTTTCACCCTTTATCTTTACATTTCTTTTTCATTCTTCAACCCCTTCAGCGCTTACCGAGACTTCATTACTAGCACCTTGTTGGGTTTGTTCCAGTACTAGCTCCATCTCAGTCGGCACTCATCCCTTATTCACTTTTTCTCCTTTTTATAATCATACCTAAGGACTTCTACACTAACTAGTGGATTGTCCCTGGGTAGATCCCTCCGGTTCTGGCTGGATCATGGGAACTAATACCTAACCTTACCATCCTTATAACTCCAATACATAAAGTGAAATGGTCGGTCTTTGGTATTCTTTCATAACTGTACTTCCATCACAAATCATTTGCTCCCCCTCAATATGTGCATCGATATACGAAAAGGTTTGGCACATATGGGAGAGCCTACACTTGAGTTTCAAAAGATCACAACAATTTTTATCAGAATTCCATATTTAAATCACATTCTCTCCCCCGATCAAAAATTTCAAACCACTTGAGATTTGTGATCCCAATTGATTTAAATATGTTTAGAAAATTTGGGAGAAAATGTGGTCAGGTTTAATATATTCTGATTACGAAGCATACAATGCTCCCCCTCAAACCAAGAGAGAGTGTCACTGCTGATGTTGCACAATGTTTGGCAAGGTGTCAGAAATTTGAACAAATATTCTCCCCCTCAATTAATGACCCGTTTTCTATTTAAAGAGCTGTAGTCATTCAATTGAGCGACGAGTATTTGTGAAAATTTAATTCAATTTACCACCTTGTGTAACATCAAAACTCTCTTGAAGAATCAAAGAAGATAAAGAGTCTGATGTAAAGAAGACTTCTCTTCTTATACACGAAATGACGCACTGAAACGTACATCAGATCGGAGAAACATGGATATAAAGTAATCCATGCCCAGGTGAACATCACCCGGTTGGAGGAACAGCCGTCTTTTTGGCGACATGCTTTCCCCATTGTATAGCGCGGGTTGCAGTATGAAGTAACTGCAAGCCATTAAGACATGTTTTAGCCAATTAGTATAACTTCTGCTCGAGCTTCATTTAAAGACCCGTGTCATTATTGAATGACATTTCTAGGTTCGTAAATGTTATCGATAAACAGAAGACATGCCTAGGTGAAACTATTTTTGGTATTTTCTATTTTTCTGATTTTTATGGTTTTTCTTGGTTTTAATATTTTTCTATATACAATTTTCTGGTTCTATAATTTTCTATTTACAGTATGTTTTAAGATATGTACAAACTATATTATTCAGTTTAAGACGATGATGAAATGAATACCGAAATGAGGATACGTACAGTATGTTGTAGAAATCTGTGGGCAATCATCTCTTAAACTTTCACCACCAAAGCTTTCGAGGCTCCTGAACAATCGACAGAACTTGAGCCTTCCCAATGTACAGCTTTGATAGCTTCCCCCCAAATCGACAATCTTCATACTGAGCAGATTCTAAGCTCTCTTTCAAGCTTACATAAGGTAAGTGTACAGCGGAAACAGTAGCAAACCACATCAAGTATTGCTGCCCCTTTTTAAGAATAATCATCGTGATTCTCCGTTCGGGGATCCTCAAATAGATCAGCAACGAATCATCTCACATTTGAATAATTCTTCTCACATTTCTTCCCGCTGAAGACTGAAGAAATGCCTACCAAAAGTATCCAGAGACCACTTCCCCCCAAGTAGTTGAAGAGATTCAAACAGTCTCATTGTATGAAGCCCGAAAACCCGAAGTACACACTCAATCCCATTAATGAAGTCGAAAACGTAACATCAAGATCAATTAAGACCTAGAAATCCCCTTTTCTCCCTTCAGGAAATTGCAGATGAGAATTGTTACACCAAAGTCAACTAAGTCCCGTGTGTAAGCAATTTATCCCGTGTGTAGTCGAAATGATAACACCAAGACAGTATCTTCCCCCACGTAGTTGGAATAATACATCAAGACTCACAAGTTAAAACACTGATTTTCTCTGCGGTTATGACATTTGTCTTCCCGGAATAACTTCATTTAAGAAGAAGTATAAATTTCATCATGTGTACTCGTTGTGCGTTCAGATGTATGTCTCCTTCCCCCTTGCTGGTTTTGATACCTCAGAATCAGCAACACATTTTACGCACAAATACTTGAAATCTTGTGAGAAGAACAAAATTAGCTCAAATGTATCAAGTGAGAATCAACCGCTACCGAAGCACTTTCTGACTATCTTTACCAACCCTTAAGTAGGCCATCTGAATTGATAACTGATGAAGCAAACCCGATATACCAAACTTGAAACTGAAGTAGAATTCCCCATTCTCGTGACTTGAACTTGCACTAATGTTGGAAGAACGGTGTAGAGAATTAGTGCTCCAAGCAAATCTCTAAGTATTCAATACCTAACCAAGGTATGAGACATTAACACCTCTTACGATTATCCACAACGTCATCGGCGTGTGACACTGAGTACTACATCGTAACTCCTTTAAGTGATAGTTACCCCGACTGCTGGTAACTAGATAACCTAAGTCTTCAACTTAAATCTTAAGCACGAGCAAGTTATCAATGAAGGTCATGCATCCAACCAACCCCGACTTCAAGATAGAGTAAGACCACGCCTTTGAGAAAGTCAACTTCAACCCCAAATAAGTGAAACCTGATCCATTCCGTAGTCACAATTAGATGACCAACAAGTGATTGTTTTTTCGCTCACTTGTTTACACTTCTCCCCCTCAAAAATTGCATATGAGGATGCCATTTTTGATTGAACAAGTGCATATGAGGTTGATCCACTGTTCACACTTCTCCCCCTCAAAAATTGCATTCGAAGTTGCCATTTTTGATCGAATGAATAAACGTCCAATCTGTGATGGAAGTAGATCCACTAGATGTCTGAACGAGCATGGAGCAAGTATGAAGCCTTTTAATGAGAATAGTCAGAAACAAGAAGAGTCGTATGACCATTTTGCAAATCTCAATCACCATGTAGTTTATTCACCCTTCTCCCCCTCAAAAATTGCATATGACGACCAACTGCCATTTTTGATAGAGCAGATGAATAAGAATATACTCCAATGTACGTTTATCCCCTTTGGTGACTGAATGAGCATTTGAAGAACATGAAGCTTGATGAGAATGGTCATAAATGAGAAGATTCCTCTTCTTCCGAAGATAAAGCGCACTCAAGCGTACGCCTTTCTTTTCTTTGATGAATGGGGCCTGAAGAGATGTCAGCAGACGCCATAATGTTGACATTGAGGCCCGAGGCTTGAACTGAAGAGTTCAAACGTCATTGTCGTTGAAGAACGAGGCCTGAACTGATTTGAACAAACGTCTTAGTCATTGAAGAACGAGGCCTGAACTGATGTGTTCAGACGTCATAATCAATTCCCCTCATATGTTGTGAGCAGCCTGAGTCCAAATGTCAAAGGACAATCCGTATGACCTGCATTTGAAAACAGACAAAAATGGAGAGTTTGGAGTGCCGGATCCCCAATTTAAGTTGGGGTCCAGTTGGTTAGTGGGAACAGAAGCATCATTCGCCCGAGTCTCAGTAGGAGTTGGAATGCTAGTGGAAGTAGACCTAATTAAAGGGCACTGTTCTCCTACAGGAAATTTCCTTCCAGTTGGCTTCCATTGACGTACAGGCACTACTTTAGATTTAGTTATCCTAGTTAAAGGGCACTGTTCTCCTAAAGTGAATTTCCTTCCAGTGGGCATCCATTGGTAACCAACTTTAGCAAACCTATTTCCTGTTGCTTTCCAAGTTTGCTTAATTTCTCTAGCTCTCCAAACTTTCTTAACTGGGGATTTGTTGGACAACTTCAGAAATTTCTCAACACATTTATCATGATTACGCGAAATTAAGCATTCATTACATGTCTTGCAAAGTGAATTAGGGTTTGAATTATGATTCTTTTTGCTCAATTCTGACTTATTGTTCCTCATGTGGTCTTCTACTTTCTTTTTAGGAACACTTTTAGCTGGTGAAGTCCTAGAATTCTTTATGTTTATCCTAGGTTTTGACTTGCTAGCTTTAGTGTCACTATTAACTCCTGTAGAAGGGCTGATGGGAATCTTAGTCTTTTTCACTTCTAGTTGCTGAACATGTTTTGATGTGTTGGGATCTGAAGTTTCCAAGGGTACCTCAAAGGTTACATGCTTGTTCTTACTTGTGGATGATGATGCACCTAATCTATCTCTTTGGTTGCTAGACTTGGGACCCGTGCCAATGGCATATTCTAAATGTTCCTGGATCCTTTTTGTGAGGATGCAGGCATAACCTACTGCCTTATCAAGTGGTTTTCCTATTCTGTCCTCTTCCACAACCTCACGAAGTGTGTCAAGTCCATCCCTAAGGTGACAGAGATACATTTGATGGACAGGTCTGTTGTTTCTCATGGGAAATGGAATAGGCCCCACATCAACATCATACATTTTACAAGCAGAGACCTTTGATGCAACACAATTACAAGTGGTACTTGGCATTTTTCCTTTCACCTGAGTCTTAAGATTCTCAATTTCATTTAACAAAGAAGTTATCTTTTCATTATGACTATTTCGTGTAACTTTAATTGAGTCATATAACTCTTTGTAATGCTGTTTAATCTTAGAATTTTCTTCTCGAAAACACTCATTTTCATAATGTAACTTGTTGATGGTGTCTTGATACTGAAAATTCTGAGAATCTGAAGACGAAGGTTTATTGGTGCCATACACATCACACTTGTTGGACTTCAATTGGGCAATTTGAGCCCTTAACAGTCGAATCGTGTTCGTGTGAGCTTGAATTTTTTCATCACGTTTGCTTAATTCAAAATATGTATCAAACTCAGGAGCATCCAAGGATGTCTTGACATTTGATATTTTGCATTTTTCATTTAAATGTTGATGTTTCATTTGCAAATTTAGATAATCAACTTCTAGTTTTGAAAAACGTTTAACCATATTATCATGGTCATCATTTTGAATTTTTTCAAGCAATTTTAAATTCTCCCCCTCAAGCTCAACAACACGATTCTGGGTGACATTTAACGCAATAGCATACTCATGAAATTGACAAGCAGACAATGCAGAATCAGTAGCAGTGTAAAATACATCTTGTGCAATACATTTAGCAATCAAGTTGTCATTAGTGATGAGTATGTTTTTTCTTTTAATCTCACGACTCTTAAGTTCTATTGCATATTCATTCACCTCATTTTCCATGTCTTTAAACACTACTTTCATTTCTTTTATTTCTGTGTTGAGGGCAGTTTGCAACCCTTCAAAATGTTCTTTAAGTAGTTTAAAGAATGGCATGACCTCAGTTAAGTAACACCTTTTTGCATGTTCAAAACACCTTTCCCCCTCAGTAATGCCGGTTGGTGTGATTCTCTTCTTACATGTTTTATCAAAATCAGCAAACAGTTGCCAAAGCACATATAAGCTAATAAAGGTTTTGCATTCAGTGGGAAGAGACAAAGGCACCAAATTCCTAGGTGTATTGGGAGGATACACCGTTATGGACGCAACTTTTCTAATGAGAGGGGTGTTGGCCTTAAGTTTTTCTTCCTTAAGTTTTTCATTATCTTGTTTCCAGAATATCTGTTCAGGTGTTAACTTCTTTTGAGGAGCAAACACAGTCAAACGATTTTCCTCACTATAGTCATGGGGCTTGACTATTATTCGTCTGGCTATGCACTCGGGATCCCTCATTTTCTCACTCATTTTTTCCCTTGTTCTATCACTTATCTCATCCTCTTCGTTTGTGTAGATATGCTCAGGCGGGTCATGAATAGGCATAAGCATCACATTACCATCATATAGGGCAGGTTGAGCTACTTTCATGTCCCTAAGGATGGTTGACTTGGGTTCACCTATCATGATCTTACTATGCTTATCACTCAACTTTCTGTGCTTATGAATCATTTGAGCAGTTTGTATGGTTTGATCTTGTGTGTACAACTTATCTTCAAGCTTATTTTTTAACGTCTTGAGTCTAGAGAAATCATTTAAAAATGTTGTTTCTTTTTCTTTGAATTCTAGCTTAAGTGTAGTTATACAATTTTGTACTTCCTGTTTCTGTTTGACAGACTGTTCTAGCTGATTTTTCAAAGAATTCAACTCTTGTTTTAATGTTTCTTCTCTTACTCTAGACTCTTTAATAAGTGTACTCATTTGACCTTCTAATTTCTGCTCACGTTCATTAAGTTCAAACTTAGCACGCTGTTCATACATGGCTACTTGTTCCTTATAGATGTTTAGTCTAGTGATCAAGTTATCATCAGGGACAAACACAGTGTTCTCATGCAGCACATAATCATCATTTAGAACAGAAGATGCACAACTAGGTACAACAGACGCTTCGTTGTGATTCACATATTGTTCATATGGGAAAACATCGCTATTTCCCATATAAGCAATATCTGACTCAACAACGTTTGTCTGTTGTACTTTTTCGGGAATCTTTTGTTCATGCAACACATTATCATTATTAATGACAGAAGATACCCCATTAGGTTCAGCCGACGCTTCAATGTGTTTCATGTGTTGCACGTTGTTCATTGCTGTATCTGACTCCCCAACATTTGTCAGTGGCTAATGAAGCTTGTTTTCTTGAGAATTCGGGCACACAAAGTCTCTATTGGCACCAACATAGTCAAACACGTTTATCTGTCGAACATCTTTGGGAATCTTTTGTTTGTCAATCATGTTGTACAATCTGAGTATCTCTGATATAGCAGAATCTGAAGTATTTGACATGATATTAACGTGCACGGGATTTTACAATTCTATGATTTAAACCGAGAAATAGATTCTTTCGCGGGGTTTTACAAAATCAAGAATAAACCGTGAAATGATGCTTGATTTGTGTTATGATGAAGGTCTGGTAGACTTGTTGATCTGATTGGTATGGTTGTTGCAAGTTATTATGGCGAAGTTATGGCCGTTTGAAGTTTTGACGTAAAAAGTCAACTTTGGTCAAACCGCCACGGACAAATAGCACCTGTGTGGATACAAGCCGCAAGACACAAACAGCAACAAACAGCACCAACCGCACAGACAAACCGCACAACAAAAACCGCACAGACAAACCGCAACTTTGAGGATACAAGCCGCAAGAGACAAACCGCAAGTCACAAGAAGACAAAGCTGTCACTGTCTTAGACAAACCGCATGACACAAACCGCACAGACAAACTGCCAAACACGTCGCTTTCTAAGCGTTTTGTCGTTATTTGCCAAAACCGGTAATAAGACAAACCGCTACATCTAGGTAACACAAACCGCACCTTTCACTTGTTCAAAAGTACACAAACCGCAACTTAGAACTTGTCTCCGAGAGACAAACAGCAACGATGAACACTTTTTCAAAAACACACGATGCAGCCAAAAATCACCACACGAAGCTTGAAACAACGATTCCAAACACCAAACACTACTTCTATGCTATCCCTAAGCTAGAAAGTACAAGATTAAACAACTTCTAACCACTAGACAAAGCACAAAATAGAATATTTGGTGATAGTTTATTCGAACCAAAATACCCCAAAAACTAGTCAAATCCGTGAATCCTAACACACATGGACCTAGCCATGGCTCTTGATACCAATTGTAGGATCTTCACGAGTCAATAAACACACGTTTGGGACTAGATCTATGGATCGAATAGCAAGAGTTTTAGAGAGAGAAAGTGGGAACTTTAGAGAGAGAAAGATGTGTGTATTAGATTGAAATAATGAGAAGTTCCACCCTTTCCCTTGTGTGGGAAAGGGTATTTATAGTTCTTACATAATATGCCCCGAGTGGGCTGTGGAGCGAGCTGACAGTGGGTAAAGACCCGAACCACTCCACAAGATCTATAATAACTAATCTACTACTAATATTACTAATAATCCTACGAGCTATGGAGTGCTAATAAGTACTCGGGGTGACCGAGTCTTCAACTGAATATTTATATTCCTAACACTAACAAGTGGTATCAGAGCTCAGGCAGATATTATTGATTTAGAAGAAGAAGCTGAAGAGATGGACGTTGAATCTATTCAGACAAATGTTGCTGCAAAGATTCCCATGCTCAAACAAAATGAGTTTGAGATGTGGAGGCTGAGGATAGAGCAATATTTCCAAGTGCAAGATTATGCACTTTGGGAAATCATTGAAGATGGAGACTCTTACCAGCCTACCACCACTACATCAACAGTGGAAGGCAAAGTGGTGTCAACTCTGCAGACAAAGCCAACATCTGCAGAAGATAGAATAAAGAAGAAAAATGACTTGAAGGCAAGAAGCATGCTGATGATGACCATTCCCAATGATCAACTTCTAAACTTCAGCAAGTTCAAAGATGCCAAGTCATTATTTGAAGCTATTATTGCAAGGTATGGTGGAAATGAAGCCACCAAGAAAACCCACAAGACACTGCTCAAGCAGCAGTTTGAAAACTTCTCCTCTACATACAATGAATCTCTTGACCACATGTTTAATAGGCTTCAGAATATTGTGAGCCAACTTGCTATTCTTGGGATTGAAATGCCTCAAGAAGATTTGAACTCAAAATTTCTGAGAAGCTTACCAGAAGAGTGGGCTATGCATGTTGTTGTCTGAAAGAACAAGCCAGACTTAGACACCATGGAACTGATGGACTTGTATAGCAACTTCAAGATTGTGGAGCAAGATTTGAAGAAGAATGGAGGTACTAGTTCTAATACTGGGAACAAGGCATTTATGTCAACTCCTAGTACCTCAAAATCAAGTGAAGAGGTGAAAGTTGTTGATGATGTTGGTGCTGCTAGTTCATCAAGCAGTACCATAAGTATTTTGGATGAAAAGACTTGTTGTGCATTTCTTACAAGTCAGAATAATGGGTCCATGCTCTCCTATGAAGACCTCCAAGAGATCCATGAAGATGATCTGGAGGAAATGGATCTAAAATGGCAAATTTCTCTTCTTAGCATGAGAGCCAAGAAGTTCTATCACAAGACGGGGAAGAAGCTCATAATCAGCAACACTGATGCAGCTGGTTTTGATAAGTCAAAGATAGAGTGCTATAACTGCCACATGATGGGTCATTTCTCAAGAGAGTGCAGAAGACCAAGGCAGCAAGATAGCAAGAATAGAGGTTTTGGAAGCAAATCCAAAACAGAGGAGGTTATTGAGCCAAAAGCTATGGTAGCTATTGATGGCTTAGGTTTTGATTGGAGCTTCATGGCAGATGAAGAAGAAACTCCTGCTCAGATGGCACTTATGGCTTTTTCTGCTACTGAGGTACAAGAACATAAAGCTTGTTCAAATACTTGCATCGCTCTTAATGCTCTACAGGTTTTAATCAAACAATATGATGATCAAAAGAAAGAGCTAAGCAGCACTTTTCAAAACTTTATAAACTATAAGTGTGGATTAGAGACTTTAGAGAAACAAATCACACACTATAAAGAAAATGAATTAGCTTTTTCTGATGACAAAGCTCTCCTAAGACAGGACATATTCTTTAGAGATGCTGAAATTAAGCTTTTGAGAGAAGCTTTTGATAGGGTCAAAAAGGAAAATGAAAACATTCACTTAACTACACAGGCACTAGAACATGCTTCTAGAGGTGTGCACAACATAGTAGAATGTCAGGTGATTAATAGAGCTAAGTCAGGAGTAGGATATAAAAGTGTCCCACCTCCTTATAGAGGCATCCCAAAACCCCCAGGGATTGACCTAGGGAATTCAGGTTTACCTGAGTTTCAAGAACCAATAATGGAATATGGTTCAAAGACTACTGAGAGTCTTAACGTAGAAAAAGTAAGTAAAAGTTTAGATAAAACTTTACTTTATCAGGACAAGTTGTCCTTTGTCAAGAAATTAGATGTTATAGTTGTTGAAGATTGCACAACTGATAGTGATGAAGAAGAATAGGTTATGTGTAAACCTGAAGTGGTTAAGAAAGTAGGAACAAGTGTTCCTAAGATAGTCAAACACAATACTGCTAAGCCTAAATCAAACATTAAGCATGTTAGGCAACCAGTTAGATATTGTGAGCAATATAGAACCACCAACAAGCCCAGAGGTAACCAAAGGAATTGGAACAACCTCAAGTCTAACCAATTAGGTGATGACTTTGCTTTTTATAACAAAGCTTGTTACACATGTGGTAGTTTTGACCATCTTGCAGCTTTCTGCAACCATTGGGTAATTGGGTATGAAAACAATAGAGTGAACCACAAAAGGCAAACACCTAAATCTCACTTTCACTCTAGTTCTAGTGTTAATAGAACAAAACCCAAAACAGTCTCAAACACTGATCCTGCTGGTAGACAAATGGTTCCTGCTGCTAGACTAATTGTTCCTGCTGCTCGACCATCTATGACTGTTAACCCAAAATCAACAGCTAAGGGTGCAAAAACATTTTTCAAACATGCATCAAAGACTGTTCTAAGGCCCATTCAAACAAAAGCAGTGGTTCAAAAACAAGTTTGGAAACCAAAGGGTAGAACTGAAAAGTTAGCAGTTCCTGCTGCTAAGCAATCAGTTCATTCTGCTGCTAAGGGAAACAGGGCAAATGTTGTTAAGGCCTCAGCATGTTGGATTCTAAAATCCAATGTTGCATCAACTATCCTTAAAAGATTAAATTACATTGATGCAAGAGGCAGATCCAAGTCAGTAATGGCTTGGGTCCCCAAAAGAAACTAATACTTCTCATTTATGTGCAGGAACATTCAAATGATCAGCAAGAGGATCAAGGATACTCAGATAGTGGATGTTCAAGGTACATGACAGGCAAAAAGTCTTATCTCTCAGATTTTCAATCAATAGATGGAGGCTATGTTACCTTTGGAGGAGGTGTTGGTGGCAAAATTTCCGGTAAAGGTACCATTAAAACTGGAAATTTAGATTTTGAAGATGTGTTCTATGTAAAAGAGCTAAATTATAATCTTTTTAATGTCTCACAAATGTGTGACAAAAAGAACAATGTTCTTTTCTGTGAGACTGAATGTCTTGTACTTTCTCCTGATTTTAAGATGCCTGATGAAAGTCAAGTACTTCTTAGAATTCCTAGAAAGGGCAATATGTACAGTGTAGACATGAAGAACATTGTTCCTAAAAAGAATTTAACTTGTCTTGTTGCAAAGGCCACATTGGATGAATCAATGAAATGGCATAGAAGGCTTGGTCATATTAATTTCAAAACCATAAACAAAATTGTTAAGAATGGTTTGGTAAGAGGTTTACCTCACAAAAGATTTGAAAATGATCAAACATGCATTGCTTGTCTAAAAGGCAAACAACACAAAGCCACTTGTAAGCCCAAGATTTTTAACTCTATCAATCAATCATTGTTTATGCTGCATATGGACTTATTTGGACCTGTTTCAGTAAGTAGTATAATGCATAAGAGATATTGTCTTGTTATAATTGATGACTATACTAGATTTACATGGGTTTTCTTTCTATCTACTAAGGATGAGACTACAAGCATCCTTAAGACATTCATTACACAGATAGAAAACCAAGTAGACAAGAAAGTGAAAGTCATTAGATGTGATAATGGGACAGAGTTTAAGAATAGAGTTATGGATGATTTCTGCAAACAAAAAGGTATTAGGAGAGAATTTAGTGTTGCTAGAACACCACAACAGAATGGTGTAGTTGAAAGAAAGAATAGAACACTAATTGAAGCTGCTAGAACTATGTTAGCTAATTCCAAGCTACCTATAACCTTTTGGGCTGAAGCAGTCAACACTGCTTGCTATGTCCAAAATAGAGTTTTAGTTATTCAGCCTCACAATAAGACATCATATGAACTTTTTAGAGGTAGAACTCCTGCAATAGAATTTCTTAGACCTTTTGGATGTCATGTGACAATTCTCAATACCTTAGACCATTTAGGAAAATTCGATGGTAAAGTAGATGAAGGATTCTTTGTTGGATATTCTTTTAATAGCAAAGCATTTAGAGTATACAACAAAAAAACTATGATTGTATAAGAAAACCTACATGTGGAGTTTTTAGAAGATAAATCCAATGTAGAAGGTCAAGGACCAAAATGGCTATTTGATCTTGAATCTCTAACCAAATTAATGAATTATGTGCCTGTTGTTGTAGAAACTAATGATTTTTCAGGTTCACAAGCAAAAGATGAATCAAGGTTAGAAAAGGAGACAAACCAAGATCATGTTTGGATGCCAATATGGTCAAGTACAAGTGTGGAATCAACTTCAACAATTGATGAATCTTCTTCTGGCAAAGCTAAAGAAGGTGTTGAAGATGAAAGGAAAGAAGATGGAACTCAGGAACAACAAATTGTTTCTGCTGGTGATTCTGCTGCTAGGCTTACTGATTTTGCTGCTAGGCCAAATGATTCTGCTGCTGGTCCTTCAGAAATGAAAGAAGCAGAATTCTCAGATAATGAGGTGGATTTCAACAATCTTCCATCAAATTATCAAGTTCCTTCTACTCCACAAACAAGAATTCAAAAAGTCCACTCCCTAGATAATGTGATTGGAGATGTACAATCAGGTGTGAAGACAAGACAACAACTGATGTCTTCAGACCAACAAGGGCTTCTTGATGCCCTTTATGCTTCAAAGCAGCATGAGTTTTTAAACTCTTGCTTGTTTGTATGTTTTCTCTCACAAGATGAACCAAAGAACATTCTGAAAGCCTTAGATAATTCAAGCTGGGTAGAAGCTATGCAAGAGGAGCTTCTTCAGTTCAAGATTCAGAAGGTATGGGTGCTAGTTGATTTACCTAAGGATGCAAAGGTAATTGGCACTAGATGGGTTTTCAAGAATAAAAGGGATGAAAGGGGAATAGTGATTCAAAATAAGGCTAGATTAGTAGCCCAAGGGTACACACAACAAGAAGGAATAGACTATGATGAGGTTTATGCTCCAGTAGCAAGGATTGAAGCAATTAGGCTTTTCTTAGCTTATGCTTCATTTTTAGGCTTCACAGTTTATCAAATGGATGTCAAGAGTGCATTCTTATATGGAACAATTGAAGAAGAGGTTTATGTTTCACAACCTCCAGGCTTCATTGACCCACAACATCTAGACAAAGTGTACAGAGTAGTTAAAGCTCTCTATGGCCTTCATCAGGCACCAAGAGCTTGGTATGCAACACTTGCTTCCTACTTATTAGAAAATGGATTTCAAAGAGGAAAGATTGATCAGACACTTTTCATCAAACAGCACAAGAAGGATCTTCTGTTAGTGCAGGTGTATGTGGATGACATTATCTTTGGATCTACTAGGAAGGAGATGTGTTTAGAGTTTGAGAAGCTTATGCATGATAAGTTTCAGATGAGTTCTATGGGAGAACTTACATTATTTTTGGGTTTGTAAGTTAAACAGTCACATGAAGGCATATTTATTAGTCAAGATAAATATGTTGCTGAGATACTAAGGAAGTTCAACTTTGCTGATTCAAAAATGGCAAGCACACCAATGGACTCTGAGAAGCCACTTCTTAAAGACTTAGATGGAGAAAATGTGGATGTACACACTTACAGATCTATGATAGGCTCCTTGATGTATCTTACATCATCTAGACCTGATATCATGTTCTCTGTTTGTGCTTGTGCAAGATTTCAAGTAACTCCAAAGGTTTCTCATTTAACTGCAGTCAAGAGAATTTTTAGATATCTCAAGGGTCAACCAAGGTTGGGTCTATGGTATTCAATGGAATCACCTTTTGACTTGGTAGCATTTTCGGATAGTGATTATGCTGGTGCTAGCTTGGACAGAAAGTCAACAACTGGAGGATGTCAATTCCTTGGGTGTAGACTTGTCTCATGGCAGTGTAAGAAGCAAACAATGGTGGCTAATTCAACAACTGAAGCTGAATATGTAGCTGCTGCAAGTTGCTGTGGTCAGGTTCTATGGCTTCAAAACCAACTCCTTGACTATGGGTACAATTTCTTAAACACTGTTATTCATATTGATAATAGTAGTACAATTTGTATTATTAAAAATCCAGTGCAACATTCTAAAACAAAACACATTGAAATTAGACATCACTTTATAAGAGACTGCAATGAGAAAAGATTAATTCAAGTACTTAAAATTGCTTCAGAATTCAATTTTGCAGATCTGCTAACCAAAGCTTTTGATGTTGGAAGGTTTCAGTACTTGGTAGCAAGTATTGGAATGCTTAATCCTCAATGATTTTAAACTTTGTGTTTTTGTAAATAAATTCTTGTTTGTGCTGCTAGTTTTAAAAGTTACTACTGCTATTAAAAAAGTTTGTGCTGCTAGTACAAATTTTAATTTGTGTTATTCATACAGTTAGTCCTATGATTATTCTAATACAAGACAATTACTTTGTACATTGTTCTTTTGGTTTTAGACTAACAATTTCAGGTATGATCATGTGAACACAAAGGATGTTTCAAGTGAAATGGAAGCAGCAGAATCAGAATATCCAGTTGCTACATATTAGGTTTATGATGGACTAAGTTTGGGAATTTAAAATTCCTTAAAACTTCTTTCTTGAAACCTAAGTATGAAATTTCACATTGAATTGATGACTTAGTTGATCAGATAGTAACTGATGCAACTCACTTTCTATCATTTTATACTTTCAAGTATAATGAGCAAGTCTAAGGACATCTGATAGAAAGAACAGCTAGTGAAAGTGAATCTAACACTTGTGTTAGAGGTAACAATTACTATGAGCTGGAAACCCTGTCAGGAAAACTCTTTGAATGAGTTTATCTTTACACAGGCAGTTATTTATAACTGAAAACATTGGTTCTCACACAACCAGAGGTTGCTTTAAACCGAAATTTTGATTAAGTGTCTGTTATACACTTAATCCCTTCAAAATGGTTGAAAGCAGTATGGTTTTCATAATAAAATCAATTACATACTGCTAAGGCAAAAGTTTCTTAAAAGGATTTTCAAAGGATTCACAAAAACCATCCATTGATGGACCATGAATCAAATGTCCAATGAATCACCTCTCATAGGAGTTAACACACCTAGAAGTGATGAGGGCAGCAACTTAAACTCTTAAGAAATTGATGGCTTCATGTACAATATTGTCTGAAAACAAGTTCTCATTGGTAGATCAGATAATGGAAAAAGAAATATTTTGGTACATAGTGAGAGATCTTCCAAACAGGGGAGGATAAAATTTTATTTGCTTCAGGGGAGGAAATAAAAGCCCAAGAAAGGAAGAAAAACCCAATGTAAGGGAGGAAAAGACAAGAGCATACAAGATGATGACATGGAGGTTGAAAATGTCAAGAACATTCCAAAGGAGAAAGTTCTATCTAGGTCAAACGAAGAAAAGTTTCAATTTCAGTTTACCACGTTTGTTCATCACTTGCAAAGGCATGCTGATAGATGATTTCACTTGTTGAAACAAGCATCCAAGATACACAGCACCATTGCCTCTTATAATTCCTCCATCCAAAGAAATTGCACCATCTTTAGGATGTGTGTTGATATTGTTAAAGTCAAAAGAAAGCAGATGAGTTCAGAATAGAAGAAAGTTCAGATCAAGGGTCTGACTATGAAGTGTTTGAAAGATCTTCACAAGTCCTCATTTAATTCAGAAAAACATGTTGAAATGGATTCACATGTTTAGGGGAGGATTGTTGGGAATTAAATATTCTGAAGTTCAAGAATCGGGAAATACTACAAGTGTGTTCCTGCTGGTAGTACATTTCATTCCTGCTGGTAGTGTATCGTTCCTGCTGGTAGTGTATTGTTTCTACTGATGATAATGCTGCTGGTTGATGCTGCTGCTAGCATTATCTCATTCCTGCTGCTAGCGTTAACTCATTGCTGCTGCTATAAGCTTTCTGCTGCTAGATGGATAAGTATGGAAAAGATATTTGTACACTAAAGTCAATTATATACGGTAGATAATATCTTACCCCATGTGCTTAGTTAACAAGTTGTGTACACAGATACATGTTGTATCTTATGTACTGACACACTCAAGATAAGTTAGCAAGTAGTTCGACTAGACTTTAAGCAATATTGTAAAGATCTTCTTGGACTATAAAAGAAGATCTTAGACTCGATATTATGTGTCGAATAGTTGGTTGATATTGTAAAAACACTTAGAACTTTCATAACTGTTAGAACTAGAACAAACACAACAATATCAAGAACATAGAAACTTAAGATTCAAGGTTGTAACCCTAGTGATAACTCAAGATCACTCGTATTATTATCATTAATAATATTGAATCGTTTGGTGTTAATCTTTCATTGTTCGCTGTCATATAACAAACACAACTGTTCCATTTCCATAACACAAATAACCTTCTAAGTGTGATTAAGTAGATTCCGCATACTTAATCATATTAACTCAATATATCATACACACAAAGTACAAAAGGTTTAACCACCTTAACCGTGTGTCGAATCCTAACAAGTGGTATCAGAGCTCAGGCTGATATTATTGATTTAGAAGAAGAAGCTGAAGAAATGGACGTTGAATCGGAACTCTATGTCGTGCAACTATCTCCTTTACGTATAACCGTGCAAGTTTATCTATGCTATCGTTCTCTTTGATTGGTAAGAAGTCGGCGAACTTGGTGAGACGATCAACGATTACCCAAATGGTGTTGTAACCGCTTGATGTCCTTGGCAGTTTGGTAATGAAGTCCATCGTTATGCGTTCCCACTTCCACTCGGGAATCTCGGGTAGTACAAGTAAACCTGACGGCCGTTGATGTTCAGCTTTGACTTTCGAACACGTTAAGCATTGACTGACATACATTGCAATGTCAGCCTTCATGTTGGGCCACCAGTATAGTTTCTTCAGATCGACGTACATTTTGTCGGCTCCTGGGTGGATAGAGTATTTAGACTTGTGGGATTCGTGCATGATGAGGTCACGTATCCCTCCATAGAGTGGGACCCAACTTCTGTCCTTGAAACACAACGTCCCATCGGTTCTTTTCATGAATCCGTTCTCACTCTCGGGCATACCGTAGATCTTCTCGTTGGGTCTGTTTTCTTCCTTGAGTGCCTCGGCCTGAGCCTCAAGGATTTTCGATGGGAGAGGTGAAACGATTGTCATACCCAACGATCGTACCCTCAAGGGTTTTGGTCGTTCTTTCCGGCTAAGAGCATCTGCTACCACATTTGCTTTGCCTGGGTGGTATCGAATCTCGCAGTCATAGTCGCTGAGCAATTCTAACCAACGGCATTGTCTCATGTTAAGCTCCTTTTGGTCAAGGATATGTTGCAAGCTTTTGTGGTCGGTGTAAACTACACACTTTGTGCCATAGAGGTAATGTCTCCAGATTCTAAGTGCAAACACTACTGAACCCAATTCCAAGTCGTGTGTAGTATAATTCTTCTCGTGGGTTTTCAGTTGTCGAGAGACATAGGCTATCACCTTCTCTCGTTGCATCAAGATGGCTCCTAAACCTTTGTGTGAAGTGTCGCAGTAAACTACAAAGTCTTCACTGCCTTCAGGTAGGGCTCTTAAGGAGTTGGAAGGCTTCCGCCGCTTTATCTCCCTAGTCAAACCTTACATTCTTCTGAGTTAGTTTAGTTAAAGGCTTTGCTATCTTTGAGAACCCCTCAATAAATCTCCTATAGTACCCAGCAAGTCCTAAGAATTGGCGTATTTCGGTGGGTGTTGTGGGTGTCGTCCAATCTTTTATTGACTCGATCTTTGCAGGATCCACATGAATGCCTTGACTATCAATCACGTGACCCAAAAATTGAACAGTTGGTATCCAAAACTCGCACTTTTGAGAACTTAGCATACAATTCCTCTTTCTTCAGCAGTTCTAGGATTAGTCTAAGGTGTTCCTCGTGCTCCTTCTAGCCCTTGGAGTAAATCAAGACGTCTTCGATAAAGACGATCACAAATTTGCCCAAGTACGGCTTGCACACCCGATTAATAAGATCCATGAATACTGTCGGTGCATTAGTTAAGCCAAAAGGCATAACCTGTAACTCGTAGTGACCGTAACGAGTTATGAATGCCGTTTTCGGGATATCTTCTTCCCGAACTCTAAGTTGATGGTATCCGGATCTCAAGTAGATTTTTGAGTAAACACACGAACCTTGGAGTTGGTCGAATAGATCGTCGATTCTCGGGAGTGGGTATCGGTTTTTTATGGTTAGTTTGTTTAGCTCTCAGTAGTCAATGCACATTCTGAAAGACCCATCATTCTTTTTGAAAAATAGAACTGGGGCTCCCCAAGGCGAAGAACTCGGCCTGATGAATCCTTTCTCTGCGAGTTTCGACAATTGGTTTGATAGTTCCTGTAGTTCCGTCGGAGCTAACCGATAAGGTGCTCGTGCCACAGGTGCGGCACCAGGCACTAGGTCGATTCGAAATTTGACCTGTCGGGTTGGCGGGAGTCCAGGTAAGTCTTCAGGGAAGATCTCCGGAAAGTCTCTCACGATTGGTACATCTTCCAAACGTTTTCCCTCTGGCTCCTTCTCTTTCTTCTCGGTGACTTGTGCTAGAAAGAGGTGGCATCCTTTCTCGATGTACTTCTAGGCCTTTATGCAAGAGATGACATTTAGTCTTAACGTGTTTCTTCTGTCTCTTCTGTCGCTTTCTACGATTAGGACTTCATTCCCATAAGGCAGCCGAACGATTTTCTCGTCGCAAATGATGGTGGCATGATACTTCGACAACCAATCCATACCGATAATAACGTCAAAACTACCCAATTCTACCGGCATGAGGTCGATGTTGAACGGGTGATTTAACAGGTTTAAGGTATAGCCTCTTATGATAGTGTCTACCCTTTCTACGTTCCCATTAGCTAACTCCACATTGTATACGTTGTCTAGAGTGGTCGGGGCAATACCAAGTAGTGTACTAAATGCAGTTGAAACAAAACTCCTATCTGCTCCCGTATCAAACAATATGGATGCATAGCGGTTATTTAAAAGGAACGTACCCGTCACGATGTTCGGGTCCTCTTGGGCTTCCACCTTACCCACAACATAAACCCTGCCGCGGGCACCTCCATCGTTGTCTCGGTTTCCCTGATGCCCCACAGCTCTTTGATTTCCCCCAGCACCTTGGTTTCTTGGTTCACGGCACTCATTCTTGTAGTGCCCCTTTTTCCCACACCCAAAACAAGTCACATTAGCTTTCGAGTTTTGCCCTGGTGCTGTCTGTGCCGTTGCGAGAGTTCTTGACCTACAATCCTTGGTCATATGCCCAACCTTCTGACAGTTGCGGCACTTTACTGTGCATAGTCCGCTGTGGTGGAGTTTACAGCGATTGCACAGCGGGTGTTTCCCGGCATAAACCTTCTTTTCTGTTGGTCCAGCTGCATACACCTTTTTCTCTGTCGGCCCCGCATCATAGACCTTAGCAACTTCCTGTCTTTTTTTTGGGTGATGGTTGTTGTTATTGTTTCGGGAGTGATCATCCCATTTCCTCTTATTAGTCACAACGTTTCAGTCGAATCCTCGATCACTTGGTCCATCAACTTGTTGGCCACTTTCATAGTCTCATGGAGATCAACAGCCTTGTAGGTAGTGACATTACCCTTGATGGATGGGGGGTAATCCTCCAATGTACCTTTCCAGTAAACGAGTTTCAGTCTGGACCATCTCAGGGCATAGCAAAGCTAACTCTTGGAAACATTGGTTGTATGCAGCCATGTTGGTACCCTGCACCTTGAGGTTCCAAAATTCGACATCCAACTTCTTAACTTCGTTGCGAGGGCAATACTTTTTGAGTACCATTTCCTTGAAATTTTCCCATGGCATTGCATAAGCAGTGTCATAGCCAGCCGATTTCAGATAGTTATTCCACCAAGTTAAGGCAACATCCATGAAAGTAAATGATGCGAACTTAACCCTGTCCTCATCCACACAACTACATATTCAGAATACAGTTTCCAACCTTTCAATCCATCTGACTAAAACAACCGCCCCCTCGGTTCCTCCAAAACCTCTAGTCATGGTCTTCCAGAATTCTTGGTAGGTGCAGCCTCGGGTGTTGTTGTTTGTTGGTCTTGAGTTTCCAACATCAGTAGTTGAGTTGTTTGCTGCAGCCAGCGCTGCTGCCACCCGTTCCTCTACTAACTGATCAAGCATCGTTCGGTTCACAGGTGGAGCTGCTGCATTAGCCCTGGCTGGGCCTGGGTTAACTGGTTGCGCACGAGTAGTTCTGGTTGTCTTTCTCTTAGGAGGCATCTTGCTGCACCACAACAAAAGATAGAGACAATTGAGATTCGTAGAGTTCGTTATCACACAAGTGTATAATCACCACAGGTAGAGTATATGAATAAGATCAATCATAGAGAGAATGACACAATAGAGTAATCAACAAAGCTTGTTATAGATTAGAAGTCAATACATGTCCACAAAATTACAAGCTTAGAATACATAAGAGAAAGGTACAAGTTTCGAATACATAAAGGAAGAATACAATTGCCACTAACTGATGACTACTCAGTTTAGTGGAAAAATACATCATAAATTACTAAAAACTAAAATCAATCACGCCCAAGGCGTAGCTGCTCTAATTCTGCTGCCAACCGTCCTACAGTAGACTCCAATCGTCCTATAGTAGACTCCAACTGTGCAATGCGCCTCCTCGATGCCAAAACCTTACTACGATCCTCCTGCTCTGACCTCATTACCCTAGCAATCACTGACTCCATATCATGCATCCTATGTCAAGTGGTCCACTCTGCATCCCAAGCTCTCGCTTGATCCCTCTCGATGTTATCCATCCTGCGATGCACACCTGCATGCTCTCTGCCAAACTGCTCATCAAGTCTCCTAAGTCTCTCCAGCTAGTTTGAGTGAACATCTAGCAGGGTCGCCTGTGCCTCCAACTGAGTAAAGATCCTCATAACATCATCCTTTTCCTCTTTGGCCACTGGTGAGTCAGCGGTGGAGGGGAGACTGGTATCAATGGAGATGGTGGTACAAAAGATGGTGAGGATGGCTCATACACTGGACTATAAGCACGAGGTGTGGTGCTGTGCACAAAATCGATGTCTCTCCATATCTCGCCATTAATCTTACAAGTAACATAAACAACATCCAAACCCTCCTCTCTAGCATGTAGCATGGCAGCTCTCTGTCCTAACCCAAGAGGTGCATCCATATCTCCACCCAACATCTGAGCAGCCCTCGAACTCTACCCTATCTCGAAAGTGCTCGGCACCTCCTCCAGAATCATCTTCCCATGTCGTTGCATAGTCACTCCCTGATCTAGACCTGCTGGTAAACCTGCATCCCCATCTGTAAATGCACACTTGGGGGCGTACTCAACTGGTAAAGTCTCCTCAGATGCAGGATCTACTGCTGGCTCCTCCTCTGGGTCATCCTCTGACTCCTCCTCATCCCCAGCTGAATATGAATCATCGGCCCTCCTGAGCCTTTGGCGAAGTGGCGTCTGGTCAGGAGATGAAACATGTGAAAGTGATAGTGGGGTGGTGGAGGTACCCATGTAGATGGCTCGGGTCCTCTTATGAGGTGGGGATGGTAGGTCTGAATACCGCAGTCGGCGCCCTAGGACGCGTATGCGGGTTGTGCGACGGCTAGGGAGAGTCTGAACATGTGAGGTGGGCTATATAGCAGGATCGGTAATAGAGGTAGGTGTAGGCTGGACAGGAATGTGATCAGCAATGAGAGTGGGTGTAGGTAGTGCTGGAGTAGGTGTGGGCTCAATGGTGTCAGGATCTGGTGCATGATAAGCCTGAAGCACCTGCATGTAGGGATCATCTGAGCCCGGCGTGGTTTGAGGGATGTCGTAGGAAGGCATAGTCTGTGACAAAACGATATATGTGTGTACGTATATAGAAAATACTTATAGTATGTATTGTAGAGTAAAATCAACGAAAACGTAACGCGTAGGTAATCAAGTAAACAGCAAGAAATTTGGCAAGCAAGGCAGGCAGGCAAGTGGCGGTCACATGCATTTTTTTTTTTTTTTTTTTTTTTGTAAAAAGCGGTTATAGTTTAGGGTTTATATGTACCTAGTTCTCTATAACCTAGGCTCTGATGTCAATCTGTAACACCCCCTAAATCTGGTATTGCGGAAGCATTCGGGTCATGAGGTGCTACTGAATTAGAAATCACAACACAAGGTAATAAAGAACGGAATACATACTCCGTTTAAATACATTCATCCAAGTCAAATAAAGTTTACAATAAAGTTTAAAGTTCAGAAAATAAGGCCCGTGAGTTTGGTTCTCCCATACAAACAAGTCATAGTTATGTGTGAAAGCACTTCAGAAAATAGTCTATTACCCTTGCCATGCCAATACCTTGGAAAAATCAAGCAGATTAAGCACCTGAGAAAAACATGCTAAAAGTCAGCAAAAAGCTGGTGAGTTCATAGGTTTATCAATAAGCAGTAAAATCAATAGTTTGGACCATGAGTTTGGTATATGAACATTACAACGCATATAATGTCATATAAAAATAGTCTATTACGCTAGCACTAAGTTCATGCAACCGAAGCTATAACAGTGTGCATGCTCAAAGAGCATGTAAACATATACAGGGGCCCGACAAGTGTTTATCCCAGACACTTGTGTTTCGACATGGTATACGTTCGTTTGCCTATCCGGTCAATCCGAACGGGGGCGTTACCCCCAATAGATCTATTTATAACATTTGCGCTTCCTAGCAGGAATTGACGGTTCATGAGTTGGGCATAATGGGACATAATAGGGCTTAGGCTAAACCACGTAATAGCATAGATAACAGTTTTGGTCTATAAAAGTGTTTTGCATGTTTCTCACCCCAATTGTAAAACAAGTATAAATAGAGTGGGGCTATAAACTCACCTTAACAAATAGTAGTCTGATAGTGAAAGTCAAGTAGTGAAAGTGAGCGGCACCGACACACGACCTAGATCAGTATGGCAGGTTTAGTTCACAGTTCCAGTTTAAGACTCGATGAGTGAAGTCTAAATAAGTTTTAAAGTTTTAAAGTGTTGGTGTTATTGTTGCTTGTGTGGCAGCATTTAAGTTTAAAACAGTTTTTTAGTATTTGTAAGTATTGTCTCTTGAAAGTGCATAAGTATATAAGTATATAACAAAAGTAGCAAAGACAAATAGGTCTCCGGTTCGACAGTAACTGAAAGACGATGTACGGAGAGTAATTACAAATAAATATTAGACGTCGTCGGATTATGAGAACATTGCTGTTAAAAGTATATAACTAAATGTACACATATTTGTATATATAAAACATTAGTTAATCATATAAATAAAAGTATATGAATAATTATTGTTAAGTAATGGTTTCATTGAAGTGTTTGTATTTAATATAAGCTAATAGATGGGAAATTATATTTTTAGAGTGTATGTTTGTATAAAATGTTTCGTTTATTGTTTGTTAGTCGGTCTTTGTAAAAATACTCTAAGTATAGAACTTTCACAAAAATCGGGCATGACCCCTATATACGTTTTAGTTTTCCCGAGAATAAATACATGTATTAGAATTTCTATACTAGAAAATAAACCACTTATATTACTTATTAAACTTAGTTAGGTTCTTATAAGTTAAAACGGGTCATGTTGAGCCTAAATAAAGTAGTATAAATCAAACGTCTTAATTTAAGTTAACACTTATGTTTTTAGTTTGGCTTAATATTTAATAGAGTAGGACTTATAGTTTTTATATCACCATATGATTTTGATCAAACATGAGTCGAGTCAATTAAGTAGTATCAAGTCGGGAATAAGCCGAAACAAAGAAACAAATCAAACGCACCCTTATGTTGGCCTGTTGGGCTCGCGATTGGGTTGTGGGTTGGACCGGCCCAACAGCCTCGACACACACACAATATCAGTCCAAACAATTAAATCTTTATGTGGTTAGTTGTTTTGTATTTGCCTTTGACAACTGTGAGCAACCCAAACCAAATTAACACACAATCCATTTAACCATTTTTTTACTATGAAGATCAATTTCAATACACCAACAAAGTCACCCACTGTTTGGGTTGAGTGCCTCGACAGCAGGGCAAAAAGGCAAGAGACAAAAATGAAACCAACTTTTAACTTATCAAAACCAACCAAAAATATACCACTGTGGTTCCACCACAGTGGGTTTCGACTTTCGAACTCAGATTTATTTCAACACTCAAAACCTTTATGATTGTTAATTTGAGAGAAAGAGTACACAAACCAAAAATGCACCCACTGCAAGGAGTGGGTCGACTCATAAACCAAACGCAAACAACCATTTTACTCAAAACGTTCATTTACTAGTTGTGGAGTCTGGAAGCTTAATATACGAACTCAAAACCAACTCTATTTCGACACCATTTCTATTGTCTTATATCAGTTGCCAAAGGTGTAAGTATTTACCAAAAGCTCACCACTGTGGTTCGACCACAGTGGGTTTCGACCCCATAACAAATTCAAACACAACCCAAGATTTATCATGCCAATAAGCCACTAAAATAAGCAAAACAATAATAAGCACTTCCATATTTTAGCCAATACTCAGGTTTTATTTGTGAGATTACTTATTTTCGCCACACATTAACAACAACAAAGAATTAAAATGAACATAATTCATTCACAGATTCATGAACAAACCGATCGGTAATAATAATATACCAAATCTCATCACAACTTGTAAAAATGAACCAAATCACAAATTTAATAACAAAAACATAATAAAATTTATGGAGTGAAAAGAAATTAAAATCCTTACAACACAAGAGTCGACTGACAGAGATTAACAACAAGACCCGAATCCGATTCCAAGCAAGTCCAAATCCGAACCCTAGCTAATCCACACAGCCGTTGCAAGTCAATACTTCTCGATGCCTTAGATCTTGTGAAGATGTAAGTGAGTTTTGAGTGTGTGGATCCCTGGTCTTCAATCAACAATAAAAGGAAAACAAAATGGAAAATCTTCGACATGCTTTTGGACATGGGAGATGAGGAGTAACCGATTGTAGCAAAACTCATTCTCAATCCTCGTCATCTATTCTCTTCCACATCGTTGACCCTGGGGAAGGGGTATGTGAGAGCGACAAAAGGCTTTGGAAGAATAGAAAAGTGGTATAGCCTCATAGCCAGTGATGGTGATAGATGATGGTCTGGGAGGCGTTGGAGAAAGATCCAAGAAGAAAACGATAAAATGGAGATGGGTGTATGTGGGCGCGTATACCAGGGAAAAGGGATAAGGGATAAAAAGAAATATATATCTTGTTTTATTATATTAGGGTGTAGTTTGTGTACTCCGTGTTTCGTTGAGCTGAGATGTAATCGCGGTACCCCGGTTTCGTATAAATGCGAAAAATATAATTCTGGAGACGTTTTTATAAAACTAGTATAAAAGAAAATTTTATTGACTCCGAAAATAAATTATAAAATTAAACCGTTACTAATGTGGTGTCGGTAGGCGTGTGGTATCGATTTTCAAGAAAAACGATGTGGGTGCCATGAAGGTTTATGTGCTTGACGTACAATTTGTACGTCAAGCACATAACCAACACTGTCTCACATGAAGCCAATGCGACACTTGGAGTCAAGTTTAAAATGAGTGGAGATGTTAACCCGACCTAGGGGTGTAAACGAGCCGAGACAACTCGCGAGCAACTCGAGATCGACTCGATTTTAAACGAGCCGAGACAACTCGCGAGCTACTCGACTCGACTCGATTACACATTTACACCCCTATATATATATATATATATATATATATTATATATATATATATATATATATATATATATACATATATATATACATATATATATATATATACATATATATATATATATATATATATATATATTATATATATATATATATATATATATATATATACATATACATATACATATACATATACATATACATATATATATATATATAATGTATATATATATATATGTATATATATATGTATGTATATATATATGTATGTAATATATATGTATGTATGTATATATATATGTATGTATATATATATGTATATATGTATATATATAGGGTAGGGATACAATGAGAAGGGGCTTAAAATGAGAAGGGTAGGAAGGATTGTGGGAGTGACATGTGTCATCCCCATGCCACATCATCATGCCGCATCACGGTTACTGCATCATGATGCAGTAAAAATTTTGGCGGGAAAAAAAAAAATTTCCCGCCAAAAAAAATGCCACATCATCATGCCGCATCACGGTTACTGCATCATGATGCAGTAAAAATTTTGGCGGGAAAAAAAAAATTTCCCGCCAAAAAAAAAAAATTTTTTTTGGGCAAAAATTTTTTTTTCCCGCCAAAATTTTTACTGCATCACGATGCAGTATAAATTTTTACTGCATTACGGTTACTGCATCACGATGCAGTATATTTTTTTACTTCATTACGGTTACTGCATCACGATGCAGTATAATTTTTTACTGCATCACGATGCAGTAAAAATTTTGGCGGAATGATGATGTGGCAAAGTGACACATGTCACTCCCACAATCCTTCCCACCCTTCTCATTTTAAGACCCCTTCTCATAATATCCCTTATATATATATATATATATATATATATATATATATATATATATATATATAGGGGTGTAATCGAGCCGAGACAACTCGCGAACAACTCGAGATCGACTCGAAAAATACTCGACTCGACTCGATTTTAAACTAGCCGAGCTCGAGCATGTCAATACTCGACTCGACTCGGCTCGATTACACCCCTAACCCGACCCCAGGCTTGGCAGTTTTCAACTTGACAATAGTTATCGTCAGAAACTCCACCATCAACACCTTTTGCGAATGCCACCTACTCCATCTTCGAGAAGAAAGAGCAGCATCCGGTGATTCACTGCGAGCCACATGTGAATCAACTGCCGAAAGAGGAAGTTTGGGTACTCGATAGATGGATGGCGAACGAGGATATCCGTACATGCTATATATATACACACTTAACGTGGACAATTATTATTATTATTATTATTATTATTATTATTATTATAACTTTTTATGAATAATATATATTTATTTTTAAATTTATTTATGTCTTATCTGACTCTTGGTTCTTTCCCATTTCTCAGTTTCCACCCTGCGACGAGCGATAATTCGCGGGAAATCAGATAGGAAATTAATCTTAAAAAACCCAACACCAGTTTTGTAAAACATGAGCAGGATTAATCTTGTTATACAACATCACTGTCGGCCAACAAAACATTCATTGATGTTTTTCACATGTAACTCACATGATGATTCTAACAGAAACTATGTTACATTTGACAAGAAAAGAGCAGTTAAATCTTCATTCCAAGGTTATAATTTCTCTTTATTAATTACTTTTGATTAAATATTTTTGCTTATGTTTCTGATTGTGAAAATGAAGTTTCAGCTAATGGTTCTGAGGTTGGGCCAAGTCATGTAACTGAAAGATTTACAATTTCACACAAGGTAAATTTAATACCTTTTTTGTTAATATTAACGGGGTGTTTGGCATTGTGTTTTGGAAGTGTTTAAGCTGTGTTTGAGAAACTGTTATAAATCAAAGGCCAAAAGCTAAATATTTAAGGACAGACCCCGTGAACTCCTTCCGTCCCAAATTAGGATTTCATAATCTACACAATTTCTAAAAAGTAGAATTATTACATTATAGGTGTGTTTGGCAACAAGTTTATGGAAGCTTGTAAGAGCTTGATCTTTTCAAATATGCTAGCTTATAAAATAAGTTTTGTTTGTCACACAAGCTTATGGAAGCTTTTATAAGCTATACGCTTCTATAAGCTCAAGCTAATTGAAATGAGCTTTTAGAAACGAGTACAACTTATAGTTAGTCAAATTCCTCAAAAATTAGGAATCTATCAGAACATTCAAGAGGCCATTTCCATCCACCGTTCACAATCATATCAACAACACTAATTTTATCTGCAAACTTTTCCTCATATGAAGCTCTTTTGGGAATGTGACTTGATAGAGGATCATGCATATACCATTTGTCTTACTGCATAAACACACTTTGACCATTGTCCAAAACGTTAATTATATGGGTTCTAAGTTCTAACTTCATCTCTTAGTGCTAACAGGTTACTCCAACCCCAACCATCACCTTGAATGTCCCAAATACTTCTACCTTTAAGTTTGGTGTTTATCTCTTAGTGTTAATGCCGTTTAAAGTTATGATATTTAGATAATGAACAGCTGTTTGGCACAATGCGATTTTTTAGCATTTACATATAATTTTGAATTAATCATTAGGTAAACATGAATTAGTATCACTATACCCTAACACTAAAAACTTATTATCGGCTACTTAAAACCACTATAATCTGATGATCACTTTTAAAATGCAATGCCAAACACTCTCTAAGCAAGTCATCATGTTTGTGGATCGGATTTGTATTTTTTCCCCGGAAGTGATTAATGTAGAAGTGCCAATCTTTAAGTTGAAAGTCAATTGTGCGTTATCTTTAGGTAAAAGAAGACGTTGTGAACCTTTTTAATTCACTTCCTCACGTGCGACGTCTTAGTGAGTTTCAAAAGGATGAACTTATGGGGAAAGTTGTCTTGGTCAGGTTTGATTCTAACGTCTTACTTGGAGAAAAGCAGGACAAACAGGCTAAACTATCTATTAGCGCTCTTTCGACTATAAAATACTTGCATGAAGCTGGTGCAAAGGTTATACTAATAAGTAGCTGGTCTGTTAAAACCAATTCAAAGCTTCATTCACCAGATTCCATTTCGGGTATGCAATTATATGCGAGTTTATAAAAATACTTTAGTTTTACAGAATGTCTAAAGACTAAATATGTCTGTGTTTCAGCGTATATGTCTTCGATTCTCAAACTTAAAGTTGTACCGATGAAGTCTTTTCGCGGATACGAGCTGCCTAAGATGGAAGACTTCTTGACACCAAGTATTTATCTTTTTGAAAATCTTTCTAAATTCAAAGAGGATTTAGCAAACTGTTCGAAATTTTCTGAAGAGTTATGCTCCGGGGTTGATATCTTCATAAATGATGCATTTTTCGAGTCACATAAGGTTCTTGCATCAACTGTTGGCGTGACGTCTTTCTGTTATGCCTCTGTTGCTGGCTTCCAGTTTGAAGAGGGTCTGGTACAACTCAAGAAGGCGTTTGGTACAAAATTGAATCCGTATATTGCAATGGTACTCTTTTAACTGATATTATATATTTTTTAAACTTCAGTACTTCCTTTCTTGCACCTTAATAGAATCTTAAGGAATATTAGTGCAGGTTGGGGGAGGTAACCTTGTAGAAAAAGCAGCTGCTGTGCAATATTTGGTTTCTAACGCTGATGGTTTGATATTTGTGGGAAATATGGCGTTTCAAATAATGCACGCTCTTGGATTGCCGGTGCCTAAAAATTTGGTGGAGGCTGGAGCATTTAAAGAAGCTATTAACATAATAAAACTTGCAAATTCTAGGAACATTCCCATATTGTTGCCAAAAGATTTCTGGTGCATGAATGATCATCTTAAGAAACGAGAGCTAGTTCCTGCTCATTGCATTCTAGAAGGTAAAATCTTGATAGTTTATATAACCTCACTATGGTATCACTTGTACTTAGGGAAGTCAAAGTCAATGCTGACAATTTCAAGAATTTTTTACTTAGTTAATGTTGATTTTTATTAGGTTTATCACCTGTTGCTCTTGGCCTAAGTTCATTGGAAGAAATTACCACAGTGCTTTCAAAGTCCAAGGTGATGAATTGACCTTCTGAAGTTCAGTTTCGATTCTGTGTGCTTTATACAAAAAAATTCAATGTATGTTATTGCAATATATTGCAGAAAATTGTTTGGATCGGTCCGGTTAAGTTTGGCTTGTCAATTCAAGATAGCTATGGGACATCAATATTGGCAAAAGTGCTTGGAAAATTAAGCCAAGGAGATTGCGATATTACAGTTATTGGTAATATGGCATGCAAAGCTTTAATGGGGGAATCAACAATTTCCTCATCTTGCAACATTATTAAAAATGCTGCAGTTGTTTGGGAGTTTCTCAAGGGAAGAAAGCTTCCTGGGCTTATGGCTTTGGATAAAGTAGGGTTCGCATCTTTCTCTTCTAGTTGTTTACTTGTACCTCTGATTGCATAAGAAAATATATAACTAAATTTGATTTTATTTTGTGCAGGGATACCCATATAGGATTGATTGGCATGCAATTTATGATGATCCGGCTCGACCTTTGCTAGTTGATATTGGAAGTGGTATTAACTTTTCTGTTGACTTCCTACAAATTGCTGTCAATGCATCGACATTTAAGTGTTTTCATTTCCAGATGTGCAAGCTATACAATTTAATAAAATCGTTTGCAGCCTTACTTTGCTCTTTGCTTCATATAAACCATCTTTCTTTGAAAAAGGCAAAGATAATATACACTTGGAAAAATATGCATTTTCTAGAGTGTTAATTATTTAATGTTTTTATTTCTGCATTTCCAAAATTTTGTAGTTTTCTTTGTAACAAAAAGCCAAATACAACATCTGATAATGCCTATCACTCTACTGAAAATTACAAATTTACAGGTAATGGATTGTTTCTGTTTGGAATGGCAAGCAAGAGGAAAGATATGAATTTTCTTGGATTGGAGATGAATGGGAAGGTTGTCATATTTTTGCTGCAGGTATTTCTACTTTTTCCGTCTTTTTAAGTTCTGAACCTGTATTGTTTTCTGCAGCTTGTAAAGCGTTGCCTGGAAGCTGTTCACCAATCCGGCTTAAAAAATGGGTACAATTTCTGTTTAACGCTTTATGATTTGCGTATTTTATGCATTTGAGACAACTTTATATTAGTTCTGGGACATTTAATGATTGACTTGGCAATTTGGTAGAGGTAGTTTTATAATTAGTAGTCAACAAGACAACAATCTTATAAATTGCCTTTCAATGATGTGACAAAATATGAATATGAGTGTCTTACTAATGGGAAATGAGGTAGTTTTGTATTGAAACCTTGCCGTAGAATGAAATGATGAATTTACTCTTGGAGATGAATTAATTTACTGCCAGATACTTCATTGAAACAAATGCAACATCAACATTTCGCTCAATTGTTTCGGGATATCCTGGCAAATTAGTTTTTGCATCAATACAGGTAACTGAACTAAGACCATTATATTCGCTCTTTATTTAGTTGGCAACCAACTGTTGACTTCTTTGTGGTCAATTTTGAAGAGCCAAATAACATATATTTATATGCAGTGTCCAAACCCAGACTTCAATAAACCGGAACATAGATGGAAAATGGTTCAGCATTCACTCATTGAAGCTATTGAGGATCTGCTCTCAGCAGATGGAAAGGTAAGAGTTTTGTTAGAAGCTGCTGATATTACTAAAATCTTATTTTAGGATCAATATGTGATCCTGCTTACTAGGCGTTGACCATAATGATTATCAAGCTAATTACTAATACCATCATTCTTGTTCATTTTTGATAAAATTTTACGACATAAATTATTGATAATATTTTAAAACAGTTAATCTCAGTGTTCAAGAAGTTTATATGTGTTGCTAAAAAAAACAGGTGTTTCTTCAATCTGATATAGAAGCTGTTGCATTGAGGATGAAACAACAATTTCTGAAATATGGCAACGGAAAGTTCATTATTGATCACCAAGAAAAATGGTTGATGGAAAACCCTTTTGGAGTTCAGTCAGACTGGGAACAACACGTTCTGCGACGTGGGGCTCCAATGTACAGATTGATGCTCTCGAAATCAACAAGATAATATATTTTTCAGTGGTTGATGCTCGAGTCTTTGTAACAATAGCTCCTATAGGTAGTTGAACACTTGTTTTTCATTTTCTTTAAACAAACGACTGCTCAACTACCTCGAGGTTCCAAAGTTAGGTTCATAGTATACTAATTGACTAATTAGCCAACGAACTTCGCTATATTGGTATTTGACCATTCAATAGCTCGGTAATATATGAAAATACCCGTGCTTCAACCAACGACAACTCACTTTTATCTTTTGTCTAACTCTAAGTCGTTATCGTAATAACTAATTGGGCTAGCTTAGTTGGCCATCAAAGGTGATCTTGGGGAGGTTGTTATCACATGCGAGAAGTCTCAGGTTCGAGTCTCTCCGTGGGAGTTTTCCTTCAAGGTGGAATATGTGGGGTTCTGCCCCATCGATGCGTCGATTCGAGGCTGGCAGGGACTACCTTATGTGTATGTACTGTGAAAGCGAATCACTAATTATTATTCGAGGTTGGCAGGGACTACCTTCTGGGTAAGTACTGTAAAATCGAATAACTAACTTGGTAAAGTACTAATTCGCCGTTCAAAAAAAAACCGTTATCGTAATAAATTTAAAGTACCCTTTTCATTTCTTTGCCACACATTAATTAAAATACAAAAAATATCACATACATTAGGGAAAAAACTAAAATACATCATAAGAATTAGACCAATACATGTTAGAGTTGCTGAGACTCATAGTTAACACAACGCCTTAGTCACAGATATCAAGCTAAACTACATCGCGTTGGCATAATTGATGAAAGGTTATCATGTTGCACCGAGTATATATGGTTGTCAATGTGATTTCATAATGTTATCCACACAATGTTGTGTACATGCGTGTTTTAAGTGCGGTGGATTCAGTTTACAGCATGGATGGCAATGAGCCTGGTTAGAGCTCGAACTCGTTTCGAGCCTTATACTTTTAGCTCAAGTTTGACACGTGACATACTTTACAACTTGGGTTTGGCTAGTTTCTATGATTGTCCTAAACGAAATGAAGCTTGACTCCAGCTTTGTTTGTTAAGTAAGGTAGGCTCGATCATGTCTATTCAGTTTAATCTCGTTTAAATATAAATATAAATAAAAAAATATTCAATTATACGTATACGAATTATATATTATTATTATTATTATTATTATTATTATTATTATTATTCGAATTATTATTATTAATTTTTAACAGGAATTATATATGTTGACATGTATAAACACATATGCTTTTTAGACTCACAACCCTAATCAAGCTTTGATCATAAAACTCATGCTCGAGCTCGTCTATTAAATGAGTGTTGAAAAAGGCTCGAGCTCGAGCTAGTTTTACCAAATCGATGTTAAAAGGCTTAGCTCGTTTATAATCCACAGTTCCCAGTGTTATGCTAATGTTAACAATTACTCATTCTGTCTCAAAATTATAGTCTGCATTTTATTTTTGAGATGTACAAAAATATACTAGTATTCTTCTTATGTCAACCAATCAAAATAGAGTTTAGTGGGTGAGATGATATTTTATTTGTTAAAGAGTGCAGTGATCATTTTTTTTTTTTTTTTTAAATGATGTATTTTTTTGACTATGACAATAATTTGGAAATTAAAGGAATAACTTTTGATAGGGTTAAAAATTAAAGTAAAACTTGCGAAGGAAGCTTCCAAAAAAAATGCACATCTTAAATTAAACCCTTTCCTTAAATAGAAAGTAGAATACAAACACACCCATAAAATTCAAACTAAGTAAAATATTTAACAGTTTCACTTTTAACCTTTTAATTCGGGTCGGTTAGAACACCACCGTCTCTCTGGTAACTTCAATTTCATTACACGTCTCTCTAGTTTAATTTTAAATTTTGATCAGCTAATTAGGTCAGTATTCGATCTTAATCCCTATCGTTGAATTTTTTGTTAGGATATATTTATTGGTATGTGTTTCTATTGTTTTGTTAGTTTTCAATGAGAATTTATTAGTATTATTTGATCGGTAAGACGTATAATTTTCAAAATGATGATGTTTTTGGCATGTATGACTTTGAAGTTGTTATGGATAAAACTTAAGGTTTTTCAGTTACAAGAGGCGTGTAAAACGTAGGAATTACAAAGTTTTAGCGTTATGTATGCTTAATCCTATGTGATTTCAGCAGCCTTACATGTACATATTTGCCCCTTTGTTTCGGTATAGTGGTTTATAGCTAGTTGCCTCTAGGCGATTGTTATTAGGCCCAAGTGTACATATTTGCCCCTGCTTTTAGGTATAGAGATGTATAGCTAGTTGCCTACGTGTATATATTGGCGCCTGCTTTTAGGTTAGAGATACATAGCTGTATATATCTACAAATTACACATAATTATATATGCTCTAGGGCTGTATTTTATTGTATGCCTTAAGTTCTATGCTTGTATGCTTTTATGTTCTACCTACACAAATTCTTGTCGGAGCTCTAGGGTAGGTGTGTAACGGTCTACTTCCTACCTCCCTCGTACCCTGTCCAGCTGGATTGGGTATTGTTGTTATTATTGTGTACAATTTAAAAAATTAATCTGTAGCAATACTTTTAATTTCAAAGGCTAATCTATCTTGTTATTGTTTGACTTAGTCATTCAACCTGGAATCAAACAAATTTGGAGTTTTAAACGAGATTTAGAAGCCAGAGGGCATGAAAATCACAACATTCGCTTGAAGTGTTACATGACTATGGAGCCACATGTTTTGGGCCATGAGGCGTCCGACATACCCGAAAATGTATTTATCAAGGATGTGATCACATCTGAAACACATCATGTTGCATCTAAAGAACCAGGTACATATTGGAATATATAATAGTTGATATATGTATCAAGTTGCTATAATATGTGTTTTCGTTATTGGTGTATTTTATCCCTTGTTAGGTAGATTATAATAGCTTTAGTTAGTTCCGAGAATATTGATTCTATAGATATGTAATTTAATCCAGCGTCGAAGAAAACACGGCAATGGGCTGCTTGGACACGGCAGGAAGAGGAAAGCTTCTTTAGTGCTCTACGTCAAGTTGGCAAGGCAAGTTTCCATGTGATGTATATGTTGATTGACTTGCTGTATACGGAGTATAATGTTTATTCAAATTGTTGATATCTTATGCTGAAAGAGGATAAATGTTGTGAACATAATGTGCATTGCAGAATTTTGAGAAGATAACTTCCCGTGTTCAGAGTAAGAACAAGGACCAGGTTAGACACTATTACTATCGTCTTGTCAGGCGGATGAACAAGTTGTTGGGACCTGAACTTGCTCTCGATGCCAGAAATTGTAAAGAAACCAATGCTGCCATGCTTCGATGGTAAGTAGTAATCTCACTTTGGTCTCTATTTGTCGCTACACAATGAATATTTAGTCTCAAGCGTCCCCCTATATTCTGTATGATGGATCCTCTTAGTTATTCCACCATCGTTTACCTTTGTACAACATATTTATCAATTAGCAGTGGCTTCTCTTAGTTGGTTGGAGAAACCTTAATGCTTATAAAGTTGGATATGCAAGTAGTCTGGTCGATGAACTAGCATATTGTCTGTTAATGGCTTGCTTATGAAAAAGTTACACAAGCATTTTATTTGTTACTGTAGTTTGAAGTAATGCCATAATGTCATCACTTACCATATGATTTATTCACATAATTCTTACGACTTGGGTGCTGAATCAGTTGGTGGGGATTTATTCACCTTATGTGCTGCGGTATAGATAGAAGTGTCATCATGTGTGTACATATGTAACTCCTTAGGACTTAGGTGCTGAATCAGTATTTGCAGAATTCGATTAAAAAGGGGCCAGAGAGATATCTTAAGAACCTAGTATATGTTGGATGCACGGTTGTTGTAAAAAGAAGCATTTTTCATTTGTGGTTATAATGATATAATGTCAAATCAACTTCATTGGGAAGAGAATTTCAATAATCAGACCAGTGCTTTGAAGATAAAAAAACCTTTCAGAACACTTTTGTGACCATTGTAATATATTAGAACGCCTCTCTAAAAATGACTGACTTTAAAAAAGAGATTTATCATTCAAATAGGTTTTCGGTTTATAAATGTACAATTCAAGGCCTCAATATCTAAAAGTGATGTAGCTCGTGAGCTACTAATGATGCGTATATAAAGATAGCGATATTTGTGTAAATGTATTAAACTTTGTGTTCCCTTGAACTGGTTCTTTTGCAGGTGGTCCTTACTTGAAAAGCAGAGTTGTAAAGCGTCAAAGCTTCACTTAAAGCCTAGGCGATTTAAGATTTTTATGGAGAACTTGGTAAGTTAATTCTCAGCACTCAGTTCTTTTATATCTGATTTTGTGTGTCATTCTTGATCGGATCATTTCCTTTTTACCTGACTGCCAATTTTCTCTGACATGAAGGAACACCAACTATTGAAAGACCGGAAGAAGAATATAAGAAAACGACTTATTCAGGGAGAAAACTCTTCTCTAACACCATCAAATGCTGTCTCAAATCAGGGTAGAGCCTGCACGCAAGATGCTCGTATCAATCTTGTTGACATTCAAACTACACAAAACTTAAATTCTGGAAAAGGATCTTCACTGAGACGCAATGCAAACACATGTTTAGATCGCAAGGGAGACTTGTCTGCTGTTAAACAAGCAAGGCAGAGGCGGAGACCGGCTACTACATCCACAGCTGCCTATAAAAGATGGGAAAAGGCTGCAATAGCTGGAGTCTCATTAGTTGCTGATGCTGCTGAACATTTGGAACAGACAGCATTGGATAAATTAGTTGATGCTGTACAATATATGAAGAGTGAGTTTCAAAGTTTGCCAAAAGCTACAAGGTTTATTTGTTTTTTCTTATTCAAATATTTTGTTTGCCTTCAGGGAACAAGAGTTTAGACCCTGTTGCAAGAGATATCCCGCCTGTGCCACATTTTCAGCAAACTACTGTTTCTGCCAAATTAAAACTTCAGCTCTTCCCAATCAATGAAAATATACGCAGAGCATTGGAAATGGTAGGTACATACACTAGAAGTATATGAATTTAATATTTTTGTGATACTGAATCTGATATTTTTTCTAGGATAATCACAACCCACATTTGGAGCTCACATTAAGTTCTAGGAAGAAAATATCATCGGTATTGGAACACATAAATCGTAAATGGGGAAGCTGTAGCATAGCATCTGGAGAACTAATGCTTCTGCCTTATTATGCTCAGAGCTCAAATCTTGAGAGCTGTCAAAAATGGACTCAAGATTCTGTTTTAAGTGCAGCAGATGTATATGCTGCGCTTGGAAGCCCTTCAGTTTTTCGTTTAAGGTTTTGATCTTTCTACATATTTAAGATCAGGACTATTTTTGTTCACACTACAAGAAATTCTCATATATTTCATTTTTCAAGGTATTGCTGGTTTGCGAATCCACTGAAAGAACCTTTACCAACAGGTGCTGCCCAAAGATCCAAGATGAGTGGGGAAGAGGTTCAGAATTTAACCTAATTGAATTTTGATGTTTCCACATATATTTTAATTAGTTTCAAGTGTTTGATGTATTGGGCTGACTAATTGCAGGACAAGGGATCTCAAAAGAATGCAGCTGTGTCAGTTTTCGAATGGGCGGACAGCCTTACCAACATTAGTGTCAGTGATTTACTCTCAGATGTATCTCATCATGAAGTTAGCCCTCTACGACCGCTTGGTTCTCAGAGTCAGCAAATTCCATTCAGCTGTGATTCATTTGATGCTGCTATTGCTGCTCACATATCTAAAAATCTTGGGAATAATGCTGTCCAGACAACCGTTATATCTTCCATTTGGGATGCTGAAGAAACATGTGATGCATTCACATTCCGTAAATTTAACGCTCTGTCTGAGAAAACACATGCCTCTAAAGAGAGTTGCAATCAGGACACTGCCATAAGTCTAGTTCCATCTGGCTCAACCGTTGAGGTTTAAAATTTTGTTTTGTTATATTTCGTTATCTTTTGAAATGGCTAATGCAAATTACCAAATACATTTTTGTATGTTGTAATTTTTTTATTATCTGTAGAAACTACCTGAAGCAGAGGAGCCTATGGAGGATAATCCAGCAGAAGTAGAGTCAATGGATGAGTGTCAGTCTGATATGAATCCCGGAAGTGGTTCTACAAAAGATATACATGCTCTTACTGATATTTACTGGGTACGTATCTTGCTTTTTGGGATTGTTCAAAGCCATAAATGCTTATGAGCACAATGTGATGACCACATTTTGTTTTTCTTTCACTGCAGCCTGATTCCCTGGGACCTTTAGAAGTGAATGTGCCGCTATGTAAATATCAAAGTGATGACCTTATATTGAGTGACAGTCTTGGCGGGTTGACTCGTATTCTAACTAGCAGCCTTGATGGCTTTTAAAATTGTTCTATCTTTGGACTGGAGCGGAGAGAACTGCCAGTAGGTGATCGGACAATTGCTGATCATAAAATCAGTAGTTAAGTTGGAGATGCTTTTCAACACATCCTTGACTGCTTGACGAGCATGCGTTTTGTTGCTGGATAACCTCTTCGTGTGAATATAAATCCATGACACCAACAACTTACCTTACAACAGCTTTATTTTTTCAAGTGGACGCCAATGACATTTTGTTACAGAAGGGGTTCCCTAATGTTGTACATAAGTAACCTGTTAATGTGTGACGAGTCTCGAGTATGTCCTCTTATTGTATGTTTTTGGCATGTTTTGGTCCAATTAAACATGCGCGAAAGTGTGAGACAAAAGTTGAACATAAGCTGATGCACAAGCTCTTTGAGCAAGTTTTCGGACGCTATGCTAGTGGAACTCTTTCATTAGGCCAAGTCGGCACTTATGAACAACTTTTGCTACATTAAATGTAAGCCGTTGAAGACCTGTTGCTCTGGAATTGATTGTATTCGAGCTCAGGATGTTCCTTTGATTAATTTTTTGCTAGTTCACATGTAAAGTAATTCACCTGACCATATTGTTATGGACCTTTGTAACTTTGTTCATTATCTTTTTGGGGTATAACTATACTTAGAATAATAGAGGCAAAATACACAAGTGTCATTCCTATGTTTTTACATGCTGAAGTGTTATAATTACTATGTAGTTGTAGATAGTTATTCATCTTAATTTAAACTAAATACGACGGAGGACTTCTCTCCATTAAATGACTTAGACATTTGATATTTAAAAAATTAAGCATTACAACTATTAAAGCCTCTTGTACAAACCTTAATAACACAAAAAGTCTTTATGCTTCCAAAATTCATTCAATCAGTCAATTGCATTAAATGACTTAAAAATGTTTTCTCGAGCGAGGGATCGGTATAAAAAAACAGAAAAGTTGCTAAAAATTGGTGTGGAAAAGAAAAGGTTGTAGCTTTATGGCGATGAGAGGGAACATGAAAGAAAACAACTATGATGCAAAGTAAAAAACCATAATTTTCTAACTATCTGTAATACTTATGAACGGAGCTAATTAAAGGCGCATTATACTATTGTGAAATGCTAGAGGGGTAGGCTGCTAAGTTATACAGTAGCATTTATAAGCCCACTAATAATATTTGCATATGCATGATTGTATACACTTTATATTATATATTAATTTGATTTGCATATGTACATGTTTTATTTTAATTATTGATTTGTTTTGCAATTCAACGAAACACAAAAGAAAGTGAAAAGTTCTTCTTATTTTTCTATAACGTTGTTTGAAAATATAAATTTTATACATCGTCATACTTAACAAGTCAATTAAGATTTTTCGAAAAACTACGTTTTAGATCTTACTTAATCCCGTGAAGCATAGCTTCATACCTACTTGATATTACGAGAAATAGTCATCTGCCACAAACTCGTGTATAATACTGACATGCTTATTTGTCACAACATTGAACGCGTACCTCAAGTATTTTTATATTAATTATTCACTGCTTAATTTATTCCAACCGAAAATTCTTGGCATCCATAAAGTTATTGCTACAGAAAATATATAATCGAAATGCACGAAATGAAAATTATCTAATAAATAAGATGTTAATTGTTACAAAGTACAAACATAGAAAGTAAATAGTCAACATGTACAACAGATTACAGAAGTTGCAAACAGTTGCATACATTATCACTATATCTATATCCCCTATTCTTGTTTATAGTGCAACCAGTCTCTTTATTAGGCTCGGAAGGTGAATGTTGAGTGCTAAACTCACGACGAACTTGACAAAATGTCCGCAGAAGCAAACGCCAAAGCATTTTCCCATTGCTGACTCGCTCATCACTGGATTCGTATAAAAGTATAGAAACTTAGCAACAAAACGTTTTATGAGAATAATTTATTTGATACCGTCTTTCTTACCATGTAAAGCCAATGTGTTGGAGGATAAGACAAATATATCAAGGATGAAAATCACTGAAGAAGGAAACTCCCAAACCTGAGAAAATATTAAAATGTTAACAAGCAGAAAGTCATGTAGCTTCTACTTCCGCTAATAAAATGTAGGCAGGACAAAAACAAGAAACATACCATCATTGTTATAAGGAACAATTTCAAGTAACTTGAGGCAAGGATTGTGAGCCATACGTTCTTGTACCTGAAAAGTGATAAGCAAAGATTTTAATAACCATACAGCAAAATATTTCCACAGTAGTATGAAATTCGAAAGCTACGTTAACTTGGAATAAATCTTAATCAAAATGAAGTATTGAACGATCTTATATGTTAGGTAAAGAATATAATTGAGCAGAGTAATAGTCAAGCTTACCCTGAGACTTCAGAGGACATATTCAACAAAGATCTTGTTCCAAGAAGTAATATACTAATAAACAAAAGATTTCCAACCAAGGTATCCAGCAATATCTATAATCACAATGCAAATGTTTCACTTGGCAATATTTGATACTATAGTTATTAAAGTATGAATATAAAGATATACAAACCTTTCCACAGCCCCAGATCAGTGAAGTTAAGCTCGGATCTAAATCCCAACCCTCTTCATTTGTAACTAAAATGGATATTCTGTCTTAGGTAGCTAAGGGTCACAATTCTGAGTACGTGACTATCAAACTTACTGATGAATAAGATTATAACATGCGAGTATCATCGAGGGTATAAAAAGGATACAAGCATCTAACAGAAGAAACCCAAAAGTTAACTTCCACATCAGTCCCTGCAATCACGTGCAGCATCATTAGTATAGTTTACAGATTTGTGACCTTTTCCGCGTGTGTGAATAAGTGATATGTGTATCAAACCATTGGTACCTCAAAGTTGATAGCTTGACGATCAAACATGTTATAAAACAAATGTCTATATGCTTTCGCCTTGTGAAGAATCAAATCGATTAGAAGAATCTAAAAAAAGTGAATGAAAATTAGTCACTGCTATGAGCGAACCAAATTGATATATAGATATCAAACATAGAGTTTGTTTACCATGATCTCACATTCAATGTACTCATCCGCAACTGCTCCGCAACTTTGCTGTTAACAAATCTTTCAATGTAAATTAGCCTTTCGATAGAAGACTAAAAAATAAAACTTACGCATTTCATTAGGCGGATATTTCCAGGCGAATACTGCACGTAAAGGGTTTTTATATGGTGTCCACATTGGACACATCGGTAATTCATCATTATCAACCAACTCTCAATCTCCCTGCTGAAAACCGTATCAACACGAGACTAAGAACCATGACTATCATCAACACTTTGAATTCCTATGCTACATATACCACTCAATGACTCAAGCACTAAGTAGTACTAGTTTATCAAGATTCAAGAATTTAGTACATACTAATAATGTTTGTATAATATAACCAATTTATGCAACAGAAACAAAAAAGAAAAATACAAATTACCCACATAAGACCAATACCATTATCATGAAATTTGCTTATGTATATTAAAAATTAAATAGGAAAAGTGAAGGTACCTCCGTACCTGTGAATCTTTGTCTGTTTGTTATTCTGAACAAACAAAGTTGTTTCCTTAAAGATGTTCAAGATCCTGAGCAGAAAGTAATTTATGTAGAATTGATTGATAGGAATAAGATAGAGATCGATTTCCCGGTGAATAGTTTCCAGAGACCGATGAGTGAGGTCTTCCGAGAGTTTGCACTTTGCACTTCGCAGTTTTCTTTTTGCTTTTTTTGTTCTTTTATTTTATTATTATTGTTTGAGTTAACGAGGTGTGAAGCTTCGCGCTTCGCCGCGGGATGTTTTCCTTTTTGTTTGAGTTAACGAGGTGTGAAGCTTCGCGCTTCGCCGCGGGATGTTTAAATACAAAATTATTGATTTTTGTTGCGACTCTCCCCTAAGAGCAAGGGCGTACACGGATTAATAACCCCATGGACCATTTTTTTTTAATTTTTTGTTAGTTTTGTGATGGAAAATGTCCTTATGTTGGTTTTTCGTTGCAAAGTTAAGTAACGACCGTTAGTAGGACTAACTATGTAACGGACATCTAACATGAAGAACCGATTATGTAAATTCTATAACATCGTTAGTCCCTTAGGGACCTATTTTGCACCGAGAGGTAAATCTCAGGGACTGTTGTCGCATTTGAGTTGTTATTTAAATCTTAAAAAAAAAAAAAAAAAAAAAAAAGTTAACACCGTTAGTAGATAACGGCCGTTAACTAACGACCGTTAGTACTGTACATTCTACTGTACATAAGACCCTTAGCAAAAAAATGATTGCCCCTAGCAATCCTGCAGGCATAGTTTATGCTTACAATACAGTAGCTAATGCTTGTTTGTTGTGCCGCTAGCAGAAAATGGATTGCCTCATAGCAACATTGCTAAATGTATTTTAGAGTAATTTAGTCGCATTTAGTTTAAACTTTGAGACCTCGGGTCTGTTATAGCCTTTAATATTAAAGCATATGGGCCGCGCCGACATTGTATTCCTTTACTTTATTCGAATCCAAACACTCGTTTTCTCTCCAGATCCAAAAATCTGCATCTAAGGGTTAGGGTTCGTATTTTTATTTTACTTTTGCAATGGCGGATAGAAAAAAACGGATTAAGGTGTTTGATAGGAGAGTTGATTCACTTCTGCCAGGAGGATCTTATAAGAAAGTTGATTTTGAAAAGTTACAGAGGATGGTTGATTCAATTCTACCAAGAGGATCTGATAAGAAAGTTGATTTTGAAAAGTCACAGAGGATGGCTGATTCGGATGGCTGATTCACTTCTACCAAGAGGATTTGATAAGAAAGTTGACTTTGAAAAGTTACAGAGGATGGCTGATTCACTTCTACCAGGAAGATCTGATAAGAAAGTTGATTTTGAAAAGTTACAGAGAATGGCTTATTCACTTCTACCAAGAGGATCTGATAAGAAAGTTGATTTTGATAAGTTACAGGGGATGGCTGATTCACTTCTACCAGGAGAATCTGATAAGATAGTTGATTTTGAGGAGTATGAAAGGGCTTCCAATGCTCTATCAGTAAGCAGTGATGTTGACGAGGGCGAATTGGTTACTGACAGTGATGGCGGTTTAACTTTGTCACATTATAAGGTTAGTAATTACGAGATTGCATTGGCTATTTTGATGAAATTTCTATTCATTCATTTATTACCCAACAATTACGCTTTTGAAGTCATACTTTTGATAAATAAACTCATATTACAGATTTTTGCAACAAGGAAAAAGAGGAGGTCATTATTTAATTAGGTAATGTAACAATTCACAATTTTGATATCATTATTTAATTATTTAATTTTACTTAATATTTTTATTTTAAGTAAATTCACTTTTACGAATAACTAAATAGGTTATTCCGCATACAATGTTAAACGTACATTTAACTCAAACCGACACCTGACAATACTCAGTATATATATTTTTATTCATTTTAGTTCAATACAATCATATTTTAAATATCCCATTTTTACTTTTCCATTTTTAGTTAAACTTTACACATTTTGCGTTTTGCGCGGTTTCAATTTTTAAACATCAATTAATCACCCAACAAGCTCAAGGATCATCTAAAATATCAAAATAGGTTTTGTTGACAAGTTTTAACATTTTTGTAAGCTTTGTATTTTATTGTTACCCGGTTTTAAGTTTCGTGACTTAAGGACTTAACATTAGTAATTACCGGATCAAACTAGACCCTTTAAACCAAAAACTACCCAAAATAAACTAAATCTTACCCACTCACACCATAAAAACGCCCCCTCCTCCTTTATACACTTGTCTTGGTGACTCTTATTTAACTTGGACACTTGTCCCTTTGAGCATGTGTTTTCCAGTAACACTTAAACCAAAATACATTAACTCTTTCATTTTGACAAGAACAAGAAAAATACTCATCCTTCTTCATCCTCTCTTGTTACCAACGACCTAAAATCCTCACATACACCCCTTCAATCATAAATTTTACTTGTATCTTGGTCATAGATTGAAGATCTTGTAGTTCTAGCTTTGTCCCTTGGTTTATTTCACTCGAATCTCAATCAATCACATCCTTGTAAGAAACCACACAATATTTTTCCATTTCACTACTGATGTATATTTCATTATATGTATTTTTCATGTTTCATATAGTTATTGTATTAATTTATGCATTGCACATAGCTTAAAATGCTTAAAACTATCATTGGGACTAGAATTGCAAAGACGTTTTTGGACTAGGGACTGTTCTCATAGTTACTGCACTTAATCAATAGACTTTGAGGTTTAGGTAAAAATATAGGGTTGTACATCTATCTCTTAGCTTCGATTTTCCGGGTGAAGGGTCGCGTGGCGATACCTGATGATTTAATTAGGAAATAAACGGTAAAACTAGTCGGAAAATGCACACCAAATTTTAAACATGAAAAGCTCATAGATCTAGTCATTTATGAGACTCGGTCCAGTTTTATGAAATGGAGGTAACACTTTAACTTGAACGTAACCGAAAACCCCGCATAAAATAGAGTTACGAAACTCAACTTATCACAAAAATGGTGAGACTGTTTGGGACTGTCCCGGATCAGACCTAACCAATAAGGGTAAAATGACAATTTCACTTAGTCTATGCAATTTTAGAAGCAGTAAGACCTCCAAAACTAATTAGAATACTTAAAAATCTTTCCGGAAATATAAAATTTGAAGTATAACTCCTTACGGTTTAGGAGAAACGGGACTTTTAGTAATGAATATCCACTTTTTATCAAAACCCGCACGTAACCCAAAAATTATATAACTTATCCACATTTACTTAAAAATAGTCAAATATATTTTATAACATTTATAAAAATTATAAAAATATTAATAATAGTGATGTAACTATTTTAAACATAAAATTTAGTAAACTATAATGTTATTAACACATGATAACTTTTGCACTTACCCGAAGTGGTAGGACCCTCTTTCGAGAATAAACCCGATAACTCATCTTTGGAAAATTTGACCACATATCGACACAATTGGATACTTGAACTGTAGAAATAACATAAAAACCCGAACCTCGGACAACTTATAAATTAAGGCTCGTAACATTTTCACAACTTGTCAATTTTAGTCTCTGTCATTTTATAAACCTTAAAAACACTATGTACAATTGCATGATTGATATAATATGCTTACTTGCATTCATACTCTATTATTTTAAAACCTAAGATGCAACATATTATTTCTAGGTTGCTCGTAGGACATCTCGGTTTCCTCATTCCTCATTTACATCTTGCTATTTGATCTTTGGTGAGTTCATACCCCCACTTTAACTCTTTAAACTGCTTATAAACCCATTGGGGGAGATACATGCTATTTTACAATTTGGAAACAAGTGTTTTAAACTGTATGCTTATCAGAACATATTATTGCTAAAGTACCGATATTCCCAAAAGTAAGTCCCTAACTATATCATGAACCATTAATCACTTGTGTGTGAATGCGAATATTGTGAATAGGCCTATTGGGATTGACGAATCCCGTTTGTGTTGATCAGATAGATATCACAAACGCACTGTATTTGAATAATTAGGTAAAATGGCAAATTACCTTTCAGGGCATTGGTTCATTCTATGAACCTTCAGTCAGTTTGCGTGTTATGAGCTTAGTGCAATAATAATTGCTTTATGACTATTGTGGGTTACGCAATTATCTCTTAAACTTGAAATCTTGTGGTCTATTATTTAATTATAAACCTATGAATTTCACTCAACATTTGTGTTGACTTTTTAGCATGTTTTATCTCAGGTCTTAAGGTAATTGGCAAGCACAAAGTCCCATGGAGAATGTTTTGATGGCTTGCATAATATTACCATTCGATAAATCTTTATAAACTTTTATGTTTACATGTTATGCAAATTAAAACTATTTGGGACCGCTTGTAACTCTGATGTTTTATTATTATTGAATGATAAACTTTTAAAACGTCTCATTTAGAGTTGTTTTCTATGATTATGACTGTTGTACTATGAGTAGCACCCCAATGATATTACTTTCCGCTGCGATATTTTGGGGGTGTTACAGATTGGTACCAGAGCCATGGTTAAAGAGAACCAGGTCGCATTTTTTTAGACCTAGACTATAACCACTCCTTATATTTTAACTACTCCACTATGCATTGCCTTACACTCTCCATGCGATTACACTTTTCGAACACTTATGCACAATTTTATGCACCATTACTCTATTTATATATAAAGAATATTTATATTTACACTTGATTGACTTTTGATCACTATTTATTTATATAAAAGATTATTTATATAAACGTTTGATTGATTTTGATCTCTTATACTCGTTTTCAGAACTTCATGTCGAATCTTGCTTTTTCCCGATCATATATCTCCTATTACATTTTTTTAATCTATAAAACTTTTTTTTTCAAGACATTGTAATTAATTACAATGGTCTCATTCATTATTTTGACATTGTGAATGAAACAATGATCCCAATTAATTTCAAAACATTGCGAGCAATTTCATGATTCGCTAAAACATTTCATGATCTTTCATAACATCGTTTTACAAAAACCCGTTACGACAATAATTTTATGATCAACGTGTAATTTCTATCAATCAAAAAGACTTATTAATTCATAAATGTAATTTTTCTTGGAAAAAATGAAATGAGCAATTTATGGTGTGTAATTTAATGAGTTTGTATATTTTTACAAAGGGCCGTTTGATTTGTAGATGGGATTTTGATTTGGATTTGATATAAGAGAGAAAATATATATTTAAAATATTAAATAATTGTTTAATGAGTTAATATATAAATTTATTTTTAATATTAATATTTTTAAGTTTAAGTTTGAAGAAAACCCACACTCTTGGTAGGCGCTTATACAAAGTAACATATTTTGGACTCAATCTCAAATTTGAGTCCCACATTTACATATCAAACAACATTTTTCATCATCAACCCCAAATCCAAATCCAAATCCCATCAACTAAACGGCCCTCGGTTTCATAAGGTTATTTGTGGCTAGAAAATGAAGAATTAGCGAAAGAGATGAAGGACAATTTAGTTTTTTTCTCTTTGATTTTCAACATAAGCCTTCATGTTTTATAAGATAAAATCGATCTAGTGTTTTCTCGGCTTGTAGCTATCGATTGCCAGCAAAAAAAAAACCAAAAACCGATGAGTGAGGTTTTTGAAGTGTTGTCGTTTCCTTTCACCTTTTCGTTTTAGTTCCCGTTCATCTTTTTATCATGATATATTTTTTTTTTCTCTTCCACAAAAGTAACAAAAACAACCATTTTTGAGGTGTTTTGTTAAGATGGGTTTACTGGTCACGTGTTAGACCGAATGTAATAGTACATCTACCATCATCACTTCACATTCAATCTCTTCACAAATCTATAACCAACTCCGTATACTAATAAAGAACCTCTAAAATAAGGCCTTAACATGTGCTTGGAGAGGTGTAACGGGGAAGACGCGTTGTGGTGGAGGATAACGTGCGGTCACCGCCTCCATTACAGGCATCCTACGGTGTCATAATTAAGCTCACATATTTTTATATTTCAAAAATATATTTAATAGATATTAGTTTACTTTTTCGTTGCTACAAAATAATCGCTTCAAGAAGAACACAATTAATATTTATCTTTCTTTTTTCTTTTTCCATAATAAGAGTTTTACACTTAATTAATTAATTTAATATTTTCTTTAAAATTTGTAATAACAATGTCAAATAAGAATACTATAGTAATTTCGATCAAGTTTTCTTATTTATACTTAGGGGGTGCTTAGTTGGGGGTCAAGGGGGTGGGTAATGGCAAAGGTAATCATTAATAATGCTTGGCACACCCTAAGGAATATAATGATTACCCGGTAATGGGTAATGGACCATTATAAAGTAAATTGGGGGGTAAGGTATTGATTACCCATCATCACCCATTCCTTTGCATTCCTTTTCCTTTTGCATTCCCCTAATTTGAACCAAGCGGGCCCTTAGTAGTGAAAACTTAGCTTGGACAATTTAATCATTGACTAAGATGTATTTAGTGGGCATCAATTAGCAAATTAAACACGGTTACTGAAATACCTATTTTCTTTGGAAATTTGCAAAAAATTATTTTTTGCAAGATTTTTAGTTATCTCTTTTTTTTTATACTTTTAGGCACACTTTTAGACCGTATAGTAGCGACAACTTTTGTTGGACTACAAGTGTATTCTAGATCGTACGTTGCAGTGGGCTTAAAAATACCTCAGTTTTATCGTTTATGGATTTAATTTTCTGGAAGAACAAATTTATTGTTTATGGATCTAAGTTTTTTGAAGAAACAGATTTATATAACAAATTTCTTATTGACTATTTTAATCGTCAACGTTTTATTACATGTACCAATTCTATTATATGGCAAAAGATTATGATTTCAAAATTTACATGTTCGTGGTTTATCAGATTATTTGAGCCTAAATTTAATATGTAAACTTCTGAGTTACTTAATCATGAAAATATGATATTTATATCTACAAAAGACAATTCATAACCAAAACATGTAATATTTACTTAGCATAAACTACTAAATATATTAATGCGATGATATTTTTAGTACTGATTAAGTACATAAACCTCAGATGTTACTGAAGTTTCCAAAAAATTTGAAAAAAGTTACTCAACTTCTTTTTTGTTGAATTAGGTTACTATAGTTTCCCAAAATTTGAACCAAGTTACTATAGTTTTCCCAAAATTTGAACCAAGTTACTATAGTTTCTAAAAAATTTGAATTAAGTCACTTTGTCTTATTCGAAAATCACTTTGTCTTATTCGAACTGCAAACTTTAGTAACCTAATTCAACAAAAAAAAAGTTGAGTAACTTTTTTCAAATTTTTTGGAAACTTCAGTAACATTTGTATATATTAACCCGATGATATTTTTAGTACAGATTAAGTAATTAAACCTCAAAAGTATTTATGAAAACTAAAGTTTCTAATTATAATTTTCTGTTTTTCATCCTTTTTATTTATTCTTGAACTATATACAAATGTAAAGTATATATGTATATTTTTATAAAATATTACATTGTCAACTTTGTTTGTATAGATAATAGATGCCTACTGTTATTTATATATATGTCCTATCATGACGAGAAATGATATAACATATAAACGAAACTTTCATGAATCTACAAACTTACACGATTCCAACTTCCCTAGTATACTTTCCTACGACAGCTAGTTTCACCAATCCGTTAATTCAATTGACGATACATTACTATCTTGTTCGATTTAAAATGGAAAATGATCCAGACATGCGATGTGACATGAGGTATAGATGCATAATTATGATATTTCAGGTTTGGAAGAAGTCTACCTCAAAGCAAATATGATAGCGATTCTAGAAAAGTACTACGCAATAGCATGGTATTATTTAGAGAATTTGAATTAACGCCATGTGTTTATGAAACATTATTAGTGCGAATAATTTGATGATCACAATTCATATACAAAATAAAAGTTGATTTCTACAATTATATATGATGTCACAAGAGAAACATATATAAAGTCACAAAAACGTGAAGTCACTACGGTTTGAGACCGAACTGTGTTCTAAATTAAACTGGTAATCCATTTCGGATTCTATTATTATTCATAAGTTTTGGTTAGGCTTGACCCGTTCCTCTTCAGTTTTGTCTCTATTAATTAACACCCTCAAAAATATATAAGAGAAGGTCAAATGAAATAAATCATTGGACGAGAAATGTTTTGATATTCGAATATAGCTAGATCGATTCTCTAGATATTTTAGTAATAAAGATTCCAAAGGAGTACGATGCACAATAATAATATATCGACATGCACCGATATTATTAGAAGCCTCACAAAGAGCTTATGCATAGATAACAAAAGCATCCCATACAAATCACTCTCCAACGACACTGGCCAAGTGGTCAGAATGTCTAATAGGAGAACTGAAAATCCTCATGCAATATTCATACCATTCCCACTTCAAGGTCACCTTACCCCTTCAGTTCTTCTAGCAAAAAAACTAGCATCAAAAGGGTTCACCGTCACCTTTGTAAATACCGAATCAATCCATCATAGCATCACTAAATCCTCATCACAATCCACTCATGATGTGTTTGCGGATGCACGTAAATCTGGTCTTGATATAAGGTATGCCACTGTGAGTGATGGTCTTCCAGTGAGCATTGATAGGTCCTTGAATCATGACCAATACATGGAGAGTATGTTGCACGTATTACCGGCTCATGTGGATGAACTTGTTGGGAATTTGGTGAAATCTGATCCATCCATCAGTTGTTTGATTGCGGATACCTTCCATGTGTGGCCATTAATAATTGCAAAGAAGTATAAGTTGGTTAATATTTCATTTTGGACCGAACCAGCTTTGATTTTGACACTGTATTATCATTTAGATTTGCTCAAGAAAAATGGCCACTATATATGATCCACTTGGTACGTATGGATGCTACTATATATTTTACTATACTGTAACTCAAGCTTATACAGTACTACTTTTTAATTAGGGCAAATGACACAAAAAGGTATCAAAGTTAAGGTTCATTTTCAATTAAGGTATTCTGCTTTTTTTCTTGCATAAAAAGGTTGCCAACTTTTATTTTTAGCGGATTTGGGTTTTTTTGCTAACTTTCCGTTAACAACTAACCCAAATTTTCGTTAAGTATACAATGAATGTTTTACAAAATATGAAGGGCCAAAGTTGATTTTTTTTTTTTTTTTTCCTTTTATAAAAGTTTTCTTCCCCGATTCAAGAACAAGAACAAGAACCATGGTGTTATTCAAGAACAAGAACAAGAACCATGGTGACAACACCAGATTCAAGAACAAGAACCACCACATTCATATCAACACCAGATTCAAGAACAAGAACCATTGTGACAACACCACCACTTCCTAAACATTAACAACATGATTCTGATCAATTAACAACAAAATGATTCAAAATTTCTATTATTATTATTTGGAAGAAAGCATTTAAATGAGAAAGTATATAACCAAATAACCAATGTTCTTTTCATCAAGATATACAATTACAAAAATCATATCTGGAAACCACAAGGTTTCTGCTACAACACAAATTCCAGATCCACAAATTCCATCCTTTTAATCTTCAAAACACAACACTCATTTGAAACTTTAACCAAAACCCTTGGATGATTAGTTGCAAACTATCATCTTCATCTTTTCCGGTCAACCAACTGCAACAACTCCACAAATTCCACTACTAGCATGAATCGACCCATCAACCAACTGCAACAAAAACTCATTCTCAATCTCGTCCTTCAACCCCCCATCCACACCCTTCCACCCTCTAAACACAATCTCCCTATACGCCTCCAACATCGACTTCCTCCCAAATCCTCAATACTCTCGTCCTCAAAGTCAAACAACGCAAACACCTCTCTCATCCCATACACACTCTTCACATCCACTTTTTTCTTCATAGTCAACGCTTTGGACAATAAAAAAGGCAACATTTGCGAAATCAACCAGTCTTTACCTACTAAATCCCTCCTCCAATAAACCGACAATAAACCGGCCTCATTTTCAAACAATACTAAATTATCATGTAATACTTGCACACTAAGCAAAACATCATTAATCTTTGATCCAAACACATTTTCAGGATGAGTGACACACATTAATGCCACGTAAGCATAGATCTGTAGATTCTCAACTAATCCGGTTTTTGGGTTGTCGTTTTTCTGGTCTGGAACGGTGTCGTCTTTGCGATTGGATTTGCAGGCACGTTTAGTGGGCGGCGTGGATGGCGGGGAGTTTACTCAGTTTGTGTCTTTGCGATTGGATTTATTTTCTCCAAGAACATCCATGTGAAATAAACAAGAATTAAAAGAGGAGAAAACTGAGATTGTGTTTTTCTTGTTTTTGTTTCGAGTGGAATATGATTTTTGTGTGTGTTTAACTTTTGTGTTTTGTTGTAGATCTGTGTTGTAGGTGATGATAGTGTTGAGTTAGTTGTTATACTTAACGAAAATCTGGGAAGAAAACTTTTATAAAAGAAAAAAAAATCAACTTTGGCCCTTCATATTTTGTAAAACATTCATTGTATACTTAACGAAAATTTGGGTTAGTTGTTAACGGAAAGTTAGCAAAAAACCCAAATCTGCTAAAAAAAAAAAGTTGGCAACATTTTTATGCAAGAAAAAAAGCAGAATACCTTAATTGGAAATGGACCCTAACTTTGATACCTTTTTGTGCCATTTGCCCTTTTAATTACTAACGATGTATATTGTATTTATGATTGGCAGACAAGTGTGACAAGGTCATAGATTATATACCCGGGGTTGAATCAATCAAACCAACAGATATGATGTCATATCTCCAAGCCACTAATACGAATACTGTGACCCATCACATCATACACAAGGCATTGTTTCAAGATGCAAGGAATGCCGATTTCGTAGTATGTAACACAGCGCAAGAGCTTGAACCTCACACAATATCCGCATTTAATGAAATGCAACATTTTTATGCGGTTGGTCCTATTTTTTCTAACGAGTTTACACAAAAACTTGTGTCCACAAGCTTATGGTCCGAGTTAGATATATTGTACCGGTTGGCTTGATAAGAAACCTCCAAATTCGGTCTTGTATGTGTCATTTGGAAGCTATGCTCACATTAGCAAACATGAACTCCAAGAGATAGCCTTTGGTCTTTTGCAAAGTGGAGTTAGTTTTGTTTGGGCGCTTCGCCCTGATATCGTGAGTTCTGATGATACTAATGCTTTACCTCTTAGGTTTGAAGATGATGTTAAAGATAGAGGCACTACAACAAAATGTATGACGGGCGAGGACACGTTTGGGATCACAAAATGCTTCACAGGGTGAGTCTCGAGGTACCGGGGAGGGGAGTGGGGGTAGTGGGGGGAGTGGGGAGACTGGGGAGTAGCGTATGGCTTGTTTGGGTCTGATAGGTCGGTTTATATTTGTTTTGGGGTTATGGACAAAGTTGTGTAGATTTACATGGATTATTATGTGTTTATGTAGTTTATGTATTAGGATTCCCGCTAAATTATTTCCTGCGAATAGTTTTGGACCATTTTGCGGATAGCTAGCTTATGTAAAGTTTTGTAGATGATCATGTGATCACGGTTTTTGAACCGTTTTTGGCGAATTTGGATACATATGCATTATTATGTTAACTTAGCGAATTTGAATATGTATGATATTATGTTTAGCGAATTTGTGATGCGAGTCTTTTGTGGTGTTATAGCATTTGGATATATATACAGGTTGTGATGTTGTAGATTTTTTCGGGAAAAGTTCCGAAAAAAAATATGGAAATAACCCATTTTGCAGCAATATGCTGCAAAATAGGTCAGAGGCTTTTGGCGGGGACTTGAACCAGTTTTATCTGGTTAAGCCTTTTGGCGGGGACATGTCCCTGCCAAAAGAATTCAATGCAACAGTGGATTACTCTTTTTGGCGGGAACATGTCCTCGCCAAAAGAATTTACTGCAACAGTGGATGGTTCTTTTGGCGGGGACACGTCCTCGCCAAAAGACCTAATTAATTATCATAATCCCTTAATTAAGTGACTTTCTGGTTAATTAAGGGACTTTTTAGTGGGGACATGTCCCCGCCAAAAGTAATGCCACGCTGGACCAAGTTTGACCAGCTCAAAGGCTGTGGGACCCACATGCCCCCGGTAAAAGGTAACATTTGTCCCCGCCAAAAGTATCAGTGGCGGGCTGTTAGCGGGGACCTTTCGGCGGGGACATGTCCCCGCTGAAAGTTATTGGCGGGGACATGTCCCCGCCGAAAGGGTCTAAATGTCCCCTCGAAAAGCATCGAATGTTATAGTGAGGGTTGATTATTCCTTGGTGTAACCAAAAGACTGTTATTTCACACCCGTCAATAGGAGGGTTTCTAACACATTGTGGATGGAACTCGATTTTGGAAAGTATATGGTGTGGAGTACCCTTAGTTTGTTTTCCTCTTTTAACTGATCAGTTCACTAATAGGAAACTAGTTGTTGATGATTGGAAAATTGGGATTAATTTGTGTGATGGGAATTTGGTTGTAAGAGAGGAAGTCACAAAGAAAGTTATGTTAGAATTTAATAAACATGACAATCATATATTTATTCTAATAACAATCAAACACGTATGCGAAAGCGTAGGATCGTATTTAACATATAAAAGATTAACCGAAAATTAAAGACACGTACCTTTGATTCTAGCAAGAACAAGAATCATTACTTCAAATCTTCTTCTTTAATTATCAAAGTGGATTAGCGAGATACCCCTTACCGTTTTGTATCTCAATCCAAGATGTATAAATTATAGTGAGTTTATACCACGATCTTATACACACGTACAATAACCGAATCAATATGATTGCTAGATCTTTAAACACAATTGAAACCAAACACTTTTGTTTTGTAAAAAGCTTTCATCGATCAACCCAAGGGGTTGTTTGGTCGATCAGTTATGGACAATGAAAGAAGAAGAGAACAAAGATATAGGGTTATAGCAAGTGCAAGAGTATTGAATGAATAACCTAGCCTTTGTATTTATAGAGTTGGAAAACTTAGAGCACAAGTTGGCATTGGATTGGGCTTAGTAAACCCAATGCCGATCGGATCCTTCATCCCAAAGGGATTTCAGAATCTTCTTGTCCCACTAATTCCATCTATAGTCCTTCCTTTATTCTCTAACGGTCGTTAGTCAATTTCCGTTAATTACTTAACGTCCGTTAGTCGTTATTTTGTGTTTAAATAATTAAATATATAACGGTTTATATATATTAATTATTGTACATTAATTCTTCATACGTAATGTGTGCAATCCCGTGGTCCCGAGTTTGATTCTAGTCATACACGTTTAATATTTTTCCATAAACTTAACACCTCCCACTTGGACATCTATTAATAGTGTAATGACATTGGTTAGCGTCTAGCAATACACCAATGCCCCTAGTACAACAGAGGTGGTGGTCTCCTGAAAAAACCATTCGATGATTCATCATCATACTTATTCTTTTGTTTCTAAAACTACATTAATAAAGATATGGATCTCAGTCATTCTTTATTAACCATTCTGTTTCTCGTTGTTTCTGATTGAGCAAGATTACCAAATCTTCTGAACATATTCAGAGGAGATATTGGGTGCGTGATTGTAAGTTAAAATAGTCACAAGTCAAACCTCTCACGAAGAAAAGTCAACTTGCAACAATTAACGCAAAATCGATTATAATTAACCGGATAAGTGATTACCCGGGTCGTAGTCCCAACGAGGCGTGAAATTGAGGATATCGTTTTCGGTTTGGTATTAAAATGCTTGAAATAACGATGTACACTTTGGTTTCTAATATCTAATAAAACAAAAATCAATAAACACGAAAATTTAAAAGGAAACCTAAAAATACGTAAAACCCGGGCTGATCCCGAGCTATAAAAGTGAAATCTAAGGAATACTAACCCTAGGTATGAAATTGTATTTTTCCTAAGTCCTAATTAGCAAAATAAAATTTAAAAAAAAAGAATTATATTTTTTTGATTAATATTTAATTAAATACGAATTAAAAACTATTTTAAACTAATTAAATGATTAAAAATAGTAAAACTTGAAAAATAAATCTGAATCTTTTTCTAAAAATACTTTAAAGTAAAACAAAGCTGGGAAAAATAATAATGGGGTGCCAGCTTATCCAGATAAGCTGGAATAAGCTGAATAAAGGAAGTAAGCTAAAAGAGGAAAAAGATGTTAAAAGAATTGATGGTGCAAAGGATTTCAGAAAAATCCCAAGGGTGCTGATGGTAGTGGGTGTTGTGTTTGAGGCTTTAAAAGGTTGAGTTGGGTTGAGGTCAGGGGTTCGACCCTTGACTTCCCCAATTCCCTTTTTGTTTTATTTTTAAGATTTTCTTTTTTGGAATTTGTAAATAAGCCGAAACAATGAAACTTTTGAAAAGAAAATATTTTTAGATCTCAGCAAATAAGCCAGAAAGAGCTTATTAGGGACTGACTGCTATTTGGACTGAAATTGAATAAAGCTATAGAAAAGCTCACACAAGCTTTTGCAAGCTTGTGTGTGTACAGAAAATGGATACTTAACATTAAAAGCTAATCTAAATGCAAGAAAAAAACAAGATAAGCAGGTCTAAATAAGCAGAAAAGCTCAGGAACTCAAATAAGCAAATATTCTAATTGCTTCTAATCAAACAGCCCTAAAGGGGCATAAACAAGCTGATGCACAAGCTGCTATTCTAAAAGCTAAAGCATGAGAACCAAAAATAATTGAAGCCAACCCACCAAAGAGCTTATTTTCCAATTTGGAGAACCTATGAACTTAAATTGAGCTTATAAGGGAGCTGATAAAGAAGGGTAATCAGCACTTGGACTGATGGTCTGCTAATATACCCTTAGTACAGGGCAAAAAGGGCCTTTTTAAAGCCCTTAAAAAGCTGTAAAAGAAAATTTTTAAAAATCTAAAAAATTTGGGAACAACTAGATAAGCAAGCCAAGATTAACTATGTTGAATTTCAGCTTAAAACATCTTATCATGAGCAAACTAAAAATCAACAATTGAGGCTGCAAAAATGGAAAAATCAAAAACTAAGGTCTGCTATGGTGTGGACTGTTTTGAACATTTTAAGGCAAAATAATGATTAAGCTAGGACTACCTATCAACTTAGCCTATAATTGCATCAAATCAGACAATAAGCAAAGAGAAAAGCAATAAATTCAAAAATAAGCACTTGAACAGTGCCGTTGACTTTCTTTGACTATGGAATTAAAATGGAAACTTAAATTTCATAAACTAATATTTAAATTACAATGCTGAAAACTAAAAAAAACATAAAGAACAATAAGCTTTAAAATTAAAAATTACCTAGAAATAAGCTAAAAACTACCTACCTATCTACTGTAGCAAACTTAACTATATATACTAAGTAAGCTAGGGTTTTCTTCTACTGAGCTTGTGCTTTTCTTGTGAGTGGAATCCCTTGTGCTTCTTTAGCTTCAATCTCAGCCCTTCGATTAGCTTGGTGCCCGCATAAAACAATCTTGGCCGTTTAACCTTTCTTTGTCCTCGGATTGATGAGGTGGAAGGGGAAACACAACCATGTAGGTTCTTTTTGGACTGGGGTGAGGGTGAAAGTGATGGGGAAGAGGTTATCAGAGGTTTAGGGTGATTAGGCGGGAAGCTGGGTTAAGATGATGATGAACAGTGCTTAAATGTGGGGTTTGACCATTCTCTGATTAATGTTTGACCCGTGTATTTAACTAAGGGATGGATTTGGGCTTTTGGTGAAATGGGCTTAAGGGATAGTTGGGTTTATTATTTCTTTGGATCCGGTTGTCTTTAGTTGGTTAGGATAAAAAGGGTAAAATTAAATAAAGGGACCAAGTGTAAAATGTGAAAACTTCAAGGACCAAACTTGCCAATTTTGTAAAGTTAATCAAGGGACCAATTTTGCCAAGTAGAAATAATCCAAGGGCTGTTTTGGGATTTTTTGAGCTCGAATTAAATCCGCATGAAAAATGTATTTCCCGGCTTCGGCTTTCAGCTCTTTTCCTTTCCAAGCTCGGTTTTGTCCATGTTTGCCCCGTTTTCAATCTTTTTGTACCTGAAACACATAAAACACAATCCAAGGATATTTGTGACAATATTTAGTCTATTTGGGTGTTTTTGGTCATTTTTGTGGGGGTTTTCGGGTATAAAATGATGAGTAAAAGGCCACTCATCAATCCCCCACACTAATCAATTGCTAGTCCCTAGCAATCCGATCCTATAAAGTAATGAAAGGATAAAAAGAGTATCAAGGTTACCAAAAATATCCCGTTTTGACTTTATTATAAAATGAGAACAAACGTAAATAATATGCTTGATTTTCAAAAATGGCATCATGGAACGGGAGTCACACTAAGTAGGTGATTCCGGGGAATTGTACTCGTCATCCTCTTTTTTATACTTCCCAACTAAGTCTAAAACCCTCGTGCAAACGTTTTTGTAAAATGCTAACACTACTTATGGAAGTTAATTGTGTATTACTCCATGTTCCCAAATTCCTATTTTCCTCTATTTATTTTATTTTTGTTGAGAAATGAATTTCTTCAAATTCTCGTTTCGATAATTTTTAGTCCGATAAAGATACCTAGTTTAGATGCTAACTAGTTTCTAATCTTCCTCCGAAAACCGTTGCCATAAAAATGAGGTCCACATCAAGGTGATTTAAAATGGGGCTTATTATTCTTTTTTTTTTTTTTTTTTTTTTTTTTTTTAACAACTTAACTTCTTATTGTACTATAAATTACGGAGCTTCACGGGGAAATTCCAAGACCTTATACCTTAGGAATAAAGGATCCAAGGGCCGTTACAACGGAGAGTTCCAAGACTTTAGACATTCCGGAAATGAGGTTCCAAGGGTGTTAGACCAAGACCTTACACCTTCCTGAATAAAGATCCAAGGGCCGTTATAAGAGGGTAGCCAAGACCTAAACGCCTTTTGGAAATAAGGATCCAAGGACCGATCTCGAACCGTAGCTTATAGCACATAAATTTAAGATTTATTTATTTTTGCTTGATTTTAGTGCCACCACTCCAAATCTCGTGTACCATAAACTAAACGGAACTTTACGGATAATTCCAAGACTCTAGACATTCATGAAATGAGGATCCAAGGTCGTTAGACCAAGACCTCACACATCCTGAATTAGAGATCCAAGGGCCGCTTTATGAACCGCCGCTTATGTTACACGACACTTGCAGTAACCTTGATGTGTACCCAACTTTTATAAGCAAGAATTTTCTTAAGAAGACAAAAACTAATCATCACCAAAACCAAACACCCTTAATTATTCCTAGATTACTAGTATTGGGTGAAATAAGCTTATGGGAACAAAAAGCCACAAATAACTTCGATGAGCTCTAAAGAGAACCAACTACTCCAAGTTTAGCATTTTCATTTGCACAATTCGTAAAAACTTAGCCTAAAAGTTAAGGGTAGCAGCCAAATCAACACTTTGGCAGAGTCGGGATTCCCTTGTTCTAGCCTAATCAAGTCTAAACTTCCACTAATACCGAAGTATTAATGTATAGCAAATTATTTTTATTGTGCAAAGCACTTCTTTTTCATGAAAAATACGATAAAAGTTTTAAAATTTTGGTCAAAACGGGGGTGCTAGGGGACTAGTAGGTACAAAATGTGAAAAAATTTTAAAATTTGGTCAAATGAGAATCCCCCCCCCCCCCCCCACACTTAGAATTGAATATTGCCCTCAATATTCAAAGTACCGGCTATTATGCCGACACTATAAAACGTAAAAGGGTACGACTACTATCTAAGTGTGGAAACGAAATCTTTTTCACAAAAAAAAGATTAATAAGATATCCCTGGATAAACATAAACATAAAGATCGGATATTGGGCGGCTGGATTGAAAACAGGCGCATCAATCATCACGATCTACCGGAATCCTGAAAACAAAGGTAAACACACAACAACAAAGCAACAAGTAGAGGAATTCCCCCACACTTAAGGGTAGCAGCCAAATCAACACTTTGGCAGAGTCGGGATTCCCTTGTTCTAGCCTAATCAAGTCTAAACTTCCACTAATACCAAAGTATTAATGTATAGCAAATTATTTTTATTGTACAAAACACTTCTTTTTCATGAAAAATACGATAAAAGTTTTAAATTTTTGGTCAAAACGGGGGTGCTAGGGGACTAGTAGGTACAAAATGTGAATTTAATTTAAAATTTGGTCAAATGAGAATTCCCCCCCCCCCCACACACACTTAGAATTGAATATTGCCCTCAATATTCAAAGTACCGGCTATTATGCCGACACTATAGAACGTAAAAGGGTAAGACTACTATCTAAGTGTGGAAACGAAATCTTTTTCACAAAAAAAAAGATTAATAAGATATCCCTGGATAAACATAAACATAAAGATCGGATATTGGGCGGCTGGATTGAAAACAGGCGCATCAATCATCACGATCTACGGGAATCCTGAAAACAAAGGTAAACACACAACAACAAAGCAACAAGTAGAGGAATTCCCCCACACTTAGTGTTAGAAAATAGAAAGAAGATAGAATGATAAGCATGGGTTGCCACCCACGAAGCGCTTGTTTTTGATCGAGTCGTATAGCTTGACTCACCCCGAATTCAATTGTTCTTGGGGGAGCATGTGGAAGAGAAAATCTCTATCGGACTTTCATTCAAAATGTTTGGATAAACATTGAAGTGCTTGAAAGTTCCACTCCGATGAGATACACCCGGCTCAAAAGAATGATAAGTGGGGATGCCAGGGTCAAAAATGGTGTCTTTACTCCCGTACGAGTGAAGGAAAGGACAAGTCACCTTATAGGTGAAGAAAGGTAGAAAAACTCGAACGACATATGTGAAGTCAATATAAGGGCGATCCTCAAAGGGAAATGTCACATATGTCGGAGAAAGAATAGCCTTTTGAATCATAGGATTAAGAATTGAGGTCATATCATCAAGTTTAGAAGTAGTAGAATCCTTGACCTCATCGTTCTCTAACACTTCATCAAAAAGAGGATTTACGTTGCTAGAAAAGCACTCATCATCAAATTCAAAAAGAGAGTTCGAATAGACTTTGAGACTTTCATTTGAAACGTCCTCATCAGAAAGTGATTCGTCATCACTAGAGGAAAAATCATCTTCGAGATTGAAAAGAGGGTTAGAAAGCGTCCCGAAAAAATCATCAGTAGTGTCAAGAGGATGATCACTACGAAAAGAACCATCACTTTCATTGTCGGAATTATCCTCAGACTCACTTGGGATTGGGAAAAGGTTCTCAGCACAAGACTTTATGAATTCGTCCGATCCCTTTTCAGGAATAGTGCTAAGGTGCTCATCCCCCATAATGAGAGAGTCCTCGGAGTCCAAAGTAGGTGATATGGATGTGGTTGCAATAGACTGAGGGAGTTGAAAAATGGTATTATTCATAAGAATAGCACTCTCCTCGTAGTCCTCATCTTCGTCATCGAGCATGGCAGCCTTATTAAACAAGAAACGCTTTTGTGCTGCTCGTTCTATGGCGAGTAAATCTTCCATAGATTTACCATGACGATCTTCTTGGGTATGTTTAATAGCCAAATCATTAAGTCTATTCCTTACATCTTGCATTTCTTGGGCTATTGTTTTAAGATCCAAATCCGTAAGTTTATCCCTAACATCTTGAATTTCTTGGAATAATTCTTGAGGAAATGGCTGAGGTTGTGTTTGAATCTTTTGAAAATAGTCATAATTGTTACAAGGGCCATGCTCATAGACAAGCGGGTTCCTTGTTTGACAATCGGAGCTATTGTAACACCCCAACCCGACAAGGGTAAAGGTATCACATCACGGTGACAAATCAGAGCATACATAATACACAGCGGAAGCCATAAACCAAAATCAAAAAGAAAGTCAAGCCAACACGGCTTAAACCAAATTACATGAGTTCAAAGGATAAAGATAAACCAATGGAATAAACAAAAGAAACAGAATCCCGAAACAAATGTCATAATATAAGGGTGGTCATCTAAGGTAAAAGCTCCAACCAAAAGCTCTAATCTCTCAATCCCAAAGCAGAAATCCCCAGCTCCTAGCTTAGATACCTGCCGCACACGAAAAGAAAAACGTGCGGCTGAGCTTAAAAAGCTCAGTGAACAGATACATATAACAAAGCAAAGATAACGAAGTACGAAACATGGCAAAGTTAAATGATAACGAAACAGATATAATATATGGTGCAATGGAAAGTATCATAAGGTACAGTCAATAAAAGGGAAAGAATAATATAGGATAGTAATCCACCACGAGCCCAGAAACATATCAGATCATATCATATACAGTAACCATAGAGGAGCGACCTCTCAGAAATGTGAAGGGCATGTATAGCACACAGTACCAATCACCAGACAAATCATATCATATCATATACAGATAATTCCACTAAACAGAACAGATCTAGGATGCATCCATACGCCCCTACCCAATCACATGCAGACCAAATCAAAGGGACGGTGTAACCAAATCACTAGGGCTACACACTAGTCATGCCAGTGGTGCATCACAGACACGGCCATGTTACCTTCATGGCTAGGGTCACAAATTTTGGCTCGGGTATCAAACTAAGAGTCAGATATCATATCAAATCAAAGTGTCATAATCAAAGGTTCATAACAGATGGTCCATAACAGAGGGTTCATAACAGATATATCAGATGAAATGCCAAGGATCCAAATCAGAGTTTAACAGATCAAAGTATACAAAGCAACGAATCATATCAAAGGTTCACAACAAAAAGGGAACATAGCAATGGCTTGGGAAACTTAAACGAATCAGAAATCAGAAATCATATCGATGAGATAGGACACCCTTACTGAAAAAGGGCAGAGTATCTGTACCTTATTCAAATGCAAGCACAAAGAACAAAAGCAGAAAGCACTGAGACAGATCAGGACCTCTCCCTCTTTACACCTAAGGAGAAGAAGAACACAGAATCACCAGAGGGTTCAAGTTCAGATTACCATCTTTAGTTCATCTTTCCATTTTTAGAAGGTTTCCTTATTTAGAATGTTTTAACAGGGTTCCAATATTCTCATTGATATTCACAAATTATCCAGAGTTTCCTTTTTAGTTTTTAGATTCCCCAAGTTACTCTTTTAGTCCTTTAGGTTTCATAATTTACACTTTATATCCCTTTACTTATCAAAGTTACGAAATGAAACCCTAGATTCACATAGTTTACATTTTAACCCTTCTCATTAGTTTATTAACACATCAATCATTTTATTTTCCAAGATTATAGATTTTACCCTCAAATTAACGTATTATACGAATTATACCTGCAAGTTTCATGATTTACAATTTATAACCCTTAGTTTAGTAAAATAACAATTTACAACCTTTTACCTGTCTTGACAGATTTTAAGTATCATCTGGACCCGTTTTACATAATTTATAAACCATATTAAACCTTCGAAATAAAATCTATAAAAATTCACAGACGTTCCCCAGGGTCTTAAGTATTTTATGTAATTTTTCCAGATTTTATTAAGTTGTATAGGTACGAATTAAAAATCCTTTTCCCCAACCTGTTCCAGAACCCGATTAAATAAAAACACCCGATCACTTTTCATCTGCTTACCCAGTCTAGAAAATTTATAAAATTCTACAAAAATTCCAGTAATTAGCTAACATGTGTTATATTACTCAGTTCAAAGGAAATGTCCTAATTCGTTATGGTTTTAAAATGATAAATGAAAAACCCGGACTGTTTTCCCAGACTTCACAAATCCGATCAGACATGTGATTTCCCAAAAATCAAAAAGTAGCCTTCTAGGCCTCTAAAAATTACAAACTAAATTTCTCCAGGTAGCCACTTCATAGTACTACATTCTAGACTCAAGAGTTTCCCAAAAACACTTCGTTAACAATTATTTATAGGCATTCAAAGTCGAATATTTTTCTGGGTCAGAAACAGTTTCATTCTAACGTGTATATACTTAGGGTTTTCGCCATTCCAATCACTAGTTCTTTACTCCAAACGATTTTAGGTGAGTCCATAACACATATAGGTCGACTTATAACAGATTTACACACATTCACAACGAATTATTCACCATACAAAATCAGCCCGATTTATAAACATGATTTTTAGGGTTTGTTAGTTTATGATTTTATGTGTTATTTTATGTACTATTTCGACTAGAACAAAATACAAAAACAAGGATTGAGCAAGGACGATACAATACCCTCGTAGATCAACCAAAGAACACAAACACAAGATCAAATACCACACGAAAACTCTTCTTTTCCTCCTTCTGTTTGGGCGGCGCACAGCAGCAGTCCACGAAAAAAAAAAAAAAAAAAAAAAAAAAAAAAACATGGTTTTGGGTTAGTTTTTGATTCACAAACTTTGAATGGATCTTTGTTATGATTATAGGTTACCTTGTTGATGATGAAACACGAATTAGAAACGAGATTCAAGCCTCCTTGGTGGTGTTTTTGGATCGACACAGCAGCAAGAAAAGGAAACAGCCGAAACTTTTTGGTGTAGGGGTTTTTAGGGTTTTCTTGAATGAGTTTTGATGTTCGGTTATATTTTGGAGAGTAAAAGGGATTTGCCTAACTTATAGAAAGGTTGGGCCGAAAATTTGGAGGGGAAAGAGCATGGATCGGCCAAAAGAAGACTCAATCAAATCACAAATCAATTTGTACACTTTCCTTATGTATTTTGTTACTTATCTACATTTATTTACTTTTAAAATACAAATACATAAATACTTATGGTTTTTGGCTCAAATGGACATAGGTAATGTGTTAGAATAATTTTAGTGGCTTGTACAAATTTTATATGATGCCTCATAATTATTTTATATCATACATGGTTCACTTTCCTAGGTTTTGTAATTTATTTGTGAGTTATATAAGCTTTAATTAAATTTTTCAAATTATGAGGGCATTTTGGTCTTTTACACTTTTCAGATTTTAGGGTTTTACAGCTATAGTGAGGACCTCCACAGTACTCACAACAATAATATTGTTGTGATTGATTCAGTGACGTATATGGATATTGGTCATAACCAAAATTTTGATCGTTACACGAAACCTGCTCATAGACAAGCATATTACTTGTTTGACAATCAAAACTTTGGTGAGGACCTCCACAATACTCACAAAGATCATTTGGCACATTTTGAAATGATGTATCATTGAAGTTTTGATAGCACGGTTCTTGCCAAAATGAATTTTGAGGAGGGTTGAAATCGTTTTGAAAATCTGGATAAGTAAGCGTATTTTTGATTTCAGAAGTGCAACACATGCAAAGTCCATGAGTAAACCCACATCCTTTGCAAAAACATCGTTCACAAAGTGAATCAACCCCCAACGGATCTCCACATTTAAAGCAATTATGCTGAAATGAAGATAGTTGGGGTTGTGGAGGGTGGTCGGAAAAACTTTGAGAATTATCGACGGAATTAGGTTCTGATTTAAAGGCTAATTCACACCAATAACAAGATCCTTTTGGTGCATGATTTCCACACCGCTCACATGAACACTTTGAACAACGAAGATCGTCAACCAACGGGCTTTTACAATCAAAACAGTGATAGCCCAGTGACGACATGAGAATTAAACATTAAGGAAGGTTAAGAAGATAGAATCATACGGTTTAAGAGGATGAAGAAAAATATTTTTGGGTTTTTGTTTTTTCAATATATATATATATATACATATATATATATATATATATATATATATATATATGGGTTTTTGGTTTTTCAATATATATATATATATATTTTGGATTTTGGATAAAAAATATTCACAAGATAAAAACGAAACTTCACGAGGAAGGATCTTCAAGTCACTAATCGTCAAACCGTAACGATATTGTCGCAACACACCTCCCCGGCATCGGCGCCATTAATTGATTGTGAGTTAAAATAGTCACAAGTCAAACCTCTCACGAAGAAAAGTCAACTTGCAACAATTAAAGCAAAATCGATTATAATTAACCGGATAAGTGATTACCCGGGTCGTAGTCCCAATGAGGCGTGAAATTGAGGATATCGTTTTCGGTTTGGTATTAAAATGCTTGAAATAACGATGTACACTTTGGTTTCTAATATCTAATAAAACAAAAATCAATAAACGCGAAAATTTAAAAGGAAACCTAAAAATACGTAAAACCCGGGCTAATCCCGAGCTATAAAAGTGAAATCTAAGGAATACTAACCCTAGGTATGAAATTTTATTTTTCCTAAGTCCTAATTAGCAAAATAAAATTTTAGAAAAAAGAATTATATTTTTTTGATTAATATTTAATTAAATACGAATTAAAAACTATTTTAAACTAATTAAATGATTAAAAATAGTAAAACTTGAAAAATAAATCTGAAACTTTTTCTAAAAATACTTTAAAGTAAAACAAAGCTGGGAAAAATAATAATGAGGTGCCAGCTTATCTAGATAAGCTGGAATAAGCTGAATAAAGGAAGTAAGCTAAAAGAGGAAAGAGATGTTAAAAGAATTGATGGTGCAAAGGATTTCAAAAAAATCCCAAGGGTGCTGATGGTATGGGTGTTGTGTTTAAGGCTTTAAAAGGTTGAGTTGGGTTGAGGTCAGGGGTTCGACCCTTGACTTCCCCAATTCTCTTTTTGTTTTATTTTTAAGATTTTCTTTTTTGGAATTTGTAAATAAGCTGAAACAATGAAACTTTTGAAAAGAAAATATTTTTAGATCTCAGTAAATAAGCCAGAAAGAGCTTATTAGGGACTGACTGCTATTTGGACTGAAATTGAATAAAGCTATAGAAAAGCTCACACAAGCTTTTGCAAGCTTGTGTGTGTACAGAAAATGGATACTTAACATTAAAAGCTAATCTAAATGCAAGAAAAAAACAAGACAAGCAGGTCTAAATAAGCAGAAAAGCTCAGGAACTCAAATAAACAAATATTCTAATTGCTTCTAATCAAACAGCCCTAAAGGGGCATAAACAAGCTGATGCACAAGCTGGTATTCTAAAAGCTAAAGCATGAGAACCAAAAATAATTGAAGCCAACCCACCAAAGAGCTTATTTTCCAATTTGGAGAACCTATGAACTTAAATTGAGCTTATAAGGGAGCTGATAAAGAAGGGTAATCAGCACTTGGACTGATGGTCAGCTAATATACCCTTAGTACAGGGCAAAAAGGGCCTTTTTTAAAGCCCTTAAAAAGCTGTAAAAGAAAATTTTTAAAAATCTAAAAAATTTGGGAACAACTAGATAAGCAAGCCAAGATTAACTATGTTGAATTTCAGCTTAAAACATCTTATCATGAGCAAACTAAAAATCAACAATTGAGGCTGCAAAAATGGAAAAATAAAAAACTAAGGTCTGCTATGGTGTGGACTGTTTTGAACATTTTAAGGCAAAATAATGATTAAGCTAGGACTACCTATCAACTTAGCCTATAATTGCATCAAATCAGACAATAAGCAAAGAGAAAAGCAATAAATTCAAAAATAAGCACTTGAACAGTGCCGTTGACTTTCTTTGACTATGGAATTAAAATGGAAACTTAAATTTCATAAACTAATATTTAAATTACAATGCTGAAAACTAAAAAAAACATAAAGAACAATAAGCTTTAAAATTAAAAATTACCTAGAAATAAGCTAAAAACTACCTACCTATCTACTGTAGCAAACTTAACTATATATACTAAGTAAGCTAGGGTTTTCTTCTACTGAGCTTGTGCTTTTCTTGTGAGTGGAATCCCTTGTGCTTCTTTAGTTTCAATCTCAGCCCTTGGATTAGCTTGGTGCCCACACAAAACAATCTTGGCCGTTTAACCTTTCTTTGTCCTCGGATTGATGAGGTGGAGGGGGAAACACAACCATGTGGGTTCTTTTTGGACTGGGGTGAGGGTGAAAGTGATGGGGAAGAGGTTATCAGAGGTTTAGGGTGATTAGGCGGGAAGCTGGGTTAAGATGATGATGAACAGTGCTTAAATGTGGGGTTTGACCATTCTCTGATTAATGTTTGACCCGTGTATTTAACTAAGGGATGGATTTGGGCTTTTGGTGAAATGGGCTTAAGGGATAGTTGGGTTTATTATTTCTTTGGATCCGGTTTTCTTTAGTTGGTTAGGATAAAAAGGGTAAAATTAAATAAAGGGACCAAGTGTAAAATGTGGAAACTTCAAGGACCAAACTTGCCAATTTTGTAAAGTTAATCAAGGGACCAATTTTGCCAAATAGAAATAATGCAAGGGCTATTTTGAGATTTTTTGAGCTCGAATTAAATCCGCATGAAAAATGTAATTGCCGGCTTCGGCTTTCAGCTCTTTTCCTTTCCAAGCTCGGTTTTGTCCATGTTTGCCCCGTTTTCAATCCTTTTGTACCTGAAACACATAAAACACAATCCAAGGATATTTGTGACAATATTTGGTGTATTTGGGTGTTTTTGGTTATTTTTGTGGGGGTTTTCGGGTATAAAATGATGAGTAAAAGGCCACTCTTAAGTGCGGCCGCATAAACATCTTGTCAACCCTACGAGGGGCCCAGTAGTATTAAACTTCAAACAAATTTGAAGGAACAAATTCTCTCTTGACTACGAGCCTAACCCATGAACTTTGCAACATTCCTGAAAACAATCCTTATAGCTACCTGTTACGTATAGCGGTAAATTGCTTCACAGAAATGCACTACATCCATGACAGTTATCTGGTATCTCAAGTCTGAGGATAACTATATATACATGATTTACTTGATGACAAGATCCATAAAGTAAACTCATGAAGTTGGGATAAGTCCTATATTCAATTCATTGAATATCATGTGAAATTGACATGTCAACGCATCAATATACTTTCAAGTATATTATACCAATACTCAGATTTGTCTTGATTTAATGATATTCCCATATCATTAAGTGACAACGGACAATTTAGAATAACATAAGTTATTCACGGATTTAAACATGCAAATATAGGATACAATCTATTATTAATGAAAACAAACGTACCAAGTACTTTAATTCATTGTAAATAATAATTGCTTAACATCCCTTATCCAAATACCAAATAGATCAATGCATGATAATTCTAGTTAATGAATTATGCCTTAAGTCATGTCAATCATACTTGTTGACAAGGCATAAATCAACTAATTTTGATCTATCAGAATTTTGAGAATACTTATTTCAAGAATTCAATTAGTGAAGTTCTTGTATGTGTGCATTCAACTATCTTGATATTACCACATAATATTTCATAAAATGCGTGACATCCTCAACCATCAATTTATGACAACTAAACTATCAAACCTTTTATAGTTTAAAGTATTCTAATTCTTTAATGTATAATGCAACTATGCTCTTAGTTAAGTATAACTAGTACACATGGCCATCAACAAGGATGAAATCCTACCATAACTAGTATTGAGTGTCATCTCAATTTTATTAGCATCATTGTATGCAAACAACAATATGCTCTTTAAAATTCCATAAACTTTAATATCCATTGTGTAATGCTCGATGCCTTCCAATCTTTCAAGATTTGTCGGCTATAACGATTACGCAATAATTTGCCATATGGTTCATACTTAGAATTTAGGAGCAATTCCAGGCTGAGGATGTAATTCTATATCCAACCATATTCATTACACTTAGTTATCTAATAACTTTTAATTAGATATCAATGTTGTCAAATCATCTTTCATCCAAGCATGATACAACAAACAACATGATGCACATGAAAAATCCTTGTGTCAAACTTATATTTCATTCATGTTATATCTTTTCAAAGATATGTTTCTATTTAGACTTTCTAATAGTATATCATGTTCTATTAGAATCAATTATTTTGCCGCTTATGTTTATAACAATAAACATATATTGCAAGGTTGTATGTTTATTTTATAAATCTTCAAGTGAAGTTTCATTCTAAACCAAGACTTAACATTTAACGTATATGGAATGTTACTTCATATATGTTATACAACATATATGAAATAAGAAAATAAATATAACACTCCCACTAGCTTTCAGGAATATTAAGGAATTATCTTATTTTAATTATAAATCAAACTTGGATTTAACAATTAAACATAAGTATATCTCATAGATGCATGCCTTAATCCATTCATGAATTATTGCACTTTGTATACTTCCAAAGATTATTTGAATTCAAATACTCCTTTTAGTTACTTATCGTCCTCGCACAAGTAATTACTCAAGAAAGAGTTTTTGATATTCCATTGTCAATTTCATATTAATGAAACTAAGAATGACAATCATAATCTTTATTTAATGTGCTTAGAAAGAATATTCAATCACAGTTAATTGCTTAAGTGTGATTGATAATCTTGTCATAAGACATACATTAAATATGTTTACAAAATGGTCCATATGATTTCTACACAAAGGTTTAAACCTCTAGGATTTTCATTTCCTTTGAAGAAATTCATCTTCATTCTATAGTCTAACTATAGAATTCAAGATTAATTAAGTTTCCAAAACTAATTATCTTTATGGACTGCATCTAAACATTCATAGTATGAGTAACTTGCCAAATTCAATATTTGCAATTCATCTTAATGACCAACAGGTTTACCATAATCATGTAACTCATAATCCTCATATTATTAAAATATTTGAGATATCCCTTCGGATCTATGAATGAGAATTCCATCATCTTGAGATTTAACATTAACATGTTTAATCCTCATCATGACATTTACTAGTGTATTTTTAGAATATTATGTATCTCGTAACTTTATCTTTTTAAGATAAAACTCCCGCTTTCCTTTTGCAATTTATAGACTATCTATAAATACTTAGCAAGTAGAGCAACACAAAATTGTTCTCTTTTTGGGATATTACAAATACATATTGATAGTTCCTTACATTAAGTTTGTTAATAACCTACTCATAAGTAGTTTAACAAATTCAGAACTTCAATATTAAGACTTAATGTGATTCATCACATTCCATAATAAATGATGTCTTATTAATCTTCTAGGTTGGAGTCTTATTGAGTATATACAACCCATACTCAATTTTCTAACCTTGATAACTTTTGGAAGAAAAGAAGTTATAGTTATCTTTAATTAGACAATACCAATAAAGTTTGATTCTCCTAACTGAACACACCACAAACTTGTGGTACTTCATTAGAACTAATATTGTGAGACAATCTAACAATATGTAAGATAATCTTATACTCCTTTTGGCTTACCTATTTACCAACTAAGTCAACTTAATGGTGAAATAGATTTTCAAGCCAATTGCATGCTTTATAACACAAGTACTTTTAACTAAGTCACTTCATGTCCATTTCTCAACCAGGAGACATGAACTGTTATAATCCCACTATACGTCATAAATCATTGATCAACTCAATGACTTCTTGTATATGTCTTAATAAAGAAGACATAACAAGTTAACGTCTTACTTTATATTATAATAAGTCTTGTAACAATTAAAAGACTTCATATTTATAGCTTTACAATAAAGTATAAACATGTATAACTAAAGTAATCATGAACACCACAATTTGGTTTCAATAGTAATTTCAAGTTAATTTATTACTTCATATATTTATGACATGCCAAGAATACATAAATATTCAAATATGAAGTAGTATTAGATTACTTTATTTATTTATGTCATTTCAATAATACATAAATATTTAGTTTGAAGTAGTCTCATTATCATTATTGACACTTGTTCTAATAGGTATCTAATTTAGAAACAGTAATTACCCATGTACGGTCTCACGTAATCATAGAATTTCACCTTGTTGTTGTAATCTAGTCAAGGTCTGTAATACCCCGTAATTTTTCGGATATATTTTTATGAGGAATTATCTCTGTTCTTCATATACGAATCTTTCTGAACTTATTTGGTTTGAAAACGTGAAGTTATCTCGCGAAACGTGGAATTTGTACACAACGCGTACTGGCAAAACCGACGATTTGATTTGATTATTTTATTATTTGTGAGAAACGAGGCGTATGAATAGTCGTTTTTATTGAAAATATTATTCTGAGCGCGATGGCGTAATTCTCGCATCTTAAATCTATCGTTTACTAGTCTAAGCGAGCCCCGAACTGGATTTCGTGAAAGATGGCAAAAATTACAACTATGGTCCCCGCAGTAATATTACCCCACTGCCCTTAGACTTTGATTGTGACAGATTTGGTCCCTAGGGTTTTTCTAAACTTAACCCTAGCCTATATATATATCCTTATAACTCATTTTAGGGTTAATAAATCCCCTCCCCTCTCCTCCCTTTCCCTGCAGCCGCCAACCATCAACACCACCCCACCTCCGGCCATCTCCGGCCACCTCACACCGCCACCTCTAATATTACACCGCCACCACCCACTTTTACCCCATGACTATCTCATCTTTTTCTGCTACATCACGCGCTTCAAGAACACTTTTCCACCGCCACAACGCCATTAATCCTTGAGGTTGAAGGTGCTTTAGATCGAGTATTTTGTTGGTTTTAGTTCGAGGACGCCACATAGCCACCAAGGCTGTCACCACGCCACCACCGCCATCTTGATCTCCCCTCTTTTCTCGACTTGGTAAACCGAGAAAAGCTGTATATTATTTATTATTTTTGATAAAACCAATTGATTTTGTGTTATTGTTTTCGTGGATTTAAAACGAATATAACTCATTGATATTAATCTTGTGATTAAAAACCGGACATAAATGTGTCTTTGAAATCTTTTCATGTGGTAAGAAAATTTGGTTATGGTGTTTATTTGATTGTTTTGGTCACTGGTCATGAGAATAACCCGTAAGGGTTCGGATTTGGATATTTTGGTCTCGTTCATTTCGGTACGTGATGTATTCGTGGCGAGTTTGGTATACGGTTGGGTCATAACCTGACTAGGATTTCAGTTGTGGACTGTTGTTAACATATATGTTTTGCGGTATTAATTCTTGAGGTTATTGTTATTGTTTGTGTCTCGGATTTGATGGGATTAAATTGGTTTGTTTGGTGTACTTGTGGTTGTCTTTCTTGGCCTGGAAAGAGCACCATAACCTGGTGTTGACTAGGTCTCGGTTTGGTCACAATCACACAAGGGTGCGTTTGAGTTTGTTGTTATGGGTTGGTTCAAAACAGGAAATACCCACATAGGGTACCTGATCTTGGTTTTAGAATAATATGAAATCGAGGCGTGGTTGTGATTATGCATATAATTGTGCGGTGATTATTTTGCGTTAGCAGCCTACTAGGAATTTTAGTACATTAGGTGATGTTTTGTTTGGTCCGACAAGGTCATCACAAGGGTGGTGTTACTTGCTCAGTTTGGGTAACGAGGCACAAGGATGCTCATTCGGGTGTTCGCGTTGACTGTGTGCCTCGGCTCAAGACACCAAGGTGTTGAGAGGGTGTATTGGTCTGCTTTGTACCGTCTCGAGTTAAGTCTAATTTTGTTGCGTTGGGTTAGGAATGAGATGGGCATAACAGCCCATGAAAAAGGGTCCGTTTGGTTTGTTGAAAGTTTGGGCTACAAATCCAACAAGTAAAACTTAATTAAGAGTGTTTGGTTAAAATATAATATTAGTCATTGGACTTGTATTTAATATTGGGCTAACGTGTTTAATTGTTGTGACACTTGTGATAATTGATATGTTTCGGACATTTGAAATTATTACTTTGAATATGGATAAACGGGATTGTGACTTGGAGTTGGATTAGATATTCGATATGGATTAGATATTAATTTTGACTTGTACATAAATTATTTGTACAATTTGAACATTTAATATTATTGGACATTGAACATTATGGACTTATTAGACTGGAGACGAATATAATATATTAGACTCACAACAACTTTAATATATTTGATTCGTAACGGACAAACAATAAGGAAATAATGTCTAATAACCAACAGATACTTTTTATTAAATTCTAATAAACTGTTTTGAGGAAATTTATTTATTTAAGTCACGACGACTTGAGAAAACTGATTTTATTAGTTAAACTTATTTCCATTTATAAGACGTTTATGTTTTATACCAATTTATTTGGGATATCGGGGTAAATACCGAAACGTATAAACTGATTTATTTTATTTAAGGTGTTTATTTGTCGTTAACTTCTAGATTTGTCTTCTTGGTTTGAGTTCTCGTCTGTATTCTTTCGACTATGTCGATGTCTTTTCTCTTTGGCGTGAGTTGTATGTCGAGTCTATGTTTTCTTACCACACCACACGAAACGCTGATACTAAACTTTTGATGAGTTTTGAAATCGAGTAATCCACGAAAACTACGACGCGTTGTCTTTAAAGACTCTATTATAGTGTGAGACGTATTTTGAGGCAAGTCTTTATACGTAATAGGTTGTGCCGATTCTAGACCGTTGTGTACCGCTGTGCTTGTACCTCCGTGTACCGCTGTGCCTGTATATCTTGGAACCGTCGTGCCGTATGTCTTGAGACTGTTGTGTTTTGCTCCTCGATGCCAGTCGTGTCAGTTGTGATCTTTGCATTGCTGTGGCTAAGGTGAGTTCATGACCCCTACTTTTACCGGTTTTATAACTATTTTGGGGGAGAATACATGCTCATTTCTACTTAAACTCAATACTTGTTTTTACTTGAAACGTGATTTGTTTGCTCCAACGTACTGTTTGGCTGATATATCTGACATGGTTATTTGAATGCGTTATGTGTTTACCTGTTTATTGATGTGGCCTGAAACTGTGATTGTGGCTTATAATACTGTTACACGAGCTAGCTAAGGTTATTATTCCATGTCTGCATTTGTGCGGAGTTAATGTTATAAGCTGCATTAGTGCAGGATAATTATTAACATGGGCTTTTTGTGCCCAACACCAAGGGCTTCCGTGCCTATAGACTTCTGTAGGGTGCACCTACAGTGAATTATTGTTGTGGTTTGATTTCTGTGACCTAGCCAGCATAACAGTTAAACTTGCTTGACACTATATGAGTGTAGTATCTGTATGATTGATTGTGGTTCGAGATATTTTGATTATGATGTTATTTGTGGACTTAGGCAGTGTTAGCCTACGTTGGACTTGACTTGTTTGTGAATGACGATTTGAACTCGAAAACCTTTTGGTTCAACCATACTGTTTTAAACTAAAACCTGTGAACTCACCAGCGTAAGCTGACCTTTTTAGCATGTATTTTCAGGTTTAAGGTGAAAGCTTATTTCTGAAGGCGCTTGGCAAGGGGCATGGTCATAGATGACTCTGATATAAATGTTGGGACCGCTTTACTTATTTTATGGGCCTATTTCCGCACTACTTTTGAATAATGTAAACTTAACACTTTTTGTTAATAAATTTTATTCTAAACGGTTGAGGTAAAACCGTTCTTTGTGTCTTGTGTTGTGTAACACCCCCGTTTTCGATATTCGTAGCGGAAATATAGGTTTGGGGTGCTACTTCATGGTTCACAGTCATGAGTATAGAAAACGACTCGAAAAGAGACGTTTTAAATAAAACTGTTATCATTCATTTATTTATATCAGAGTACATAATATAGGTCCCAGAGGGAAGTTTCAGAATACGTTATGAAAGTTACAATTTTCATTGAATGATAACAAAATGGACACTCTTTTTATTAGAAGAAAGTCTACAGCCACTCCGTGCCAAATCGTACTTCCAGTTACCTGAGATAAACATGCTTAAAAAGTCAACACAAAGGTTGAGTGAATCCATAGCGTTTAACGTTAAATAAGTTTGAACATAAGCTAAATAGAGAGTAATTCGGAAATATACATATTGCTCTAAGTCTCATGAACTCAAACGTTAACGGTGTGTGTGTGTGTGTGTGTGTGTGTTTTGATATCATAAAATGATATAAATAATGGTGTATTTGGTTATCAATCCGGCTAGCACAAAGTCTATCCATCCGGCTAACACAAATAAGGTGCATTTGGCTATCAATCCGGCTAGCACAAAGTCTATCCATCCGGCTAACACAAATGGGGTGTCTTAGGCAATATTAATCAGGAAAACATACAGAAAAATACTTATGTTCAGGTTTGTAGCATGTATCTCCTCACATATTTAGAAAAACGTATATAAAAAGTGGGACTATGAACTCACCTGGGCAGTCTGGATGAAATTCAAAGTTAAACAAAGTTGATAAACGTCTCCGGCACGCAACCTGGGTTGGTTATGTCAAGTTTTCAGTAATCGTTTCTGAATATTATAAGTCTTTCAATGTTCGTTTCGTAATACTTTGGTTGATGGTTAAATACTTAATTGAGCCAATATGTAGTTTCAAGAATAAGATTTTATCTTATTTCTTATCTGTAGGTTTCGGTTCTGTTCGTTCGTTAAATAGACACTTCGTTCGTTAGTTATGGTAGAAAACGTAAATTAGGTTTTTAAATCCTAATAATAATAATAATAATAATATTAATAATAAATTATTAATAATTAGGGTTTATAAGGAATTTACACACTAGATCTTCTAATTTCATAGATTAACAACTTTTACCCTCGAACTTTTAGGAAATGACAAGTTTTACCCTTGAACTTTGATCAAATGATACTTTATACCCTCAAGTTTCAAAAGTGACACTTTTTCCCCCTAGGGTTCAGATTGACAGCAATCATAGTCCTTTTATAATTTTTTAGTAGAGCTTTGGCAAGTTTTACCCCTGAGACTTCTAACGCTTTACACCCGACATCCTTGTTTGACAAAAATGCGTTGTACCTTATGATTAATGACAAAACCTATTACGACTCTTTTGTAAGTTTGTTCTTTAGTTTATAAACTTGCTTTTTACAAAAATCCAGCCCCTGACTCGAACCCACGAGCTCTCGAATTATTTTTAAAGGGTGCGTTTGTCAGTTTTTCGAGACAGAAAGTATGTCTCGAAGATATGGTTGTATCTCACTCAATACTTAACGAAAACACTTCATTCTTTTTCCTACTGTTAGATATCTAATAGAACTTCATTTGTGCAAAAATCTAGAATTTTTAGAGTCCATCTAATGGTCGAAAACTGGGTCAAAAGTCGAAGGTCTGCTGCTGTTTTTTTAAAAAAAAATCTGTTCTGTAATTAAATAAAAACACCCTTTGTTATGCGTTTTCATGATTCGAGGTCTAAAGACTTTTTGAAGGAAACGACGTTCCGGAAAACTTTCGTATTTTAAGTTTTCGAAGAAACGGACCAGAAAGGCCTCGTTTTGCGCAAGCTCGTCTGCTGTTACAGAAAGTTTTTATAGTTTATATATAACTTCAATTAACCATAACTTTTGACTCGTTTACTCATTTTTAGTGATTCAAATTGCTATGTTTTTCTAAAAATATTATCTTTAACAATATGTAAATGTCCTATAGTCTAGTGTTCTTGAATTATCGAAAGGAAAACAAATAGAAGGTGTTTGTTTGGTTCAAACACAAAAGAAAAAGAAAAGTATATTAGGTTTTGATCATGTCTTCTATTAGAGATTTGTTAGCAATGTTTTTAAGAGTGTTTAAAGCATATGAAAGATAATAAAGTGAGTTTAGAACTTACCTAGGTGAATTTGGATCGAATTGAACAATTTTGGGACTTAGGGTTTCTAAATGAGATCACCAATGTGTCTAGCTTCCTCCTTGGCTTCCTATGATTATTCTTGGACTTGATTATCGGTTGTAATGACAGAATTTTGTGTGTATAGGGGTTGTGGTGTTGGTTCGATTGGATTAGGGTGAATGGAGAAGGTTTTGGGTGGCTTCTATTTATAGAAGTGGATTAGGGTTTTCTAACAAGTTCTAGTAGTGTTATGGAAGAGTGTGTGGTGAGGTGTGTGGCCATACTAGGCGCCACATGAGTAGGAGGGGGAAATGGAGGTGTGGCATGTTACTAACCTTACACATAGTCCATTTTCTAGAAGAAGGAGACGTGTCTAATTAAGGTTCTTCCAAATGGAAGCTTAGGGTTTAAGGTTTTGATGTGCTGCGTGTGTCGTTGCGGTTTAGCAGTTTTAATGCCTAATCAAGTTTTAAATTTATATTTAGCCGACTTATCAATAACACACACACCTAACGAGCAGTGTACCCGGTCATTATGAATATAATGGTAAGTAGAGTGTCGATCACTAAGAGTGGAACGTATTATCTAGTTATTCTAATCAGTATTTTAATATATTAAGTTAGCTATACAATCTAATCTAACGCAAGGGGGTTCAGCCTGAGAGACTGGCACGATTTGGTTGCAATTAAATAATAAACTAGACCAATAGGCACGAATCAGCAAGTAGCACACACGTACACAGATAAATACTCGAGACAGTAAGAGGGTTGTCCTTATGATAAGTAGTTTGTCACTTGTTTTATTGCTAGTGTTATATGAAGTGTATAGTTCGATGCAACGCACCGAGATTAAGTCCTTTCTCGTTGGTTCTAATCTTATCGGCGAGTAAACCCTTAATGATTACTTATGACTATCCCGTTTATCTTTCTCCTACTTTTCTACAGACCATAGAATACATAGGCATCTAATAAACAGGCGAGGGCAGAGGCATGGCGACCCGATCAACGCTCAGCTAGCCACAGAGGTTATCAATGCACTAATAAAAGTCACCAATGACACTAACATATAAACTTTAATTGATGAGAAAACAGTTTTAAGGGAGTGCAACCTTTCCGTTGTCACGTTACACAAGCCACCAATCTTGATGAATCAAAGTTTACTAACACAATAAAACAAAACTACTTAATGAATTAAACATATGCAGCACCTTCTTACAGCTCTTGTATCTTTGATTTGGGTGTGTCTTGTGCTGCTACCTTGACTGAATTCGTCCTAGGTTTCTGGTCTTCGGTCTTCGGTTATAATATATGTCGTACGAAATTCGTCTGGTCTTGGGGTATTTATAGTTTCTGTCTGAGGGTGAGATGCGGCGCATCTAGTAAGTAGATGCGGCGCATGTACTTAACTTCGCGTGGGGTCCAAGATTATAATATTCAGAAATATTCGTACACCGCCAGAAGATGCGGCGTATCTTCATCTTTGGATGCGGCGCATGTCCTCTTGTATCTTGGATCGTATCTGGTGAGATCTTGATAGTGATGCGGCGCATGTGATAAGTGAGATGCGGCGCATCTGGAGCAGATTTGACTTGATCTTGTCCATTTCAGTAGACTCTTCACTTTATGCATGTTTTGCTCCATAATTAGTCCAAAATCGCCAAGTTTCACCAAATGCTTGTTTTCAACTGAGAATTACAAAAGTAAACGATTAAGTATCAATCCTCATACATAATATAGTAAAACAAGTCAAATTAATAGGATAAATGATAGTAATAAAATGTACTTATTTGAGTTCATCAAATATCCCCCCACTTGAACTTTACTTGTCCCCAAGTAAACCTTAGATTAAAACTCATGAAAATGTATCCTAAAAGATGTTAGGATTTATTTTTATATTTAAGCATGTATTCATTTTTGTCATAATCACACAACCAAACACTTAACGAATTAGAAGTAAAATAAAATAATTTGATAAAAGCAAATCTAATCGTTTAACTGTCCAGTCGCGACGAATATTCTATCATAAGCTTGGCAAGTATACACATCTCCCCCACTAAAGCTAAGGAATAACAAGTCTAAAGCGGTAAAAAGGGTTTTTAGGCTTAAGGGTTAATTATTCTTATTCACTATCGATCTCAAATTCCAGAAAAGGCGACAAAATCACAAATACATGATCGAATCCACGAACATGATACTTGCAATTGCTCAAATCCTTAACTCGAATAGGCTAAAGATAGGTCCAAACTTCACCAATAATAATATATCAAAAAGGGCGACAAAATCATAAATACATAGCCGAATCCACGACTACGATACTTAAGATTGCTCAAATCCCTAATCTCAATAAATCAAAGGTTTGGTTGGATAAAGAATAATAGGGTATGGATAATATTTGGGATATAAATTGGTGTAAAATGAAAAATAAACAAAACAAATAAATTAAAATCCTAAGTGTGGTTAATCACTATCCCAACCATCCCATGAATAAGACTCATATCATCGAATAACTCACGCTTTAACACTTGAAACACATGCTTTAGGTAGACACGAATTATACTCAACAAGATCTTAATCAAAGAATAACCTTTAGTTGACGTTCCCATAACTGCCAACTCCCATTGAATCCATAGATATAATATACAACAAATAGTGGTGATATCGACCACTTACATAACTTTACATCGTTGGTTTATCAATCATCCAACTTTTTTCTTTTTCTTTTTCTTTTCTCATTTTTTTTTTTTTTTTTTTTTTTACTAAGCATAAACATAGATGTGTAAAATTTCACCACATCACTATAACAATAATTCTGGATAATTTTTCCATACTTTTCATGACTTCAGAAATAACGGTAATAGTGAAAGCAGTAAACACACGAAAAATAAACTCAAAAATATACAATATTTACTTTCACTCCAATTGCATTGTGCAATTTCCCGACCTAACCATAGATAATGAATTACGCACACGAACACAGGTAATGTAAGGAAACACACTTTGCCTATAGCAATTAACCAACCACGGATTCTAATCTACAGGGTAGGCTAAGGTGTAAGGGTGTAACGAAACATTTTAAACATAGGTGTAAGAAACGAAAGGAATGGCTCTGAGTGTTTTTCTAGGGGTATCTTACTCTAAAAATGAGAGTAACAAAAGGGTTTATACGGGGGTTAACTAACCAGTGTAGTTAGCTAATAACACATAACATATAAGGCTTTTTGGGTGTAATCCTAGAAATTTACCAATTTAGACAAGTCATTCCAATTATATAAAATAATACTTATTATGGTGGTCTCGAATAGTATACAAGCCAAGTTCTAAAGTTTACAAGTCACCGGCACACTCATAGATTTGTGAGTTTTGAAAAATCACAATTTTTGAAAATAACGTCATGTGTGCAGCTATGCAACTTAGATCTTAAACAAAAACATGCTAAAAATTTTAAATTTTGATATATTAAGCACATTTTAAGCATATTTTGAAAAGTTTAGGACAAGTAAATGTTAAGTGTTCTAATTCTCCAATCCCCCCACTTAAGTTAAACAACGTCCTCGTTGTTTGTATAAAAGGTTAAAAACTGGAAAATAAAAGAATTAGAACAGAAAAACTCCCCTGAGATTTGCTCGGTATGATCCTCCATTAGTAGTAGAGCAAAAATCATCTTTCTTGTGGATTAGAACGTTTAAGCTTCATATTAGATGTATCCACAGGAAATGCAGGAATCTATAATACCACCAAGGCTTTAAAACACACCTATTATTAAGAAAGGTTCAAACTTACATAACACATTAGTAGTTAGATAAAAATAAAACATAAAAATAAAAATGAAAATCATCAGGTCAGTCGATGCGCCGTATCTTATGGAAGAAGATACGCCGTATCGAGCCTGGAATAAATACGGATCAGAATAAAAGATGCGCCGCATCCTTAACCAGGGATGCGCCGCATTTAAAATAAACTGATAAAAAGTTTTAAATTCGAAAAATAAAAAATAAATGCAGAAAAATAAAGTAAAGTAAGATATGACCATTTGCAGGAGATGCGTCGCATCTCAGGATTGAGATGCGCCGTATCCTCGTGCGGTCTGACTGACTCGACACATAAACAGAATAATAAAAAGATAAATCCGGGTTGTCTCCCGGTAAGCACTTGTCTTTATTCCAGAGTCTTCAAGTTAGACTCACGTTCAGCTCTTCATTCCAATACTTGATTCCCACATTGCTTACGTAGGATCCATTTAGCTACTAATTCGTCATGTATATATTCAGGTCCCAATTTCAACACTCCATTGTAGAATCCTTCCATCATTTGGTATGGGTACTCAATCCCTCTCTTTATATCATCATTACTAATAAAAAGGAATGGAGAAAATTTGTAGCAGATCCTGCTAGTAGCATGTTTAAATCCAGGGTGAGTTCGCGGCATCATATAGGTGATAATTTCGCTTCCACATTGAAAGGTGATCTTTCCTTCAAATCGTTTTGCATTAATAGTGATCTCCCTACAAAATGGTTTTCCAACAATCACGTCGCCCATATTGCTGTCACAATAGGCATTCATGTCTTCAACAACGGCGAACTCGGTAACAATAGTAAAGCGTCCAACGAAGATCGGGACATTAATGAAGGCTCCAACTACATTCTTTCCCTTATACTCCACTTTATTTCTCATAATGGAATTGTAAAACCTTCTTGACATGAAATTGATTGGTAAAATAGGAAAGAAATTGGCGTCAATACACTTGTACCCAATCATGCATGTGAATTGCAAATTGTAAGCACAATCGGCGTGGATCCTTCTACCGTAATCCCAAGAACCATCATACCCCTCAAATTCATCGTAATTCCTAGTATTAATAACATTGATTTTTGGACTATCAAGAATTTCTCCTTCTTCTAACTCAGATTCCGCATCATCCATGAATAGGTCATTGGATTCTAATGGTCCATTAAGGTCATTAAGTTCAATGTAGTCCCCATTGAAACGTTCGGGTGATTTTTCATGCACTAATACATCGTTCATAAAATTGGCTTTGAAGTCGAAGTCAATCAGTTCTCCGAATCCTTCCATTTTCCTTCTGAAATAATCACAAAAGCATCAGTAGGATCTGTTCGCTAAGAAGAAAAATTAATGAATTTAGAAACGGATATAAGAATACAAAATAGCTGATATCTGCAGACGATGCGCCGTATCCAAAAAGTTGGATACGCCGTATCTTATAATCGTTAAAATTAAATCAGACTTTATTCAGAAAATAGATACGCCGCTTAGAAATTCGAATGCGCCGTATCGAATTAAATTAATCAAAAATCGATATTTATTAAAAATTAAATGCGTCGTATTAACGAAAGTTAATGCGCCGTATTTTCGTTACGTTTCAAAATATAAGATTTTTGATTCAGAAGATGCGCCGTATCGATAAAAATTGATACGCCGTATCTGTTTAATAATTCGCAAACTGTTTTTAATTAAAATAATAGATATGCCGTATCTGCTAAAGCAGATGCGTCGTATCGCGTTAACGTTTAGAAATTTTTTTTATTAAAAACAGATACGCCGTATCTTGGGGAAAAGATGCGTCGTATCGCTTTATCGCTTAGAAAAAAAATTTCTTATTAAAAACAGATACGCCGTATCTTGGGGAAAAGATGCGTCGTATCGAATTAATTAAACGCGTTGTATTTTATAAAAGTTTGAATGCAATACGCCGTATCTGATAAATCAGATGCGCCGTATCGTTCGATTTAGCTCAATACAACGATAGCAGAAAACAAAAATTACGAAAAATAAAAACAAATAAAAACACACAAACGAAAATAAACACAAATAAAAGCAAACAAATAACACACAAAAACAGAAAATATGCAAAATAGTACAATGAATGCAAATTAAACTAATACACAACAAAATTAGCGGTTAGATAAAAAATTAAAACCTAATTAAAATACTAATCAAATTAACAGATAATAACAATTCACTCCCCGGCAGCGGCGCCAAAAACTTGATGTGCTGCGTGTGTCGTTGCGGTTTAGCAGTTTTAATGCCTAATCAAGTTTTAAATTTATATTTAGCCGACTTATCAATAACACACACACCTAACGAGCAGTGTACCCGGTCAGTATGAATATAATGGTAAGTAGAGTGTCGATCACTAAGAGTGGAACGTATTATCTAGTTATTCTAATCAGTATTTTAATATATTAAGTTAGCTATACAATCTAATCTAACGCAAGGGGGTTCAGCCTGAGAGACTGGCACGATTTGGTTGCAATTAAATAATAAACTAGACCAATAGGCACGAATCAGCAAGTAGCACACACGTACACAGATAAATACTCGAGACAATAAGAGGGTTGTCCTTATGATAAGTAGTTTGTCACTTGTTTTATTGCTAGTGTTATATGAAGTGTATAGTTCGATGCAACGCACCGAGATTAAGTCCTTTCTCGTTGGTTCTAATCTTATCGGCGAGTAAACCCTTAATGATTACTTATGACTATCCCGTTTATCTTTCTCCTACTTTTCTACAGACCATAGAATACATAGGCATCTAATAAACAGGCGAGGGCAGAGGCATGGCGACCCGATCAACGCTCAGCTAGCCACAGAGGTTATCAATGCACTAATAAAAGTCACCAATGACACTAACATATAAACTTTAATTGATGAGAAAGCAGTTTTAAGGGAGTGCAACCTTTCCGTTGTCACGTTACACAAGCCACCAATCTTGATGAATCAAAGTTTACTAACACAATAAAACAAAACTACTTAATGAATTAAACACATGCAGCACCTTCTTACAGCTCTTGTATCTTTGATTTGGGTGTGTCTTGTGCTGCTACCTTGACTGAATTCGTCCTAGGTTTCTGGTCTTCGGTCTTCGGTTATAATATATGTCGTACGAAATTCGTCTGGTCTTGGGGTATTTATAGTTTCTGTCTGAGGGTGAGATGCGGCGCATCTAGTAAGTAGATGCGGCGCATGTACTTAACTTCGCGTGGGGTCCAAGATTATAATATTCAGAAATATTCGTACACCGCCAGAAGATGCGGCGTATCTTCATCTTTGGATGCGGCGCATGTCCTCTTGTATCTTGGATCGTATCTGGTGAGATCTTGATAGTGATGCGGCGCATGTGATAAGTGAGATGCGGCGCATCTGGAGCAGATTTGACTTGATCTTGTCCATTTCAGTAGACTCTTCACTTTATGCATGTTTTGCTCCATAATTAGTCCAAAATCGCCAAGTTTCACCAAATGCTTGTTTTCAACTGAGAATTACAAAAGTAAACGATTAAGTATCAATCCTCATACATAATATAGTAAAACAAGTCAAATTAATAGGATAAATAATAGTAATAAAATGTACTTATTTGAGTTCATCAGGTTTTCTTAGGGTTTGGTTTGGTTTTGATGGAATTCGAACTAAACTAGGGGAGTTATGGTAGTTTAGTTTCGTTAGATGCTTTTAGGAGTTGTACATAGGGCTTAGTTAACTAGTACTCTAGGGTTTAAGGTAAGATTAGGGTTTCTAGGTTTAGGGTTTAGTTAGTTATGATTTTTAGATTTCTATGAAATAATTAAAGGTGTATCGAATTATATATATATGTGAGAAAATGATTTCGTGCATTATGAAGTTGTACTATAGGCTTAAGAGGATTGTACTAGGGTTAGGAAAATATGAAAAATAAAATTTTAATATTTTCCTTAATTTATATAATTTTTATTAAGCTTTAAATACATATAAAGGGATTTTTAAGATTTTGTGCATTGGAGGGTTGTACCTTGGGTTTAAGGAGTTGTACATATATTAAATAACTTAATAAATTGTTTTTAGAAATTATTGTGTAAAAATATTACAAAACATGTCATTTAAATAACTATTATTAAGGTTTTTATAAGATTTTTATTTTCATTTAAGTTTTATGCTTAATTGACTTGTACATTAGTTTAAGGGACTTGTACTTAATATTTTTATAAAAATATTATCTAGGGTTAGTGAATAAAATAATAGTTTTTGTGAAATTAAGGTTTTATCGGAAATTATAGTGGAATTAGGGTTTCCGTGCTTTAGTGACTTGTACTTTACATAAGTAATTTATATTTTGGTATTACAGTGGTTTGGAGTCTCATAGAAATTGTATCGGGTGAGAATAGTTTAGCTTAATTCGTATATCAACGAATTAGCGTAAAGTGGCAAATGATAATTTGTGAAGCGTTATACTTGACATAGGAAAATGTTTATATAAATAAACATTAAATAGGTTAAGGTTGGGTTGCGTGCGAGCACGTTCATCATAGATGTGAGTTACGTCACATGAGATAGTGGTTATGCCCATATAGTAATAATAATAATAAAAAAAAAATTTACACGTAGAAAAGGATAAGTATTCTGAGTGCTAGCTTATCTTAAAGTGGGATTTTCACAGTGGTTACAGTCACCCCCCTCCCCCCGTTAAGGGAATCTCGTCCCGAGATTCAGTCTATGTTGGTCGGAATGTGAGGGAAAAGGTTTGGGTATCTTGTCCGTATTTGATTTTCTTATCTTAAAGGAAAGAGAATCATATAGGGTGACGGGTGGTAGACATCTATTGTGGTTGGTCAAATGGAATTAGTATGAACAATTTGTTTTGTCTCAAAATTGTTATTAGAAAATCTGAAAAGATAATTGTTCCTTTTATGACATGATTCTTCCTAAATTATACATAGTTGGCCAGACTATGCATAACTAAGGACTGAATGATGTGATATTTTATTCTTCAAAAGTTTTAGACGGTGTTCAACGTTTTGTTTTTGTAAAATGACAACATAATCATTTTGCACAAAAATAAGAAAATTATTGTTCGTACTACAGTGATAAGTCAGGGATTTCTAGGGTACTAATGGGATAAAAATAAATCTTAGGGTTTGAGTGGAATTCTTACGGGATTGGTTAAAACTTAATATTAACCAAATTTCTAGTGAGATGACAGTGTAGTGACCACGAACAAGTCAAATGGAATAGAAACGTAGATTGTGATTATTACGGAAATGTTATAAGGTAAAGATTGCATACGGTAGAAGGATAGTTAATACACTTAGGTTACGTCCATCGTAACTAAGGTAGAGTACGATAGGAAATAGGCTTAGGAAGTTTTACGATACGATTTATTTAGCTACAACAAGAATTTCTCTTCTGCTTAAATAGGGATGTCATTCCTTGACATTGTCGGGATCTTAATGAGTTCTCATTCTCCTGCACTAGTCTTGGTTCGGCTGTGCCTTCCCATCTCCTAGCACATACGCTCTTCCACGGGCACCGTTATTCTGGTTGTCATTCTGTTTTCGGCACTGATTCTTGTAGTGTCCTTTCTCACCACATTTGTGGCATATCACGGCTACTGGCTGTTCCCTATTGCCTGTGACCTTGCAGTCTTCTGTTTTGTGACATATTCCCTGGCATTTTCCGCACTTAGCAATGCAAAGCCCAGTGTGATGCATTTTGCATTGGTTACACAAAGGCTGCTTCCCACGATAACCACTACCTTCAGCAGTTGGGGCAGTATTGGCTTTGGTAGTCTCCTGCCGACGATTCTGTTGATGGTGGTTACAGTTGTGTTGGTAATTGTTGTGGTGATGGGTGGTCCTTCTATCATCAAGCTTTCGCTTGTGATCATCACTTCCTTGAGTGGAACTTCGCTTGATTTCACGATCCATTAACTGTTGAGCTATAGTAATCGCCTCTTCCAATGATTGTGGCTTGGACGCAATCACATTTCCCTCAATGTTTCGAGGTAATCCTTCCGTATATTTCTCCAACATCTTCTCTAGATTAGGCACAATAGTTGGACATAGGAGAGCAAGCTCCTGAAACCTTCTATTGTAGGCCTTAAGGTCTGTTCCTTTCACCACTAACTGGTGAAACTCATCTTCCAGCTTCTTAATCTCAGTACGAGGGCAGTACTTTTTCAACATCTTCTTTTTAAGATCTTCCTAGGTAAGTTGGTGAGCTGCTTCAACACCCATAGTTTGGGCAGTCGAAGTCCACCAAGACAGGGCATCATCCAATAAAGTCCCCGTAGCAAAAGCAACTTTGCAGTCATCGGTACATCCGCTCCTTACAAAGACTACTTCTGTACGCTCAAACCAACGAGCTAATTCAGTAGCTCCTTCTGTTCCCTTAAAGAAAGTTGGTTGACAGTTTATGAAGTCTTTGTAAGTACACTTGCGAGCTGTCACTGTATCATTCTCTCCATTGGGTCAGCTAGTGCTTCCAGTACGAGCAAATTCTGCTGCTTGACTCTCTAGTGCTGCAGCAACACTGTCTGCAACAAGCTTTCGGATAGCAGTTTGGGACATGGGTGGTTCGGGGGAAGTGCGAGGCATATTTCTATTAAAACCATAATAAAACACATATTTATATTTTGTACATGTTAGATTATCAAGGTAAAACTTATGATAATCATAGGGTCACAACATGTCCAAATACTATTATACGCGTATGTAAGATGATCATCACTGGCCCACGTTAACCGATACCGTACACAGCAAAATACAATAAATCAAAACCACATATAGTCATAAATAACTTGCTAATTTGTTATATATAACAAAATTAGTACAAGTGTCATATTTATGCTACATATCCCATGGTCAAGATATAGTACAAAAGCTGGTAGATATAAATCTGATTTTTGTGGCTACCAGAAACTCCTCCGAGTCAACTTTTCAGTTTGACGATCATGCTGACGAGGATATATATATATTTACTCTTAATATTTATCTTGCATATCTCCCACTATTTTCTCCAAAATAGTGATATTCGTCTAAGCTGTCGTCACTTCTTCATTATCTCTTCTAACATCTTCAATTCGTCATAGGTATTTCTTGTCTCAGCTGCTCATGACGATTCTCTGCCTTCTCACGATTCTCGTCCATCTTTTGCTTCATGGTCTCTGAATCTTCAACTCTATATTTTATACCCTCGATGCATTCTAGCGGCAGCTTGTCGGGATGACCTAAACAGTCTCGATCTGTTCTTCTTGCCGTTCTAATCGCGTCAGTAGGGTGGAAATAGTCGGTTGTCGTTCCTGTGCCGATTGCGAGTTTTCACTCACCTCAAAGACTTGCGGTGGAATAGGGAAGTCGGGAATAGGAAAGCGGGGTAAAGTATGATATCGGGCGATAATGGTCCTAATTTCTTCACTAAGTTCGAATGGGACGGATGGGGGAATAGAAACTTATAGATGATAGTGGAGGTGGAGGTAAAGATGTAGGAACTGACGGTATATATGTAGGAAAGTGGACGTGGTAGGATGTAAGCGTGATGTCCAGTACTGTGATATTTTTTTTCAATATCCGAGTCCGACATAAGAGGAATAGAATGGGCATGGGGAAATCAAGATTCTGTAACCACCCGGTAATTATAAACATTTTACTATGTAACTAAATAATTAACTATAAACATGTATAAGTAACGTTTCAGTGTCGTTGTGGCACGGAGGACTTTTGGTTAAGTTTTTGTGAAAATCGGTTATAGTCCAATGTTTGAAAACATTTGGTTCTCTATAACCATAGGCTCTAATACCAATCTGTAACACCCTCGTTTTCGATATTCGCAGCGGAAATATAGGTTTGGGGTGCTACTTCATGGTTCACAGTCATGAGTATAGAAAACGACTCGAAAAGAGACATTTTAAATAAAACTGTTATCATTCATTTATTTATATCAGAGTACATAATATAGGTCCCAGAGGGAAGTTTCAGAATACGTTATGAAAGTTACAATTTTCATTGAATGATAATAAAATGGACACTCTTTTTATTAGAAGAAAGTCCACAGCCACTCCGTGCCAAATCGTACTTCTAGTTACCTGAGATAAACATGCTTAAAAAGTCAACACAAAGGTTGAGTGAATTCATAGCGTTTAACGTTAAATAAGTTTGAACATAAGCTAAATAGAGAGTAATTCGGAAATATACATATTGCTCTAAGTCTCATGAACTCAAACGTTAACGGTGTGTGTGTGTGTGTGTGTGTGATATCATAAAATGATATAAATAATGGTATATTTGGTTATCAATCCGGCTAGCACAAAGTCTATCCATCCGGCTAACACAAATAAGGTGCATTTGGCAATCAATCCAGCTAGCACAAAGTCTATCCATCCAGCTAATGCAAATGGGGTGTCTTAGGCAATATTAATCAGGAAAACATACAGAAAAATACTTATATTCAGGTTTGTAGCATGTATTTCCCCACATATTTAGAAAAACGTATATAAAAAGTGGGACTATGAACTCACCTGGGCAGTCTGGATGAAATTCAAAGTTAAACAAAGTTGATAAACGTCTCCGGCACGCAACCTGGGTTGGTTATGTCAAGTTTTCAGTAATCGTTTCTGAATATTATAAGTCTTTCAATGTTCGTTTCGTAATACTTTGGTTGATGGTTAAATACTTAATTGAGCCAATATGTAGTTTCAAGAATAAGATTTTATCTTATTTCTTATCTGTAGGTTTCGGTTCTGTTCGTTCGTTAAATAGACACTTCGTTCGTTAGTTATGGTAGAAAACGTAAATTAGGTTTTTAAATCCTAATGATAATAATAATAATAATAATAATAATAATAATATTAATAATAAATTATTAATAATTAGGGTTTATAAGGAATTTACACACTAGATCTTCTAATTTTATAGATTAACAACTTTTACCTTCGAACATTTAGGAAATGACAAGTTTTACCCTTGAACTTTGATCAAATGATACTTTATACCCTTAAGTTTCAAAAGTGACACTTTTTCCCCCTAGGGTTCAGATTGACAGCAATCATAGTCCTTTTTATAATTTTTAAGTAGAGCTTTGGCAAGTTTTACCCCTGAGACTTCTAACGCTTTACACCCGACATCCTTGTTTGACAAAAATGCGTTGTACCTTATGATTAATGACAAAACCTATTACGACTCTTTTGTAAGTTTGTTCTTTAGTTTATAAACTTGCTTTTTACAAAAATCCAGCCCCTGACTCGAACCCACGAGCTCTCGAATTATTTTTAAAGGGTGCGTTTGTCAGTTTTTCGAGACAGAAAGTATGTCTCGAAGATATGGTTGTATCTCACTCAATACTTAACGAAAACACTTCATTCTTTTTCCTACTGTTAGATATCTAATAGAACTTCATTTGTGCAAAAATCTAGAATTTTTAGAGTCCATCTAATGGTCGAAAACTGGGTCAAAAGTCGAAGGTCTGCTGCTGTTTTTAAAAAAAAAATCTGTTCTGTAATTAAATAAAAACACCCTTTGTTATGCGTTTTCATGATTCGAGGTCTAAAGACTTTTTGAAGGAAACGACGTTCCGGACAACTTTCGTGTTTTAAGTTTTCGACGAAACGGACCAGAAAGGCCTCGTTTTGCGCAAGCTCGTCTGCTGTTACAGAAAGTTTTTATAGTTTATATATAACTTCAATTAACCATAACTTTTGACTCGTTTACTCATTTTTAGTGATTCAAATTGCTATGTTTTTCTAAAAATATTCTCTTTAACAATATGTAAATGTCCTATAGTCTAGTGTTCTTAAATTATCGAAAGGAAAACAAATAGAAGGTGTTTGTTTGGTTCGAACAGAAAAGAAAAAGAAAAGTATATTAGGTTTTGATCATGTCTTCTATTAGAGATTTGTTAGCAATGTTTTTAAGAGTGTTTAAAGCATATGAAAGATAATAAAATGAGTTTAGAACTTACCTAGGTGAATTTGGATCGAATTGAACAATTTTGGGACTTAGGGTTTCTAAATGAGATCACCAATGTGTCTAGCTTCCTCCTTGGCTTCCTATGATTATTCTTGGACTTGATTATGGGTTGTAATGACAGAATTTTGTGTGTATAGGGGCTGTGGTGTTGGTTCGATTGGATTAGGGTGAATGGAGAAGGTTTTGGGTGGCTTCTATTTATAGAAGTGGATTAGGGTTTTCTAACAAGTTCTAGTAGTGTTATGGAAGAGTGTGTGGTGAGGTGTGTGGCCATACTAGGCGCCACATGAGTAGGAGGGGGAAATGGAGGTGTGGCATGTTACTAACCTTACACATAGTCCATTTTCTAGAAGAAGGAGATGTGTCTAATTAAGGTTCTTCCAAATGGAAGCTTAGGGTTTAAGGTTTTCTTAGGGTTTGGTTTGGTTTTGATGGAATTCGAACTAAACAAGGGGAGTTATGGTAGTTTAGTTTCGTTAGGTGCTTCTAGGAGTTGTACATAGGGCTTAGTTAACTAGTACTCTAGAATTTAAGGTAAGATTAGGGTTTCTAGGTTTAGGGTTTAGTTAGTTATGATTTTTAGATTTCTATGAAATAATTAAAGGTGCATCGAATTATATATATATGTGAGAAAATGATTTCGTGCATTATGAAGTTGTACTATAGGCTTAAGAGGATTGTACTAGGGTTAGGAAAATATGAAAAATAAAATTTTAATATTTTCCTTAATTTATATAATTTTTATATAATTTTTATTAAGCTTTAAATACATATAAAGGGATTTTTAAGATTTTGTGCATTGGAGGGTTGTACCTTGGGTTTAAGGAGTTGTACATATATTAAATAACTTAATAAATTGTTTTTAGAAATTATTGTGTAAAAATATTACAAAACATGTCATTTAAATAACTATTATTAAGGTTTTTATAAGATTTTTATTTTCATTTAAGTTTTATGCTTAATTGACTTGTACATTAGTTTAAGGGACTTGTACTTAATATTTTTATAAAAATATTATCTAGGGTTAGTGAATAAAATAATAGTTTTTGTGAAATTAAGGTTTTATCAGAAATTATAGTGGAATTAGGGTTTCCGTGCTTTAGTGACTTGTACTTTACATAAGTAATTTATATTTTGGTATTACAGTGGTTTGGAGTCTCATAGAAATTGTATCGGGTGAGAATAGTTTAGCTTAATTCGTATATCAACGAATTAGCGTAAAGTGGCAAATGGTAATTTGTGAAGCGTTATACTTGACATAGGAAAATGTTTATATAAATAAACATTAAATAGGTTAAGGTTGGGTTGCGTGCGAGCACGTTCATCATAGATGTGAGTTACGTCACATGAGATAGTGGTTATGCCCAGATAGTAATAATAATAATAATAAAAAAAATTACACGTAGAAAAGGATAAGTATTCTGAGTGCTAGCTTATCTTAAAGTGGGATTTTCACAGTGGTTACATGCTGTGATACCAATTAAGTAACACCCCAGTGACATGTATGCTTCCGCTGGACCCGATTTTGGGGGTGTTACAGATTGGTATCAAAGCCAGGTTATAGAGAACTGAGTTTATTTTACAACCTAGACTATAACCACTTTCATGAAAACTTAACCCTATGACCGCCACGTGCCTGCCTGCCAAGCTGATGCCTCGCGTATGATTTTGTTTATGATATATTAGATGAGATATTCATGATATATTTGACGAGTTGTTTGATGAGATGCTAGATTATATACCTGTTGAGATGTGTGCCTGACTATTGGATATTGTATATCCGCCTGTTTTAGCTGTTCACTATAAGCATTTCCATATGCTTATGCACTCACCGTGCCTGTCACAGAGTTACGCTATTTTCTTTCGTAATCTCACTATTGAATGTCGAGTTTGTACACTTGTCGTGGTTTTGGGAACGATTTTGGATATAATGGACATACTACTAGTATAACTAGGCTGAGTATTCCAAAATTCATTGAACCTCGGGTGAATATAGACTGATCACCTATATTCAACCAGGGATAGTGGGACATAGCCTGATCACCTATGTCTGACTGAGAGGTGAATTTTGCAATACTGGGAGTAGTTATAATGGAATTATGTTCGGGTTGGTCCTTGATTTTTGGAATGGTTCAATTTTGCGTGTGTACACGGACATTGAATATTACTTCCGCACACACAATACACTGGCATCATAACACCGCATGAACCATAATGCCCCTGGCACCGCTATACGTCTCCATTATATGGAAATCCTGTTTGTCGCCATCTGGCCGTAATTTGCATCGGGTCGAGTTAGATCCGATTGGCACCGTTTGAATCCGAGTTACTTATTTGTAACCCTTAAGAGCGTTATAAGCCCGTCCGAGCTTACTGGAACGTTTGGAATTGATTTTGGCTACGTTCGGAATCGATTTTGGCCACGTTTGGATTTGATTTTGGCTACGCTTGGAATCGATTTTGGCCACGTTTGGATTTGATATTGACTATGTTTGGATTGGTTTTGATTCTGATTGAAATTGGATTGTTTGATTCTGTGATTTTGGATGTCATCCTGGATTGGGATTTGTTATTCGGCCTTGCTTTTGTTGTGGCCTTGTTACAAACACCTCTACCCTAAGCCTTGTGCTCAATCGATGTTGTTCAATCGAAGTTGTTCAATCAATGTTGCCCCTTCCGCTTTATGTACTATGTACATTACTGATTCAACCGACTGATTGCTAGTAGCAATCAACATCTTCCCTCAGAGTTGTACTCTGAACTCGCTAAACTCTCCATTTGGCAGAGATTCCACGCCCAGCAGAAATTTTAAGACATTAATGAGTAACCTGAACCGCGTTCCTTGGGACAACCACCTAAGTTTTCACTCGTCTCTCGGAAGTACCCGTGATCCTTGCTACCTTCTTACCAGATAATAAATTATATCATAAACGAAACCTTGGAAGTAAATCTCGCGCCGCTACCAGAGTAATTGTCAATAATCCTACCTAATCTACTCACCTTCTACTAATCAATGAAACGACCGTATGGACAGACTTGCTCGTCAATACTCATAGAGAATCATCACACGGCATGGAGTGTCGATTCTTACCATTCTCTGATCGGGATAGTTGTTCCCATCAAATTCCTGGCAATCACTCCAAAGAGCCATGAGAACAAATTTGGATATGAATATTGTGTATCATCTCCAGACTGATGGCCGAAGTGGAAAAATCATTCAAGCGTTGGAGGACACATTGTGTGCCCGCGTAATTTGTCAATGGTTGGAATAGACACCCCCCGTTGGCTAGATTCTCTTATAACGATACCTACAACTCTAGTATTTCAACGACACCGTGTGAGGTACTTCGTAGTCGATCGCCGACTTGACGAGTAGAAGTTGGGGATACCCAACTTACTGAATCCGAACTTGTTCACGAGACTACCGAGAAGATCGTTCAGATCAGAACCGAGTTGCACGCTGCTCACAAATCGTCCGAAGAGTATGCTGACAAATGACGTAAACCTCTTGAATTCCCAGTTAAAGCATAGATTATGCTTAAAGATTCACCATGAGAAGGTGTGATACGTTTAGTAAACGCAAAAAGCTTAATTCTCGTTGTTTTGATCCTTTTGAAATCCTTGCTAGAGTTGGACCAGTAGCTCACAGACTCGAGCTACCGTCAGGACTCAGCAGTGTTCGCAACGTTTTATGTGCAATGTGAAGAAACGACTTGCCGATGAGGCAGTTGCTGCTCCTCCGGGAGAGATCCAAATTGATGAATGTTTAAATCTTGTCGAGAAATCTATCGAAATCAGGAACCGTGAAGTCAAACAACTTTAGTAAAGTTGCATCCCTATCGACAAAGTTCGTCGAAGCTCGCGAAAAGGTCCTGAATCCACGTGGGAACGTGACGATGAATCCTCGTGTGTATGTACTCATCTCTTTCCAACCGTAACGAGTAACTTGAATAGAATCGTGAGGACACGATTCCATTTAAGGAGCTGAGACTGTAATACCCCGTAATTTTTCGGATATATTTTTATGAGGAATTATCTCTGTTCTTCATATACGAATATTTCTGAACTTATTTGGTTTGAAAACGTGAAGTTATCTCGCAACACGTGGAATTTGTACACAACGCGTACTGGCACAACTGACGATTTGAGTTGATTATTTTATTATTTGTGAGAAACGAGGCGTATGAATAGTCGTTTTTATTGGAAATATTATTCTGATCGCGATGGCGTAATTCTCGCATCTTAAATCTATTGTTTACTAGTCAAAACGAGCCCCAAACTGGATTTCGTGAAAGATTGCAAAAATTACTAACTATGGTCCCTGCAGTAATATTACCCCACTGCCCCTAGACATTGATTGTGACAGATTTGGTCCCTAGGGTTTTTCTAAACCTAACCCTAGCCTATATATATATCCTTATAACTCATTTTAGGGTTAATAAATCCCCTCCCCTCTCCTCCCTTTCCCTGCAACCGCCAACCATCAACACCACCCCACCTCTGGCCATCTCCGGCCACCTCACACCGCCACCTCTAATATTACACCGCCACCACCCACTTTCACCCCATGACTATCTCATATTTTTCTGCTACATCACGCGCTTCAAGAACACTTTTCCACCGCCACAACGCCATTAATCCTTGAGGTTGAAGGTGCTTTAGATCGAGTGTTTTGTTGGTTTTAGTTCGAGGACGCCACATAGCCACCAAGGCTGTCACCAAGCCACCACCGCCATCTTGATCTCTCCTCTTTTCTCGACTTGGTAAACAGAGAAAAGCTGTATATTATTTATTATTTTTGATAAAACCGATTGATTTTGTGTTATTGTTTTCGTGGATTTAAAACGAATATAACTCATTGATATCAATCTTGTGATTAAAAACCGGACATAATTGTGTTTTTGAAATCTTTTCGTGTGGTAAGAAAATTTGGTTATGGGTTTTATTTGATTGTTTTGGTCACTGGTCATGAGAATAACCCGTAAGGGTTCGGATTTGGATATTTTGGTCTCGTTCATTTCGGTACGTGATGTATTCGTGGCGAGTTTGGTATACGGATGGGTCATAACCCGACTAGGATTTCAGTTGTGGACTGTTGTTAACATATATGTTTTGCGGTATTAATTCTTGAGGTTATTGTTATTGTTTGTGTCTCGGATTTGATGGGATTAAATTGGTTTGTTTGGTGTACTTGTGGTTGTCTTTCTCGGCCTAGAAAGAGCACCATAACCTGGTGTTGACTAGGTCTCGGTTTGGTCACAATCACACAAGGGTGCGTTTGAGTTTGTTGTTATGGATTTGGTTCAAAACAGGAAATACCCACATAGGGTACGTGACTAGGATTTCAGTTGTGGACTGTTGTTAACATATATGTTTTGCGGTATTAATTCTTGAGGTTATTGTTATTGTTTGTGTCTCGGATTTGATGGGATTAAATTGGTTTGTTTGGTGTACTTGTGGTTGTCTTTCTCGGCCTAGAAAGAGCACCATAACCTGGTGTTGACTAGGTCTCGGTTTGGTCACAATCACACAAGGGTGCGTTTGAGTTTGTTGTTATGGGTTGGTTCAAAACAGGAAATACCCACATAGGGTACCTGATCTTGGTTTTAGAATAATATGAAATCGAGGCGTGGTTGTGATTATGCATATAATTGTGTGGTGATTATTTTGCGTTAGCAGCCTACTAGGAATTTTAGTACATTAGGTGATGTTTTGTTTGGTCCGACAAGGTCATCACAAGGGTGGTGTTACTTGCTCAGTTTGGGTAACGAGGCACAAGGATGCTCATTCGGGTGTTCGCGTTGACTGTGTGCCTCGGCTCAAGTCACCAAGGTGTTGAGAGGGTGTATTGGTCTGCTTAGTACCGTCTCGAGTTAAGTCTAATTTTGTTGCGATGGGTTAGGAATGAGATGGGCATAACAGCCCATGAAAAAGGGTCCGTTTGGTTTGTTGAAAGTTTGGGCTACAAATCCAACAAGTAAAACTTAATTAAGAGTGTTTGGTTAAAATATAATATTAGTCATTGGACTTGTATTTAACGAGGAAGAAACGTTCCCGCCGCGTTGCGGCGGGATCCTTAGCGCCTTGTGGTTAGCTGCAGTTACGCATCTTATAATCTATGTCAGCTACGCCAACTGATCTATCAGTTAGACATTTTATTTTTTTGGAAAAAATAAAATTAAAATTTTGATTAAGAGCAAGACTCTGGCAGTTGTATGAGCTGATTGAGGAAGCCTGATCAGCGCAAGTTCAACTGCAACTGAACTTACTGAAACTGCTACTTCGGCAATCTTGGTCTCGGTTCTGACGCGTTTCCTGACCATGATGGCATGTGCTTGAACAGCCCACTGATGTTTATTCCAAAACCTGCAACTCCTTCACTGACTTTAGCAACTTGTTTGACTTCGGCAACAATTTGGCCTTCTCCAAGAACCAACGATTAGAGCCCTGCTGATACCTCGAAGATGTGGCGTGTTGCAGCTTTGTTGTACAGAAGGAAACGGTGCTCAGAAATCTCGGATACTGAGATCCCTCCAGTCTGTGGTCAGACACAAAGATTTTAATTAATTGTCATTCTAATCAACGTAAAGTGTGTATTCAAGTAGCAGTTTCTAGTGTTTGAGTATACTATTGCAGGTTATAATTTATCTAATTAAATTACATATGTTTTAAGTCTAACCTTATTAGGATGTACCTTCGACATCCATTCGGTAACTTCTTTAACTTTTCGATGCTGAGACAAAGCGACAACATAAATCTCCATGCGATTATCCGCAACCAAAATAGCTTCCTACATGAAGAAACCAAAGGTGTTTTATTTTTCTGCTCATGAAGGTATAACGCGAAAACAGCTCATGAAGGTATAACGCGAAAACAACAGTAACGCCACAACCAAAATAGCTTTCATCATATTAAAGCCTAATCACATACAATCAACATCTCTTACACAGGCTACTGTCTTTTTGTTTTTCTTGCTTGTAACCAACAAATAACACATATGCAACAAATTAAAATTAGCATCCAACAACAATTGGCAAGAACAGATTCATAATTAAATAAGCAAATCCTATAGCTACTTCACAACCTCTTATTCTTTTTTTTTTTTTTTTTTTTTAACTCTTCAGATTCTTTATTTATTTTTTCATTAATGTAAAAGTAATAAGTTGGAAAAAAAAAAGTATAAACCTTGGTACTTACCTCTAACCCGGAACAGAAGCAGAAAAGCAATCCAACATCACGTTAACCTGAAAAAAGAAGAATAATCAAACAGTTAATACATATCAACAATCTCTTTACTTTGATACAGAACCGATACCTAACCCATCTGTTTCCAACATGATTACGCATCAGTAGTTTGTTGTTGTAAAAAATTAACTACCATTTGCAAATTGTATAAGATACTGAGATGTTGTACCATAACATGCGCAGAAGGGTAATCATTTAAAAGTACCTCAAGGGAAGTCATGGCATATGCGATATAGCTTCCCATACTGCCTTAACTTATTAATTCTTTATCAAGCAATCTGGATTGATTTTGAATCTGCAAAATATAGATAATGCACAATGAGAAATAACATCTCATGTAACTGTTGAAGCACGCATATTATACACCTAAAGCTGTCAATAATAACTGACATTATTAGCGCATATTTCAAAACAAATAAACATTATACCTTTAAAAAAATTGCAGCATGCAAAGTAGACAGTCTCTCCATCCAACTCCAACCCCAATTAGATGTGGCGAGAGCAGAATCATTTGGACCAAGATTGGATTTAGAATGTGCCCTCCACTGCAAGTGTATTAATAGTCAACAAATTAATACTTACTCAAAGGATACTCGATACTAAACGGCCTCTCCAACCAAATAAAGAACCTCAGCAGCTACTTTGAGCTACTGATACCGGAACCTGTTTAAACTTTCTGCGCTGCAGTAGCTATGGTCTGCAATATGTATATAACAGAAATAATCGACATATTGAAAAACGTATCTGAAAACCAAAAAGATAAAGAACGGCGTACTCACATGTACATATGTCGTAGTCATTCTTACCAATATCCGAAGCAACCAAAGCACCTGCCAACGCAGAAGGTTTGTTCCCGTGTAAAATTATCTGATTATATATGGTTCGACAGTCTAGTATGAACAGAAACGATGACAATCACAATCAATTTCAGGGCGAAACTTACTAAAATTATCTGATTATATATGGTTCAACAATCAATTTTGGGAAATCGGTATAATTCAGCGGTAATTTACGTGTCAATTTTTAAAAACACAGCTGATCATCACAAATTCAAACAACATATGGCAATATGGCATTTCACGTCAGAACACAATTTCAAACAGCTACGCCATTGTGTTACAGTTGATTAAGTAATTCTGATATGAAAATGCAATTCCAATACAACCTACACTAAGGAGGTTGAATTAGTAGTCAACAACAAAAGCCATACCTGCTCACCGGATAAAACCAACACAGCCAATTTCCCATCTGCAATAGGCGTCAATCCCATATTCCACCATCTCTCTCTATCTTCGAGTTTCCTATCCTCTACGGTCGACATTCAACCGTCTGGCACTGACTTTATCGCCGTTGCCGCAAAACCTATTTGACCACCCAATAAACCAATCATTAAACCAAGACCATAAAAAACACAACACACAAAACACATACCTACTCACCTTCCGAGCAGAGAATCCGGCAATATTATTTGTGGCATCTATACTCTGGAAGACTCCTCAATCAAAATAGATCAGGTAAGAAATTGCCTAATAAACGTGACAACACGATAGATTCCTACATTGGAGTTGGCATAATGGGTTTTTTTTTTATGTAGTTGAATGCTCTTCGGATAACTTTATTAAATTCTTATTACCAACCCATTTGGGCCATTAGAGATAAAATAAAACGTACATTGACTCCTCATACTCATGTTGTACTTACCTTGCTCCACCTCATAAGATGCAAAAAAAAACAACTTGAACCCATTTCCTGCAAGATTAACCAAAAACATTAAAGCTGAAAAGAAAAAAAAAAAAAAAAAAAAAGAAGAGTTTTACTGGATCTGAAACCTCGAGATAGATGGGATTTGTACCTGTCAAACACGTAACCGCATTCTTGGGGTGGCTTACAGCACTCAGCCTGCGACAAAATACATATAATTAGTATATTGAAAATATTTATTGCATTTTAATAAACCCAACAAAGCATTTTTTAGTGTTCAGTTACATAAACAACAAATTGTTGCTAACCTGTTATTTTATGTCTTTAATTTGGAGTGAAATAACGAATAAGCAATTTATCAAAAACATAAAAGAATCGCTTCTTTGCCTATTAAGTTAGCAGATAAGCACTAATATAAACAAATCCAAATACCCTCTTATTTGCGATTTAATTAAACATTGTACCTCTAATGGAGTGACATGAGCCCGATAAAACTCCTCCAAAGTTTTCGACTGCGCAATAGTGGAACCAACATGCGAATCAGATAAAGAACTCTTAAAACTTTGATCTGAATGGTTTGATCATATATTTTTTTTTTGTTGAGATGGTGGCTTCTGGATAATGAAGCGGTGGAAATGGTGGTGGAAATGGCGGTGCAACTCTATCCAAGAGTTATATCGCTGTATCACATCCGGACTAAAAGCTGGGCTTTTGGTGGGCTGTGATATGAAAAATGGGCTAACAAATAAAAGAATAAAATATTAGGCGGGTGTAATATTATAAGTTTATATTAAGGGGCAATGCGAATTGTATTATATATATAATATTGGGCTAACGTGTTTAATTGTTGTGACACTTGTGATAATTGATACGTTTCGGACATTTGAAATTATTACTTTGAATATGGATAAACGGGATTGTGACTTGGAGTTGGATTAGATATTCGACATGGATTAGATATTAATTTTGACTTGTACATAAATTATTTGTACAATTTGAACATTTAATATTATTGGACATTGAACATTATGGACTTATTGGACTGGAGACGGATACAATATATTAGACTCACGACGACTTTAATATATTTGATTCGTAACGGACACACAATAAGGAAATAATGTCTAATAACCAATGGATACTTTTTATTAAATTCTAATAAACTGTTTTGAGGAAATTTATTTATTTAAGTCACGACGACTTGAGAAAACTGATTTTATTAGTTAAACTTATTTCCATTTATAAGACGTTTATGTTTTATACCAATTTATTTGGGATATCGGGGTAAATACCGAAACGTACAAACTGATTTATTTTATTTAAGGTGTTTATTTGTCGTTAACTTCTAGATTTGTCTTCTTGGTTTGAGTTCTCATCAGTATTCTTTCGACTATGTCGATGTCTTTTCTCTTTGGCGTGAGTTGTATGTCGAGTCTATGTTTTTTTACCACACCACACGAAACGCTGATACTAAACTTTTGATGAGTATTGAAATCGAGTAATCCATGAAAACTACGACACGTTGTCTTTATAGACTTTATTATAGTGTGAGAAGTATTTTGAGGCAATTCTTTATACGTAATAGGTTGTGCCGATTCTAGACCGTTGTGTACCGCTGTGCTTGTACCTCCGTGTACCGTTGTGACTGTATATCTTGGAACCGTCGTGCCGTATGTCTTGAGACTGTTGTGTTTTGCTCCTCGATGCCAGTCGTGTCAGTTGTGATCTTTGCATTGCTGTGGCTAAGGTGAGTTCATGGCCCCTACTTTTACCGGTTTTATAACTATTTTGGGGGAGAATACATGCTCATTTCTACTTAAACTCAATACTTGTTTTTACTTGAAACATGATTTGTTTGCTCCAACGTACTGTTTGGCTGATATATCTGACCTGGTTATTTGAATGCGTTATGTGTTTACCTGTTTATTGATGTGGCCTGAAACTGTGATTATGGCTTATAATACTGTTACACGATGTTGGTAATTAAATATTCTGAAGTTAGAGTATAAGAAAATACTTTAAGAAGAAGGTACTGCTGGTTCATGATCAAGGTACTGCTAGTACATCAAGGTACTGCTAGTTCAAGTAGAAGGTACTGCTAGTAGAGAATGGTACTGCTGATCAGTGAGTCATAGAGCTGCTACAAGGATAAGATCGAAAAAGATATTATTTGTATGAGTCACTCTTATGCAAAAATAATATCTAGATATGTTCTCACTCAACAAGTTGATGCATGTGCTTGCATTAATTCATTTGAACAACTTGTGAGATATAAACTTCCACACGCTAGCTCGACTTGATCTTTTGTAAGACAAGTGTTGATTAGACTTAAAGTAATATTGTAAGAGATCTCTTGGACTATAAAAGAGATCTTAGATTAGTGATTATGTACATGCACATTTACAAACATATATCTGTTAAGACATAGAACAAACAAAAACATATATCACAAATCTAGAAACATAAGATTCAAGGTCTTTGTAACCCTAGTGATAAATTCAAGATCACTCGTATTATTTTGAATAATATTTAATCATTTAGTGATAAACTTTCTTTGTTCATTGTTAAGTAACAAACATAATTCTTCCATTTCCATAACATACATAACCTTCTAAGTGTGATTAAGTAAATTCCGCGTACTTAATCATATAAACTCAATATATCATTACACACAAAGTATACAAGGTTTAACCACCTTAACCGTGTGTCGAATTCCTCTCAGTTGGTATCAGAGCTCAGGCTGATATTATTGAATTAGAAGAAACGGAAATGGATGCACATGATGCTCAAACAAATGTTGCTGCAAAGTTGCCCATGATCAAACCAAATGAGTTTGAGTTATGGAGGATGAGAATTGAGCAATATTTCATGGTCCAAGATTACACTCTTTGGGATATCATTATATATGGTGATTCTTTTTCACCAAGCTATTCAGATGTTGTCCTAGAAGGTAAAACAATTAGGAAAAGAAATACTGGACCAGTTTCAAATGAAGAAAAGATACTGAAGAGAAATGATCAGAAAGCAAGAAATTTGTTGCTTATGACCATTCCTAGTGAACAGATGTTATCTTTTAACAAGTATCTTGATGCAAAAACTCTTTTTGAAGAGATTTGTGCATATTTTGGTGGTAATGAAACTACCAAAAAGACACAGAAGACATTACTAAAGCAACAATTTGAAAACTTTACTGCTTTTAGTAATGAGTCTCTTGATAAGCTATTCTCAAGGTTACACAAGCTTGTCAATCAGTTAGCTGTGTTGGGTGTTGAGACAGAGAAGGAAGATCTCAACATGAAGTTTTTGAGAAGTCTACCTGATGAGTTCCATACTCATGTTATTGTCTGGATGAACAAACCAGACATTGAAACAATGAAGCTCAATGATTTGTACAACAACTTCAAAATTGTTGAACAAAGTCTTAAAAAGTCTGGAATTTATGGTACTAGTTCTGGGAATGTGGCACTTTTGTCATCTCCTAGTATTGGTAAGTCTGAAAAGGTAGAAGAAGTTGAAGGTGTTTCTAATGCTACTTATGGTGGTCCTTCTACTAGTTCACAAAAGACTGTTGCAGGACTTGGTGATCCAGCATTCTATGTATTCATGTCTAGTCAATCTAGTGGTTCTCCTCTAAATCATGAAGACCTTGAGCAGGTTGATGGTGATGATTTGGAAGAGATGGACATCAAATGGCAGGTTGCTTTGCTCAGCATGAGGGCCAAGAAGCATTGGCAGAGAACTGGGAAGCAAATTACCATAAATGGTAATGAAACTGCTGGGTTTGACAAGAAGAAAGTGGAGTGTTTCAACTGTCATAGGTTGGGACACTTTGCTAAGGAGTGTAGAAGCCCAAGGAAGCAGGAAAATAGAAACACATGGTATAAGCAAGATAGGAAAAAGGAAGTTACTGTTGAAGAGCCAAAGGCTATGTTGGCTATTGATGGTATTGGTTATGATTGGAGCTCTATGGCTATTGAAGAGGAAGCACCACCAAATGCTGCTCTTATGGCCAATGAATTTGCTCTAATGGCTCATTCTGATTCAGAGGTAAATTCTATTCAAAATTGTACTGAATCATGTCCTAATCTTAAAGCTTATGAAGACCTTAGTAAGAGATTTGATGCTCATAGAGAAGAGCTAATTGATGCTCTTTTTAATTTAGCAAATCACAAAAGAGGTCTAGGTGTTGTAGAAAAACAAGTCTTACATTTTAAAAGTAATGAATCTAATTTTACTAATGACATCAATATACTAAAAAATGACATTAAGATCAGAGATGAGTGTATTGTTGAGTTGAATGATTCATTAGCTAAACACAAAAATGAAAGAGAAAATGTTAAGATATCTGTGGATGTTTTGGCTTATGCCTCAGATGGATTCAATAAGCTTTGGGAAGCTCAAGTAATTGATAAGGTTAATTCTGGTGTTGGATTTAAGTCTGTCCCCCCACCATACAGAGGTGTTCATTCACCTCCAGGTATTGATTTAGCACACACATGATTAGCTGAGTTTCAAGAACCAATCATGGAATATGGTTCTAAGGCCACTAAGAGTCCTAAGATAGAAAAGGTAAGTAAAAGTTTAGATAAAACTTTATCTTATCAGGACAAGGTATCCTTTGTTAAGAAAGGAGATGCTATAGTTGTTGAAGATTGTACAACTGATAGTGATGATGATGAAGAAGAACAGGTTATGTCTAAACCTGTATTGGTTAAGAAAGTAGGAACAAGTGTTCCTAAGATAGTCAATCACAACACTAACAGGCCTAAGTCAAATGTTAAGACTGTTAGGAAACCAGTTAGATATTGTGAACAATATAGAACTACAAACAAGCCCAGAGGTAACCAAAGGAATTGGAACAACCTCAAGTCTAACCAATTAGGTGATGACTTTGCTTTTTACAACAAAGCTTGTTATACATGTGGTAGTTTTGACCATCTTGCAGCTTTCTGCAACCAATGGGTAACTGGGTATGAAAACAATAGGGTGAACTACAAAGGCAAACTCCTCAAACTCATTTTCACTCTAACACTCATAGAACAAAGCCCAGAACAGTCTCAAACAAGTCTGGACCAAAAAGTCCTGACAGACAAAAAGGTCCTGCTAATACATACAAAAAGGTACTGCCAGTACAAACAAAAGGTACGGGTAGAACTAAAGGTACTGTTAGACCTTTGATGACTGTTAACCCAAAATCAACAGCTAAGGATGCAAAAACAACTTTCAAATATGCATCTAAAACTGTTCTAAGGCCCATTCAAACAAAAGCAGTGGTCCACAAACAAATTTGGAGACCAAAGGGTGTGACTTCAAAGCTAGCAGTCACTTCTGCTAAGCATGTTATTCACTCTGCTGCTAAGGGTAATAGGGCAAATGCTGTTAAGGCCTCAGCATGTTGGATTCTTAAATCCAATGTTGCATCAACTGTCCTTAAAAGATTAAATTACATTGATGTAAGAGGCAGATCCAAGTCAGTAATGGCTTGGATCCCCAAAGAAAACTAACACTCTTATTTGTGTGCAGGAACATTCAACTGATAAACAAGAAGATCAAGGATACTCAGATAGTGGATGTTCAAGGCACATGACAGGCAACATGTCTTATCTTTCAGATTTTGAAGCTTTCAATGGAGGATATGTTACCTTTGGAGGTGGTTTTCGTGGCAAAATTTCTGGTAAAGGTACAATCAAAACCGGAAATTTAGATTTTGAAGATGTGTACTATGTACAAGAGCTAAAGTATAATCTTTTTAGTGTCTCACAAATGTGTGACAAAAAGAACAATTTTCTCTTTACTGACACTGAATGTCTTGTTCTATCTAAGGATTTTAAGATGCCTGATGAAAGTCAAGTGCTTCTTAGAATTCCTAGAAAGGCCAATATGTATAGTGTTGATATGAAGAACATTATTCCTAAAAAGGATTTAACTTGTCATGTTGCAAAAGCCACATTGGATGAATCAATGTTATGGCATAGAAGGCTTGGTCATATAGATTTCAAAACCATAAATAAAATTGTTAAGAATGGTTTGGTAAGAGGTTTACCTCACAAAAGATTTGAAAATGATCAAACATGCATTGCTTTTCTAAAAGGCAAACAACACAAAGCCACTTGTAAGCCCAAGATTTTTAACTCTATCAATCAGTCATTGTTTATGCTTCATATGGACTTATTTGGACCTGTTTCAGTATGGAGTATGCAACATAAGAAATATTGTCTTGTTATAACTGATGACTATAGCAGATTTACATGGGTTTTCTTTTTAGTGTCTAAGGATGAAACATCAAGCACTCTTAAGACTTTCATAACAGAAATAGAAAACCTAGTAAGCAAGAAAGTAAAGGTCATTTGGTGTGATAATGGGATAGAATTTAAAAATAGAGTTATGCATGATTTCTGCAAAGAAAAAGGTATTAGAAGAGAATACAGTGTTGCTAGAACTCCTCAACAGAATGGAGTGGCTGAAAGAAAGAATAGAACACTAATTGAAGCTGCTAGAACAATGTTAGCTGATTCTAAGCTACCTATAATCTTTTGGGCAGAGGCAATCAACACTGCTTGCTATGTTCAAAATAGAGTTTTAGTTGTGCAGCCTCACTATAAGACATCATATGAACTCTTTAATGGTAGAACTCCTGCAATAGGATTTCTTAGACCTTTTGGATGTCATGTGACAATTCTCAATACCTTAGACCATTTAGGAAAATTTGATGGTAAAGCAGATGAAGGTTTCTTAGTTGGATATTCTCTTGTTAGCAAAGCTTTTAGAGTTTACAACTTAAGAACTGAGAAAGTACAAGAAGAACTACATGTGGAGTTTTTGGAAAACAAATCCAATGTAGTAGGCCAAGGACCAAAATGGATATTTGATCTTGAGTATCTAACAAATTCTATGAATTATATACCTTTTGTTGCAGAAACTAATGATTTTTCAGGTTCACAAGCAACAAATGAGGCAGAGTTAGAAAAAGATCAACATGATGGCACAATGCCAATATGGTCAAATGCAAGTGTGGAATCAACTTCAACAAATGATGTATCTTCTTCTAGTAAAGCTAAAGGAGATGTTGAAGATGACAACAAGGATGATGGAACAAAGGAACAACTCAATATTTCAAATATTGATGGTACTGCTGACACAGAGCAAGGTACTGCTAGTATCCATAAAGGTACTGTTAGTACATTTGGAGGTATGGATAGTTCATTTGAAGATACTGCTGGTCCTTCAAATTCAAGAGAAGCAGAGTTCCAAGAAGATGAAGTGGATTTGGGTAATCTTCCACCATCTTATCAAGTTCCTTCTACACCACACACAAGGATTCACAAAGTTCACTCCCTGGATAATGTGATTGGAGATGTACAATCTGGTGTGAAGACAAGAAGACAACTGGTCTCTTCAGACCAACAAGGGATTCTTGATGCTCTTTATGCTTCAAAACAACATGAGGTTTCAAACTCTTGTTTATTTGTATGTTTTCTCTCTCAAAAGGAACCAAAGAACATTCTTACAGCCCTAGATGATTCAAGCTGGGTAGAGGCTATGCAAGAAGAGCTTCTTCAGTTCAAGATTCAAAAAGTTTGGGTGCTAGTTGATTTACCTAGAAATGAAAAGGTGATTGGCACTAGATGGGTTTTTAAGAACAAAAGGGATGAAAGAGGGATAGTTATTAGAAATAAGGCTAAATTAGTAGCCCAAGGGTACACACAAGAAGAAGGGATAGATTATGATGAAGTTTATGCTCCAGTAGCAAGGATTGAGGCAATTAGGCTGTTTCTAGCTTATGCTTCATTTTTAGGCTTCACAGTCTACCAAATGGATGTCATGAGTGCATTTTTATATGGTACAATTGGAGAAGAGGTGTATGTTTCACAACCTCCAGGCTTCATTGACCCTGACCATCCAAACAAAGTGTACAGAGTAATGAAAGCTCTATATGGCCTACATCAGGCACCAAGAGCTTGGTATGCAACACTTGCTTCCTATTTATTAGAAAATGGATTTCAAAGAGGAAAGATTGATCAGACACTTTTCATCAAACAGCACAAGAAGGATCTTCTGTTAGTGCAGGTGTATGTGGATGACATTATCTTTGGATCTACAAGAAAGGAAATGTGTTTAGAATTCGAGAAGCTTATGCATGATAAGTTTCAGATGAGTTCTATGGGAGAACTCACATTCTTTTTGGGTTTACAAATTAAACAATCATCTGAAGGCATTTTTATCTCTCAAGATAAATATGTTGCAGAAATTCTTAGAAAGTTTCAATTTGCTGATTAAAAAATGGCAAGCACACTAATGGACTCAGAGAAGCACCTTCTGAAAGATGAAGATGGAGAGAATGTAGATGTACACACTTACAGATCTATGATAGGCTCTTTGATGTATCTTACATCATCTAGACCTGACATCATGTTCCCTGTTTGTATTTGTGCAAGATTTCAAGTAACTCCAAAGGTTTCTCATTTAACTGCAGTCAAGAGAATTTTTAGATATCTCAAAGGACAACCAAGGTTGGGTATATGGTATTCTAGAGACTCTCCTTTTGACTTAGTAGCATTTTCGGATAGTGATTATGCTGGTGCTAGCTTGGACAGAAAGTCAACAACTGGAGGATGTCAATTCCTTGGATGTAGACTTGTCTCATGGCAGTGTAAGAAGCAAACAAGTGTGGCAAATTCAACAACTGAAGCTGAATATATAGCTGCTGCAAGTTGCTGTGCTCAAGTCTTATGGCTTCAAAACCAACTTCTTGACTATGGGTACAATTTCTTAAACACTGTTATTCATATTGATAATAGTAGTACAATTTGTATTATTAAAAATCCAGTGCAACATTCTAAAACAAAACACATTAAAATTAGACATCACTTTATTAGAGATTGCAATGAGAAAAGATTAATTCAAGTAATGAAAATTGCTTCAGAATATAATTTTGCAGATCTACTTACAAAAGCTTTTGATGTTGGAAGATTTGAATACTTGGTAGCAAGTATTGGAATGCTTAATCTTAAAATTTTTCAAATGATGTGTTTATGTACATAAATTTTTGTTGGTACTGCTGGATTTATAAGGTACTGCTAATATATCAAAAATGTAAATTGTGTTATTCATACAGTTGGTTCTATGCTTTTTCTAATGCAAGACAAGTACTTTGTACATTGTTCTTTTGGTTTTAGACTAACTATTTCAGGTATGAATATGTGAACACAAAGGAGATTTCAAGTGAAATGGGAGCAACAGAATGCTTATCCAATTGCTAACATAGTAGGTTTATGATGGACTGAGTTTAGGAATTTAACCTCCTTAAAACTTCTTTCTTGAAACCTAGTTATGATATTTCACATTGAATTGATGACTTAGTTGATCAGATAGTAACTGATGCAACTCACTTTCTATCATTTTATACTTTCAAGTATAATGAGCAAGTCTAAGGACATCTGATTGAAAGAACAGCTAGTAAAAGTGAATCTAACACTTGTGTTAGAGGCAACAATTGCTATGAGCTGGAAACCCTGTCAAGAAAGCCTTTTGAATAGGTTTATCTTTACACAGGCAGTTATTTATAACTTAAAAACATTGGTTCTCATACAACCAGAGGTTGCTTTAAACCAAAATTTTGATTAAATGTCTGTTACACACTTAATCCCTTCAAAATGGTTGGAAGCAGTATGATTTTTCAATTCTAAAATCATGAACATACTGCTAAGTCAAATAATTTCTTAAACAAGGTTTTTCAAGAGATTCACAAAAACCATCCATTGATGGATCATGAATCAAAATGTCCAATGATTCACCTCTCATAGGAGTTAACACACCTAGAAGTGATGAGGACAGCAACTTAAACTTTTAAGGAATTGATGGCTTCATGTACAATATTGTCTGACAACAAGTTCACATTGATAGATCAGTCAAAGGTACATAGTGAGATCTTCCAAACAAGGGGAGGAAACAAAAGTTATTTGCTTCAGGGGAGGTTACAATCTCAGAGAAGGAAATAATTTCCCAGTAAAGGAAGAATAATCCAATAGAAGGAAGGAGAAGATAAGAGCATACAAGATGATGACATAGAGGTTGAAAATGACAAGAATAGATCATATATCTAGAAGGGATGAAACATTCCTAAAGGAGAAAGTTCTATCTAGATCAAACAAAGGAAAGTTTCAATTCAGTTCATTATGTTTGTTTATCACTTGCAAAGGCATGCTGATAGATGATTTCACTTGTTGAAATCATTGCCTCTTACAATTCCTCCTTCCAAGGAAATTGCACCATCTTTTGGTTCAATGTTTTGATATTGCTGAAGTCAAAGAAGAACAAAGCAGATCAGTTCAGAATAAGAAGAATAGTTCAGATTCATGAAGTGTTTGAAAGATCTTCTCAAGTCCTCATTTAATTCAGAAAACATGTTTGAAATGATTCACATGTTTAGGGGAGGATTGTTGGGAATTAAATATTCTGAAGTTAGAGTATAAGAAAATACTTTAAGAAGAAGGTACTGCTGGTTCATGATCAAGGTACTGCTAGTACATCAAGGTACTGCTAGTTCAAGTAGAAGGTACTGCTAGTAGAGAATGGTACTGCTGATCAGTGAGTCATAGAGCTGCTACAAAGATAAGATCGAAGAAGATATTATTTGTATGACTCACTCTTATGCAAAAATAATATCTAGATATGTTCTGAGTCAACAAGTTGATGCATGTGCTTGCATTAATTCATTTGAACAACTTGTGAGATATAAACTTCCATACGCTAGCTCGACTTGATCTTTTGTAAGACAAGTGTTGATTAGACTTAAAGTAATATTGTAAGAGATCTCTTGGACTATAAAAGAGATCTTAGATTAGTGATTATGTACATGCACATTTACAAACATATATCTGTTAAGACATAGAACAAAAAAAAAACATATATCACAAATCTAGAAACATAAGATTCAAGGTCTTTGTAACCCTAGTGATAAATTCAAGATCACTCGTATTATTTTGAATAATATTGAATCGTTTAGTGATAAACTTTCTTTGTTCATTGTTAAGTAACAAACATAATTCTTCCATTTCCATAACATACATAACCTTCTAAGTGTGATTAAGTAAATTCCGCGTACTTAATCATATAAACTCAATATATCATTACACACAAAGTATACAAGGTTTAACCACCTTAACCGTGTGTCGAATTCCTCTCACACGAGCTGGCTAAGGTTATTATTCCATGTCTGCGTTTGTGCGGAGTTATTGTCATGAGCTACATTAGTGCAGGATAATTATTAACATGGGTTTTTTGTACCTAACACCAAGGGCTTCCGTGCCTATAGACTTCTGTAGGGTGCACCTAAAGTGAATTATTGTTGTGGTTTGACTTTTGTGACCTAGCCAGCGTAACAGTTAAACTTGCTTGGCACTATATGAGTATAGTATCTGTATGATTGATTATGGTTCGAGATATTTTGATTATGATGTTATTTGTGGACTTAGGCAGTGTTAGCCTACGTTGGACTTGACTTGTTTGTGAATGACGATTTGAACTCGAAATCCTTTTGGTTCAACGATACTGTTTTAAACTAAAACCTGTGAACTCACCAGCGTAAGCTGACCCTTTTAGCATGTATTTTCAGGTTTAAGGTGATAGCTTATTTCTGAGGGCGCTTGGCAAGGGGCATGGTCATAGATGACTCTGATATAAATGTTGGGACCGCTTTACTTATTTTATTAGCCTATTTTCGCACTACTTTTGAATAATGTAAACTTAACACTTTTTGTTAATAAATTTTATTCTAAACGGTTGAGGTATAACCGTTCTTTGTGCCTTGTGTTGTGATACCAATTAAGTAGCACCCCAGTGACATATATGTTTCCGCTGGACCCAATTTTGGGGGTGTTACAAGGTCTCACTTAAGCTAAATTTCAACAACAAGTGTTTCTAGACTTAGAGGTGTATTACTCATATTTAGAACATTAGTTTATTACCTTGCGGTCAATACAATTTTTAAATCATATTCCTATATGTTGTACCTTGCACACAATATAAGATTTCTCCCACTTGTGCATGAAGCAAAATCATGTATCAGATAAACAACAAGTCACTCATTTGTTTATGTGATCAATGTGATTGTGTCATAGATATTAGTATAATTAGTAGATATAGAACCACCTTGTCTAGTAAGGAAACGTACATGACTATCCTTAAAACCACAAGTGTCTACAATTGGAAAGTAATTATCTCAAGACATTATAGAGATAATTTTTGGGTTACTACCAAGTTGACAAAGCTTGTAGCTCCCACTGAATTACAGATCATTATAATAATTCACTATTCAGTAATTACAACACAATGCTCCCACTGGATTTGACAACATTGTAAGTGTTTCATAACTAGTAAAAGCAAATAGTGTGCTATTAACTTTCCTACACCTTTGAGAAGATCCATTCGCAACAATTACTTAGGTACTAAAAGAGTGTATTCTACTATGTTGATGATGGACTATCCATCAATGCAATTAACTTGGAAATTGAGCATGCAATTTTTCCTTAATATGTCTACCATCCCCACAATGGTATGTAGCATCTTTAAGTGGTCAAAGCACAACAACTATATAAATTATGCTAGTTTGCCTTTTACCAATTTTGCGGTAATTAGTCTAGCTTCTAATTTAATAACTCATAAAATGTGCAATTTTCTTAACTATTAAAGTTTGCTATGAGTTATTTCTTAGAATTTAGACAATTCTAATTTTCCTATCTTACCTTTCTCATTCATGAAAAAGAATAGGATTAAGTCTCACTCTTCTCTCAAAGAAAGGAGACTAGGTTTATTCTTTTAGTAAAGTTGACTCTAGCCAAAAACCCCTACGGGTGTAGATCAATTTACCACTAAAAGAATGTCCCACATTTACGGTTTAACGTTGCATTAATACATTAAAAGAATTTACAAAATTCAATTTTAGTATTTTCGATAATATAATCTTTTCAAGAAAATAAAATACCTAAGGAAATATTCATATAACCATTGAATTTTCTTGAAAACTAGGATCCAAATTTTTATAGTTTCACTACATCAGTTGATTTGCTAGTAGTGAAAGTACAAAATATGGTAATCTGTCGAACAATAATCGGCAAACAATTTCTGACTCCTAGATCATTATGGGATTTACATTTGCCAAATACAATTTGCAAAGTAAGCATGTTTCATCCCATCTCATGCCTTAAGTTTCTAGGTCTCACTAACAACTTAACTAAGTCGTCTAATTTAGAAACTGCAAATTCTCCATATATGGTCTCACGCATTAACGGAAATTTACCTTGTCATTAATATCTAGGCAAGGTCTCACTTACGCTAAATATTAACTCCAAGTGTTTCTTATAATTAGATAGCATGGACTTAAATTTTAGGGTACTGATTTTGATGTGTCAATCAAAATATGTACGAAGAAGCATGCACACATCTTCGTATCATAAGTTTTCAAAACAATTTTATTAACCATTTTTAAGCTAAGATTTAAATCAACAAATTTTTAATTGAGGTATTGGGTTCACCAATCAAAGAATTACCTACAATTATCGCCGTCTATATCCTACTGCTGCATGAGTTAAAAGACCCAAGTTATTCGGATAATTACCACAAAAGTGGCGCGTGGAATTGAGGTCAATTTACCCTTGAGATGATTTTGTACAATAAAATAGCTTACTTGGTAGCTCCAATTAGACGCACAATGGAGCGGAGAGACAAACGTCTGCCCAAAGGCTAATTAAAAACGCGTCTCTTTCGGATGACAATTTAATGTCAAGCCTCCTTATACCCCTCTTATAGTTTGTCTAAACTGGGTGAGCCGTTCACACTATTGGTACAAAACTCATCACTCAATCAAAAGTTTATGACTTTAATTCTTAAAAACATGTTATAAACTATAATATTGCTAGTCTCGCCTGGGAGCAAATTACCGTTTGAAGTGAACCATTGTCGGCACATAAGACTTTGCAATATGTATAATTTATCACATCATAGTTTCATAGTTATTAGGTCAATTTATTTTCTATTCAAAAAAATTACCCTCTTTTTGCTTACAATTCGTCATATAATTTAAACAAAAAAACAAGTAATTAATAAAAATAAATAACCAAATAATAACACATAATCTTAACAATTAAATCATGTAGCCACATGCAAACTTTTTGATAAAATCATATTAATAATCTATCTATGGTTTTAATATGCATATATTTAACTAAGACTCCCATTGGTTTTCGAGCAAATGGTACCAATGGACCACATACACCAAACAATTTGGTTGCTTAAGTCCTAGCAAATATATACCAAGTAGCACATAAATAGATTCATTAATTTAATTAATTGAGGTCTTCTCCAATTTTAGATCTATCTTATTACATGTGACAAATAACTTAACAATTAATCAAAAAACCCTAATCCATGATAAACATGCATGTTTCATCATGGATTAATTACAAGTCACAAGATACGTAACCCTTTACACACATAAACATGTTACTAATTTTAGGGTTCCAAACTAATTTTAATTAAGAGGGCATGCCCCCCCCCCCCCCCCCCAAAAAAAAAAAATTAGGGTTTTGATTTTTTCATGTTCTAAACCCTAAAAAAACCGACTAACATGTAATCCTAATCAAAGATTCGATTTTTATGTGTTTCGGTAATACATTTACAAGTTAAAACGGCTCGTGATGCCACTGTTAGAATTTAATAAACATGAAAATCATATATTTATTCTAATAACAATCAAACACGTATGCGGAAGCGTAGGATCATATTTAACATATAAAAGATTAACCGAAAATTAAAGACACGTACTTTGATTCTAGAAAGAACAAGAATCAATACTTCAAATCTTCTTCTTTAATTATCAAAGTGGATTAGCGAGATACCCCTTACCGTTTTGTATCTCAATCCAAGATGTATAAACTATAGTGAGTTTATACCACGATCTTGTACACACGTACTATAACCGAATCAATGCGATTGCTAGATCTTTATACACAATTAAAACCAAACACTTTTGTTTTATAAAAAGCTTTGATCGATCAACCCAAGGGGTTGTTTGGTCGATCGGTTATAGACAAAGAAAGAAGAAGAGAACAAAGATCTAGGGTTATAGCAAGTGCAAGAGTATTGAATGAATAACATAGCCTTTGTATTTATAGAGTTGGAAAACTTAGAGCCCAAGTTGGCATTGGATTGGGCTTAGTAAACCCAATGCCGATCGGATCCTTCATCCCAAAGGGATTCCGGAATCTTCTTGTCCCACTAATTCCATCTATAGTCCTTTCTTTATTCCCTAACGGTCGTTAGTCAATTCTCGTTAATTACTTAACGTCCGTTAGTCGTTATTTTGTGTTTAAATAATTAAATATATAACGGTTTATATATATTAATTATTGTACATTAATTCTTCATACGTAATGTGTGCAATCCCGTGGTCCCGAGTTCGATTCTAGTCGTACACGTTTAATATTTGTCCATAAACTTAACAAGTTACACATTTGCTGATGGGAGAAAAGTCGAATGAATTGAAGGCCGAAATCAATAAAGTTAAAAGAACACTAAAAGATGCATTGGCCATTGGTGGATCATCTCAAAGAAATTTCAACGAATTCGTAAGTGAGGTTAAAGTTAAAATTGATCAATTTATTTGACCTCACTCTCCCTTTCGAAACTATATCTGTCATTACCTTTATTCCAATTTATGCGATAAGTATTGATAGGTTGTATTCAATTTGTCAATTCGTATGTATTAAATAAGTTAGAACGATGTGAAATTTGTCGTTCAATGAATAAACGAAGTGAGGTGGTTAGCGCATGTGGAAGAATTGGATGGTGAGGCATGGTTACGCTCTCCATGTGCCAATGTTGAGGCGTGGATCAATCTCTCCCTTGCTTGGTCGACCACCTCATCCCGTCTCCCTCATGAAGACCATGAGGGATTGGTCATAGTAATTAATATAAAAGCTATGGTGTTTGAGAGGGGAAACATGCAGACATTGGTTGATGATAGTTAAAGTGGAGATGGTAGCATTATTGTTATTGCTTAAAATATCCAAGTTGTATACAAATAGATCAAATATGTGTGAATTTATGATTGAGGTAAAAAGTAAAGTATGTGAGAAAGATGTCCAATATACGCTTTATATGTTCATAATTTTAAAGTTTGTAAATTATAATCACATGATCGACTTAGAGGTCGAGGTGGCATGGTAGTTGCCATGAAACAAGACGGGGATATCAGGAAAGGAATTAAGAGCATGCGGGAGGCTAGCAGCACAAAGTAGTTCAAACTCAGCTACTTTAGAGAAAGGAAGCAGTGCCCTTTTTTTACTTGCCAATTTATAAACCCCAACGGCCCAACATACGAGTTTTCTTATCCTTCAACATACAACCCAAAAACACAATCCTAACCGGAACACAAGGCACCCGTAAAAACTATTCCACAAATTATCTGTTGTCGTTGCTATACATACTGATATAGCTTACTGTTAGCATCACATGTGTGTTGATATGGTTTGAAAATGTAGAGAGGTGATGGACACAAGCATCACCTAAGGGCTTGAAGCCTAGCGGTTACCCCATGTGTGGTTGAGAATATTTCCCAACCATGTGATTATGGGTTCAAGTCTCGACGTCTAGGCTATGTAATCACTTGCAACATCATTACTTACTACAGTGTACATTGTAACCTTAGCAATGCACACATGTTAGAGTGATATGTAGCAAACCATTTGTACCCTGAGAAAAGATGTTCTTGGTGAAAATACTTAATAGACTTACGAATTTTTCATAGAAATAGGAATGTAAAACCAATTTTGTTAGAATAAATATATGATCCAATATCGGCATGTTCAACGCTTTTGTAATTTCTTTGTGATTCTTTTTCTAGCTTTTTGTTAGTGTCCTAATAAAATCGGCATTCACAAAAAAATGTACCTTAAAGTTCATAGCTTCGCAATCAAACATGTTGTAGAAAGATGAATATCAAAATAGGTTTATTTACCATGACCTCACATTCAATAAAAGTAAGACTTACACATTTCATGAGATGGATATTTCCTGGTGATAATGCACGTAGAGAGTTTTTATATGGATTCCTTATTCACTGTTTGATTACATTATATTCCCTGGTAAGTCTTTGATCATTTGATGGATTTTATGCTCACTACTACACAAACAGGTTTTGCCCACGGTAGAATCTGTGGGAAACTTCGTGGAAAAGGGCTTTTTTCTATGGGTTTCACACGGAATAATTCCGTTGGTAAAAACCTTGTGGGTAAATATTTTTCCACAATGTTGACTCTTTTTCCCACTTATATTGTCGTATGTAATACGTCGGTAAATTACCAACAAATTTTCCACAGTTTTCTTACAAAAAATTCCCACAAAATATTTTTCCACTGATCATAGATTTACCACAAAATTATTTCACACAGACATTTAATAGAAAAATTCATGTGAAACCTGTGGCAAATCTATGGCATAATTTTATATATTACAGAAAATTTTAATACTTCATATATTATAATTATAAAATAGAAACTAAAAATTAAAACGCAACTAATCGGATATTTGTACAAAACACAAAAGTTGTTGTTTAAAAACTTCTATATACCAATAAAAGACATATTACAAATATACTCAACCGAGTCACAGTTTCGAACCTATCTATTTCATATTGGACGCAACAAACATTATCTTTGTTTCCTAACATTACAAAACTTATAATCTTTTCTTTGGTCTTTATAATCCATGATCTTTATAATCCATCATCTTAGACATGTGAGCACCTTCTTCGTACATATACACATGTTCAACAAATACAAAACCCAAAACTAAATCAGTGAATAAACCAAAATAAAAGCCAACAAACAAACATTAGACTATTAATACATTCATCAACCAGTCATGAGTAGTAACAAATAAATATTTTAATCAATAATTATCTTAATTATATATACGTAACCACAAAAAAGGAATATCCCAGTTGGACCAAGATGCTACCTTCATCTGAAAGGTCAATAGTTTGATCCGTCGATCTAATATACTTTTGTATAATAGTTATTTTTGGTAGAGTAAATTAAACAGTTTTTCCCTATGGTTTACCCAAAATAACACCCCAAGTCCCTTGGTTTTCATTTTCGCTTGGTGAGTCCTTATTATGAAGTTTAATTTCATTTCACTACTACAAAAATGGGGCTAAAGCAACACTTGTAAAGTGTTGTATTAGGCCTAAAAAATGTTGCTTAATGCCTAGTGCGATACTTTTTTAAGTGTTGCCTTAGGCTCCGTTGCCTTAGGTCTAAAGCGACACTTTTGCCATAATGTGCAATACTTTTGTCAAAGTGTTGCTCGTGTTTACAAATGCAACACTTTCATATTGCAACACTTTTGATACTTATGTGCAACACTTCTTATTATACAACACCAACCAATAAAAACACTTCTACGCATCAAGTGCAACACTTTCCATCATCTATTACAACACTTCTTTTTCGTTTTAACAATACTAGTGCAACACTTTTTCCACTAGAGGCAACACTAACTTTAGCTTTTCATACCAAATATTTGCTCAACAATATTCAAAAGCTACAAATATAGTCAATGTTTTAATTATACATAGATACATAACTTGTTTCCATCATAGAAATGATATAATATCATCAATAATATCATATTCCAAATACAAATTTGTCAAAAGTCAAGCTACCATAAAGTTCATAAACACAAAAGTCTGCACACTAAAATAATGGATAGTACTAAAATCTTCCTCGTCATGTATTCTCAAAAGACTTCCATTTGATAGTTGCAAATCTTGATTTCCGCCATATGCCATAATAAACCAACCTGGTAAATATATAAGCAAAGAATAAAATTAGATTTTCTTACATTATGTGACACAAGATGTTATCAAGAGAGTATTATTAAGAGGGATGATATTAGTACTCATAATCTCAGCCGGTGATCTGAATTATAGGTCTCAATGTTATATAAGGGGAAAACACATCAAAAGAAAGAAAGAAAAAAATTAAGACAAGCAGGTGCATAAGATAAGAAAAGCACATTACTTGTTCCTCACGAATCCTAGCAAAACTCTTTGGACTAGCTGTGTGCATGTTTTTTTGAGACATGTGTATATTCCTTGTGACTAAACACCGGTCCTACACACAATGTAACCAAAACTTCACAACTCATGTAACCAACCTGGGTAGAAGTACATATCCCGTTCTTTATAGAACACTGAAAGTCTTGCAACTGTCATACCAGCTTCTGGGAACCCATCGACTAGCAGAATTACAAGTGCATAAAAGAGTGAACCAAGATAATAATTTGCATCGATGACATCCGCCTTCAATCTAGTTCAAAAAAATACAGTCATTGTGATTACTGCGATTATGATCATCTGCACAGAAGTACTCCACGTGATTGGACTTTTTTTAAGGTAATGCCAACAAGAACATTTCGCATATTACCAAATAATCGTTAAGAATGGTAACATAATAACAGTACCTGGACTGTTTTGAAGACGTAGAAAAAAGAATTCCTCTTCATGAGAAGAAGTTTCCGAGACATGCAAGCTCTAAAAAGAGCCCATTTAGAAAGAGAATACATATGGAAGGAAATGGCATTCTCATGGTTCTGCAATCTTGTGAAGGGTTTGGATATATCCTCATTTATTTGTTGGCCCAAGTAAGATTCTTTAAATTTCATGGATAAGGTGTGCACGGAGACATATTTGTATGCTTTTTCAGTTCGGCACCAGTATGTTTCTTGATCTTTTCTTGACACAACCTGTGATAATTTCTTATTAGATGAAAAACTGCTAAAAAGGTAAATGTGTACAAACAAATAACATAAACATAAACTATATGGCTTTCCTATATGGCTTTCCGTCCTTGGGCAGTCAAATTTTTTGCGAGTAACAAATTATAAATGAGATGGTGAAATTATCTCTTGGAGAAAGTCTAATACGCCTTTTCTCTCAGGGCACCTAAAACCCAAATTCTCAAAATACTCTAAAACATTACTGCGAGGCCCGTGATACACAATCATCCCTTCCGCCATCAACATAACATCATCAAATAGATCAAATACTTCGGGTGATGGCTGAAGAAGTGAAATGAGCACAGAAGCCTCTGTTAAATGTGCCAACTGTTGAAGACAAGCAATTATCTGATAAGTAGTGGAGCTATCTAGGCCATTTGATATTTCGTCCATAAATAAAGCTTTTGTCGGACCAACTATCATCTCCCCTGCACACAACCATACAAGTTAGCAGATTCAGTTTTACTCATTCGCATGGTAGAGTGACCGTGATCGTGACTAATATGCATCATATGCCAAGTTACCTGTAGTCAATCGTTTCTTTTGACCGCCAGAGATACCTCTCCTCATAGCATCTCCAAACATTGTATCGGCACATATATCAAGCCCAAGAATTTGAAGAACCATGGCAATGGTGGAAGTTAACATCTTCCGCATATCCAAAGACGAATATAATATAATGGCTAACATCAGCTACTAAAATACATTCAGAATGTAGTTTGTCTGAAGAGTTGTCTTTTGTCCTTCAATGGAAATTGCCTACGGTAATTAAGAAATGGTTGAATGTCACTATAAGTATCGCCAACTGAAACTATTTACAAATACAAATGGATTCTTCAACAAGAATATGAAACAATTTGCCTCTGTATTAAATCCACAATATATGGTTATGTTATTGGAGGCATGTCTTTAGGTGACAAAAATAAGACAATAAAGTTACACGAACTCCTAATGAAAGATTAAATGAAATAGGAAATAATGCATACCTGCACGGCTTCCGGTACCCTGACAACGGGAGGAGAAGTCAAGTGTTTCCCTCACAGTCATCTCAGGTATATGCAAATCATTTTGGCTTATATAGGCGGAAGTTTTCTGGGGGACAAATTCTTGTATCATGTATCCATTGTAAGAAACTTTGCCACTCGTCCGTTTTATTTAATGAATAAAAGCAATTCATAAGTAATACTTCTAAACTACAGAAGAGTACATGTATCTACAAAATATTTTCAAACAATGTGGGTGGGTGCGTTGGCCGTTGGAGAAAAAACATACAACGTGGTCCATTTAACCATTTTTCGTCCTAAGGTGACTTTTTACCAAACTTCAAGTTCTGTAATATCATTCTTTACATAGATATATTATGCTTATAAAAGTAGGCAAAATGGAAGTTCAAAACCTTGAGAGATTTACTTAGGTTCCTTGAAAGTGCTTTCAACAATGTGGTTTTCCCACATCCCGGAGGACCAATAAGCAGAGTAATCCTGTAAAAATTACACCAGCAAAAATCAAATACAGACTGCTTTAGGACTAACAGTCTTATGCAAATCGTACATTAGCTAAGAAGAGTATCTTTCGTTATTTGGATTCTATATTACAGAAGGTTGGAGAGAGTAAAGTCGTATTCCTACCTTCCTAGCTTGATGACGCCACTCACATCGTTTAAGATGGTTATATTAGCCCGTTTAGACTTTAAACTAGGTATCATGACAATGCCCTATTAGAAAATGAAAGTGTCACATTTGGAATATTACAAATATAGCAAAGAAGATATCACCACTGAATCGCAAGATCCTTTATTTCATATTTTTTGGCAATCCTATTAGAAAATGAAAGTGTCAGATTAACGGTCACAAGAAAAAGGAAAGTAATGGTTGGTAATGACACGAGAATGGCTCAAGTATTGTATTGGAAAGAAATGCAGGCTAAGATTGGAACCTTCATCAAGGAATGACGATAGTGTCAACTAGGGAATTATGGAAATACGATACTTTTGCTTATATAGGTTTGTTTACAACCATTAGAGATTCCTTATAGGTTTTAGACTGTCATTTTTGTTGACATTAACAGAACTTGATAGTATAGGACTATAGGTTACTACATGTAAAAAGAGAAATTAATGCATTTGTTTACTCAATTTCTCCTGTAACAGTAAGAAAAAGTGCAAGTTGTTGAACTTGTATATACAGGTTAATAAATAAACGCAGTTGCTGTCAACTAACAGTGTGCAAAGTTAAGGATAAAATAGTTAACAAGATCATACCGTGACATCATCATAATAGAGAAGTTTCATCAAGATGGTGCGCTGAAACAAAAACAAAATAAGCCACATTCAGAGGGGTATCCATATAAAGATTTCAATCATAAGATAGCAAGACTTTGCACATGTCATTACATCAAAAAGTGTCTTACCTCTTCTGGCATCTTATCTAGAGTTCTCATCAGTTGAATCAGAGTACGAACCATCTTACGCAGAACTCCTGAGATATAAAGTTGTATTAATAACATCAGATCACAATGTCTGAAATTCATGTTTAGATTTAGGAAATAATTAATAGGCCCAGAAACATAGACAGAGGTCAAGCAATTCGTATGGAAATAGTAGTACTTCGTTTGAGTTGGTGTTATCTCTATTGTGGCGAACTTGAATTCCCCTTGCTTCTTGCTTCCAATTCGATTGAAATTCATAGAAACCTCTTGACTGTCAGAGTTCGAGTAACTGAAAGAAACTGCACGCCAATGTGTATATTAGTAAAGCATTTAAACAAATCATACTTCTTAATTTACAGAACCGATGATGAATTCTTGTCAATCAGTGATGAGGCGAAAAGTGTACCTCTTTTAGGGGGTCATTTAAGCCCTAAATCGTATTTATTTGATCAAATATTGCCCTAAATCATTCCTTTTGTCATTTTAGGTACTTTGGAGAAGAAATCTGGAAAAGGAAGCATTTTGGACGTTTTTGGAGCATAAAAGTGAAGAAAACGACAAAGTCTCCAAAGCTGCTGGAAAAGTACACGTGACGGCGTCAAGGATTGCTCCTGACGGCGTCACGGCTTGGCAAAAGAGGTGGATATGACAAATACACGTGACGCGCCAGAAAGTTTTACAATGGAAATCTGACGGCGTCACCCTTTAAGGTGATCAAGGCCGTCACGGTTTAAGTTAAAGAGAGACGGCGTCAAGCACAATTGTGACGGCGTCAACCCTTGACGCGCCAGAGTGGATTTTGGAGGATTAAAGAGGGACGGCGTCAGGAAGAACATCCGGGAACCCTAGCCGCGGCGAGGTGACGGCGTCACCTCCTACAATGTGACGCCGTCAGCCCCTAAATTCTATATATAGTTTTGCAATTTTTAGTCATTAGGGTGCAACTTTGTGTGGAGAAACCCTAAGACGAATTTTCTGCCATTTTTAAGGGTTTTATACCCTTGGATCTCCCATGTTTAATTGAAGATAAGTAATCAATTAATCATTCAATATGTCTATGTGTTGTTTGATTATATCTTGTTCTTGTCTTTTAATTAACATGCTAGGCTAGATTTATCTTGTGTTTGCTTAGATCTAATGAAACCTAACTATTGATTATTGGTTGTTGGTGTGTTATTAATTGTATTGGATGATTGTTTATCGATGTTAGGCTTAAGAAAACTGGCTAACCTCCTATACGGTAACTTGCTTGAACGTCTTAAGAAACATGAACCAATGCGTACTAAGGTTTTTATGGTTGTATTTAATGCATGAGCGAATTCTAGTGATCCCATGTTAGGAGCTTCTTAGCCGGCTCGACATAGGAGTGAAATAGGAGCTTATAGAGTTGGGGAAGTACGTACGCCACCCCACGATTGGTATTAAGGAATACACCCGTCATCCACGCAATTAATACACACTAATAAACCGGTAAAAGATAGTTAGGGAGTAAGGAAATCTAAGTAAACACATTTCTCTCCATATAAGTTCCACCACCTTTTTATTTTCAGTTATTTTATTTTATTTGCATTTGTAGTTATTTGGGTTAGTTGATTAGCAACTAATTCCGCCCACTCCTTCAAACCCGAGATTTTACTTGCTTTCATAAAAAATATAAAAATACAAAAAGAATCTTCTCTCACCCTTAGACCTATTAGAGTAGTTTTTCAATCCTAACGACACTATTCCCCTAGAGAACGATCAATCCCCCGGTACTTGCCACTTCACTATACTACATCGGTCAGGTACACTGCCTGGTGGGGATTACAAGCCTCTTGAGATCCCTCGAGAGGTAAAACCTGTTGTAAGGTCGCAAAACCACGCATCAAGTTTTTGGCGCCGCTGCCGGGGAATAGTTATTGTTTAGGTTGAATTTTTATTTTATTAGGTCTGTTAATACAAATATCGTACTAAAAACGTTATTTATATTTTACGATCTTTGCTTAATGTTTTGTTCATGACAAACACAAAGTATATTCCTTAAGCAAATTATAAATACTAGTTAAAGACTTTTTCAAAACACATCTTTTATTTAACATGATCACTAACATTATATTACATATACATGTGTATTTCCTTTAATGGAAACTTTAGTTTAAAAGTTACATAGTGACATCATGGTATACATCACAAATACAATCTTGGTAAGATTGTGTGATATCTTGATTAGATACTCAAGTTATATAGTTGACTTTGGTAGATATTGATTTGACAACACAAGGATATGGAAAGATCTCTTGTGCAACATTAGCTGTCATCCCACGGATCCAAATATATACAAAGACGGATCCCTTCTGAGGGATCCACCGGATCCGTAGGAGCCTTTCTTTGTTTTGCCTATAAATAGCAGGCTTGGCATTTGATCTAATCATCCACTTAGAAAAGAAAACACATACATTCACTTTAGTTACTAACCACAATAGTTATATATATATATCATTGATGTTTCTTTTGTAGCAAAGAAGATCAAGTTAACAAGCTTCAAACAAGCAGACTGTTGTGAAGTTGTAGTATAGGTTCTGTGTAAACACTTTAAGTGTTTCTTATCATTTGTATCAGTTAGATCAGTAAGTGTGGTTAGTGCTTTAGTCCTCAAAGCACAAAGAGAGTAGAGAGTGGTTGTACCCGTGTAAAGAACTCGACATCTAGCTTAGTGTCGGTAAAGTAATTAGGCGACGTCAGGTTGGTTCTACCTTGTGAAAGAACCCGGTGTTTAGCTTAGTACCGGAAAAGGAAGTAAGCGACGTGTAAAGGTTTTCTCCACCTTGAAGGGAGTTTTTTTCTTAGTGAAAGACATCTCGCGAGTAAGCAACTCGAGGAAGTGGAGTAGGGCAAGGATAAGGATCTCTTGCAAACCGAACCACTATAAACACTTGTGTTATGTGGTTTGATCTTTCATCTCTTTATATCTAGTTTATATTGTGTGATAACTTAATTTGTGATTGCTTCCCTAGAACTAACAAATTAAACAAAAGAAACGGTAAAAACTATTCAACCCCCCTTCTAGTTTTCCACAATTGGCATCAGAGCTACGTTACTCAAGATTTTTAAAATAAACTGTATTTTAAAACTTGAAACGATCAAATCGATTTTGAAAACTTTAAAGAAGGGAAATTATTGCTAAGATCACCAGACCTCAAAAATAGTTTTTATAGTTCGGAAAAACCATTTTTAAAATGTCAAAAGACTTAGATCTAGCTAGACACAATATTTCACCTAAAACTCCTGATGAATCCATTTCTAGTAAGTATTTTGACAGGAAAGATCTTAACCCAAAATGGAAAGTTAAAGCAACAAATATTGAAGATTCTAGGGATCATTCAAGGATGACATTGGACGAGCTCATAGGATACCTCAAAGCTCATCTAGCAATTATTGAAAAAGATTCGGAGATACCTATAGGCATAAAGGAATGGATAGCTTCTTGCACTATAGCCAGATCCAGTTTCAACAGTGAAGATGTGCTAAAAGATAAAGTGGATAGTACGGCTAACATAACAGAAAAGGTATCCTCTAACTCTTCATATATATTTAATGAATATGACACATTAGATATAGAACACGATAGATTAAGTAAGTTCATTATAAGCGTCATAAGTAAAAATAAGATCTTGAAAACCAAAGAAGAATACTTGATGAATAAAATACATAAGTTGAAAGAAAAAGTTAAAAGCTTGGAAGAAAATATGGTAACTGAATGTTGTACATCATGTCAAGAAATAAAACTTGAATTAGAGTCACATAAACTTACACTAAACAAATACATAAAACAAAATCTCAAGTTTCAAAGATTCAATAGACACATAAACTGTGTCAATGACACTATGAGAATTCTTAAAACATCTCATGGTAACTTCAAGCCTAATTTTATGGAAAATGGTCATTTAAGTGATTTTGAAAGTCAAACGATAAATAAAAATCAAATCACACCAACTGAGTTGGTAAACCACGGATCCCACGGATCCAAAACTTTGGATCCGCGCAGTATAAACAAAGGATCCGTGAGTACAGTAAAAACATTGAAAAATCAAGATTCAGGAATAACTAATTCAAAAACGATCAAAGACAGAGATATAGTTAAAACAACAGTAAAATCATGTTCATACATAGGAAATGAGCTTAGTAGACAATTACCATTTGACTATCTCGGAGATATTAGTGAACCATGGTAATATATTGTTTAACTCAAAAAGGACCCATGAGATATTGGGGACCAAACACTCAAGTTTTCTTTAGGTATGCTTAAAAGGATTTGGTCTTTATGATCTTACTTAATCCCAAGATACATTGATACAAAGGTATCTTCTCTAATCACTAAAGTGCTCATCCTGATCAATAGCACTTTTGGTATTAATCATCAAAAAGGTATGAACTCTCATAACTCTACTCATAATAATTATTCTCATAGATAATTCATAACTATTTGTGGTATGATAAATTATTACTACATATGTAATAATAGAGATTCTATGTGTATAAGATAGTATAATTACTAGGAAAAGGTTCTTAAAACCTTTTGCTAAAACCGGATATAACACCTCAAGACAAATGTTGTCTCATATTCTTATGTTATATCTCAAAACACTTAGGAAATACCCATACATGGATAAGCTCTTAGAACTTGTAAGAACTCTAACCAAGATAAGATTTAACCAACACATTTGTGATTATCACATCCATAAATGTTCCCAAGTAAGTTCTAACTTAATTTCTCACAACCTTAAAAAATACTTAGGAGAAAATTAATTTTAGGATAATCTCACCATATTATAAAAACTTATTTCTCATAATGATAATACATTGGTCTGATTAGAAAACATTGAGATTTAAATAATTTAGTTTTTCTCTAGAATCTAAGTTAGATTGATAACTATAGAAATAGGAGCATTAATCAAAGAACATATAGGAAAAACATTCTATCCTATTTTCATACACACTAGCTTTAATTATGGAAACACAAACGAACTTAGTAGAATCTTATCTCCTTATCAAGATGTGCTATGACCAAAAATCATGTATGATAAATAAAACTTCAAGTGACAAACAACTAGGAATGTTTTAAATCATCATTCAGGATCATAATAGTAAATTCATTGGATAACCTTAAAACAAAATAGTAATACATTAAGTAGAACACCAAACCTTATGTATAACTATCATTCTTAGATCATAAATAAATTAGGTAAATCTCTAAACATATTGTGTACCAATGTAAGACATTGTACAACAAGTCACTAAGAAACTAACGTTCCTTGATACTTAAGCAGTTAAGGAGAAGTGTGGAGAAAATGCCCGTATTTTGTGTCTTTAGTCTTTATTACCAATCTTCTCCTGTTTCGTCAACCTTGCAATCATTCATTACTTAGCTCGTACTAGTTTCTCAAAAAGACTACAGTAGTAAATCCTCTTACAAACATCTCAAGAAAGAAATCTTCGTTTCTTACTAAACATACTAACTTTTAGAAGTAATTAAAACATTCATCCAAATCTTAATTTACCCAAAAACCACAACCTTGTTCTGATCCTGCGGATCCAATTGACAACAAGGGCGGAACCCTTTTTAAGGATCCGCCGAATCCGTGAGTTGTCATATTCAACTATGAATTACCAAACACTCCTTACTGCACTACACACTTAATTAAATCCTCAAAATCAACTCATAATCGACTCTCATCATTCCTAACTCAAAAAATTAGATCTTTCATCTCATATCAATTCGTGCTTAATCACTCACTGTAAGTTCACTAATTCATTTCAAATTCAAAATTAGGGTTCATGCTATTTCAATAATACATTTTAGATTACTATTCTTAATTAGACACTACAGATAAGTCTTTTGTCAAAAATTAATAAGAATTCCATTTTGTTTAAACTCTTTAACAAAATAAAACCAAAGAAACCTTTTCTTAACAATTAGAATAAATTTTCCTTCAAAAGCCTCATAAGAAGTCTTTTTCATAATTATATAAAATGAAACATTGCTAATTCAAAATCAAAGAAAAACGTCAAACAGAAATGTTTGGGGTATAAAGTGTTTTGTCACAAAACATATTTTTCAAACATCATAGATAAACCACACCTGCATATTTGTCCACAGTTCATGTATTTTAGATTAGTGTAACTAAAACTATTAAATTGTTTATGACTAGGAAAATCATGCCTCCTGCCACTAACTACGATCACAAGAAAACAAAGAAGTACCTACCCAAACATCATCAAACAAAAGGACTCACAGAAGCGCAAGTTCAACTTTTCAAATCTTTAGAAAGTCGGTATGTTCATGAGGGTAGAACCATAGACTCTTCATTTTTAGAAGAAACAAACATTCGTGAACAAATGGCCACCATTCAATTTGATTCACTTCTCGACATAGATGAACCTATCATTCCTCGATTCATTCTCGAATTTTATGCCTCAGTAAAACTTATTTCTGATGACAATGGATCATTTAGCATCAATTTCAATGTAAACCAAAACTCCTACAATTTTCCTTTAGACCATTTTGGGGAAGTGTTACACATCCCAAGTGAAGGAACATGCTTCTATTCTGACAAATGGTCCTTAACCATTCTAAATTCACATCTAGGAAGGGAACATCCTTACGACACTCCTCTAACTCCTAAAGAAATTATCCGAGATCATCTTTTTAACACTAGAACCAATCCAATTAAGAAACTTCGGGGAAAAGATGTCAATCGAGATCCATTTGCTATGGAACTCAATGAACTCAAACCTGAGTTCAAAAGACTCGAAGAAATTCTAAGATCTAATGTCATTAGTACTATTGGTAACAAAGATCACGTGAATGCTGGACTATGCTATATGCTCTATTGTATTTCAACTCATCAAAAATTCAATCTTGCTTACTATATCGCCAAAAGGATGGTTGATATACGTGTCCTAGGGAAAACCACATTACCATATGGAATGCTACTCACTCGTTTATTCAAAGCTTCCATTCCTATCCTTCCAAATTCTGTTGGCTTTGTCCCAGATTACCCCGAAATCAAACACACCCTTTGTCCCTCTTAGTGACCATAGAGTGAAAGTAAGAAAAGGGAAACGAGCTTGTCTCTCATCTTCATCTTCATCATCTTCATCAGCTAGTGACGAAGATGGATTACCTAACTCAAAACTTCCTCTATTAGATTACTTAAGTCAACTTCCATCTCTCAATAATGAATCTGCAGAAAGCCGACAAACAAAGGGAGTTCTAAAATGTGCAGGACGATGGATGATGAAACTCCGAAAGGGTCAAAAGAAGATACTCAAAATATTGAATGAAAAGCGAGAATAAATGAACGTTTGGAACAGTTGATCTTTAGATCCTATATGATCATATTTCTATGTTTGTTAAGACATGTCTTTAGTACTTTATGCTTATGTGTTCTTGCTCAACTTTAACTGATGATAATGCTCATGATTATAAATTCTCCAAACTTATGCCACTGTTTGGGTTAAAACATCATTCATGATGAAGTTTAAATGATAAGGTCTATTTTTATACTTGATTGTGTTTTAATTTTTATATATGAGAACTAACTGATCATTGCAGATTGATAACACTCAGGGTTATCAATTTACCATATCTAACCCTATGTTTGGCTTAACTACTACTACAGTAAGTTTCTAAGAACGAATTAACCTATGATCAATCGTGTGTTTATATTATCACACTTAGTTGTTTTGCTATACATATTAGATGTTAAGTAAGATTTAGATGAATTTTCAGGTTTTCGTCGAATAACGCATAATATAACATGTCTTCTGTTTAGTTTTAGAAAATTAGGGTACGGATCCGATGGATCCTTAAAATTGGATCCGCCAAGGCTTATCGTTGGTTCCGCCATCCTCAAAACTACGGATTTGGCGGACTCCTAACTTTGGTTCCGCACTTGATACTACTTGGATCCGCAGCTTTCTCAGTAAGTCTAAAACTTTTTCGACTCATCTCAATTCTTAAATCTTAGTGTTTAGTATCATTTAGGATTCATTCTCTGATCATAATTCATCTTAGAATCATTTAGGAATTCTTAGAAACTTAGGAACAAAATTTCCCACCAAAATTTAAATTTTTGAATTTTAGGTGTGAGTTACCAAACAGACACAAAGAAGGAACCCTTTTTAGGGATCCGTCAAATCCGTGGAAATATCAAATCATCATCCTTTCCACTATCTTCTTGTAATAACTGCAAATCCACAACATATTACTCAACCAAAGCTCAATGGATTGACTTCCTTGATATGACCTGCACAAATTTTTGTTCCAAATCATTAGTAACCAACATTCTCTATTGGATTCACATCAAATCCAAATACACAGACTCACAAACCTTCTGTCTATAAATTAGCACTTTAGGATTATCCCTTCACACAACAACCATTTCCTCTCCTGTACACCTTAGGATCATCACTTCACACAACAACTATTTCCTCTCCTGTACATCTTAGCTATCATAATTCACCACGACCAAGTCAAACAACTCTTCCATGTCTAGACCATACAGACGAACAGCTAGAATTAGTGTCAGACCATATTGGTATGCAAACCCACTTCGTAATGTAACCTTTCCTGTTAGATCCACAAACACCACAACAACTCCTATTATGACTCCCATAATCAACATATACTCTTCTTCAAATTCACCCGCTACAAACTCATCCAATACAACAACATCACTTCCTACCATTACTCCTGTAGAAATTACACCACCACTCGCTCCTGCTCCACCACAACCTAAGAAGTCTACATTATCACTATCCTCACTAAAACTCAAACCTATGGAACTCTTTACGACACCACCAACATCTCCACAACCACATCTTGAAGAATTAGAAGATCTTCAATTTACATCAACCACTTCTCCACAAATAAGTCCTGAAAACTTAGAACCCATGATAGTCCATCCCCTTAATCCGAAGATTCATGAACCTCAATACCATATCACATCAATTATCAACACAACAATTGCCACACCAATTGTCACTTCACCAAATGTTTCCACAACAATTGACTCATCACCACAATCATCACCACTCAAAGATAAAATCTCATCACCATCTTCAAGCTTAATAATAGACCCATCACATGACATAATTACCACTCTTCAACACTTGGATGAATCAATGTGGATCAATAAAACAAACACTCAAGATGACAACAATATTGTCTCTAACCTCTACGACATTAGTAATTTAGAAACTAAATGGCTTGCCTCTATCATGTCATCATCAAAACAAGAAAAATAGAAGTTTGTAGTATCATCGCAATAATTAGTTTTAAGATTTTATCATCTCTAGGAACCTTCATGTGTAATAGTATGTTTGAGACTCTCAATGTATAATTGTGCTCTTAAATATGATATCTTGTTATGACACATAAAGTGATTTAGGCATACAAGATGAACACCCTTTAAAGATTAGTCGAAACTATCATCATAACACCTTATTAGCTCAACATTATAGCTCTGCACCAAAACCTCATGAAAACACAATCGTGTGTTTAACAAACCTCTTAAATAAGATACATTATGTCTCCCTAGAATTTGACTAGGATTAGTGAAACCAAATTAGTAGTGAATAGACCCTAGCATGAACCTTCGTTTAATCAAACATGACCAAATCAAATTTGGTCCCGCGGAACCCTTCGATAAGAATGACGGAACCAAAATTTTGGTTCCGCCAAATCCGCGGGGATCTGATCAGCTTTTAACCATTCAGAAACCAAACAACCTTCTCGTAACCAACGAATCTAGAATTTTCATCTTAATCTCACAACTTAATTGTCTTGAACATCTTCAGTGTCTAGAACACCATCATAGGATCACATCCTTTTCATTCTTGATACATATCAAGCACGTCATTGTCAATGCAAACAGAACCCTCATTCTCAACACGTTATTCCAACCAACACTCTCATAATATGATGTCATTTTCATCCGCATATAGGTATCTAGTATTTCTAATTATTGCATATGAAATTTCTATTCCTAAGAGATCACTGTCTTCAAACTCAACTCATATCCTCATCATAGACATTTGTTTTAGGACTTTTTATTTCTTTCTAGGATACATTTTTTTATTATACTTGTAACATCATTTCATAATTGTGACTTTTGTCACAAAATTTATAATATCTATGAATGTGATGATTTATGCTAAATGAGTGATCAACATATTGCATATTATCATTATCATTGTGAACTAACATTCTTATATATTATACCTTGATTATGATTGCCTTAGGTACAAATTATGATCAGATACTTACTTTGACTTTTAAAAGTCAAAACATATTGACAGGCTTGATTGGGAGAATACTTCAGAAGCATTCTACTTCTTAATTGAAGTCATTCATTACTAACACTTCATTTGCAGCATATTATACCCTTCATAGTATACGTTGGTACTAGAGTAGTGAGGAGTATACATCAAGGGGGAGCATTTCATTAATTTCTCATATTCTAACCATTTGTTTTGTAGGTTTATGCATCATTTACTTGTTGCTCCATTTAGGGGAAGTACAAAACAAGGGGGAGCTATTAAAGTTCTCAAAATCGCATTCCGCTACGCACTTCTTCTTTTTGTTTCGACAAAAAGGGGGAGAAAGGAAAAAGGATTAAGTTTGCATAATTAGTTCATACTATTCATACTAAGTTATTTCATAATAATAATCAAAATTTGAATAACTAAAAACTTAATCTATATTTTTAAAAAAGGACTTAAACTATATTTACTTGTTTGCTTAAAAATATAATTTATGTTTTGTCATCAACAAAAAGGGGGAGATTGTTAATACAAATATCGTACTAAAAACGTTATTTATATTTTACGATCTTTGCTTAATGTTTTGTTCATGACAAACACAAAGTATATTCCTTAAGCAAATTATAAATACTAGTTAAAGACTTTTTCAAAACACATCTTTTATTTAACATGATCACTAACATTATATTACATATACATGTGTATTTCCTTTAATGGAAACTTTAGTTTAAAAGTTACATAGTGACATCATGGTATACATCACAAATACAATCTTGGTAAGATTGTGTGATATCTTGATTAGATACTCAAGTTATATAGTTGACTTTGGTAGATATTGATTTGACAACACAAGGATATGGAAAGATCTCTTGTGCAACATTAGCTGTCATCCCACGGATCTAAATATATACAAAGACGGATCCCTTCTGAGGGATCCGCCGGATCCGTAGGAGCCTTTCTTTGTTTGCCTATAAATAGCAGGCTTGGCATTTGATCTAATCATCCACTTAGAAAAGAAAACACATACATTCACTTTAGTTACTAACCACAGTAGTTATATATATATATCATTGATGTTTCTTTTGTAGCAAAGAAGATCAAGTTAACAAGCTTCAAACAAGCAGACTGTTGTGAAGTTGTAGTATAGGTTATGTGTAAACACTTTAAGTGTTTCTTATCATTTGTATCAGTTAGATCAGTAAGTGTGGTTAGTGCTTTAGTCCTCAAAGCACAAAGAGAGTAGGGAGTGGTTGTACCCGTGTAAAGAACTCGACATCTAGCTTAGTGTCGGTAAAGTAATTAGGCGACGTCAGGTTGGTTCTACCTTGTGAAAGAACCCGGTGTTTAGCTTAGTACCGGAAAAGGAAGTAAGCGACGTGTAAAGGTTTTCTCCACCTTGAAGGGAGTTTGTTTCTTAGTGAAAGATATCTCTCGAGTAAGCAACTCGAGGAAGTGGAGTAGGGCAAGGATAAGGATCTCTTGCAAACCGAACCACTATAAACACTTGTGTTATGTGGTTTGATCTTTCATCTCTTTATATCTAGTTTATATTGTGTGATAACTTAATTTATGATTGCTTCCCTAGAACTAACAAATTAAACAAAAGAAACGGTAAAAACTATTCAACCCCCCCTTCTAGTTTTCCACAAGGTCTACTCACTAGATTCCTTTCTAGTGAGATTTTTATTTTTATTTTTCTAGGTTTTCTTTAGTCTATCTTTTTTCTTCGTTTCTTTGTTCGTAACCATTACCATCCAACATCATGGAAGGTGGTAATATCCTTGATCCCAACCACCCACCACCACAACAACACCCACCTCCTAGAGCCCGTACCTTAGGAGACTACTCCCGTCCTTGCCACCATGGCTATCGAAACACCATTGAGCTCACTCAAGGAGCCAATGTCACTCCCTTGCGATCCGACACCATCCGGTTGGTGCAAAGCGGATGCGCATTCCATGGACTTCGTTCCGAAGATCCTAATCAACATCTCAAGGACTTTCTCAAAATCGTTGATTCCATAGACCTTGATGTTGCCACTCGAGAGACGACCCGACTGCGTCTCTTTCAATTCTCTCTGCGGAACCAAGCTAGTCAATGGCTAGAGCGTCTACCCGCAGGATCCATCACCTCTTGGGATGATCTCACCACTCGTTTCCTCGCTCAGTTTTTCCCACCAGGAAGAACTACCAAGCTAAGGAATGGTATCTTGATGTTCCAACAACGTCAAGGCGAAACCCTCTACGAGGCATGGACTCAATTCAAGGACTTACTCCAAAAAGTCCCTCACCATGGCATAGAACTTTGGCTCCAAGTCCAAATCTTCTATGACCATATCAATCTCTCCACGAGGCAAACCATTGACCAATCGACCGGTGGTAAGCTACGTGATCTAAGTGCGGAACAATCATGGGCTCTCCTGGAAGATCTTGCTCTTTATGACAACGAAAGTTGGAGTGATCCCCGTGATTTGAATAAAACGGTCAAGGCAATATCTTTGCCTTCGAACAATTCAAGCACTTCCGACCGTAGGATCATAGAACTTGAAGACCAAGTCAAGTTTCTTATGAAATCCTACGAGGCTCCTAAACCTTCAAGCCAAGTGAACAAAATCACTTCTTCATGTGAATTATGTAGTGGTCCCCACGACACTCGTGATTGCGTGGAACTCCCCGAACAAGCTTTTGCGGACTACGCATCCTCGCGTACCGACAGAGCGGGAGACAAGTGGTACTTTTTCAAACCCGAGCCAAACCCCTACGGTGATTCATACAACCCCTCATGGAAAAATCACCCAAACCTTAGGTGGAAACAAAACCAAAACGCACAACAAACCAATTCTTCCAACCCACCTAATCGTTTCCAATCAAGCGGTTCCAACTCGAACCGTACTTTCAACAACAATCCTTCCAGCAATGGTAGTACCAATAACTTTGAAGGATTGATGTCCCAATTTATGGCATCTCAAGAAGCTCGTTTGGCCAAGTTTGAAGCCGATTTCAAAAAAAGACAAAGCGAGATGACCAATAAGATTGACACTTTGTTGAAAGCCCTCAATGACCGAGAAATGGGAGCACTCCCTAGCAACAAAGTCAAGAACCCGAAACTAAACGTCAACGCCATTTCATCGGTTACGTCTCCTAGTTCTTGTCCACAATATTATTCGGTCAATTCCATGAGCTCGTGTTTCAAACAAACCCAAGTCATCCAAAAGGACCAACAAGTTAAGATATCCAACACTAATTTGGTCAACAACATAGTTGAAACACCTCCCACTCAAAACCTTGATGAAGAATTCAAGGAGCTCCACCTTGAAAGTCCGGTTATTGATGTGTTGGATGAGAAGAAGCTCAAGTTAGGCGAAAAAGGGACCGCCTTTGTTCAAAACAAGCTACCTAAGAAGTTAGATGATCCGGGCTTATTTGTTCTACCTTGCAAGATCGGTAATTCGGAGGCTTATGACACATTAGCCGATCTTGGATCAAGCCTTAACCTACTTCCGTTACCTCTCTACACCTCTCTAAAACTAGGAAAACTTGAAGAAACCGAGGTGATAATAGGCTTAGCGGATGGAAGTGTTGCTTACCCGGTTGGAGTAGTCAAGGACGTGTTAGTACACATAGGAAAACTAACCATTTTAGCCGATTTCCACGTCTTTGATATGGTTAGCGACCCTACATGCCCCTTGTTGATAGGTAGAGGATTTTTGGCGACCGCTAGTGCTATGATTGATTGTAAGGAATCTAAGATAGCGGTAGGAGAAGGTGATACTTGGTCAGTCTATGATGTGAAGAAACATGCCTATGATACTAGTGAGGAACCACACCCCATTGGTTAGAATTAAATAGGAGACCATCTAGATATGAACCTTGGATCGATAGAGACTTCATAGGACCCCAACGCCCATTTTACCTAGAAGAGGACTTTGTGAACCGAACACATGCGGTAGAACAAATCTTGGCTAGGGACACCGAATTGGATCCATTTGAAGACCCTCTAGTTTTTAGGAAGATGATTGATTTCCTAGGAGTTTTGCCAATTAACCTAGGGATGAATAAGTGGACTTGTGAGGACGATGATCATAAGTGGGATTGGGACAAACCACCCAAAGATGGAGATGGGTCATGGCATATTATGATGACATTGTATGACCCGGATGGAGAGAAGTTTGAAAAGATATATTGTACTAAGCGGACCAATAGGAAACTTCAATCCAAGCTTAACCCTAAAGACGTCCTCGATGACGAACTCACTTACATAGGGTAGAAGGACTTTGAGTCTAGCTACAAGACTCGTTAATAAAGAAAAGTGCTTCTTGGGAGGCAACCCAAGCTTTATTTGCTTTTTGTGTGTTTATTTATTTGTTTGTTTGATTTTATTTGCTTCCGTATGTATGTTTAATTTTTATTATTATTGATTCATGTTCAAAACTAAATTGTGAAAATGCTTTATCTTGTTTTTAACTTCGTCTTAACTACATATAAAGGTATTTTGCAAAAGATAAGTGTAAGGGAAATCCAAATCGGTTTATTAGAACAAATGAACATGAATCATAACAATATTAAATTAACATACATATTAGTAATTGTTTGAGTCAAATGCTTGTATCGAGTCATAATGATATTTTGCAGGAATTCCAGGAAGTAAGGATTGGGTTTTTTCCAGAAATTTTCCGGAAACTTAACATGAGAATTCTGTCAGATCATTTCTGACGGCGTCAGGTTTTAATTTTCTGAAATTTTTGAAAGTTTTGTTATCATAAAAAGTTTTTATTAAATCTCTAACTTATAAACTCCAGGAATCTGCAAAATAATCATTCCACAAGCATTATATCCTTATATAGATTTATCCCGCCGATGTTATGCAGGTTTTCGTGTTTGTTTTCTCAGGTTTAACAGGTTATTTTGGACAAGGAGATGTATGTGGAATCTAGCTTTTGGCGATGCATTAGTCTTGGAGCTTCTACTTTCTCTTGGAAGAAGATCTAACCATGTTACCTCTTTATCCACCGAGCGAATCAGGGAGTATTTGATTTCATTCTTCTACCCTATTTACTTTTACATCTTGTTATTTGAACATTGGGGACAATGTTCATCTTAAGTGTAAGGGGGGGGGGTAAAGTACGATACTTTAGAGAATGCAATTACGCTTGATTTTTGTTTGTTTGATAGTAAATGTGTAATAAAACTGAGAGAAATACCTGTTAAGGCAATTTTAGTGCCAAATTTAAAATTTTTTACAACATTTAGGAGTGAAACTTTGGTCTTAATGAGCGTCTCACGGATAGGAGTTATATGACTAGCACAAAAACCGTACCACTAAAAAATTTTCCACCCCCAAATATGTGAGGTTCGCCCCTAGAATTGGTAGGAAAAGCATTTATGCTATGATGTGTGTACCGGTAGCACTTAGATTCTAGAACTTGCGTTAGGACCATTCCGAGGCCACAATTGAGACTACATTCATGTAGTTAGATTTACTACATGATAAGAGGCATTAGGATTAACCCATTGTTTTACACCTGTGTTTTTGTTATAATTACATTGGCTACATTGGTCAAGTAATTCTCCCACACCCTTTGCGTTGTACTCATTTTTAGTACACGATACCCCTAGTACACCCCTCAGAGCCTATCTTTTCGTTTCTAACTTTAAGCATTTTACTTAAAGGAAGAATTTGTTACACCCCACTTAAATGTACACCCAAATCGCCTTAGCCTACCTTGTATGCACTCATTTTTAGTGCATTATTGTGACAACATTTGTTTAAACCCCAAGTTAATTATCTAATTGATTACATGGTTGCTAAGTCGAGTCATATCCTTGTACATATTGTTTTGGGACGATTGGGACTCATGGGTAAAGTACTAGTGTAATGGAGTAATGGGGAAGAACAACATTATTACCCCCATATGTGCTAAATATTTTAAAAGTACTCCAAGTGTTTCGATTATCTTAATTCGAGTCATTAGAATAGTTAATTGTAAAGTTATGTAAAAGTTCAAGTGTAAGGGGAATGGAACCCCCCTACGATGTATTATTTTGGATGGTAGGGCAAAAAATGTATGCAAAAAAAAAAAAAAAAAAAAAAAAAAAAAAATCAAAAAAATAAAGAAAAATAAAAAAAAAATGAGAAAAAGAAAAGTAGAAAAAACATACGGACTACCATCCCGTTTCATTTTATGTTTTTGTTATTTTGTTTTTAGCGTAAGATTGAGTCTAGTCTTGGCTTAGCAACGCCATATTGTACTTGTAATCAACCAAGATCTTTAACTCGCCACCAGTAAAATATCCCTTATCCAACAAAACCGTGTTTATCATATCCCTACACCTAACGTTATAACCCGTTTAAAAGCCCTCTTTGATAGTTTATCTTATGTGCTTACGCCTAGTGGAGGAGGTTTTTGATCCTTTCCCAAGCCTATGGTAATCTATTTGCTATGACAGGTAGTGAGAGATATTATCCATTTTCATTTATGAGATATACTTTTATGACACCTGAGAGATGTGAGTATCTAAACACTACTTGTGAGGTGCTAGTTTGTAATCTCCGTGCTTATTATGATTAAAGTGGAACAACTATTTGTTGTAATTACTTTTATATTAGCGTTAAATGACCCCTAACTTGTATTTTGATTAGAATAAAAGCGCATTTGCTTGAGGACAAGCAAATCTCAAGTGTAAGGGTATTTGATGAGGCGAAAAGTGTACCGCTTTTAGGGGGTCATTTAAGCCCTAAATCGTATTTATTTGATCAAATATTGCCCTAAATCGTTCCTTTTGTCATTTTAGGTACTTTGGAGAAGAAATCTGGAAAAGGAAGCATTTTGGACGTTTTGGAGCATAAAAGTGAAGAAAACGACAAAGTCTCCAAAGCTGCTGGAAAAGTACACGTGACGGCGTCAAGGATTGCTCCTGACGGCGTCACGGCTTGGCAAAAGAGGTGGATATGACAAATACACGTGACGCGCCAGAAAGTTTTACAATGGAAATCTGACGGCGTCACCCTTTAAGGTGATCAAGGCCGTCACGGTTTAAGTTAAAGAGAGACGGCGTCAAGCACAATTGTGACGGCGTCAACCCTTGACGCGCCAGAGTGGATTTTGGAGGATTAAAGAGGGACGGCGTCAGGAAGACCATCCGGGAACCCTAGCCACGGCGAGGTGACGGCGTCACCTCCTACAACGTGTCGCCGTCAGCCCCTAAATTCTATATATAGTTTTGCAATTTTTAGTCATTAGGGTGCAACTTTGTGAGGAGAAACCCTAAGACGAATTTTCTGCCATTTTTAAGGGTTTTATACCCTTGGATCTCCCATGTTTAATTGAAGATAAGTAATCAATTAATCATTCAATATGTCTATGTGTTGTTTGATTATATGTTGTTCTTGTCTTTTAATTAACATGCTAGGCTAGATTTATCTTGTGTTTTCTTAGATCTAATGAAACCTAACTATTGATTATTGGTTGTTGGTGTGATATTAATTGTATTGGATGATTGTTTATCGAGGTTAGGCTTAAGAAAACTGGCTAACCTCCTATACGGTAACTTGCTTGAACGTCTTAAGAAACATGAACCAATGCGTACTAAGGTTTTTATGGTTGTATTTAATGCATGAGCGAATTCTAGTGATCCCATGTTAAGAGCTTCTTAGCCGGCTCGACATAGGAGTGAAGTAGGAGCTTATAGAGTTGGGGAAGTACGTACGCCACCCCACGATTGGTATTAAGGAATACACCCGTCATCCACGCAATTAATACACACTAATCAACCGGTAAAAGATAGTTAGGGAGTAAGGAAATCTAAGTAAACACATTTCTCTCCATATAAGTTCCACCACCTTTTTATTTTCAGTTATTTTATTTTATTTGCATTTGTAGTTATTTGGGTTAGTTGATTAGCAACTAATTCCGCCCACTCCTTCAAACCCGAGATTTTACTTGCTTTCATAAAAAATATAAAAATACAAAAAGAATCTTCTCTCACCCTTAGACCTATTAGAGTAGTTTTTCAATCCTAACGACACTATTCCCCTAGAGAACGATCAATCCCCCGGTACTTGCCACTTCACTATACTACATCGGTCAGGTACACTGCCTGGTGGGGATTGCAAGCCTCTTGAGATCCCTCGAGAGGTAAAACCTGTTGTAAGGTCGCAAAACCACGCATCAATCAGGAAAACTGAAAGTGGTAAACACTCAGTTAAGTAGTTGTAGCCAATCTCTCTAAATTAGCATAGTATGGAGTAGTAAGACCAGCTCTAGCCATATTCTCAATTGATGATCTTTATCGAGTTGCTCCAACAGAAAAGTTCATCGACAACAAAATGTTTTCACGGCTTTATAGTCAATAAGCACAAATTTGTATCCATATGTTCACCTCCACCTTAAGAAAACAAAATACAATTCATTGTCAACAAGATATACATATCATTACTTTTTAAATAATTAACCTTAATTTAGTGTAAAAAGTTGTACGATTATACTGAAAGAACACAAACTATACCAACAATAAATGTATCCCAACAAAATTATTGATAAACAATGCACTTATACCAACAATAAATGTATCCCAAATCAAACAATCAAGTCAACTGGTTTTATTTCAGCACATGTGTTAGTTTGATATTGAAGATCAATATAAATGTGAATACATTTGTTAGTTAAATAAAACAATCAAATCGCAGAGTGTGATATGTTTTTTGCTTCTTTTTCTACTAATAATGCATTACATATTCAACTTTTTCTTAACTCTAAACAATGGGAACCTCTTTACTTATTAAGTGTCAGGCTATTTTGTGGGCCGTTTGACCCGAACCGGATCAGCATAGTTTCAATACCTAGGGTACTACTTCTTTGATTATCCCAATTTACAACTTAAACAATATTTACTAAAAATTAGCACCTTATCATCTTACGATGTTGCACAATACAATACAAAATAGTGTTTGAATTTGCTTATTTCAAATAAGCTAGTCCGCAACAACTTATTATTAGTAAGTAAAGTCTTAAAAATCAACACATCGACTGATCCTAAGCAAGAAACAAAAAATAAACATATCAAAATTTCATATAAAGATAACGTAATTACAACAAATTACAGATTTAATTCTTCTTTATACGCACCTTTGGTGGAAACATGTGGTAGCATGAACGGCGGCAGTGGCAGGTGCAGAGGTGTTTTTAATGGTGGGTCACGCTGGTACGACTGAAGTGTGGGTATGTGAAGGTGGGAACATTACTGGTATCGGGGAGTGTTAGGAGAAGTAGATGATCTATTTTTCTGTCTATTTTTGCAAAAGTTATTGATAATAGATCTGAAGTTGAATTTGTCAAAAAGATAAAAGGAGGCAAAAATCCCGCTCAATATTATGGGGGAAAAGACCGGGTTATAATTTGGATTTCAGCACATATGTTGGTTTGATATTGAAGATCAATATAAATGTGAATACTTTTAGGAAAGTGTTGCATTACTTATTAAACATGTTGCCTTTGGCTAATAACATTTGCAACACTTAGAAAAAGTGTTGCTTTAGTTATTAGAATGCAACACTTCTCTTCTAAATGTTGCTTTACAACCATTGTTATTTAAAATGCAACATATTTTCAAAGTGTTGCTCTTTAAGTGTTGCATTAGGCTTATTTTCTTGTAGTGTTTCATTTCACTGTTCGTCCCTATTACTAACACCCGTTATCTTATTTCGGTAAGTCATCCCCATGTGGGGGTATTTTTGTAATTTTTCTTTATGAGTTATTGGTACTTAAATTTACACGTTTTTCCACTCCCCCATATTTAATCTCTCCACTCCTTTTATTTCTTACTTACCTAAACCCTAAATCAAAAAACCATCATCTTATATTTTAGTAAATCGAAAATGGTGAATTGTTCTTGTGGTAGACCAATGATGAATGACCTTTTACTCATCATTTTGTACCCGAAAAACCCCACAAAAATGACCAAAAACACCCAAATAGACCAAATATTGTTACAAATATCCTTGGAATGTGTTTTATGTGTTTTAGGTACAAAAGGATTGAAAACGGGGCAAATGCGGACAAAACCAAGCTTGGAATGGAAAAGAGCTCAAAAAGCCGAAGCCGGGAAAGACATTCTTCATGTGGATTAAATTCAAGCTCAAAAAATCCCAAAACAACCATTGGATAATTTTCACTTGACAAAAATTGGTCCCTAGTTTAATTTTGAAAAGTTGGCAAGAATGGTCCCTGGAGTTTTCAAGTTTACACTTTTGGTCCCTAGATATAATCCTAAAACTATCATTAGTTTATTTATACACAAACCGGATCCAATACAAAAATAAACCCAAAATCCCACTCAGCCCAATCCAACATCCCAGCCCACTCACCCTTAAACTAAAAAAACGGGGTCAACACAAAAACAGGTCAAATCCACTATTCATTACCCCTAACCTCTAATTAACTCGCCAAAATCACCTCTTCATCCCTGTCACCATCTCCTTTCCACATCACCATACTACCATCCAAGACCATCACATGACCATGTTCCCCCCCCCCCCCTCTATGCCACGCTGGCAATCCCAAGGAACAAGAACCCATCCAACGGCTGAGATTGATGGGATTGGGGACCAAGAAATATCCAAAGGCTGTTGATGAAGCACAAGAAGCACAAGAAGCACCAGCTGAGCTCTCTCACAGAAAAAGCACAAGTGATTCAGAGAAACCCTTGATGTATTAGTATAAATAGGATATCTTGTAGCCATTATAAGGCAGGTAGACTTAGCTTATTTTTAAGGTACTTTTAAAATTTTAGCTTATTTTATTTCCAGTATTGTAATTTAACTCTTGTTTTTATATAATTTCAGTTCTTAGTTTAATTATTCAAAAAATCCAAAAATAGTGCTTTTAGCTTATTTCTTATTTAACTGCTTATTGCTTAATTTATGCTTTTTCATTTGCTTATTTGCTTGATTAGTGCTTATTTAGATGTAGTATAGTGATTCTGATCTTAGTTTACTATTGTGAATTTGTTTAATCAGTTTTGAGTTTTTAACTTATAAAAAAGTCATAAACAGTCAACTTAGGTCCTAGCTTATTTAGTACTTATCTCTATTTTGAAAACTGCTTATTAGGTGGTTAGTAAGTTAGATTAGCAATAGTTAATCAGTTTCATGGCTTATCTTGGTGATTTGTAGCTTAAATTTGCAAAATCAGTTTCTTATAGGGGTGTTCGGATAAAGCTTATTTTCGGTCATATTTTATTGGTACTGTTCATTTACCATAAGATTACATTTGAATGAGCTTAATTAAAGCCAGATGAGTTGATTTAAGTAGGATTTAAGCTGTTTTGGGAACCTTTTGAGGTTTAGAGTTGATGAGTGCAAACATAGGAGCTAAACTGACCATATAAGCTTCTCCTAAGCTAAAGCTTATTTGGTTTTCATTTTTGGCATTTTTAAGTGCAAACCAGTGGTCAAAGTGCATTTTCAAAAGTTTGAAGCATTTCATTAATATTTGCTTGGTTTTGACCCATTTTGCAAAAATCTGCACATTTTTGAATTTTGCCCTTTTTAGCTTTTGATTTCCATTTTTAATTTGTTTACTATAAACCCTATTAAGCTAAAACTTGGCACAATTAATGATGGCTTGCTCACCTAGTTATTGCCCATTTTTATTAATTTTTAAAATTAGCTTATTGCAGCTTTTTGATAGCTGAAAAACACCCATTTCTGCCCTGCACCAAAGTGCATCAGCAGACTCTTTTCTATTTTTTTTAGTTAAGCGCTTATTTGCTTGTTAATGTAGCTTATTCATAGATTTCTAGTTAATTTAGATCATATTTAGTTAGACATTAGCTTATGCAAGTTTTTTTTTTTTTTTTTTTTTTTTGATTAACCTGGGTTCCGACTCGACATTGCGAGCCGACTATTCCCAGGGCGACTTACCCTTTTGGATAGCCCGGAGTCAACGGGGGTGAACCTCCGTGGCCACTGGGGGATTAATTTTCTCCCCTTAGGTTCGAACCCAAGACCTCTAGTATATAGAGGTTGAGTTCTTACCGCTGGGTATGCAAGTTTCCCCTAGCTTATTTGTAGCATTAATCAGCCCTTTGCTTAAAAGCTTTTCCTTGTTTTCAGAATTAGTTCTAGTTATAAAAATAGCTTATATTAAAGTGCTTAATAGGATTTTGAAAGAAAAACAAAAAAACAAAATAAAAAGAAAAAGTGCCAAAACTGGGATTCGAACCCCAGTCATCCAGTTCACACAACACACACTCATCCACTGCGCCCTTGGGACTTTTTCATTATAACCTTACATCCTTTTTTACTTGACCTTATTTTCCCTTATTGCTTATCAAAACTGTCTTGCTTATTACCAGCTTATTTACATAAGCTGTTTCACTTTTATTAATTTTCCTAGGCTTAGTTCTTTTCAAAGTAATTTTCTTAAAATTTTCAGATTTTTCTCTTTTCATTTAATATTTTTAATCATTTATTTTCTTTAAATTAGTTTTTAATTCATAAAAATTAAAATAAAAATCAAAAAAATATAAATTTTTTTTTAATTTTCTTTTATTAAATAGAACTTAGGAAAATTATTTTGGCATTTCTAGGATTATTATTTCATCAATTTCACTTTTAAAGCTCGGGACTAGCCCGAGTTTTACGCGTTTTTAAGTTTCCCTTGAGTTTCTAGTTAAATAGGCTTTAGTTAATCATTTTCCTTGCTAGATTAATTGTTTTAAGTTTATATTTCATTAATTTAGTTTAAAAACCAAAAGTCTCACTCCTTTATCCATTCATAACACGTTTCACGAACCCGATATCACATATTCCATTCATCCTTCGTCGGGACAACGAATCGGGGTTTTTACATACTTCCTAGTGTGTAATCTCTTCCTTTTCCTTGAATATAAATCATATAACCAACCAGCAGTTGTTCGTACTTTTTAGACCAACTACAACCCTGACCGTCGTTTTTGGTCGTGTCCCGATGTGGTAATGTATCTTAATTTAACTTTTTCATAATTAGGGTTCATGCTAGTGATTTCCTTTGTTCATGATGTAAACAGGGGTCCAACTGTCCATTCATTGATTGGGTAGATCCCCCAATGTGCCCATGTGCTGTTGCTATAATACCTGGATTGTTGAGAGGAAGAAATAACCTTCAAGCCAATATCAGAGAATTGCAAGCAGATCTAGCAAAGAGCAGAAGAAATGTATACATATCTTAGATTGCATTTGTGTTGTTTGTTTGGTTTTTTGTTTTAACATAAGTAAGTTTTAGATGATGTTAGGTTCTATGTTTAATGAATGATGATGTACAAGATCTTTAAGTTCATTGGCAATGTATCCAGTGTGTTTTGTACAAGATCTTTAAGTTGAATGGAAATGTTGACTTTTGATGTATATTGGAAATGTTGACTTTTGATATGGTTTTTACAAGTGTTTGTGTGTGGGATTTTCTTGTGAGCAGCAAGTGTAAACAAAAAGGGTGTATAAGTGCAGGAAAATTTACAGCTTAAACACAAATACAACAAATTGCAAATATAGCTTAAACATAAATAAGCAAATTACAAATACAACAAATGGCAAATACATATTCAAAAGATAAGCTGATTGCAAATACAACCATTCCAATAAGTTGATTGCCAAGTTCACAAAATGCATTTGTGTTCACCAAAAATGCAGATTCAAAATACATAAGTTATTGCAGGGTTGCCAAGTTTAGCAATCACAACCTAATACAGTTTTGGAGCAAGTCTTAAACATAGCCTAATACAACTTAATCATAATAGTCTAATATAATTTTGGAGCTTTGGCAGGTGGTTGAGTAGCAAATTTCCTCTTGGTTGCAGGCATATTAGAAGTTGCAGTTTTCTTCTTGGTTGCAGGCACACTTGGAGTTGTAGTATTTGTAGAACCACTTTCAGCATTTGCAGACCTTTGTTTCTTGTTAGCAGCTAATGTAGAGCCACTTTGAGCATTTGCAAATCTTTGGCTGTTGTTTGCAGCAACTGTAGAACCAGGTTGAACATTTGCAGAGCTCTGGGTCTTTTTTGCAGCCACAGTAGAACCACTTGGACCATTTGTAGACTTTCTTTTCTTGTTACCAACATTGGTAGAACCACTTGCAACATTTCTAACTCCTGTATAGCTTCTTTTATTGTGTCTGTTACCCTTGCACAAAACACATGTCACAGTTTTTGATCTCCTTGAAAACTTTCCATCATTTACCATTGGAATAGACTCACCTAAAGACTTCTTTCTCTTTTTTGGGGGTCTGCCAATATGTGGATGATGGTTTGGAGGGATTATAGTTGTTGGAATATCAGACTTTGGCCACAATATCTTGCCATGGATGGGATTAATGAGATGAGTATAGACTATCCTCCATGTATTTAGGCTATAACATGGATGAACCCATGTTTCAGGAAAACCTACTTCCACTCTATTTGCAGCCATATTCCATATAGTTGCAATAACATGTTTGCAGGGAATTCCTGTCAACTTCCACTTTCTACAACTACATGTTCTATGGACAATATCAACTACTTTTTGATCACCCCAAGGCCCAGAAACCCCATAAAAATTTCCCCCATTCCATTGTGTTGTGTACTCATTAGCCTCATCTTTGATAGATTGAAATAGTTTGGTAGCAGTTGGTGTTAAAGGCCCAGGACTTTTTTCAATAACTTGTTTCACAGCCACATTCTCTTCAACATGTAATCCCTAACAACAACTTCTTAGCACATGATCCTTTGACTACTTTCCTAGTTTTCTCCTGTTCTATATACACCTCAATCAATTTGTTGCCAAGCTTAACATATTCAGACAGTTTTCTAACATCATTGTCATTTCCTAAAGCATGCAACCCAGTATCTAAATCACCATCTGGGACTTTGAAATGGTAATAAGTTTTCACATTCTCAGAATAGCCTACCATTGCTACCATATTAATTACCTCTAGCACAAAAAACTCATAAATGTCAACATCATCAAAGAAACTGAAGTCACCATTTACATATTTCCTACCTGGTTGAGAGGTGAACATTCCTGCATAATGAATCTTGATGGAAAACAGAGCCTCATTGTTACCTAAAAGGAGATTAAAAAATGTATTCAAAATTAGGGTTTTGACCAAAACACAAAATCATGTAGTTTACTAGCCAAAATCTAATTAAAGGTTAACACATTAAGATTCATTAGTAAATACTTAAAAAAAAAAAAAAACAAATAAATAAATAACACAAACTACAACATACCGTAACGTTCCCAAGGGTCAACATCCTCCTCTGTAGTGCGAAACTTCCACTTTGGAGCTGATATCACCATTGCATTTGTCTGATCTTAGGGTTTAGATTTGAGAAGATGAAAAGTTTGGTGGTAGAGGGATGGGGAGGGAAAACTTGAAAAATAAATGGTATGTGATGGGAAAAATACGGGGTGTAGGTATAAGTTAACTCATAAAGCAAAATTACAAAAATACCCCCATGTAGGGATGGCTTAATGAAAAAAGATAATGGGAGTTAGTGATAGGGACGAACAGTGCAATGAAACTTTATAATAAGGACTCACCAAGCAAAAATGAAAACCAAGGGACTTGGGGTGTTATTTTGGGCAAACCATTTTACTCTTTTTGGTAAATACATATCATATTACATAGAGTAAACCACAAAAACCAACCTTGTTAAATCTATTTAGATCTACACAAATGAATCTGAGATTTAACAAAGATAGACCATGAATGGTTCGAGTGTGTATTTCGGTTACTTGTGGTGTTGGTATGATGTAACACCCCCAGCTCAGAATATGGCAGCGGAACATAGTTTGGTGTATTACTTACGGGTAAGACAGTCACAATCATAGAAAACAACCTCATAACGAGTCGTTTTAATAAAACATATCATTCGAAATATAAATGAACATTAGAGTTCAAAAGATTCTTAAACATCATACGCAGCGGAATAAAAGACACAATTTAAAAGGGGTTTTTCGAATGATAAAAGATAGTAAAAATATAGTAAAAGTAGATAGATAGCCATCGATAGTCTTCATGCCACTCCCAGTGCCAGTATAATATGCATCAATTACCTGAGATAAAATATGCTAAAAAGTCAACACAAAGGTTGAGCGTAATCCATATGTTTAATAAGTAAAGTAGTTTAACACAAGATTTTCAAAGTCTGGAAGATATAAGTAACAAATAGAGATATCGGGTAAAGCGTCAAACAGTTGCTAAGCTCATGACACGTAAAACGTTAACTGGCACCAATAACATTGCTGTAAGTCGACAGTAACCGCGGAATTATAATAGCATTTGCGCCCAAGTAGGTACTTTGCCAGATACCTAGTTAACTCGAATATAGTACATCACATGTTGTCGGCCTTGGTCAACATGGCGGGTTTTCATTCCTATAGGCCTATAAACTATATTCGCGCTCACTCGCAAGTGATTAATGGTTCATGATCGAGGGACTTGCTTTTAGCAAGGGTGGTACTTAGCATTATCATCTTAGTTAGGAAAAGCATACGTTTAAACAATTGTGTTCAAGGAAAGTAAGTAGCATGTATCTCCCCCATGGGTTTATAAACAATTTAAAAGTAAAGTGGGGCTATGAATCACACCTTAGCAGCAGAAGAAATAAGATATCACAATACGATCAGATGGAATAGCATGGCAAGTAAACTTCAGTACACCCGATAAAGACACAAAAATGACCAAAAATACCCGAATATACTGCAGATATCCTTGGTTTGTGTTTTTATTTGTTTCAGGTACAAAAGGATTGAAAACAGGGCAAAAACGGACAAAACCGAGCACAAGATTGGAATTTCGTGAAAAGCCAGAGCCGGGAAAGGAATTTACGAGTTTGGACCGGGATTATGCTTAAATTGTCAAAGTCAACCCTCGAAAATATCAAAAGGGTCAATATTGGTCCTTGGACATATTTTCAGAATGTTGCACAAATGGTCCCTCAATTTTCAGATTGTACACTTATGGTCCCTAAACTTTAAACCAAACTCTATCCCTACCCAAAATAAATAAAACACTAAACATTACCCATAACCCTTTAACCCAACCCAAAAATTATATAACCCAAAGCCCAAATAAAACCCACCCGGTATTGTGTGTAACACATTAGGTCAAATAAGTCATATCTTATTCCACCTTCTTCCCACTCACCTCTTCCCATTTTCCCGCTCAACCCACAAACCAAGGCACCATCACCATCACCAAAACCATTCCCCATACCTGTACTATCCTAGACAAATTTGTCCCCCTCCTCACTTCCCAATAACCTCACAAGCCAAGCTGGCAATCCTCGTGAACCGTTTGGGCGCCAAAAGCCAATAAACGGCTGAGATTGCTCAAGATATCCAATGGTTGGGATGAGCTCAGAGAGGAAGAGAGAAGAGAGGAAACCCTAATTTTGTATTTTTCTTTTTAGTATAAATTAGTTAGTTTGTAAGCCGATTGAGGCAGGATTTAATTTAGCTTTAAAATTAGGTATTTTCTTTTTATTGTTATGTATCTTTATTTTATTTCAGTTATGTAATCTATTGAACCAGTTAATGAAAATTTAAGTGTTGTTGTTTTTATTGTTCTTGGTCAACTAAAGTCAACTGCCACTGTTCATCTGCTTATTTTAGAACTTATTTAGTTTTTCTATATGTGCCTGTTATATTTGATGTTAATGGAAGCTAATGAGACCCATTGTTGTTGTTTAAATGAGTTTTAGCCTGAAGTAGATTAAAAAGTCTATTAGCAGTCAACTTTGTTTTAGCTTATTAGAGCTTATTTCCTTATTGTAATTTGTTTATTAGGTAATTTAGAGTCATATAATAAGTAGTGTGCCAGTTTCATAAGGTTATCTCAGTAGTTATAGTTTATAAGTGCTTTTTTGAGTTTTACTTAAAGGTGTGTTTGGGTTAAGCCAGAAACGGGTCAAAAATGGAGATGCACTGTTCATGTGCACCCCATGAACTTTAGATTTGCTCTTATCCAGGTTAGTGAAGTTAGTTGGAATTTATTTTTTTACTGTCTTAAGGTTTTAATAGAATTAAGTTTGATTTCCAGATTTTTAAGTTCTTAACTGTTCTGATTATCATGTGTAGGATTTAGATGCTTTTTGTGTTACCTTTTGATGTTATTAGTTCCCCTTTAGTCCACAAAATAGATACTCAGTAGTGGTAAAAAATCCTTTAAGCCTAATTAGTTTACTCAAATCTGCATATGCAGACTGCTTATGCAGTCCACATCAGTCCTCATTGCTCTTTTTGATCTCAGTTTTAAGCTAGTAACAGTAGGCCTTAGCTTCTAATTTTTGTTTTACTAGTAGATTACAAGTTAAAATTAATCTGTTTGAGCTTATTTGAGCATTTAGAGCTTATCCTCTAGCTTATTTATTGTCTGCAAATAGCCTAGTTGGACTGTTCTGGTCTGCAAATCAGCTTTCATGTTCTAGACCATCTGGTCTTTGCCCCAATTGGTTAAGCTATTGATGTCAAATTTTAGGCATATTCAGTTTGTTGTTAGTCTGTAGTATAAGGATCTTGACTCTGCTTTTGTCTTTTCCTAATAAGCTTTCCCCTAGCTTATTTAGCTGTTCAAAGTAGGCTGATAAGCCTCTTTGGGTCTGTCCTTATTGCAGACTGATCAGCAGTTTAAACTGCTTATTCCATGTGCTTATTTGTGATTTTTCTGATGTTTTAAGTTTCATTTAGTGTGTTTTTCATTTCCTGAGCTTTTTGTAATTTTTTGTTCACTTTAGCTTATTTTTAGCTTATTGCAAACTGCTTATTTCCATCATTCTGCTTATTAGGGTTTAGTTAAGCTTTGATTTTATTTTTCCTAGTTTCAGAATAGTTTAAAGTGTTTTCAGAAAAATTTTCATAATTTTCTAAGTTGTTTTACTATTTTTAAATCATTTAAATAGTTTAATTCACTTTTAAATTCATAATAATTAATTAAAAAGTCAAAAAAATATTTTTCTTTTTCCCAAAATTTTATTTTGTCATTTAGTATGTAGGAAAAATAATTTTGTACCCATAGAGTTTATATTTCATTATTTTGACGTTTATGCTCGTTCGTAATTTCCCGTTTACGTTATTTTAATTTTCGTTTTAGTAGATTTTAAAAACCAATCAACCCTCGTTCTTTCAAGCATTTTAATACCGAACCTCAAACGATATCCTCGATTCACGCCTCGTTGGGACTACGACCCGGGTATTCACTTATCCGGTATATTACAATCGAGTATCGCGTCGAGCCGTCGCGAGTTGACTTTTCTTCGTGAAAGGTTTCGCTTGAGACGCGTTTCGCGCGATATCAAAATGGCGCCGCTGCCGGGGAGGTGTGTTGCGACAATATCGTTACGGTTTGACGATTAGTGACTTGAAGACCCTTCCTCGTGAAGTTATCGTTTTCTTCGTAAATATTTTCTTATAAAAAATCCAAAAAGATTTTCTTTTCAAAACTTATTTTCCTTTTTCCTTTGTGTTCTTCAAAATGTTTTTCAAAAATCCCAAAAAGATTCTTCTTATCCCTCTTATCCGTTTAATTCTTTCTCTCGTACCCTCTAAACGTTTAATTCTATCTTCTTAATCCTCTTTATGTTTAATTCTGATGGAATCATTAATTCCTTGCGTCGGTTGTGGAGAGCCGCTTTTCGGTTTACCGTGTCGTTGGTGTACGTGCGAACGATGCGGTAATGATATTCGGAACGGAAGTTGTTTGTTTTGCGGTTCGAGGAATTCATTTGCTTATGATCCAAATCTAAATTCTTTCAATGAACCGCCCAATTTTTCCGACTACCCTCCACAATCCCAGCCATCTCCAATCAATCAGCATAATTGCTTTAATTGTGGAGATCCGTCGGGAGATGATTCACTTTGTGAACGATGTTTTTGCAAAGGATGTGAGTTTACTCACGGACTTTGCATTTGTTCCACTTCTGAAATCGAAAATACATTCACTTATTCAAATTTTCAAAACGATTTCAGCTACCTTCCTCAGAATTCATTTGAGCAAGAACCGTGTTATCAAAACTTCAATGATACATCATTCCAAAATGCTCTGAATATTCCTTGTGCGAAGTGTGGGGGTCCTCATGACGATTATCAATGTCAACCATGGGATCAAGAACCAAATCCTTGGTATAATACTCCCGGTTTTGACAATGTCCAACCCCCACAGTATTCCATCATTTATCCTTATGAAAAATCTATGGCAGAATTGCTAGCCGAAGAACGAGCAGCGGAAACGCGTGCCAAATTTCTTAGGGCTGCCATTCTCGATGAAGATGATGAGGATACTATTCAAATAAAGGAATATTATGAGAATTCTTCACCTGCAATCACACCTGTCCAGAAAAGGCAGGAGGACAAAAGTATTGCAGAATTGCTAGCAGAAGAGCAAATGGAACGTATAAAAGCCATTTATGCTAGCAATAATGATGAGGAGGACGACGAGGAGAGTGTTATTCCTTTTAGTGAAATTATTTCCCAACTCCCTCAGTCTATTGCAATCACATCATTCTTTCCAACTTTGGACTCCGAGGACTCTCTCATTATGGGGGATGAGCATTCTAGCACTATTCCTGAAAAGGAATCGGACGAATTCATAAAGTATAGTGCTGAGGACCTTATCCCAATCCCAAGTGAGTCCGAGGATACATCCGACAGTGATAGTGATTGGTCTTTTTATAATGATTATCCTACTGACATTTCAGAGGATTCTTCTGGGATTTTCTCTAACCCTCTTTTCAATTCAAATGATGATTTTTCCTCTAGTGATGACGAATCACTTTCGGATGAGGACGTTTCAAACGAAAGTCTCGAAGTCTACTCGAATTCTCTTTTCGAATTTGATGACGAGTACTTTTCTAGCAATAATCCTCTCTTTGATGAAGAGTTAGAGAACGATGAGGTCAAGGACTCTATTATTCATAAAATTGATGATATGACCTCAATTGTTAATCCCGAGGTTCAAAAGGACGTTCTTTCTCCGACATATGTGACGTTGCCCTTTGAGGATCGCCACTATATTGATTTCACATATGTCGTTCGAGTTTTTCTACCTTCTTTCTCTTATAAGGTAGATTGTCCTTTCTTTCACTCGTTCGGGAGTGAAGACAAAGTCTTTGACCCCGGCATCTCAATTTATCATTCTTTTGAGCCGGATGTATCTCATCGGAGTGGAACTTTCAAGTACTTCAATGTTTATCCAAACATTTTGAATGAAAGTCCGATGGAGATTTCCTTTTCCACTTGCTTCCCCAAGAACAAATGAATTCGGGGTCGAGTCAAGCTAGTGACTCGGTTAACAAAAACATTAGCACCACATGGGTGACAACCCATGTTTCTGACTTCTTTCTATTTTCTGACACTAAGTGTGGGGGGATCCCACTGTTGTGCTTTGTTTGTGTGTTGTTTGCTCTTGTTTGCAGGTTTCCCTTAGATCGTGATGATTGATGCGCCTGTTTTCAATCCAACCGCCCAATATCCGATCTTGTTACTAACGTTTATCTAGGGATATCTTTTCGACCTTTTTTGTGAAAAATGGAGATTTCGTTTCCACACTTGGCTATTAGTATTACCTTTTTACGTTCTAAGTGTCGGCATAATAGCCGGTACTTTGAATATTGAGGGTAATATTCAATTCTAAGTGTGGGGGGGAATTCTCGCGAATTTTGTCACTTATGTACCTTCTAGTGCCCTAGTACCCCCGTTTTGGCCAAAAATTTTAAATTTTTTTCGTTTTTAAATAAGAAAAAAGAAGTGTTTAGTCTTGATTAGGTTAGAACAAAGGGAATCCCGACTCTGCCAGAGTGTTGATCTGGCTGCTTCCTTAACTTTTAGACTAAGGTTTTACGATGTGTGCAAATGAAAATGCTAAGCGTAGAATAGTTGGTTTTCTTTAGAGCTTATACAAGTAATCTATGGCTTTTCCTCCCAGAAGATAACTAATCGGATTAAATACGTGCTGTTTTCAAACGTTTGAACGCCAAAATCATGTTGTTATGCAAAACAAATTTTTATACAATTTTGATATAGAGCCCGAGTTCAACTTTTTATTTTAATTTTGGAGAAAGCATATATGTAAATATATATATATATATATATATATATATATATATATATATATATATATATATATATATATATATATATATATATATATATATATATATATAAGTTAAAAAAAAATGAAAAATGAAAAAAATAAGAAAATGGAATGATATTGCAAAATGCAAAAATGGAATGATACTGCAAAATGCAATAAGTTTTGATGTGGTGAAAATAAAGATGTATGTGTTAATAAATGTAGGAAAATTGCTTTCTCTTAAATTTGAATCGGAAGTTGAACTTGGATTCGTCGATTTTGTATAAAGGTTAAACGGTAATTTAGTAGATTGTTGATTTCAAAGGGGTTCGAAATCTCCGGTATTATTCTCTGTGAGGTGTCAAAAGCCTGGTCACCTAAAACCAACTGGTTTGGGATGTGCCGAGAAGAAAGCCGTTACATGGAGTGATCTCGTCTTTGAGTCTCTAATCTCTAAATGATCGTTTGTTGTTATCTATTTAAGTATTTAATACTAGCGTAGTGGGAATATCCAAAATCTTTGAAATCGAAATTCCGCTGATTCCGGTACTATTCTCTGTGGGGTGTCAAAAGCCTGGTCACCTAAAACCAACTGGTTTGGGATGTGCCGAGAAGAAAGCCACTACATGGAAAAGGCCCTTTTGATCCTTAGATTTTCGAGGTTCCCGGTAAATTAGTATTTGGCTTAAAGGAATAACAACCATAATAAACGTCGATTTTTGCGGTCAAAATTTTAAAAATTAGCACAGTCACCTAACTTGAATAAATTGTGGGAGTGAAAAGTTAAGTTTCGGCTTACATAGATTATTACTATAAGTAGTGTTAGCATTTTACAAAAACATTTTCACATTGAATTTAAGCTTAGTTGGGAGTGTAAAAAAGAGGATGACGATTACAATTCTCTGGAGACACCCATTTTGTGTGAATCCCGTTCCATGATACCATTTTTGGAAATCAAGCATTTTATCCATTTTTGTTCTAGTTTAAATTTCTTGCATTTAATAAAAAGTCGAAACGGGGTATACTTGGTAGGGGTGGCAATTTCCGACACGACCCGAAACCCGACCTGAGACCGACACGAAAATTAGCAGGTTAGGGTTGAGACTAAATAGCTTTCAGGTCGGTTTTGGGTCGACCTGATTGACCCGTTTATTAAACGGGTCAGGTTCGGGTTGAAGGTTTCTGACCCGCGAACCCACTAACCCGAACCCGTTAACCAGTTAACCCGAATTAACCCGCTAACCCGAAACCCGACCTGAGACCGACCCGAAAATTAGCAGGTTAGGGTTGAGACTAAATAGGTTTTAGGTCGGTTTTGGGTCGACCTGATTGACCCGTTTATTAAACGGGTCAGGTTCGGGTTGAAGGTTTCTGACCCGCGAACCCGATAACCCGAACCCGTGAACCCGAACCCGACCCGAATTGCCACCCCTAATACTTGGTATTCGTTTGATCCTTTCATTACTTTATATGATCGGATTGCTAGGGACTAGCAATAGCTTAGTGTGGGGGATTTGATGAGTGTGTAAATACTCATCATTTTACACCCGATAAAGACACAAAAATGACCAAAAATACCCGAATATACTGCAGATATCCTTGGTTTGTGTTTTTATTTGTTTCAGGTACAAAAGGATTGAAAACAGGGCAAAAACGGACAAAACCGAGCACAAGATTGGAATTTCGTGAAAAGCCAGAGCCGGGAAAGGAATTTACGAGTTTGGACCGGGATTATGCTTAAATTGTCAAAGTCAACCCTCGGAAATATCAAAAGGGTCAATATTGGTCCTTGGACATATTTTCAGAATGTTGCACAAATGGTCCCTCAATTTTCAGATTGTACACTTATGGTCCCTAAACTTTAAACCAAACTCTATCCCTACCCAAAATAAATAAAACACTAAACATTACCCATAACCCTTTAACCCAACCCAAAAATTATATAACCCAAAGCCCAAATAAAACCCACCCGGTATTGTGTGTAACACATTAGGTCAAATAAGTCAGATCTTATTCCACCTTCTTCCCACTCACCTCTTCCCATTTTCCCGCTCAACCCACAAACCAAGGCACCATCACCATCACCAAAACCATTCCCCATACCTGTACTATCCTAGACAAAGTTGTCCCCCTCCTCACTTCCCAATAACCTCACAAGCCAAGCTGGCAATCCTCGTGAACCGTTTGGGCGCCAAAAGCCAATAAACGGCTGAGATTGCTCAAGATATCCAATGGTTGGGATGAGCTCAGAGAGGAAGAGAGAAGAGAGGAAACCCTAATTTTGTATATTTTTTTTTAGTATAAATTAGTTAGTTTGTAAGCCGATTGAGGCAGGATTTAACAAAGATAGACCATGAATGGTTCGAGTGTGCGGTTCATCGGTGTGTATTTCGGTTACTTGTGGTGTTGGTATGATGTAACACCCCCAACTCAGAATATGGCAGCGAAACATAGTTTGGTGTATTACTTACGGGTAAGACAATCACAATCATAGAAAACAACCTCATAACGAGTCATTTTAATAAAACATATCATTCGAAATATAAATGAACATTAGAGTTCAAAAGATTCTTAAACATCATACGCAGCGGAATAAAAGACACAATTTAAAAGGGGTTTTTCGAATGATAAAAGATAGTAAAAATATAGTAAAAGTAGATAGATAGCCATCGATAGTCTTCATGCCACTCCCAGTGCCAGTATAATATGCATCAATTACCTGAGATAAAATATGCTAAAAAGTCAACACAAAGGTTGAGCGTAATCCATATGTTTAATAAGTAAAGTAGTTTAACACAAGATTTTCAAAGTCTGGAAGATATAAGTAACAAATAGAGATATCGGGTAAAGCGTCAAACAGTTGCTAAGCTCATGACACGAAAAACGTTAACTGGCACCAATAACATTGCTGTAAGTCGACAGTAACCGCGGAATTATAATAGCATTTGCGCCCAAGTAGGTACTTTGCCAGATACCTAGTTAACTCGAATATAGTACATCACATGTTGTCGACCTTGGTCAACATGGCGGGTTTTCATTCCTATAGGCCTATAAACTATATTCGCGCTCACTCGCAAGTGATTAATGGTTCATGATCGAGGGACTTGCTTTTAGCAAGGGTGGTACTTAGCATTATCATCTTAGTTAGGAAAAGCATACGTTTAAACAATTGTGTTCAAGGAAAGTAAGTAGCATGTATCTCCCCCATGGGTTTATAAACAATTTAAAAGTAAAGTGGGGCTATGAATCACACCTTAGCAGCAGAAGAAATAAGATATCACAATACGATCAGATGGAATAGCATGGCAAGTAAACTTCAGTACAACCTAATAAGTAAATAGTACGTTTCAGAAATAATCCTCAAAGTGATTTATAAAGCAATATTCGTGGAATACTCGTGTTAAGATAAAAGGTTTAGTTTCTCAATGGCGATGAAAAGAAGATGAACATTTATGACTCGTGTGGATAGAAAAGTTAAGATAATAATAGTCGGCGAAACACAAACAAACAAGTAAAAAAGGATCAAGAAAGAAGAAGAAATAAGAATAAGAAAAGGAAAGAATAATAAAGAACGAGAAGAAAAGATATCAATAGGTCGTTTCGGTGTTTTACCCATAACCCAAATAGTTGGTAAAACGTTATGATTTAAGAAGAAAGTGTATAAGTTTCAAAAGGTTTTAAAATGTTTACTAGTTATAAATGATCAAGTTATAAAAGGTTTTCACCGAAATTTGGACATGACGCGTCCGTTTATAAAACATTTCCAAGTCATTACGACTCTTGAATAGACCAATTTTAATTGTATTTTACAAGTTTTAATATATAATTTAGTCGTTATCATTCGCGTATATATTAGTTGTCAAGTTTATCGACCATTTTGTGTATGTTCGGGTCCTAATATGTTAAGCTCTTATGAGTCTAACATACTATTCCGTCTCAAGTACAAAACCGTCCATAAGTCTATCGGCTAATATCGTAAATCCAATAACGTCCAAATCCAATAATCTCATCCAAGCAAAGGTTGTTGCAATATCCATATCCAAATCCATATCATATCTCAAGTATACCCGAATAGTTTCTGAAACACCAATTGACAAACAAAATAAGATAAGTTAGTAAGCGGAAGTGAAAATGAAATAAAATTGCCAAAACAATAAAAGGAAATAATAAACGGCCCAAGTGTATTGGGCTTCGGCCCAATACTTACTGATGAAGCGAAAAGTGTACCGCTTTTAGGGGGTCATTTAAGCCCTAAATCGTATTTATTTGATCAAATATTGCCCTAAATCGTTCCTTTTGTCATTTTAGGTACTTTGGAGAAGAAATCTGGAAAAGGAAGCATTTTGGACGTTTTTGGAGCATAAAAGTGAAGAAAACGACAATGTCTCAAAATCGGCTGGAAAAGTACCTTTGACGGCGTCAAGTATTGCTCTTGACGGCGTCATGGCTTGGCAAAAGAGGTGGTTATGAAAAATACACATGATAAGCCAGAGAATTTTACTATGGAAAATCTGACGGCGTCACCCTTTAAGGTGATCAAGGCCATCACGGTTTAAGCTAAAGAGAGACGGCGTCAAGCCCATTTCTGACGGCGTCAAGCCTTGATAAGCCAGAGCGGATTTTGGAGCACTAAAGAGGGACGGCGTCAAGAAGGCCATCCGGGAACCCTAGACACGGCGAGGTGACGGCGTCAAGATCTACAACGTGATGCCGTCAGCCACTAAACTCTATATATAGTTTTGCATTTTTTTGTCATTAGTGTGCAACTTTGTGAGGAGAAACCCTAAGACGAATTTCTGCCATTTTTAAGGGTTTTCATACCCTTGGATCTCCCATGTTTAATTGAAGATAAGTATTCATTTAGTCAATCAATATGTCTATGTGTTGTTTGATTACATCTTGTTCTTGTCTTTTAATTAACATGCTAGGCTAGATTTATCTTGTGTTTGCTTAGATCTAATGAAACCTAACAATTGATTATTGGTTATTAGTGTGTTATTAATTGTATTGGATGATTGTTCATCGATGTTAGGCTTAAGAAAACTGGCTAACTTCCTATACGGTAACTTGCTTGAACGTCTTAAGAAACATGAACCAATGCGTACTAGGTTTTTATGGTTGTATTTAATGCATGAGCGAATTCTAGTGATCCCATGTTAGGAGCTTCTTAGCCGGCTTGACATAGGAGTGAAGTAGGAGCTTGTAGAGTTGGGGAAGTACGTACGCCACCCCACGATTGGTATTAAGGAATACACCCGTCATCCACGCAATTAATACACACTAATCAACCGGTAAAAGATAGTTAGGGAGTAAGGAAATCTAAGTAAACACATTTCTCTCCACATAAGTTTCACGACCTTTTCATTTTCAGTTATTTTATTTTATTTGCATTTGTAGTTATTTGGGTTAGTTGACTAGCAACTAATTCCGCCCACTCCTTCAAAACCGAGATTTTTCTTGCTTTTATAAAAAATTATAAAAATACAAAAAGAATCTTCCCTCACCCTTAGACCTATTAAAGTAATTTTTCAATCCTAACGACACTATTCCCTGTGGAGAACGATCAATCCCCCGTACTTACCACTACACTATACTACATCGGTCAGGTACACTGCCTGGTGGGGTTGTAAGCCTCTTGAGATCCCTCGAGAGGTAAAACCTGTTGTAAGGTCGCAAAACCACGCATCAAGTTTTTGGCGCCGCTGCCGGGGAATAGTTATTGTTTATGTTGAATTTTTATTTTATTAGGTCTACTCACTAGATTCCTTTCTAGTGAGATTTTTATTTTCTTTTTCTAGATTTTCTTTAGTCTATCTTATTTCTTTGTACTTTTGTTTGTGACACCCTCCACCTACCTCATGAGTAATAGTGATCGCTTGATCCCTGTTATTCGTATTTTCCGCCGTGCAAACTTCCAACTACCCGTTCCCGCCCCCATCGTAGAAAACAACAACCTTTCACCCGACCACCACTTTGGTAACAATTCTGAGATGGAGGATTCTGGCCGTGAGAATAACTATGTTAGTCCATTTTACGACTCAGACTCCGATGAGGATGCTGGTAATGGAGAAGTGGTTAACGAGGAATGGGGAAAAGAGGAAATTGATCCCTTTAAGTATGTTGACCCTAGGACTAAGATCGAAAAGGATAGCCTCTTTAACATGCAATTTCCGTGTAAGATTGGTTATCATGATTTTCATGCTTATCTTAACTCATCTTTGCCTATGAACATTATCTCTCGCGCTAATTATAATAAAATCATGGTAGATGAGCTTGAATATCAAGGAGATAACATTGTTGCTAGGATTAAGCCACTACACGTATTCGTAGGAAGTTTTGTGTATATGGTGGATTTTATGGTTATGGAGAACTTAGGAGAATTTATTGATAACAAATTAACCCAAGTCATTTTTGGAGAACCCTTCAAAAGGTTGACCAACCTTGACGAAAAACTTGTGGACGGGTTAATTACATTCTCGGATGGGGATGAAGATTTTGTTTACCAAATGCCCCGATCACATCCTAGGTTTAAGAACTTCTCCATTGAATCTTGCAATAGACTTGTGCCTATTGACTTGTTAAGTGAGAATGATAAGAGAAAGGGGCTCAAATATCCACATGAGAAAAATAAAAGATATTATCATGGATGTCTGGAGCTGAATGATGAGTACAAAAAAGATGAGGCAACAATTAGATGGCTCACACTCGGGTACGTGAGCATAAGCGACACTAGATAAGCCTGACTTTGAGTCTAGCTACAAGACTCGTTAATAAAGAAAAGCGCTTCTTGGGAGGCAACCCAAGCTTTATTTGCTTTTTGTGTGTTTATTTATTTCTTTGTTTGTTCGATTTTATTTGTTTCCGTATGTGTGTTTAATTTTTATTATTATTGATCCATGTTCGAAAACTAAATTGTGAAAATGCTTTATCTTGTTTTTAACTTCGTCTTAACTACATATAAAGGTATTTTGCAAAAGGTAAGTGTAAGGTAAATCCAAATCGGTTTATTAGAACAAATGAACATGAATCGTAATAATATTAAATTAACATACATATTCGTAATTGTTTGAGTCAAATGCTTGTATCGAGTCATAATGATATTTTGCAGGATTTCCAGGAAGTAAGGTATAGGTTTTTCCAGAAATTTTCCGGAAACTTAACATGAGAATTCTGTCAGATCATTTCTGACGGCGTCAGGCTTTACAACCTGACGGCATCAGGTTTTAATTTTCTGAAATTTTTGAAAGTTTTGTTTTCATAAAAAGTTTTTATTAAATCTCTAACTTATAATCTCCAGGAATCTGCAAAATTATCATTCCACAAGCATTATATCCTTATATATAGATTTATCCCGCCGATGTTATGCAGGTTTTCGTGTTTGTTTTCTCAGATTTAACAGGTTATTTTGGACAAGGAAATGTATGTGGAATCAAGCTTTTGGCGATGCATTAGTCTTGGAGCTTCTACATTCTCTTGGAAGAAGATCTAACCATGTTACCTCTTTATCCACCGAACGAATCAGGGGAGTATTTGATTTCATTTTTTTACCTTGTTACTTTTACATCTTGTTATTTGAACATTGGGGACAATGTTCATCTTAAGTGTAAGGGGGGGTAAAATACGATACTTTAGAGAATACAAGTGCACTTGATTTTTGTTTGTTTAATAGTAGATGTGTAATAAAACTGAGAGAAATACCTGTTAGGGCAATTTTAGTGCCAAATTTAAATTTTTTTACAACATTTAGGAGTGAAACTTTGATCTTAATGAGCGTCTCATGGATAGGAGTTATATGACTAGCACAAAAACCGTACCACTAAAAAAAATTTTCCACCCCCAAATATGTGAGGTTCGCCCCTAGAATTGGTAGGAAAAGCATTTATGCTATGATGTGTGTACCGGTAGCACTTAGATTCTAGAACTTGCGTTAGGACCATTCCGAGGCCACAAGTGAGACTACATTCGTGTAGTTAGATTTACTACATGATAAGAGGCATTAGGATTAACCCATTATTTTACACCTGTGTTTTTGTTATAATTACATTGGCTACATTGGTCAAGTAATTCTCCCACACCCTTTGCGTTGTACTCATTTTTAGTACAAAATACCCCTAGTACACCCCTCAGAGCCTATCTTTTCGTTTCGACCTTTAAGCATTTTACTTAAAGGAAGAATTTGTTTACACCCCACTTAAATGTACACCCAAATCGCCTTAGCCTACCTTGTATGCACTCATCTTTAGTGCATTATTGTGACAACATTTGTTTAAACCCTAAGTTAATTATCTAATTAATTACATGGTTGATAAGTCGAGTCATATCCTTGTACATATTGTTTTGGGACGATTGGGACTCATGGGTAAAGTACTAGTGTAATGGAGTAATGGGGAAGAAGAACATTATTACCCCCATATGTGCTAAATATTTTAAAAGTACTCCAAGTGTTTCGATTATTTTAATTCGAGTCATTAGAATAGTATTTGTAAAGTTATGTAAAAGTTCAAGTGTAAGGGGAATGCAAAACGCCCCTATGATGTATTATTTTGGATGGTAGGGCAAGAGGGTATGAAAAAAAAAATCGAAAAAATCAAGAAAAATACAAAAAAAATGAGAAAAAGAAAAATAGAAAAAACATACGGATTACCATCCCGTTTCATTTTATGTTTATTTTATGTTTTTGTTATTTTGTTTTTAGCTTAAGTCGAGTCTAGTCTTGGCTTAGCAACGCCATTTTGTGCATGTAATTAATCAAGATCTTTAACTCGCCACCAGTAAAATATCCCTTATCCAACAAAACCGTGTTTATCATATCCCTACACCCCACGTTATAACCCATTTAAAATCCCTCTTTGATAGTTTATCTTAGGTGCTTACGCCTAGTGGAGGAGGTTTTCGATCCTTTCCCAAGCCTATGGTAATCTCTTTGCTATGACAGGTAGTGAGAGATATTATCCGTTTTCATTTATGAGATTTATTTTTGATGACACCTGAGAGATGTGAGTATCTAAACACTACTTGGTGAGGTGCTAGTTTGTAATCTCCGTGCTTATTATGATTAAACTGGAACGACTATTTATTGTAATTACTTTTATATTAGCATTAAATGACCCCTAACTTGTATTTTGATTAGAATAAAAGCGCATTTGCTTGAGGACAAGCAAATCTCAAGTGTAAGGGTATTTGATGAAGCGAAAAGTGTACCGCTTTTAGGGGTCATTTAAGCCCTAAATCGTATTTATTTGATCAAATATTGCCCTAAATCGTTCCTTTTGTCATTTTAGGTACTTTGGAGAAGAAATCTGGAAAAGGAAGCATTTTGGACGTTTTTGGAGCATAAAAGTGAAGAAAACGACAAAGTCTCAAAATCGGCTGGAAAAGTACCTTTGACGGCGTCAAGTATTGCTCTTGACGGCGTCATGGCTTGGAAAAAGAGGTGGTTATGAAAAATACACATGATAAACCAAAGAATTTTACTATGGAAAATCTGACGGCGTCACCCTTTAAGGTGATCAAGGCCATCACGGATTAAGCGAAAGAGAGACGGCGTCAAGCCCATTTCTGACGGAGTCAAGCCTTGATAAGCCAGAGCGGATTTTGGAGCACTAAAGAGGGACGGCGTCAAGAAGGCCATCCGGGAACCCTAGACACGGCGAGGTGACGGCGTCAAGATCTACAACGTGACGCCGTCAGCCACTAAACTCTATATATAGTTTTGCATTTTTTTGTCATTAGTGTGCAACTTTGTGAGGAGAAACCCTAAGACGAATTTCTGCCATTTTTAAGGGTTTTCATACCCTTGGATCTCCCATGTTTAATTGAAGATAAGTATTCATTTAATCAATCAATATGTCTATGTGTTGTTTGATTACATCTTGTTCTTGTCTTTTAATTAACATGCTAGGCTAGATTTATCTTGTGTTTGCTTAGATCTAATGAAACCTAACTATTGATTATTGGTTATTAGTGTGTTATTAATTGTATTGGATGATTGTTCATCGATGTTAGGCTTAATAAAACTGGCTAACTTCCTATACGGTAACTTGCTTGAACGTCTTAAGAAACATGAACCAATGCGTACTAGGTTTTTATTGTTGTATTTAATGCATGAGCGAATTCTAGTGATCCCATGTTAGGAGCTTCTTAGCCGGCTCGACATAGGAGTGAAGTAGGAGCTTGTAGAGTTGGGGAAGTACGTACGCCACCCCACGATTGGTATTAAGGAATACACCCGTCATCCACGCAATTAATACACACTAATCAACCGGTAAAAGATAGTTAGGGAGTAAGGAAATCTAAGTAAACACATTTCTCTCCACATAAGTTTCACGACCTTTTCATTTTCAGTTATTTTATTTTATTTGCATTTGTAGTTATTTGGGTTAGTTGACTAGCAACTAATTCCGCCCACTCCTTCAAAACCGAGATTTTTCTTGCTTTTATAAAAAAATTATAAAAATACAAAAAGAATCTTCCCTCACCCTTAGACCTATTAAAGTAGTTTTTCAATCCTAACGACACTATTCCCTGTGGAGAACGATCAATCCCCCGTACTTACCACTACACTATACTACATCGGTCAGGTACACTGCCTGGTGGGGTTGTAAGCCTCTTGAGATCCCTCGAGAGGTAAAACCTGTTGTAAGGTCGCAAAACCACGCATCACTTACTCACACACGACATGGGCTCACTTTGGGCTAACGGCCCCAAAGTTATCAATACTTGACTCCTAATGGGTTTACTAGCCCATTCGACTAAACCAAACAATCCAAGTCAGAAGCCACTCGGACTCGACACACACTCGGCCACAAACCATTTTCATAGTTCGGCTTGAGTCATGACTCCCTTGAGTCGCGGCTCACCCATGTTGACACCAAATCCATTACACGACTCGACCATCAAACTAACCAAACAAGCCTCATGCCGTGACTCCCTTGAGTCACGGTTCACAACTTCGACAATAATAACATCACCTCGTCTCTAAACAACAAAACCAACCATGGCCGTGACTCCCTTGAGTCACGGCTCGACTCTATACGAGCCTTGGAGCTCTCGGCCGAATAAAAATCCAAACCAAAACCATCGCCCAACTCAAACTAACAAACAATCCCTTGGTCGTGACTCATTGAGCCACGGATCACCCTATTCGAGCTTCCATCCCCTCTGCTAACACAAATCCCAAAACCAAATCCGACACAAGACTCAACCAAACACATAAACCGGCTCGGCTTTACACGAGCCATGTGGCTCTCGGCTAACACCATCACCAAACCAAATCCAATCCGAACTCCAAACCAAGCTACAAAATAATACAAATAAGCTTAAACAAAGCAACAAAAATCAAAACAAACAAGAAAACACCCCGAGTCAACTCAACTCGTGAGTTGACTCGGTCGAGTCACACGACTCGGAGCGAGTCGAACGAGTTAGGGTCAAAAGAGTTTAGATCCACACGTTTTTAACTTAAAAACATTAAGTTTAGTTTAGGTTTTTCATTAAAAACATTTTTATAAATTTTTAATAGTTAGGGTTTTGTTAAAAATGAGAAATAAGAAAGGTGGGTGGCGCGTGGGCTTACCAAACATGAGGGAAGGAAAGGAGAGGGTGGCGGCTAGTGGTGGTGCACGGCGGTGACAAGGTGGTGGCGGCGGTGAGACTTCAAAAACAACCAAACGGGCTTCTCTTGGTCTTCAACGTGTTAGAAATGTTGTGGGGATGAAGAGGTGAGAGGCAGTGTGGTTTTTGGTGGTGGCCGGAATTTTGGCCAGACGGTGGGAGTGGCGCCGGAAAATTATTCCGGTGGAGGTGTGGTATCAAATGAGGAAGAAGGTGAAACCCTAGGGGCTTATATACCCCCACGAGGGGCTAAAGGTGGGCAAACCGAAAAAGGAAGGGGCGCGGGGTAAAATTTGGGCGAAGAGGGTGCTTGGTATATTTTGTTATTCTTTTAAAAATAACACTGTAGGACCCATTTGACATAGCAAAAATCCGTTTTAAGACACGAAGTTTTCGCCATTGTGTTCGGAATGACTTTTCTGATAGAATTGAGTATTCACACGCATTGTTTTCTCGGATTTAATTTATATCAATAAATCAAATAGTTTTGAGTATTATAGGTTGTGCTGACCAGATTGGTGAACAACGTTCACGTTTAAATAGAATATCCTTTGTTTCTCAAGTTCAAATAAGTTCATAAAAAGTTTAAATGCTAAGGGATGCAAAGGTAAATATTTTGCTAGGAAAATAGGTTTGGAAAATTACCGAGTGTTACATACGAGTAAGTGTTTGGACGCGGTCTACGGTGGTCGAAGTGGGTGGTTTTTGGCGATGTGAATCTGAGATGGAGAAAATGGATGTGTTTTTGTTTTGTTAGTTAGTGTGTTATTATGGTACAACAAAGAGAGGAAAAGATGGATTTGTTTTTTTTTATTTTGTTGTGATCTCATCTTGCCCATTAAAATTGCCATGATGGCAATCCTCGTGACTTAATCCAAGGGTGATAATGCTTCACTTACAAACATAATATATCTATATAAGCTATTTGTTAAATGAGAAAGGTTATTTCTTATTTTGTAACATAACATGTACAAAATAACTTTTTTTTGCTAAATATTTTGGTCTTACTATTTACTTTGTATTTTCTTAACATCAAACATTTACGGCCTGTATATAAGACTTGAACCAATAACCTCTAAATAAATACATTTTATATATTTATTTACATATTTTTCATTGTTTTTCCTTAAAAACAAATTGAACACACTTAATTCTTATTAGAGTTAGAGTCTAAATCTAGTAAGTTGTTCTTTTCATACGCGAGTAACCCGACTCATTAGCCCTTATCAAGGTCATCCTGACCCAAATAACGCCCCAAAATATTCCATCAAAAGTGAAGTTGTTGTGCAAACTATTTTCTGTTAGTATGTCGACTTAGTTGCTAGATATACCAAAGTTTAACTTGCGTGTAAGTTTTTGGTTAATTGGACACGTATCACAAAACATATCATAGACACACATATAGTATATAGATATAATATGAAAATTACATACTTATATGAAAACATAGTATTATAGAAATGTAAGTGTAAAAAAACAAAAAATAATGGTATTTTCAGTGGTAAATATGCGTCAAATTACCTACTGGTTTCCTACAGTTTCCCACTGATTTATCAAATATGTGAATACTCAGTAGGAAAATACCAACATATTTCCCACGGATATAACATTTTTGTATGGTTTTGCATATAGTTACAACTTCAAACAAATACAAATTGTTATATCATCACATATAACAATATATAAGAAAAAAAGGACAGTATAAGTCGATCTACAATATTTATGTGTATATAGATGCCCATACATATGGGAATGCACAATTAGTGATCTACACCAAGAACTACAATAACTTTGTTCCCTGATATCCAACTTATGCCTCTCTAATGATTAAGACATGTGGGAATGCACAATTAGTGACGACAGTAGATTCATTGTTAAGAGTATGTGGACTTACATAAATAATCTTCTCCATCTCATCCACCCTCTCCAACCACAACCATTCAAATGGAACAAAATCCTACCAATCAAAATCAATATTTCATCTTGGCGGACCCTTCGTAAGAGACTTCCAACACGTTGCAACCTTGATCGAAGAGGTATTGTTGACCTCAACTCTACACGTTGTCCCGTTTGTGATGAAGATATAGAGATGTAAGAACAGCTTTTTAATTTGTGTAGAATTGCTAAAGACACTTGGTCCAAGGTTCTCGTATGGTGGAAGATCAATAATGTCATAATCTCTTCTCTTTCTGATGCCATCAACTTAGCCGAAAGAATCAACATACCAGTTAACCTTAAAACCGCCTTTGATGTTCTTGTTCAAACAACTCTTTGCTTTCTATGGCGGTTTCGGAATGAGATGTGTCATTCATGAATTTCTACAGGATTCAGATCGTTGTTTGAACGAATGCATCGGAGGGCCATTTATTTTAGTGGAAGAGTAGTTTGATCCGCTAGGCTCACATCATCACTGATAATACTTGGGAATGTGTAAGCTTACTAAAAACACAAAAATGATATCGGCTGTGGGAAATGCGTGTGAAATTACCAACGGATTTCCCACAGATTCAACGAATTATTTATATATGTGGGTAATAAGTGGGAGAATTACCAACGAATTTCCCACTGACTTGTAATCGTCAGTAATGTGTGGGAAATTTGTGGTAATTAAGTCACAAAATTCCCACGGAATTTTAAGCGTCGATAATATGTGGGAATTTGGTGTGAAATTTTTGTCAACGAAATTAGTTGTTAATTAGTCGCTAATCCGTGGGAAATTTGCGACAGGGTTCCCACGGAAAATCGGTCAACAAATTAGTGTGTAACTCGTCGCTAATCTGTGGGAAATTTCCCACAAAACTGTAACTGTGGGAAAAAAATTAGTGGGAAAAAATTAGTGGGAAAACCCAGTTTTTGTAGTAGTGGCTGTATTCAAACGATTTGCAAGTATGTTCTTACCCTAACTGCGTTATTCAATTGGTAGCGATTATGTGCGTAAGATCAAAACCATTTAATTTGCCTGGTAACAAGACTTTCGCAAGTTAAGAAAAGGATATCGATAGCCAGCTGGGAAGTGAGTTATGCAAATATAAATTATAGTTGAAAGCAATTGGAATACAGAAGAGTATGGAAATCCGAAGTATTAATGAGTTGTAGAAAAACAGAATGTGAGGATAAGGTTAGGGATCTATTGCAAAGTGGGTAAAATTAAAAAATGTAGAAAGTCATTCATAGTGTGACACGTGTCCCCTACTCTAAATTATAGATAAAATCCGCCCAGGGGTAATATGGTCTTTTGATTCATTTTTTCTTTTTCACCTCAAATTTCAAACGCGCATATCTCTTAAACGACAAACTTTTAGAAAAAAACCGATTTCACCACAATTTTTAAAATTTGATTCTCTTTAATTTGGCATAATCTTGTTAATTATCTCGAAACTTTTGTTTTGACATATTCATTGGGTCATGATTTTCTTGATCCTTTTGCTACTTTTAACCCTATTTTTTAACTTAAAAATTGCCGAATCATAAAATACTTAAAACACAAAAGTTTTAGATTTTGATTCACTCTTTACCCAGAAATTTGAATCACTCAAATTTGATATGATATGAGTGAGATATCGCACATTAAAGATGACGTTTTAGTCATATTTGTTGCACACAAGGTGTTTGATGAAATGTCTAGCTTAGATTTTTAGTGTTAAAATTGCGTTAAATGCACTAATTTTTGTACCACAACGCATCATTAATTATTTTATTAATGTAAGATTCAAAAAGTGATTTTTTTAATCGTTATTTTTTTAAAAAAAATGTACGTATTGTGTTTTATTGTTTTTTTACCATAAATTTGACCAATTTAAATTCGAATTAGAAAAATTGTAAAACATAAAAGTTATAGATTTTAGGTCAATCTTTACTCATGTTTTTTATTCACTCAAATCCGATGTCATATGAGTGAGATATCACATGTTAAAAATGACATTTTGTTCATTAGTTACTTTGGTTCATCAATTTTTATTCATGAACATTAGTTTAGTATTTAGGGTTTTGGGTGTTGGGTTTAGGGTTTAGTTCACTAGTTTTTCTTTAGTTCATCGGTTTATCAATAATCAGTTATCAATTGATGATCATTTTTATAGTTTATCAGTTCATCAATTGATGAAACAATTTTGTTTATTTCATCAGTTATTGACTTTTAGCTATTATGTTATCATAGGTTCATCAGTTAACTTATGCTTTGTTTGGTTCATCAGTTATTGACTTTTAGCTATTATGTTATCATAAGTTCATCATTTTGTTTATTTTAGCTATTATGTTATTATAGGTTCATCAGTTAGTTTATTTGTGTTATCATAGGTTATAAGTTCATCAGTTAGTTTATGTTTTTTGAGTTGATGAACATTAGTTGTTTTTAGTTCATCACTTATTGACTTTTAGCTATTATGTTATCATAGATTCATCAGTTTATTTATTTTAGCTATTATGTTACCATAGGTTCGTCAGTTAGTTTATTTGTGTTTATTTGTATTATCATAGGTTATAGGTTCATCAGTTAGTTTATGCTTTTTTAGTTGATGAACATTAGTTGTTTTTGGTTTATCAGTTATTGTCATGTGTTATCTTTTTTATTCATCAGTTATTGTCCTGTTTTATGTTTTTTTGATCATCTAATTTTTAATGTTCCCCTCAATTTCTTAACTGATGAACTAAACCCTAAACCCAACACCCAAAACCCTAAATCATTAACTGATTTACTGATGAACTAATGTTCATGAATAAAAATTGATGAACAGAGTAACTGATGAACAAAACGTCATCTTTAACATGTTATATCTCACTTAAATAACATCGGATTTTGAGTGAATAAAAAACATGAGTAAAGATTGACCAAAAATCTATAATTTTTATGTTTTACAATTTTTTTTTAATTCGAATTTAATATTGGTCAAATTTATGATAAAAACGCAATAAAACACAATACGTACATTTTTTTAAAAACATTAACTATTAAAAAACATCACTTTTTGAGTCTTACATTAATAAAATGATTAATGATGCGTTGTGGGACAAAAATTAGTGCATTTAGCTCAATTTTAACACTAAAAATCTAAGCTAGACATTTTATCAAACACCTTGTGTGCAACAAATATGAGTAAAACTCCATCTTTAACGTATGATATCTTACTCATATGACATCGGATTTGAGTGATTCAAAAACCTGTGTAAAGAGTGAACAAAAGTCTATAACTTTCATGTTTTAAGTTTTTCACGATTCGACATTTACAAGGGTAAAAAATAGGGTCGAAAATGCCAAAATAAATCAAGAAAATCAAAAAATATTTTATATGTAAAAAATAAAAGTTCGAAATATTTAACAAGATTTATACCAAATTAAAGAGGATTAAATTCTAAAAATTATAGTGAAATCGGTTTTTCGTAAAAGCTTGTCGTTTGAGAGATATTTGCGTTTGAAATTTGGGGTGAAATTAAAAAACGGGTTAAAATGACAAAAATGCCCCCTAACCGAATTTAATAAGAAAAAAAGAAGTGAGTGTGTGGGGGACACATGGCATTAGCTGAATGGTTTTGCAAACTTTTTATTTTTATTCCATTTCTAGTAGATCGTGACTTGTGAGGATAATATACGATTGGTATTTAAATGCATGCTCTACGATTGATACTCCGTAGTTGATAGATGTCTCAACAAGAGGACTATAGCATGTGGCACTAGAAGTTCAATGTCGATTCAACATTGGCGTACGTATTTATTCATTGGACTTGGAGAAAAAAGTATATATGTGAAAAATAAGTAAATACTTGTCGACATATATCGCATTGTAAAAATGTTCCATGCATATTTTGCTCGAGTAAACAAGTAGCTAGTTGATAATTCTTAAACCTTGATAAGTGTAAACGCAAGTAAATAATTGGTACATCTACTAGTCATAAAAAAATTCTATCATATTATATTCCATTAGCTTGAAAATTTACACATTGTTTTCAAACTTTCTTTTGATAAACTTTTATATAGGTTTTAACATTTCAAAGCAACAGAAAAGAGACAAAGAGCAAGTAGGGCGGCCTGCCAAATTATCACAAGACGAACACAGAACCGAAAAATCCAATATGCAGATTGAGACTGATACTAACTTTCTTTGATTTTAGTTTTTTTTAATATGAAACAGATAATCGGTTAGTTATCTGGACCGAACAGGTAATATTCATACTTAAATGACGTCATTTGCAATTATATCTTTTGGACTATAAAACGTCAAGGTTGTATTTGGTTCAGTTTCAGGACTGAAGTGCACTCTCTAACCGGTTTCCTATAAAAAGCTAGCTTATTCCTTCAGCCCTTATTGCCATCAAACTAGCATGGCTGATCGAAAATCTGTAAATCCTCATGCTATATTCATAGCGTACCCTCTTCAAGGTCACCTTATTCCTTCAGTCCTTCTTGCCATTAAACTAGCATCAAAAGGTTTCATCATCACTTTCATAAACACTGAATCAATCCATCATAGCATCAAATCCTCTTCGCTATCCGATGATGTTTTTGCTGAGGCACGTAAATCTGGTCTAGATATAAGGTATGCAACCGTGAGTGATGGGCTACCTATTAGTTTTGATAGGTCCTTGAACCATGACCAATTCATGGAGAGTATGTATCATGTTATGTCAGCTCATGTAGATGAACTTGTAGGGAATTTGGTGAAGGCTGACCCGTCCATCACTTGTTTGATTGCGGATACCTTTCATGTATGGCCGTTGATGATCTCAAAGAAGTATAAGTTGGTTAATATCTCGTTCTGGACCGAACCTGCTTTGATTTTGACTTTGTATTATCATATGGATTTGCTCAAGAAAAATGGACACTATGATTCCCTTGGTACGTATATCCTTACGTAAAAGCTATATTTCTTTGGTGGTTATATTTTTGTAGATATATTATTGCAGAAACAGATACTACTATCTTTCTATTACTAAAATCTCAAGGTTTATACTTTCTACTAACGAGATATATTTTGTTTTTTATGATTAATAGTTAAGCATGCTGATGTCGTAGATTACGTACCCGGGGTTCAATCAATTAAGCCAACAGATATGATGTCATATCTCCAAGCCACTGATACGAATACTGTGACCCATCGCATCATACACAAGGGAATATTTCAAGAGGGAAGGAAAGCTGATTTTGTCGTATGTAACACAATACAAGAGCTTGAACCTCTTACTATTTCGGCGTTTAATAGTATACAACCTTTTTATGCAATTGGTCCTATATTCCCCAATGACTTTACCCAAGAACTTGTGTCCACAAGCTTATGGACTGAGTTAGATTGTACTGGTTGGCTTGATAAGAAAGCTCCAAAGTCGGTCTTGTATTTGTCATTTGGTAGCTATGCTCATATTAGCAAACATGAGATTGGAGAGATAGCTTTTGGTCTCTTACAAAGTGGAGTTAGTTTTGTTTGGGCGCTTCGTCCAGATGTAGTTAGTTCTAACGACACAAATCCTTTGCCTCTTGGGTTTGAAGACAATATCAAGGATCAAGGGTTGATTGTGCCTTGGTGTAACCAAAAGACAGTTATTTCACACCCGTCTATAGGAGGGTTTCTAACGCATTGTGGATGGAACTCGATTTTGGAAAGTATATGGGTTGGAGTGCCCTTAATTTGTTTTCCTCTGTTGACTGATCAGTTCACTAATAGGAAATTAGTTGTTGATGATTGGAAAATTGGGATCAATTTATGTGAAGGAAATTTGGTTGAAAGAGACGGAGTCACAAAGAAAGTAAAAGATTTGATGATTGGAGAAAAATCAAATGAACTAAGGTTTGAGATCAAGAAAGTTCAAAGAACATTACAAGATGCATTGGCCATTGGTGGATCATCTCAAAGGAATTTTGACCAATTTGTTAGTGAAGTTAAAGTTAAGATTAATCAAATCAAATGAAACTTGGTTTGTTGAAGTTAAAGTTAAGATTGATCAAATCAAATGAAACTTGGTTTGTTGACACTCCACTTTGTTAGAGTTAATGGAAAAAATATTAAATGTGTATGTCTAGATTCGAACACGGGATCGAGGGATTGCACACTTTACGTATGATGATCAAGTAAATAATTAATATATGTATTTATTATGTGTATTAATTATTTGGACACGAAATAATACATAATGGACGTTATGTAAACTAACGGTGTTGACTAACGACCGTTAGAAAATAAAGGAGGGACCATTAGTGAAATTGAGAGCTCAAGAATATTCTACATACCCATCCCATGGGCTTGACTGATCGGATTATGGGTGTTGAAACCCAATAGATACTTTTCTTGGAGCAAAAGCCAATTGCTATATATATATATATATATATATATATATATATATATATACAAACATATGGTTTTACTTTTGACTTTGGTGCACTAGTACGTACTATAACCATTATGTTTGTGTTCTTTTCTTCCTTTGAATGTCGATCAATCAAATCATCACTGTCATTGACAGTAGAAGACTTTTATTACTCCCTCCGTCTTAATTTAATTGTCCATATTTCCTTTTATGGATGTCTCAAATTAATTGTCCACTTTCCTTATTTAGTAAAAACTAGAGAATCTAGTGAAGGAATATTCTATTTTAGTGGTTGAAAATTAAAGTGGCCCCACTTTTATTAAACTTTGTGTTTTCTCTCTCCTGACAAATAAATTGAGACGGAGGGAGTATTAAGTTGAATAATAGATAGACTAGGTTTTTGGTTTAATAACGTGTCTAATCACTAGCATCATTGCTTGATCGGTTATAGTACGTGTGTACATGAGTTCGGCAACAACTTACTTTAGTTGTTCATCTTGGATTGTGGATCAAAACTGATGCGGTGCGATGTGTCGTTGCGGTTTAGCAGTTTTAATGCCTACTCAAGTTTTAAATTTATATTTAGCCGACTTATCAATAACACACACACTTAACGAGCAGTGTACCCGGTCAGTATGAAGATAATGGTAAGTAGAGTGTCGATCACTAAGAGTGGAACGTATTATCTAGTTATTCTAATCAGTATTTTAATATATTAAGTTAGCTATACAACCTATTCTAACGCAAGGGGGTTCAGCCTGAGAGACGGGCACGATTTGGTTGCAATTAAATAATAAACTAAACCAATAGGCACGAATCAGCGAATAGCACACACGTACACAGATAAATACTTAAGACAATAAGAAGGGTGTCCTGATAGATAAGTAGTTTGTCACTTGTTTTATTGCTAGTCTTATATGAAGTGTATAGTTCGATGCAACGCACCGAGATTAAGTCCTTTCTCGTTGGTTCTAATCTTATCGGCGAGTAAACCCTTAATGATTACTTATGACTATCCTATTTATCTTTCCTCCTACTTTTCTACAGACGATAGAATGCATAGGCGATCTAATAAATAGGCGAGGGCAGAGGCATGACGACCCGATCAACGCTCAGCTAGATACAGAGGTTATCAAGGCACTAATAAAAGTCACCAAAGACACCAACATATAAACTTTAATTAATGAGAAAGCAGTTTTAAGGGAGTGCAATCTTTCCGTTGTCACATTACACAAGCCACCAATCTTGATGAATTAAAGTTTACTAACACAATAAAACAAAATTACTTAATGAATTAAACACATGTAGCACCTTCTTACAGCTCTTGTATCTTCGTTTGGGTGTGTCTTGTGCTGCCTATTCGACTGAATTCGTCCTAGGTTTCTGTACTTCGGTCTTCTGTCTAAACTTCGGAACTCTTAATTCGTCTGGTCTTTGGGGTATTTATAGTTTCTGTCTGAGGGTAAGATGCGGCGCATCTAGTAAGTAGATGCGGCGCATTGACTTAACTTCGCGTGGGGTCCAAGATTATAATATTCAGGAATATTCGTAGACCGCCAGAAGATGCGGCGTAACTCCATATATAGATGCGGCGCATGTCCTCTTGTATCTTGGATCGTATCTGGTGAAATATTGATAGTGATGCGCCGTATGTGATAAGTGAGATGCGGCGCATCTGGAGCAGATTCGTCTTGATCTTGTCCATTTCAGTAGACTCTTAACTTCTTGCATGTTTTGCTCCATAATTAGTCCAAAATCGCCAAGTTTCACCAAATGCTTGTTTTTACCTGAGAATTACAAAAGTAAACGATTAAGTATCAATCCTCATACATAATATAATAAAACAAGTCAAATAATTAGGATAAATGATAGTAATAAAATGTACTTATTTGAGTTCATCAAATATCCCCCCACTTGAACTTTACTTGTCCCCAAGTAAACCTTAGAATTAATCTTATGAAAATGTATCCTAAAAGATATTAGGATTTATTTTTATATTTAAACATGTATTCATTTTTGTCATAATCACACAACTAAACACTTAACGAATTAGAAGTAAAATAAAACAATTTGATAAAAGCAAATCTAATCGTTTAACTGTCCAGTCGTGACGAATATTCTATCATAAGCTTGGCAAGTATACACATCTCCCCCACTAAAGCCAAGGAATAACAAGTCTAAAGCGGTAAAAAGGGTTTTTAGGCTTAAAGGGTTAATTATTCTCCTTAATCTCTATCGATCTCAAATTCCAGAAAAGGCGACAAAATCACAAATACATGATCGAATCCACGAACACGATACTTGCAATTGCTCAAATCCTTAACTCGAATAGGCTAAAGATAGGACCAAGTAATCTTTACCAATAATATTATATCAAAAAGGGAGACAAAATCATAAATACATAGTCGAATCCACGACTACGATACTTAAGATTGCTCAAATCCCTAATCTCAATAAATCAAAGGTTTGGATCAAGAATAATATAGGGTATGGATAATATTTGGGATACAAATTGGTGTAAAATAAAAAATAAACAAAACAGATAAATTAAAATCCTAAGTGTGGTTAATCACTATCCCAACCATCCCATGAATAAGACTCATATCATAGAATAACTCACGCTTTAACACTTGAAACACACGCTTTAGGTAGACACGAATTATACTCAACAAGATCTTAATCAAAGAATAAACCTTAGTTGGCGTTCCCATAACGGCCAACTCCCATTCAATCCATAGATATAATATACAACAATTAGTGGTGGTATCGACCACTTACATAACTTTACATCGTTGGTTAAAACAAACATCCAACTTTTCTTTTTTTTTCTTTTTCTTTTCTCATTTTTTCGATTTTTTTTTTTTTTTTTTTTTTTTTTTTCCGATAAACATAAACATAGATGTGTAAAATTTCACCACATCACTATAATGATAATTCTGGATAATTTTTCCATACTTTTCATGACTTCAGAAATAACGGTAATAGTGAAAGTAGTAAACACACGAAAAATAAACTCAAAGATATACAATATTTACTTTCACTCCAATTGCATTGTGCAATTTCCCGACCTAACCATAGATAATGAATTACGCACGCGAACATAGGTAATGTAAGGAAACACACTTTGCCTATAGCAATTAACCAACCACGGATTCTAATCTACAGGGTAGGCTAAGGTATAAGGGTGTAACGAAACATTTTAACAAAGGTGTAAGAAACGAAAGGAATGACTCTGAGTGTTTTTCTAGGTGTATCTTACTCTAAAAATGAGAGTAACAAAAGGGTTTATACGGGGGTTAACTAACCAGTGTAGTTAGCTACTAACACAAAACATATAAGGCTATTTGGGTGTAATCCTAGAAATTTACCAATTTAGACAAGTCATTCTAATTATATAAATAATACTTATTATGGTGGTCTCGAATAGTATACAAGCCAAGTTCTAAAGTTTACAAGTCACCGGCACACTCATAGATTTGTGAGTTTTGAAAAATCACAATTTTTGAAAATAACGTCATGTGTGCAGCTATGCAACTTAGACTTTAAACAAAAACATGCTAAAAAATTTTAAATTTTGATATATTAAGCACATTTTAAGCATATTTTTAAAAGTTAGGACAAGTAAGTGTTAAGTGTTCTAATTCTCCAATCCCCCCACTTAAGTTAAACAACGTCCTCGTTGTTTGTATCAAAGGTTAAAAACTGGAAATTAAAAGAATTAGAACAGAAAAACTCCCCTGAGATTTGCTCGGTATGATCCTCCATTAGTATAAGAGCAAAAATCATCTTCTTGTGGATGAGAACGTTTAAGCTTCATAATAGATGTATCCACAGGAAATGCAGGAATCTATAATACCACCAAGGCTTTAAAACACACCTAAGTTAAGAAAGGTTCAAACTTGCATAATACATTAGTAGTTAGATAAAATAAATCATAAAAATTAAAAATGAAAAATGAAAATCATCAAGTCAGTCGATGCGCCGTATCTTATTGAAGAAGATAAGCCGTATCGAGCTTGGAATAAATACGGATCAGAATAGAAGATGCGTCGCATCCTTAACCAGGGATGCGCCGCATTGAAATAAACTGATAAAAAGTTTTAAAGTCGAAAATAAAAAATGCAGAAAAATAAAGATATGACCATTGCAGGAGATGCGTCGCATCTCAGGATTGAGATGCGCCGTATCCTCTGCGGCCTGACTGACTCGACACAGAACAGAAAATTAAAAGATAAATCCGGGTTGTCTCCCGGTAAGCACTTGTCTTTATTTCAGAGTCTTCAAGTTAGACTCACGTTCAGCTCATCAATATCGATCGTTGGTTCCCACATTGCCATGTAGGATCCATTTAGCAACTAATTCGTCACGTATATATTCAGGTCCCAAATTCAAAACTCCTTTATAGAATCCTTCCATCATTTGATATGGGTACTCAATTCCTCTCTTCATGTCATCATTACTAATAAAAAGGAATGGAGAGAATTTGTAGCAGAACCTATTAGTAGCATGTTTAAACCCAGGGTGAGTTCGGGGCATCATATAAGTGATAATGTCGCTTCCACATTGAAAGGTGATCTTTCCTTCAAATCGTTTTGCATTAATAGTGATCTCCCTACAAAATGGTTTTCCAACAATCACGTCACCCATATCGCTGTCACGATAGGCATTCATGTCTTCAACAACGGCGAACTCAGTAACAATAGTAAAGCGTCCAACGAAGATCGGGACATTAATGAAGGCTCCAACTACATTCTTTCCCTTATGCTCCACTTTATTTCTCCTAATAGAATTGTAAAAGCTCCTTGACATGACATTGATTGGTAAAATAGGAAAGAAATTGGCGTCAATACACTTGTATCCAATCATGCATGGGAATTGCAAATTGTAAGCACAATCGGCGTGGATCCTTCTACCGTAATCCCAAGAACCATCATATCCGTCAAATTCATCGTAATTCCTAGTAATAATAACGTTGACTTTTGGACTATCCACAATTTCTCCTTCTTCTAACTCAGATTCCGCATTATCCATGAACAGGTCATTGGATTCCAATGGCCCATCAAGGTCATTAAGTTCAATGTAGTCCCCATCGTAACGTTCGAGTGATTTATCATGCACTAATATTTCATTCATAAAATTGGCTTCGAAGTCGAAGTCAATAAATTCTCCGAATCCGACCATTTTCCTTCTGAGATAATCACGAAAGCATCAGTAGGATTTGCTCAAGAAAGTAATAAATCAGAAAATTAACAACGAAAACGGAATACGAAAAATTAAAGTTACTGATATCTGCAGACGATGCGCCGTATCCAAAAAGTTGGATACGCCGTATCTTATAATCGTTAAAATTAAATCAGACTTTTATTTAGAAAATAGATACGCCGCTTAGAAATTAGAATGCGCCGTATCAATTTTAATTATCAAAAATCGATATTTATTTAAAATTAAATGCGTCGTATTAACAAAAGTTAATGCGCCGTATCTTCGTTACGTTTCAAAATATAAGATTTTTGATTCAGAAGATACGCCTTATCGACAGATATCGATGCGTCGTATCTGTTTAATAATTCGAAAACTGTTTTTAATTAAAATAATAGATACGCCGTATCTGCTAAAGTAGATGCGTCGTATGGCGTTAACGTTTAGAAATTTTTTTTTATCAAAAACAGATACGCCGTATCTTGGGGAAAAGATGCGTCGTATCGAATTAATTAAACGCGTTGTATTTTATAAAAATTAAACGCAACACGCCGTATCTGAGAGATCAGATGCGCCGTATCGTTCGATTTAGCTCAGTACAACGATAGCAGAATACAAAAAATACGAAAAATAAAAACAAATAAAAACACAAACGAAAATAAACACAAAGAAAACAAATAACACACAAAAACAGAAAATATGCAAAATAATACAATGAATGCAAATTAATCTAATACACAACAGAATTAGCGGTTAGATAAAAAAAAATTAAAAACCTAATTAAAATACTAATTAAATTAACAGATAATAACAATTCACTCCCCGGCAACGGCGCCAAAAACTTGATGCGGTGCGATGTGTCGTTGCGGTTTAGCAGTATTAATGCCTACTCAAGTTTTAAATTTATATTTAGCCGACTTATCAATAACACACACACTTAACGAGCAGTGTACCCGGTCAGTATGAATATAATGGTAAGTAGAGTGTCGATCACTAAGAGTGGAACGTATTATCTAGTTATTCTAATCAGTATTTTAATATATTAAGTTAGCTATACAACCTATTCTAACGCAAGGGGGTTCAGCCTGAGAGACTGGCACGATTTGGTTGCAATTAAATAATAAACTAAACCAATAGGCACGAATCAGCGAATAACACACACGTACACAGATAAATACTTGAGACAATAAGAAGGCTGTCCTGATAGATAAGTAGTTTGTCACTTGTTTTATTGCTAGTCTTATATGAAGTGTATAGTTCGATGCAACGCACCGAGATTAAGTCCTTTCTCGTTGGTTCTAATCTTATCGGCGAGTAAACCCTTAATGATTACTTATGACTATCCTATTTATCTTTCCTCCTACTTTTCTACAGACGATAGAATGCATAGGCGATCTAATAAATAGGCGAGGGCAGAGGCATGGCGACCCGATCAACGCTCAGCTAGACACAGAGGTTATCAATGCACTAATAAAAGTCACCAAAGACATCAACATATAAACTTTAATTAATGAGAAAGCAGTTTTAAGGGAGTGCAATCTTTCCGTTGTCACATTACACAAGCCACCAATCTTGATGAATTAAAGTTTACTAACACAATAAAACAAAATTACTTAATGAATTAAACACATGCAGCACCTTCTTACAGCTCTTGTATCTTCGTTTGGGTGTGTCTTGTGCTGCCTATTCGACTGAATTCGTCCTAGGTTTCTGTACTTCGGTCTTCTGTCTAAACTTCGGAACTCTTAATTCGTCTGGTCTTTGGGGTATTTATAGTTTCTGTCTGAGGGTAAGATGCGGCGCATCTAGTAAGTAGATGCGGCGCATTGACTTAACTTCGCGTGGGGTCCAAGATTATAATATTCAGGAATATTCGTAGACCGCCAGAAGATGCGGCGTAACTCCATATATAGATGCGGCGCATGTCCTCTTGTATCTTGGATCGTATCTGGTGAAATATTGATAGTGATACGCCGTATGTGATAAGTGAGATGCGGCGCATCTGGAGCATATTCGTCTTGATCTTGTCCATTTCAGTAGACTCTTAACTTCTTGCATGTTTTGCTCCATAATTAGTCCAAAATCGCCAAGTTTCACCAAATGCTTGTTTTTACCTGAGAATTACAAAAGTAAACGATTAAGTATCAATCCTCATACATAATATAATAAAACAAGTCAAATAATTAGGATAAATGATAGTAATAAAATGTACTTATTTGAGTTCATCAAAAACGGTAAGGGAATCCACGTTAATCCTATTTGTTGATCTTGTGATTAGAAGAGAAGAATTGATCCTTGTTCTTGCTAGGATCTCGAGGTAATTCTAATTTACTTTTATGTAATTCTTTATACGTGTTAAATACGATCTTGCTTCCGCTATATGTGTACTCTTGATGTGTTTATTTAATTAGATGTTGATCATGCTATTAAATTCCAACAGTGGCATCATGAGCTTGTTTTAACATGTTAATGAATTACTTAAACGCATAATAAAAATCAAATCTTGATTTAGATACACATGTTAATGTCGATTTTAATTTTTTTAGGGTTTGTTTTTGTAGAAAACATTCTAATTAAAATCGAATAGAATTTAGGGTTAGGGTCTCGACCCTATTTTTAACTAATTAATTATTAGTTGTAACCCTAAATTAAGAACATGATGTGCTATGTGTTTATTTGAGTAATTAGGGTTACGATCTTGGTTGATCCATAATTCTTCATGCAAGGAATTATGGATTAGGGTTTGTTTATTTGCTACATGGTTTTAAGATAAATCTAAAATTAGGGAAGACCCTAATTGTATATATATATATATATATATATATTAATTAATCAGTTATGTGCTATGTGATATTTAATTAGTAAAACTTACGCGGCTATATTATTTGGCGTCTGTGGTCCATTGGGCACAATGAGCTCGAAAACCAATGGGAGTTTTTCTAATTATATACATTAATTTTCACATAGAGATTATTAATAGGGTTTATCAAAAGGTTTGCATGTGGCTATATGATATTGTTAATGATCATATAAGTGTTATTAAGTGTTTGTTTATTTTTTTAATTACTTGATCTTTGTGTTTTAATTATGATGGATTGGAAACATCAAAGAGGGTAATTTTTTCAATAAAAATAAATAAACCTAATAACTATGAAACCTTTGTGGTAAATTATTTATTGCCAAGTCTTATGTGCCGATAGTGGTTCGCTTCGCACGGTAATTTGCTCCCAGGCGAGACTAGCAATTTAATAATTTACTACATAAATGTTTTAAGCTTTAAATCTTAAAGTTTTAATTGATTGATGCGACGGTACAAAAATGGTCGAAGCGGCGGACCTAATATTGACAAACTATAAAGTGGGTATAAGGAGGCTTGACATTAAATTGTCATCCGAAAGGGGCGCGTTTTTAATTAGCTTTGGCGGACGTTTGCCCCTCCGCTCGCCTGTGCGTCAATATTAGACTTACCAAGTACACCATGGAAAAGTACGAAGCATCTTAAGGCAATGTTGTAAGTTTCTCAACGCCATCAATTAAATTTTGTTGATTTTAAGCTGTGAATAAGTAAATGGTTTTTGTAGAAAACATATGATACAAGATGAATGCATGACATCTTGTACATATTTTTTGATTACACATCAAAAATAAATACCCTTAAAATTTAAGTAATATGCCATCCAACTGAAAAAAGGAACACCTAAGGTTACATCCTACATCACTAGCAGCCAAAGCTGAATGTTGATGTTCAAAGGGTGGGAGTCTAAGGGTAAATTGAGTACTTTCATTGCTAGCAGCCAAAGCTGAATGTAATGAAACGACGTCAATTTACAGTTTCTTAAGTTGGTTAACTTAATTGAGCACTTTCATTACTAGCAGCCAAAGCTGATGTGATGAAACGGCGTCAAGGCATAAAGATTTGGGGATGAAACATGCTTACATTTGCAACTGATGTTGGCAAAATATGTAAGTCCCATGATTCTAGGAATTGCAATTGTATATTGGCAATTGAGTGTAGCTCTACCTTATTGAGTACTTTCATTGCTAGCAGCCAAAGCTGATGTAATGAAACGACGTCAATTTGGATCCTAATTTTTCAGTGAAAATTAAATGGTTAAATGTTTATTTACCATGGGTGTTTAATTTTCTTGAAAAGTTTATTATCGAAAATACTAAAAATTGAATTTTGCAAATTCTTTTAATGTATTTAATGCAACGTTAAAACCGTAAACGTGGGGCATTCTTTAGTGGAAAGTTGATCTGCACCCGTAGGGGTCTTTGGATAGAGTCAACTTAACTGAAAGAATAAACCTAGTCTACTTTCCGTGTGAAGAGTGAGACTTAATCCTATTCCTTTTCATGAATGAGAAAGGTATAATAGGAAAATTAGAATTGTCTAAATTCTAAGAAATAACTCATGGCAAATTTTGTAGAAATTGCACGTTTAGGAGTTATTAAAATTAGAACCTAGACTAATTACCGCAAAATTGGTAAAAGGCAAACTAGAATGATTAATCTAGTTGTTGTGCTTTAACCATTTAAAGGTGTTACATATCACTGTAGATGATGCTAGACCTAATTGAGGAAGAAATTGCATGCCCAATTTTCTCAAGTTAATTGAATTGATGGATATTCCATCATTCACAAAGTAGAATACATTCTTTGAGTACCTTAGTATGTATTACGTAAGGGATTACTCAAAGGTGTAGGAAAGTAAGCAGCACACCATTTGCTTTTACTGGTTATGAAACACTTACAATGTTGTCAAATACAGTGGGAGCATTGTGTTGTAATTACTGAATAATGAGTTCATGAAGTGATCTTTAATTCAGTGGGAGCTACAAGTCTTGGTATCTTGGTAGTAACCCGGATTATCTCTAGAATCTCTTGAGATAACTACTTTCCAATTATAGACACTTGTGGTATTAAGGATAGTCGTGTACGTTTCCTTACTAGACGAGGTGATTCTATATCTACTTATATCTATGACACGAATCATATTGATCACATAAGCAAACTATTGATGTGTTGTTTATATGATGCATGATGTTGTTCCATGCACAAGTGGGAGAAATCTTTATTGTGTGCAAGCAACAACATAAAGAGATATGATTTAAAGGGTTCTCTTGACTGCAAGGTAAGAGATTGATGTTCTAATGTGGTTTATTCACATCTAATTAATAGAACACTTGGAGTTAATATCTACTTTCATTACTAGATATTAATGACAAGGCAAATTACATACTCTCATTACTAGCAGCCTCAGCTGATGCAATGAAACTATGTTAATTTGCATGTTTCTAAATTAGATAATTATTAGAGCAAGTGTCAATATGATAATAAGACTACTTCAAATAATGAATATTTATGTATTGTTGAAATGACATAAATAAAAGAAGTAATCTAATACTACTTCATAATTTGAATGTTTATGTATTCGTGGAATGACATAAATATATGAAGTAATAAATTAACTTGAAACAAGATATTGAAACCGAATTGTGGTGTTCATAATTACTTTAGTTATGCATATTTATATTTTAGTATAAAGATATAAATATGAAGTCTTTTGATTGCTATAAGACTTATACTAAAGTAAGACGTTAACTTGTTATGTTTTTAATTAAGACATATACAAGAAGTCATGGAGTTCATCAATGACTTATAACGTAGATTGGGATTATAACAGTTTATGTCCTTTTGGTAAGACATAGAAATGAAGTGACTTGGGTAAAAGGGCACTTTTGTTATAAAGCATGCAATTGGCTTGGAAAATCTATTGTACCATTAAATTGACTTAGTTGGTAAATAGGTAAGCCAAAAACAAAATATATTTATCTTAAGATATTGTAAGATTAACTTACAATATTAATTCTAATGAAATACATAAGTTTATGGTATGTTCAGTTAGGAAAATCAAACTCTTGTAATATTGTTTGATTTGAGATAACTATATCGTCCATTCTTCCTAAAGATATCAAGGTTAGAAAGATATCAAGGTTAGAAAATTGAGTATGGATAGTATATACTCAATTAGACTCCAACCTAGAAGATTAATAAGACACCATTTATTATGGAATGTGAGGAATCACATTAAGTCTTAAAATTGAAGTTCAGAATTTGTTAGACTACTTTTGGGTAGGTTATTAACAAATTAAAGTTAGGAACTGTCAATATATATTTGTAAAAGTCCCAAAGAGAGAACAAGTTTGTGTTGCTCTATTTGCTAAGTATTTATAGATAATCTATAAATTGTAAAAGGCAAGTGGGAGTTTTATCTTGATAAGATAAAATTACAAGATACTTAATCTTCTAAACACACTAGCAAAATCATAATGAGGATTAAACATGTTAGTGTTAAATCTCAAGATGATGGAATTCTCATTTCATAGATCCGCAAGGATATCTCAAATATTTGTAGAATATGTTGAGGGTTATGAGTTACAGGATCATGGTATGCCTGTTAATAAATTGCAAATGTTTAATTTGGCAAATTACTCATACTATGAATAATTAGATGCAGTCCTAGAAGATAACTAGTTTGGAAACGTAGTTGATCTTGAACTCTATAGTTACACTATAGAATGAATATGAGTTCCTACAAAGGAAATGAAAATCCTAGGGATTTAAATTCTTGTGTAGAAATCATAATGGACAAATTTGTATACATATTTAATGTATGAAAAGATTATCAATCACACTTAAGCAATTAAATGTGATTGAAATTATTTTTAAGCACATTAAATGTATAAAGATTATGATTGTCATTTTTAGTTTCATTTATATGAAATTAATAATGGAATGTCAAAACTCTTTCTTGAGTAATTACTTGTGCGAGGACAGAAAGTAATTGAAAGGAATATTTGAATTCATAATAATCTTTGGAAGTATACAAAGTGCAAATCATTTGTGAATGGATTAATGCATGCATCTAAGAGATATATTTATGTTTAGTTATTAAATCTAGTTTTGATTTATAATTAAAATAAGATATGTCTTGATATTCCTGAAAGCTAGTGGGAGTATTATATTTATTTTCTTATTTCATATATGTTGTATAACATATAGGAAGTACCATTCCATTAACGTTGAAATGTTAAGTCTTGGTTTGGAATGAAACTTCACGTGGAAATTTAGAAAATAAAACCTTGGAATATATGTAATAACTGATTCTAATAAACATGATAATCTATTAGAAAGGCTAGATAGATACATATCTTTGAAAAGATATGACATGAATGAAATCAAAGACACAGGGATTTTTCATGTACATCATGTTGTTTGTTGTATCATGCTTGGATGCAAGATGATTTGACAACATTAGTATCTAATTGAAAGTTATTAGATAACTAAGTGTAATGTATATGGTTTAGAATTAACATCCTCAGCCTGGAGTTGCTCCATAATTCTAAATATGAACCATATGGCATATTGTTGCATGATTGATATAGTTGACAAATCTTGAGAGATTTGAAGATATCAAACATTACACGATGAATATTAAAAGTTTACGGAATTTTAAAGAGCATATTGTTGTTTGGATACAATGATGCTAATAAGATTGAGATGACACTCAATACTAGTCATGGTGGGAGTTTATCCTAGTTAATGGCCATGCGTACTAGTTATGCTTAAAGCATAGTTGCATTATACATTAAAGAATTAGAATACTTTAACTACAAAGGTTTGGTAGTTTAATGTCATAAATTCGTGAATGAGGATGTCACGTATTTTATGAAGTATGTGGCAATATCTAGATAGATGGTAGTTTAATGTCATGACTTGTGGCATAATTCATTAATGGGAATTATCATGCATTGATCTATTTAGTATTTGGATAAGGGATGTTAAGCAATTATTATTTACAATGAATTAAAGTACGTGGTACGTTTGTTTTCATTAATAATAAATTGTATCCTATATTTGCATGTTTAAATCCATGAATAACTTATGTTATTCTAAATTGTCCGTTGTCGATTAATGATATGGGAATATCATTAAATAAAGACAAATGTGAGGATTGGTAGAATGTACTGTAAGGTTGAGATGCCAATATCACATGATATTCAAGGATTGGAATATAGGACTATCCCGACTTCATGAGTTTACTTTATGGATCTTGTCATTAAGTAAATCATGTATATATTTATCCTTAGACTTGAGATACCAGATAATCGTTCATACATGTAGTGCATTTCTGTGACTCAATTTAACGCTATACGTAACTGGTAGCTATACGGATTGTTTTCGGAAGTGTTGCAAAGTGTATGAGTTATGCTCGTAGTCAAAATGGGATTTGTTCCTTCAAAGATATGGTAATCTTATTGAATCATAAATAACGAGAAACAGAATTATTAATAAAGAATGACTTAGATCCATATCTTTATTAATGTAGTATTAGAAACAAAAGGATAAGTATGATGATCATATAATCATCAAGTGGTTTTTCCAGGAGACCACACACCCGAGTTGTACTAGGGGCATTGGCGTGTTGCTAGACGCTAACCAATGTCATTACACTTTTAATAGATTTCCAAGTGGGAGCTGTTAGAGTTAATGGAAAAAATATTAAATGTGTATGTCTAGATTCGAACTCGGGACCGAGGGATTGCACACTTTACGTATGATGATCAAGTAAATAATTAATATATGTATTTATTATGTGTATTAATTATTTGGACTCGAAATAATACATAACGGACGTTATGTAAACTAACGGTGTTGACTAACGACCGTTAAGGAATAAAGGAGGGACCATTAGTGAAATTGAGAGCTCAAGAATATTCTAGATACCCATCCCATGGGCTTGACTGATCGGATTATGGGTGTTGAAACCCAATCGATACTTTTCTTGGAGCAAAAGCCAATTGCTATATATATATATATATATATATATATATATATATATATATATATATATATATATATATATATATATATATATATATATATATATATATCAATATACAAACATATGGTTTTACTTTTGACTTTGGTGCTCTAGTAACCATTATGTTTGTGTTCTTTTCTTCCTTTGAATGTCGATCAATCAAATCATCACTGTCATTGACAGTAGATGACTTTTATTATTAAGTTGAATAATAGATCGATTTTATTTATTATTAAACAAAGGTTTTTGAATCACTAGCATCATTGCTTGATCGGTTATAGTACGTGTGTACATGAGTTCGGTAACAACTTACTTTAGTTGTTCATCTTGGATTGTGGATCAAAACGGTAAGGGGATCCACGTTAATCCTATTTGTTGATCTTGTGATTAGAAGAGAAGAATTGATCCTTGTTCTTGCTAGGATCTCGAGGTAATTCTAATTTACTTTTATGTAATTCTTTATACGTGTTAAATACGATCTTGCTTCCGCTATATGTGTACTCTTGATGTGTTTATTTAATTAGATGTTGATCATGCTAGTTAAATTCCAACAACTTGGTTTGTTGACACTCCACTTTGTACACCGATATATGGCATTAAGTTTATAATTTTTCACTAGATTATTGTTCACTAGTACTTTCGGGGCTTTCCCCGACAACACTTTTACAATCGTGCCGACGTCATGTCGTCAGCACCATCAAATCCCTCGTCGACACCTATTTGTCGACAATGCTCCGTCGCTATTCACCTTCCCGACAAAAAACCCCGACGACATGGTGGGACCCACACGTTTTTCCAGTCAAATTTTTTTGTGGTTCGACAATATTGTCCCGACGACATGTCATCGGGACCATACTACTAATTAACGATTAGATTAGTAAAGCCTAATTACGTTTTAAAAAATACCGACGTCATTTCGTCGGTATTAATTTATCACGGTCAACAAAAAAGTCAACAAAATTCTAATAATACCGACGACATGACGTCGGTATTAATTTATGACGGTCAACAAGAAAGTCAACAAAGTGTAATAATTCCAACGACATGTCATCGGGATTTTAACATCTGAAAAATTCAACGCATTCTTGGCTCGGTCAAGCGTATTTTTTGTCGGTTAATTTAGATTGTCTTTTTATGTAATAAATAACAAGACATGAATAATACTGTGAAAAGTTATAGTTCGATTGGCTTCATATATAGTACCCAACGGCTGGACGGTAAGACCCGTGCATAGTGGTAGAAAGGAAAAAAAAAATGGTAGCAGTGACTTGTAGAAAGGTAATGTTGGTATTCAATTGACCAACAACCTGGATACTAAAGCGAATTACCTCGATTTTGAATGAAGAACACACAAGCAGTTAATAGTTGGAACATAAAAGTAAAAAAACTGAGTGTTGAAGTAATTTCTTGCAATCACTTCGGACAAATAAAGAGGGCCTTCCGGTTGAACTCAGCTAGGGTTCTTCCGGGAGGCCTGGATGTTGATCCCTTCGGTTATTGGAGGTCCTCCGGATATCTGCACACAACAGCACATGTTAGGCTCGCCCCGGGTGTTATCCCAAGACCCACCTCCGGTGTGAGAGTAAGTATTGGGTATTCCGAAAGGGCTATCAAATATATTAAGAAGTAAATGCAGATTCTATGTTAGTTGAGATTAGTAAATGAGCTGAGTATTTATAGTACTCAGCCTCGATACCTGGAATGGCGGCGCCGGATTTTCAGGAGACATGTCCCCGACAATATCCCGTAAATCCTGGGGCGGCGGCGGCGGTGTCTGTAGCTGCCACCTGTACAAGAGGAGGTGCCACTTGTCCCATGCTTTAAACCTGCATATGCCGAACGGCCTTGGGTCCGTCCGGATTCCTCCGGAGGTCCATGTTTCGTCCGGCCAACCGAGAGATCCAGTCCGTTCGGACACATACGTCAACATGTCCCCCCCAGTATCAGAATATCGGTTTTGCCGATGTTGTGATACTATGAAAATCCTTGAAGTCCAATTTCACTAGTTCCGAAAGGACTGGGTCTCTCGGCATTCAGAGAGTTGACCCATGCGCAAACTGCCAAAAAACATTATTACCTCTTTTTAAGGATCGCCGCCATTTTTACTGGGGCTCTGAGATGTCGACACGTGTGTATGTGTATATCGTGCGAGTGAGGAAGTGCCACCTCACCCACTGACAGTGCACGTCGTTTCACTTTCTCTCTTTTTGCCTATAAATAGCGTCATTTCTCCACTTGTAACTTTCTCATTCTGACAAACTTTCCGAGAGACTCACTCTTAATTATATCCGAACGATTTCATTGGCCGTCCGGTTAATCATGTCGAATTCTCCCTCTTCGGTTCATGAAGAAGACACCCAAGAGGTCGAAGGGTATCTTCCTAAATTCGACGTTCGAAAATATACCTCGCAAATGAGTGAGGAAGATTTGTTTATGGTGAGGACGGACGCAGGCATACCGGATGAACTGCACCCCAGACTACCCCCATCGGACATGACGATGGACCGGCTGCCGAGAGATGTCATCGGCTTGTACCTGGAGTACTTTTACGAGGGAGGTCTTAGCGTGCCCTTCTCTACTTTTTTGCTGGGCGTCATTAGGTATTTTAAAGTGCACATCTCCCAAATGGTTCCGTTGGGCGTACATCGTGCCACACTCTTCGAGGTGTATTGTCGGAGTTTGGACGTTGTTCCCACCACTCCGCTCTTCCGGGCTTTCTATAAGCTGAGCAAACAGGGCCACTGGTTTTCTTTCGAGAAGCGAGGCGGGAAGGGGAAGTGGGTTTGTTTCCGAGAGATTTTAACCGGGTTGAAGGGCTGTAAAAATGATTTTTTTCTAATAGATAGGCGGGCAATCCCTTTCGCCATGCCTTGGAGGCATCATGACTCCGACATTTTGGATCCCTATCCGGACGGTGAGTTTATCATTGCGGATGTCGAGAAGTTAGCCGCCAACATAATCGATCTCATTCCGATTCCGAAAGGCTTTCTTCACGCTGTGGGGTTAACTTCTCACTGGGAGCATCCAGGCTTCCGAGCCGTTCTTGAGGATGCCGAGGGCAGAGGTACGCCTTTCCGCCCTTTTCCTTTGGCCGATTTGCCATATATACTTGTATTTTATCGTTTCGTTTTCTCTTTTTGTAGTCGTGCCAATGTCTGAGTATTTGATCAACCCTGTCGCCCGCCAAGACACTTCCATGGTGAAAGGTGACGAGTATGGTGAGGGGGAGCGTCATGAGCTATTCGTGACTCTCCCGGCTGCCTCCAATGCTGATATACCCGAATTGACGGTAGAGGAAGAGGAGGTTGAGAGGGCCAACAGTCGGGTTGTCGCGACAAAGCTCAGGAAACAAAGGCAAGCCGCCGCCCGGCGAGCTTTGCAGGCCAAGAGGCGTGCTGAACGTGGTGAGGGAAGCAGCGGAGCGACCCGAGCGGTCAAGAGAAGGAGGACGGCGAGGACTCCCGTGGAGGATCCAGAGTCTGATTTGCCAGATGTTGAGGTTATCCCCAACCCTTCCCCCATCCGTTCTCTTCGACCGGAGGATATTGGGCCCCGTCCGGAAGGGGCAGGTTTTACTGAAGGGAGTTCCCACGCTGGTAAGCTGTTTGATTATTTCTCTTGTGTTATTTATTTCTTTTCATTTCTTTGATTATGACGCCTTGTTCCTTCCAGGGGTTGCTCCCGTGGCCGCTTCTGGTCGTGGTAAAATTAAAGCCATGGCCGAAGGTGATCCGGCGGCGCTGTTCGTTCCGGAGTGGTCGGTCAAGAGGGGAGACCGCTTGAACTCCTCGGCCATCTGCAGGGATCTGATGTCGAACCTACCCACCCCTCGCGAAGAGATTCATTTTCAAAGTTTGGGTGACTCGGCGGCTATCCGGAGGGGCTGGGTGTTATTAGGTCGAGGGGCGACGGCTCAAGCGGAAATTCTGGGCCGGCATGAGGTCCTCCTTAAAGAATATCAACAGCTACGCAGTGCTCATGCGGAGTGTGAAAGCGCAGCTCAAGAGGCGGAGGAACTCCGGAAGCTAAAACATGAGCATGCGGGTTGTATGGTAAGGGAGTCAGACTTAAAAATTCGGCTCTCTCAGCTGGAAAAAGCAAGGGATGAAGGGAGGAAAGCTTCCTCCGAACGGGTCAGAGCCTTGGAGGTTGAGTTGGAGGACGTTAAAGGTAAACTTGTTGCCGAGAAAGAGACCAACACCGAACTGTACAAGGAAAGGATGGACATAGCTGTAAGGCTGGGCCAGACGGAAGTCGAGCGTCACAAGCTTGTAAAAGAATTCCTTCCGGAAATGGTTCGTCGGCTTCTGAATAGCCACGAATATAAACAACGCTTGGCCGAGCCTTTCAGCTTGTCCTCTCAGTCTGGGTTTTTAGAAGCTATCTCCGTGGATCGCCAGCCGGAGGATGTGGTCGAGATTGCGGCTGGGGTGGATGATTTGGATCTGGAGGCTAAGGCGAAACTTGACACTTTGTATGACGGTCTTTTTTCCGCGGAATATCCGTATGTATTGAAAGTTAGTGATGCTGCGGATAGGTCTCTTCCGGAGATAATGGATTTGTTCCCTGACCCTGCCCCTAATGATTCCGCTTGCGGCCCTTCGTCTTGACCTGGAAAATTTTGACCGCAAGGTCTCTAAACCGTTAGATTGATTTATGTACTTGTTAGTATTTTTTTTTTCTTTTTGAGCAAATGTAATGATCAATCGGTTGCGCAACTGTTAGCGCTTTTTGTCTGTTTGAAAATGATGTAACGCCGCTTGATTCATTGTAAGCTGTTGACATTTTATATGTATTTTGTTCGTATTATTTCAGGTGTTTCTTTTGGTCGCATGACCCTTTCCTTCCCGAACACTGACCACAATATCTCCGGAGGGCACGAACCTCTCGGAGGGGTCACTTTTCGCTTGTGTCCAAAATTATACAGATGGTTCAGCCTTTCCGTTAGGGTTATGGCAACCCCTTTCCTGGGTATCAACCATCTTTGAACATTGACCACACACTCCCCGGAGGGCGTGAACCTCTCGGGGGGGGGCCATTTTCTAATTATGTTCAGAAACAATGAACATTGATCACTGATCTCCGGAGGGCACGAACCTCTCGGAGGGACCATTTTCTACTTATGTTCAAAATATTACAGATGGTTCAGCCTTTCCGCCAGGATTATGGCAACCCCTTTCCTGGGTATCAACCATCTTTGAACATTGACCACACACTCCCCGGAGGGCGTGAACCTCTCGGGGGGGGGCCATTTTCTAATTATGTTCAGAAACAAGGAACATTGATCACTGATCTCCGGAGGGCACGAACCTCTCGGAGGGACCATTTTCTACTTATGTTCAAAATATTACAGATGGTTCAGCCTTTCCGCCAGGATTATGGCAACCCCTTTCCTGGGTATCAACCATCTTTGAACATTGACCACACACTCCCTGGAGGGCGTGAACCTCTCGGGGGGGGGGGGGGGGGGGGGGGGGCATTTTCTAACTATGTTCAGAAACAAGGAATAATGTAAAAGTCCAAAATGTGACACAAAAGCTTTTCCATAACTGAAATAAACTGCGCTTGTCATTGAAATCAATCAAATAGCCCCTTTCGGAAGCTTACTGATGAGACGAAAAGTGTACCGCTTTTAGGGGATCATTTAAGCCCTAATCCGCGATTATATGATCAAATATTGCCCTAAATCGTTTCTTTTCTCATTTTAGGTACTTGGGACGTGATTTCTGGAATATGAAGCATTTTGGAGCTTTTTGGACGTTTTTATGCTCAAGAATGAAGAAAACAAAAAGACCAAGGAAAGTCAGGATTTTACACCTGACGGCGTCAGGCTTTGGATGCTGACGCCGTCACTTGAAGATGAAAGTGGTGGAATTATACACGTGACGCGCCAGAAAGTTTTACATAGGAAGTCTGACGGCGTCACGTGTTAATGGATGTAGGCCGTCAAGTGTTAAGTTAAAGAGAGACGGGCCAGAGGATTTTTGAAGGTGACGGCATCAGGATCATAGACCTGACGACGTCAGATGATATAGAGTGACGGCGTCAAAGTATTCTTACACGAGAAGGAACCTTAGTGAAACCGCCACAAGTTAATCAAGACAATCACAACTCGCGCGCGGAGTAGCTGTCACTGTTTTGGCCATAAAATCTTCATACGAACTCGGATTTAGGTGATTCAAGAGGCCATGGAATCGGACGAAAAGATCTACAATTTGGTGAAAAAGGGGAGCTGACGCCGTCACTTGTAAAGGCTGACGCCGTCAGATCTATGCGGACAGAAAATCAGCTATAAATACAACATCACAACTTCACTTTTTGTAGGCCCTAAACCCTAAGTCCGATTCTAGGGTTTAGTTAGGTGTTTTTCCAGCAACTTAGAGGGTTTCAATCACTTCATAAACATCAAATATTGGTTTGTTGATTCTTACTTAATTATGTCTTTCATTATTGTGGTTGTTTGCCCTTCATTGATCATGCTTTGCTAATTCACCTTGTGTCTACTTATGATTGTGTGAAACTTGTATATAATTAATTAGATCTTATTGATTCCTTGTTGATGTATGTGTCTATCGTCATCAATAAAGGTGTGACACTTCAATAGATCTAATTGGTTTAGCTTATAATTCTTGTTTCCTATTGTCTCTTGTTTGATTGGGTGATATCGATGTTAGGCTTAAGAAAACTGGCTAACCTCCTATATGGTAACTTGCTTGAACGTCTTAAGAAACATGAACCAATGCGTACTAGGTTTATTTGGTTGTATTTAATGCATGAGAGAATTCTGGTGATCCCATGTTAGGAGCTTCTTAGCCGGCTCGACATAGGAGTGAAGTAGGAGCTTATAGAGTTGGGGAAGTACGTACGCCACCCCACGAATGGTATTAAGGAATACAACCCATCAATTAAAACAAGGTGTGACAATTCAATAGGTAGAATTGGATAGCTAGCAAGGAGTAATACATCATAGGTAGATATGCTTCGCTTCCCTTGTAGAACCCTAGTTTACTTTCCTTCACATTAGTTTAAGTAGTAGTTTTTGGGTTAGTTGATTAGCAACTAATTCTGCCTCTCCTTCCAAAACCCGAGATTTTTACTTGCTTTCTATAAAATATAAAAATACAAAAAGAATCTTCCCTCACCCTTAGACCTATTAGAGTAGTTTTTCAATCCTAACGACACTATTCCCCTAGAGAACGATCAATCCCCCGGTACTTGCCACTTCACTATACTACATCGGTCAGGTACACTGCCTGGTGGGGATTGCAAGCCTCTTGAGATCCCTCGAGAGGTAAAACCTGTTGTAAGGTCGCAAAACCACGCATCAAGTTTTTGGCGCCGCTGCCGGGGAATAGTTATTGTTTAGGTTGAATTTTTATTTTATTAGGTCTACTCATTAGATTCCTATCTTAGTGAGATTTTTATTTTCTTTTTATTAGCTTTCCCGTAGTCTATCTTTTCTTTGTGTCTTTGTTCGTAAAAACCATTCCATTGACTCTTCCGTTCACCATTATGGAGTACGCGAATCCACCATACTACCCACCACGAAATTCATCCATTCCTTATGACATCTTGATGTTTAAACCATATCGAGGTGAACCCATATATGATGCATGGAATCGTTTTAAAATTTTACTCCGAATAGTCCCTCATCATAACTTCGATTTATGGTCCCTAGCTAAAATCTTTTATGATCGTGTCGACCTATGTGACCAAATATGCATTAATGATTTTGTCAATTGGGACCATAGGGGATTAAATGTTGAAGAAGCATGGGATGCCATTGAAGATTGTGCCCAGTATTATTATAGAGTAGACAACCCAACAAACGTTAGTACAAGTCAATTGACCACAAATTCCAAGGATCATGAAACAAGTTTGTCTGGGGATGACTATTTTGGGATACCTAAGTGGATGTCATGTAACATCATAGTACAAAACAAACACATAGGTAATCTAGATAAAATGGAGGATGAGGTGGATAATCCAAGCCCACAAAGTACCCCACAAGTCCTACCATCACTTGAGGCACACACACCGCCCGTGACTTACCCGGAAGAAGTAGAAGAAACTTTAGGAATCCCAATGGAGGTAGAACCCTTGGACCAAGCACCACTAGAGGATATAGGTTTGAATACTTATAGTGATAACCTTACTCTTAGTTCCAGGGAATTTCCTAGTGTTGATGAACCGGAACCTCAACCTTTACACAACTTTCCATCCTTAGATTTACATCTAGGAGACAAAAGAGGAACCGACCCACCCATCAACCCTTATTATCCGGGTAGTTTTAGGATGAAGGAAGCCATTCACTCACCCCCTTCACCTCACGTGGCATATTTCCACCCTAAGGGTGTGTATCGCTACTTTCACCCGCACTTAATCCTAAGTGTAGGGAAAACCTCCCCTATTTCTGTTAAATAAGGGTAGAGTCAGGCTCGTGACTCGAACAAAAACAAGCGCTTCTTGGGAGGCAACCCATGTTTTTAATTGTTTGATGTTTTTATTTTATTTGTTTGTTTGTGTCATATATGCTTAATCATAATTGTTAAATTTTCATGTTTCGAATAATTTGTGAAAATGCTTTATTTTGTTCTTAACTTCGTCTTAATTGCATATAAAGGTATTTTACAAAAAGATAAGTGTAGGGAAGTTTATATTTTGTTAAAAAGAAAAAAAATTCAAACATGGAAAATTCACAATTCATGATTAGCATATGTTCTATCTTGTTTATGTGTCAATACTTGTGGACATGTTTTATGAGTCCCTATTTGTAAGTCATCCCGCAAGTATCCTATCCTTTTATTGCCTTGTTCTGTTTTTATTTCTAAGTCTGGAAATACATCTAGTTGTGGTTTTTCTTTGTTCGGTTTGATGCTTTGGTTTTTGTGTTTGTTGGTTACATGTATTATTGGATAAGAAGATGTACGTGCAACACATCAAGAGGATGATTATATTTCTGGAGTGAAGCTTATCATGTTCATTCTCTTGGAGGGAGATTTAACCATATTATCACATCATCCATACCGAGCGAATCAGGGGAGTATTAGTTTCTTCCATTCTCATTTATTTTTACTTTTACATCTTTTGTCTAGAACATTGGGGATAATGTTCGGATTAAGTGTAGGGAGGGTAAATTAGGATGCCTTAGAAACTACAACTTCGCTTGATTTTTGTTTTGTTTAATAGTGAATGTGTAATAAAGCCAAGAGAAATATTGGTTAGGGCAATTTTAGCACCAAATTTAAAATTTTTACAACATATAGGAGTGAAACTTTGATTTTAATAAGCGTCTCATGGATAGGGAATTGTATGACTAGCACAAAAACCATACCACTCAAAAATTTCCACCCCAAATATGTGAGGTTCGCCTTTAGATCTTTAGGAAAAAGCATTCATTGTTGGTGCTTATGAGTGTACCGGTAGTTTATAGATTCTAGAACTTGCGTTTGTGATGCATACCGAGACCGCTAGTGAGATTACATTCGTGTAGTTAGGATTGACTACATGATAAGAGGCATTAGGATTAACCCATTGTTTTACACCTGTGTTTTTGTTATAATTACTTTGGCTACATTGGTCAAGTAATTCTCCCACACCCTTTGCGTTGTACTCATTTTTAGTACACGATACCCCTAGTACACCCCTCAGAGCCTATCTTTTCGTTTCGACCTTTAAGCATTTTACTTAAAGGAAGAATTTGTTTACACCCCACTTAAATGTACACCCAAATCGCCTTAGCCTACCTTGTGTGCACTCATCTTTAGTGCATTATTGTGACAACATTTGTTTAAACCCTTAGTTAATTATCTAATTGATTACATGGTTGCTAAGTCGAGTCATATCCTTGTACATATTTTTTTGGGACGATTGGGACTTATGGGTAAAGTACTAGTGTAATGGAGTAATGGGGAAGAACATCATTTATTACCCTCATATGTACGTTAATATTTTAAAGTAGTCCAAATGTTTCGATTATCTTGATTCGAGTCATTAGAATAATTTTATGTAAAGTATGTAAAAGTTCAAGTGTAGGGATGATACAAAGAATCCCTAGTGATGTATTGTTTTGGATGGTAGGGCAAGAGTGTATGCAAAAAAAAAAAAAAAAAAAAAAAAAAAAAAAAAAAAAAAAAAAAAAAAAAAAAAGAAAGAGAAAAAGAAAAAGTGAAGAAAAAGCATACGGACTACCATCCGCCTCTATCTTTTATTTATGTTTTGTTTTGTTCTATGTTTATTAGTTCGTGATTAGTTTAAGTTGAGTCGAGTCTTGGCTTAGCAACGCCTCATTCTACATGTAATTGACCAAGATGATTGACTTGCCACCAGTAAAAATATCCTTATCCAACAAACCGTGTTTTCCTTATCCCTACACCTAACATTACAACCCTTAAAAGACCTCTTTGATAGTTTATCCTAGGTGCTTACGCCAATGTGGTGGAGGTTTTGATCCTTTCCCAAGCCTATGGTAATCTATTTGCTATGACAGGTAATGAGTGATATTTCTCCATTTTCATATATAAATTTACAACACCCGAGAGATGAGAGTATCCAAACACTTAATGTGAGGTGCTAGTGTATAATTTCCGTGCTTGTTTTGACTAAGGTGGAACGATCATTTGTTGTAATTACTTTTATATTAATGTTAAATGACCCCTAACTTGTATTTTGATTGGTGGAAAAGCTCATTTGCTTGAGGACAAGCAAATCCCAAGTGTAGGGATATTTGATGAGACGAAAAGTGTACCGCTTTTAGGGGGTCATTTAAGCCCTAATCCGCGATTATATGATCAAAAATTGCCCTAAATCGTTTCTTTTCTCATTTTAGGTACTTGGGACTTGATTTCTGGAATATGAAGCATTTTGGAGCTTTTTGGACGTTTTTATGCTCAAGAATGAAGAAAACAAAAAGACCAAGGAAAGTCAGGATTTTACACCTGACGGCGTCAGGCTTTGGATGCTGACGCCATCACTTGAAGATGAAAGTGGTGGAATTATACACATGACGCGCCAGAAAGTTTTACATAGGAAGTCTGACGGCGTCACGTGTTAATGGATGTAGGCCGTCAAGTGTTAAGTTAAAGAGAGACGGGCCAGAGGATTTTTGAAGGTGACGGCGTCAGGATCATAGACCTGACGACGTCAGATGATATAGAGTGACGGCGTCAAAGTATTCTTACACGAGAAGGAACCTTAGTGAAACCGCAACAAGTTAATCAAGACAATCACAACTCGCGCGCGGAGTAGCTGTCACTGTTTTGGCCATAAAATCTTCAAACGAACTTGGATTTAGGTGATCCAAGAGGCCACGGAATCGGGACGAAAAGATCTACAATTTGGTGAAAAAGGGGAGCTGACGCCGTCACTTGTAAAGGCTGACGCCGTCAGATCGATGCGGACAGAAAATCAGCTATAAATACAACATCACAACTTCACTTTTTGTAGGCCCTAAACCCTAAGTCCGATTCTAGGGTTTAGGTAGGTGTTTTTCCAGCAACTTAGAGGGTTTCAATCACTTCATAAACATCAAATATTGGTTTGTTGATTCTAACTTAATTATGTCTTTCATTATTGTGGTTGTTTGCCCTTCATTGATCATGCTTTGCTAATTCACCTTGTGTCTACTTATGATTGTGTGAAACTTGTATATAATTAATTAGATCTTATTGATTCCTTGTTGATGTATGTGTCTATCGTCATCAATAAAGGTGTGACACTTCAATAGATCTAATTGGTTTAGCTTATAATTCTTGTTTCCTATTGTCTCTTGTTTGATTGGGTGATATCGATGTTAGGCTTAAAAAAACTGGCTAACCTCCTATATGGTAACTTGTTTGAACGTCTTAAGAAACATGAACCAATGCGTACTTGGTTTATTTGGTTGTATTTAATGCATGAGCGAATTCTGGTGATCCCATGTTAGGAGCTTCTTAGCCGGCTCGACATAGGAGTGAAGTAGGAGCTTATAGAGTTGGGGAAGTACGTACGCCACCCCACGAATGGTATTAAGGAATACAACCCGTCAATTAAAACAAGGTGTGACAATTCAATAGGTAGAATTGGATAGCTAGCAAGGAGTAATACATCATAGGTAGATATGCTTCGCTTCCCTTGTAGAACCCTAGTTTACTTTCCTTCACATTAGTTTAAGTAGTAGTTTTTGTGTTAGTTGATTAGCAACTAATTCCGCCTCTCCTTCCAAAACCCGAGATTTTTACTTGCTTTCTATAAAATATAAAAATACAAAAAGAATCTTCCCTCACCCTTAGACCTATTAGAGTAGTTTTTCAATCCTAACGACACTATTCTCCTAGAGAACGATCAATCCCCCGGTACTTGCCACTTCACTATACTACATCGGTCAGGTACACTGCCTGGTGGGGATTGCAAGCCTCTTGAGATCCCTCGAGAGGTAAAACCTGTTGTAAGGTCGCAAAACCACGCATCACTTACATTAGATATTTTTAGTTGTTTACAAAAAGCATTTTCTAAGGTTAACAGCATGCCAAGTTCGGGGCACTTCCTTTTCTTCCATCGTTTCCAATTTATAGGATCCAGTCTGGTATGCCTCCACGATTCGGTAAGGCCCTTCCCAATTTAGCCCTAACTTTCCTTGATTCTCCACCCTGCTAGCCTCATTCCTTCGGTATACAAAATCACCTACCTTTCACAGTTAATGATTTTTCGTTTCACACGTTAGTTAGAGCAACACAAGATAGCTGGAATGGAATAATTAGGTGTTCATAGCAAAAGATTGTTACTTCGCGTGTGTGTATAATTTCGTACTTACCTTGAACGATTCGGGATGGACCCTTCGGTTGTAATATTGTTCAATCTTCTTTTTGTACTTCGCCTCCCGTATTGCAGCCATTTCCCTTCGTTCCTGTAGGAGGTCGAGATTCAGGAAGATCTCCTCGTCATTTTCTTTTTCACTGACCTTCATGGTCCGAAAAGTTGGCATCCCTATCTCCGCCGGTATGACCGCTTCGCTACCATAAGTAAGACTGAATGGTGTTTCCCCGTTGCTTGTCTTTAGCGACGTTCGGTGTGCCCATAGGACGTTCGGCAGCTCATCCACCCATCCAGCTCTTTCCCGGCCGAGCCTCGTCTTGAACCCTTTCATCAGACTTTTGTTCTCTCCTTCCACCAATCCGTTGGCCTGAGCGTGTGCCACAGCCGTGTTTACCTGAGTTATGTTCAGTCGTTCGCACCAACTTTTGAAAGGGTCATGGATGAAATTTCTTCCATTGTCCGTCACGATCACCTTGGGCAGACCGAATCTGCATACTATGTTTTCCCAAACGAACTTCTTTACTTCCTTCCCGGTCGTGCGGACCAGCGGCTTGGCCTCTATCCACTTGGTGAAGTAGTCAATGGCTACAATGACGAATTTGATTTTCCCCGGGGCCTCTGGTAGGGGACCCAAAACGTCCATCCCCCATTGGTAGAAGGGCCAAGGAGCCATTATTGAAGTTAAAACAGTTTTGGGGAGTCTCGGCACAGGCGCGTGTATTTGACAAGAATCACATTTCCGAATCACTTCCCTAGTATCTCTGTGCATGGTGGGCCTGTAATACCCTTGTCGCATTAGCTTAGCTACCACGGATCGCGGCCCGGAGTGCATCCCGCATGCTCCTTCATGTACCTCCCGGATAACATAATTGGCTTGAAGCGGTCCAACGCATCTTAGCATCGGACCTAAATAGGATTTTTTGAAAAGCACATCGTCTACCATGGTATACTGGTTTATTTTCATCCGAAGAGATCGAGCTTCGTTTTGGTCTTCCGGCCAGATGCCCTCTTGTTTGCACCGAATGATCGGGGTCATCCAATTTTCCCCTTCTTCTTCCACAATTGCGTTGACTATCTCCTCCTCCGTTGATGGCCTCTCTAAAACTTCCACCATGGTTTTCTTTGTCAGATGGTCGAAAGCCATGGATGCCAGTTTGCTGAGTATATCAGCTTTTTGGTTTTGCGCCCTTGGGATGCTTCGGATTTTAAATTGATCGAAGTACGCAACGTATTCCTTGGCTTTGGCTAAATACTTTATCATGTTATCCTTGATTGCTACGAATTCCCCATTGATCTGACTTGCTACCAAGTTGGAATCAACTCTAACTTCCAACATCCGAATTTCCATTTTCCGAGCGACCCTTAACCCTGCTAGCAAAGCTTCGTATTCTGCTTCGTTATTGGTGCTTTTGAAGTTCAGTCGGATGGCGTAAGTGTATTCCATTTGATCCGGACTAATCAGTACCAGGCCTGCTCCGGCGCCTGATTTGCTGGATGCTCCATCGGTATACAGTATCCATGGTTCTTGGCTGGAGACGTTGCATATTTCCTTGCCCACCTCTTTTATGCCTTGGCTCAATGCTTCCACGGATATTTCTGTTATGAAGTCCGCGGGGACTTGTCCCTTAATGGCACTCCGAGGTACGTAAATGATATTGTAGGCTCCCAACTCCACGGTGTACTTGGCCATCCTCCCGGACGCTTCTGCCTTGTTTAATATTTGCTTGATAGGTTGGTCGGTGATGACTTTTATTGGATGAGCTTAGAAGTATCTTCGTAGCCTTCTGGCCATGTGTAGTAGGGCTAGAGCTAACTTCTCAATGGGGGCGTAGTTCTGTTCGGCCTCGTGTAATGTTCGGCTAACATAATGTATCGGGATCTGCTTCCCTTCTCTTTCTACCAACAATACTCCACTCATTGCCCCTTTCGACGCTGAGAGATATACATATAGGTCTTCCTTCGGCCTTGGCGTTGCCAGATAAGGCAATTTGAGAATCATCTTCTTCATCTCCTGGAAGGCTGCCTCTGCTTGATTTGTCCATCGGTACTCGTCCTGGTTTCCTTTCGTGATGTTCCTCAATGTTTCGAAGAAAGGGAGCGCTTTTTCCGCCGACCTGGATAGGAAACGGTTCAGAGCTGCTAGCTTACCACTTAAGCTTTGCATCTCCTTGATCGACTTTGGGGACTGCATGTCCACGATAGCCCGTGTTTTCTTCGGATTTGCCCTTATTCCTTCGGACGTTACCATATATCCAAGAAACGTTCCTTCCTCCACCCCGAAAGAGCATTTCTTGGGGTTTAGCTTCATGTTAATCCTTCGGAGGTTGTCGAATGTCTCCGCTACATCGGCAAGTAATTCCTTTTCGGTTTTGCTTTTTATGACCATATCGTCCACATATGCCTCGAGATTTCTTCCTATCTGTGACCGAAAGGCCGAATCCACTAAACACTGGTATGTGGCCCCGGCGTTTTTTAAACCGAATGGCATTTTGGTGTAACAATATGTCCCGTGTTCGGTATAGAAGGCTGTTTTCTCCTCGTCCTCCTTGGCCATCTGTACTTGGTGGTATCCCTTGTAAGCATCCAAAAAGCACTTGTACTTAAATCCCATAATCGATTCTATTTTCCAATCAATATCAGGTAGCGGGTAATAATCCTTTCGGCAAGACGAGTTGAGGTTTTTGAAGTCAATGCACATTCGCCAACTACCGTCGGACTTCTTTACCAATACCGGGTTTGAGATCCATGTGGGGTACTGTACCGGCCGAACTATTCCGACCTTCACCCATTCTTCCACCTCTTTGGCTATGGCGTGATTCTTTTCGGCGGAGTAGGTTCTTTTATTTTGTGCCACGGGGCGGTCCTGAATATTCACATTTAGCTTGTGTTCGATGATCCGACGGGGAACTCCCGTCATATCGGATGGTTCCCAAGCAAACACATCCCGGTTGTTTTTTGAGCAGCGTGATTAACTGCCTTTGGCATTCCGAGGAGAAGTTTTCCCCTATCGTGACTAGTTGATCCGGAAAAGCCGGATGTACCATAACTTCTTCCGTTTTCCCCACCACCGCCTCTGTCGGTCCGGCCTCACGGGGTTCTTCTTTGACTTCCTTTTTTGCCATCTGCTTCTCTTCTATCTTGCGACATTCCGAGACAATCACGGACCGGGTAGTGAGGGTCGCTATGCCCTTAGGTGTGGGGAATTTCACCATTGAGTGGATGGTTGATGGGATGGCCCGTAATTTCTTTAAACCTGAGCGCCCTAAGATGATATTGTATGGAGAAGGGGACCTTATCACGGCGAACTTCATCATTGTTCGGCGAGACAAGCCTTGGCTTCCAAAACAGACTTCCAACTCAATCTTCCCTAACGGCTTTATGGACTCTCCCGCGAATCCTATTAACGGTGTGCCGGTTTCTTTCAGCTTGGCTTTAATGGTAGGGCATAAATGCTCGAAACAGTGTTCATACATCACTTCGACCGAAGCGCCTTGGTCTACATAGACCCTTCTGATTGTCTAGCCTTCCACCTCGGCCTCAATTATTAACGGTCCGTCCGACACGTCTCCCGGAAGGATGGGTGGAAAACCGATCGGAACATTCATCCATTCCTCCTCGGTTTCCATGGTTTTCCTTTTTTGGGATGCAAGACCAGCCATTTCGAACTGTAGGTAGATCGAGCAGTTGGTCCCACGGATGGCGCCAATTTGTTGAAGTAATTTCTTGCAATCACTTCGGACAAATAAAGAGGGCCTTCCGGTTGAACTCAGCTAGGGTTCTTCCGGGAGGCCTGGATGTTGATCCCTTCGGTTATTGGAGGTCCTCCGGATATCTGCACACAACAGCACACGTTAGGCTCGCCCCGGGTGTTATCCCAGGACCCACCTCCGGTGTGAGAGTAAGTATTGGGTATTCCGAAAGGGCTATCAAATATATTAAGAAGTAAATGCAGATTCTATGTTAGTTGAGAGTAGTAAATGAGCTGAGTATTTATAGTACTCAGCCTCGATACCTGGAATGGTGGCGCCGGATTTTCAGGAGACATGTCCCCGACAATATCCCGTAAATCCTGGGGCGGCGGCGGCGGCGTCTGTAGCTGCCACCTGTACAAGAGGAGGTGCCACTTGTCCCATGCTTTAAACCTGCATATGCCGAACGGCCTTAGGTCCGTCCGGATTCCTCCGGAGGTCCACGCTTCGTCCGGCCAACCGAGAGATCCAGTCCGTTCGGACACATACGTAACAACACTGAGCACAAGATAATAAGCCTAACCTAATGATTACTATTGAAAGAATGAACGTGTACTTATGCCTCACCCCTTCACCTTAATTTATAAGAGATGAGGGGGTGAATCACAGTTCCTAAAGAATGAGAAGTCGGCTAATTACGAAAGGAAACAAAAGACATAATTGCTTGGACTTAAGCAACGACACAAACACCCTTACTATTTCTATGTTTGGTGCGGAGCTTTTTAGAGCTTTTTGGAGTGATGAGCGGTGAGCAATGAAATTTTTTATTTTTATTGTTCGTTTGTCAAAAGAAGCAGTGAGTTTTGCGATTTTTTAGGAATGCTTATTTTTCCAATGCTTCTTTAAGAAGCTGTGAGCGGTGGGCTGTGAGCTGTGGCTACTGCTCACCGCTCACTGCTCCCAGCTCACTGCTACTTTTACCAAAAGCACCCAAGACTGGGGGATTGATCATTCTCTAGAAAAATTGTGAGATAGGCTCGTCTAGTATGACAAAATGATCTAAGACAACTAAGGGTCCGTTTGGTTTTTTAATGAATTTGGATTTAGGTTTGGATTTGAATTTGGATTTGAATTATAAAAGTTATTTGTTTAGTGGGTTTGGCATAAGAGTTAAAATTAATAATTACGGTAATTACTTTTTAATATAAAATAAAAGAGAAATAAATAAAAGTCTTACTAAAAAAAAAAAGAAGATAAAAAAAAAAAAAAAAAAAAAAAAAAATTAAAAAAATAAAAAAATACTCCTTCTGTCTCAAAATAATTGTCAGGAGACAAGAATCACATAGTTTAATAAAAGTGGGGCTACTTTTGTTTTCAACCACTCAAAAAGAATATTCCCTTACTATATTCTCTAGTTTTTACTTAAAAAGGAAAGTGGACAATTATTTTGACATATCTTAAAATGGAAATATTGACAATGTTTTTGAAACGGAAGGAGTACAATTTGTACAAGTTGCAGTGGTTATATGCTTATAGCACGACTTTCAAGATAAGATATTTAAATAATTTCAAAAGTAACCTATATGCTGGGGATTTGCACCACCCAACAGTAAGGGCTTCAACCCCAAAAGTAAATCTAACGAGCTGGGAACCCGCGCGTTGCAGCGGAGCACTTTGCGGGGTTTTTTTTTTTTTTTTTTTTTTATTATTTTATTTTTTTTAATGTTATTTTGGCCGTTGTTGGTAACAAATGCAGTGTCCGTAATTCAAAAGGTGATGCGAAACGGTTTTTTTGAAAAAGGACTCTTTTTGCAAAGACCCGCGTACTTCAAACATATATTTTTTTTTCAAACATATTTTTTGTAAAAAGACTACTTTTGCAAAGAGTTGCCAACTTCAGGGGTATTTTTTGCCAATTTTGAAAATATTTTTTGGAAAAGGACTAATTTTGCAAAGAGTTGTCGACTTCAGGGGTATTTTTTGAGAATTTTTGAAACTAAAAAAAAATAAAAAAGAAAATAAAATAAAAAAAAAATTACTGTAGTAGTACTGTAGCAAAGTTTCCCATCTTTTAATATATTGATAATGTCTCTCAACCAAATGGCATTTTATGAGTCCAAAGTTGCATCCAGTGCCAAATGCATCAAAATAAACGCCCTAAAGGTAATTATTTTTCGTATTTTTTTTTGTATTTTAATAAAATAGCATGTAAAAATAGGGTTTTTAAGATGTGATTATTTTTGGGTGCACTACTCCGTACTAGCGATCTAACTATACTTATTCAATTGACACGTCTTAATTGGTAAAATAGTGAATATTCCTAATTCCAGTCGTGTAAGGGTGAGCAACAACCTATGCAAGACAACCTATACAGTCGCAATGTATACAAAATAACTATCAAGCACGCAATAAATATCGAATCTAGTTATTCACCAAGCAATCACCCAGCTCTACGGTCGTTTTGGTTGCACATAAAATAGATAAACTAAAGTTTTATGTGGATCTTAGCTCGATGTTTAATTAGTTACCTTTAGTTAACATTCTAGCAAGACGGTTCCCAACTAGTTTCTGTTGTAATGTGCTCTCGGTAAATTATATGGCTAAGTATACGTGAGCATTAGGGGTCTCACACAAAGTAATGTATTCGATTGATCGAAAACCTAGATACTAGATTAGATTACCTTGATGTTGAACGAAGAACACGCACAAGCAGTTAATAGTTATCGACAGAAAAGAAAAGGGATTGAGCACAAGATCATAAACCTAACCTACCGATTACTATTGAAAGAATGAACAACATGTACTAATGCCTAACCCCTTCACCTCTATTTATAGGAGATGAGGGGGTGAATCCTAGTTCCTAAAGAAGTAGAAGTCGGCTATTTATGAAAGGAAACAAAAGACAGAATTGCAGTTGGATTTAAGTAATGACACAAAGACCTTTAATAAGTCGGTTCCATTCCATGCAAGGTTGGCAACCGACTATTAATATATTCTTGACTAAACAAGAGCTCAAAAAACGTACTCAGACCCCTAGACGTTAATTCACATAAGGACTAATGCATAACAGATAAGCGATTTATTTCTTTGAGTGAAAGCTGAAAATAATAAAATATTTTTTAACATTTATCGAAATACGTAACAGACATTATTAATTACTAATGCTAAAATATTTTCAAATTTTGAATATTGTCACTAACTTTCCAAGAGAATCGACTAAAATAACCTTGTCTTCTTTCCTTTTTTAAATTTGTTTTAAGTTTACATTTATTTTTGGGTTTCAAAACTTAAATTCTCATATTCCAACCATCCACTACCACCACCACCACTTCCACCGATTAAGATTCCGGCCACTCGTTTTCTTTACACCCATGAAACCACCACCAAGTCAAATAAAATTTATAATTTAAATCTAGTAATAGAGTTGGGTTTCTTGATTTAGATCACTAACTACAAAACATAACATAGATGCCCATTAAACCCATAACTCAACAACTTTGTTGATTTCAGTTTTATATCCTCATACTTATTCAAACAATAAACTAATGCAAAAACATAGGTGACCACACCAAGGGGGTGCTTGGTTCAAAACAAGCAACACTTTTCATTTGGAGGCAAAAGGAAACATAAAGGGAATATAAAGAGAATACCAATATAATAAAATCTTATACAAAACAAGCAACACTCTTCATTTGGTGGGGAATAAAGTATTACCCACTATTGGGTAATGGAGGATTATATTCCCCTAACCAAGCAACACTTTTCATTTCTATACCCATTACTTACCCCTTAAACTCCTCTACCAAGCATGAAGTAATGAATCTCCACTTTCAATACAAAACATCATTTAATTATGGGTCCTACTATATACACCAAAAAGATTTTAAAGTTCAATGCAGAACAAGAATTATCTAAAGATCAAATCAAGAGATCTCAACCATTCATTTTTTTTTAAAATCTAATGGTGTAAATTAATTGGCATTTTAATATAACTAATTATTGGAGGGCATATCTGTAATTACAAACTCAGAAATAATAACGCCCCGTTGGGGTCGGTTACATCTTTTTCATTTTTTCATTTCTCCCTTTCAAAACACACACACTCATTTCATTATTTCTCTCTCACTAACCTCTTTCCCCATTCCCACAAATCAAACCTAACATTTTATTATCAAATCGAATGCAAAAACCTTGTTCACTTCTTTCCCAATACTCATCTCCGCCGCTACCACTGATCCACCATCTCCACCGTCATCTCCGTCATCCGTCGCTGTCACTTCTTCAGGTAGCTTCTTTCACTTCATTACATTTATTTGTTGGTTAGGGTTAGTAGTTATAAACTTGTAATGTGTTTGTTTTAATTTGTTGTGAAAGTAATGGCTGAAGAAGCAGTGTTAGGGTATCTGGAACATAACGAGTTGATTAAATACTCTGGTGAATTCATTGTGGAGAAAGGAATATCTCATGATGAGATTGTTAATGTTATCAATATTCTTAATGGTTACAAATTCGTTATTGCTCAGGTATATCACTTTTATTTTATATTATAAGTTATGTGATTGAGTATACATGCAATGTCTATATATTTGTAACTTGATTTGTCCATAAATGCAGAATGAGAATTTCGACACACCGTGTTTTTGTTGGAATTCTTTTAGGCATAGTGTATATATTTTAGTTTGTGCCCCGGCGGGAGTGGGTTTGTTGTTGTTGTTGTTGTTGTTGTGTATATATTTTAGTTTGTGTAACTTGATTTATCAATAGTGTAAAGAATGCAGAATGAGAAATTTGGAAAGTTCATTTATGGGAGGTGGTTTATGCTCAGTCTCATGGTTTAGGTATTTTGTGCATCTTTAGTGAGACCTAGTTGTCACTAGGGGTGTCATTAGGGTCGGGTTGACCCGAACCCGATAAGGCTAATCGGGTCGGGTCTAATCGGGTCTAATACTGTGGAGGGTTGATGACATGAACGGGTTGATTATTGGGTTGTTTTCCAAATGAATCAAACCAAAGGATTTAGATTAAAGGGGAAGGGGTTACGGGTCAGGTAATAATGAGTGCTAAGACAATTTGAAAAGCTAATAAGACTTGCACCAGATAGTCAAGTGATCATTTTTGAGTGATTTTTTAACAGCTCTAACTGCTAATATGTGATTTCTTTTGAATCACATGTGATTTGTCTTAAATCACATGTGATTTTTCTTGAATCACATGTGATTTGTTTTGAATCACATGTGATGTTAAACATCACCATCATCATCATCAGAAGTAAAGAAGTCTAGGTTCAAGCACTTAAGCCTCCTTCACGGAAAATGTGATTGAAGATATTTATACAGTTGAGAAACCAAAGCAACATAAGGTCAATAACCCACAAGGGGCTCGAAACAAAGGTGGATGCAGGTGAACAAGCGACGAGAATTGATGCAGCTGAACAAGCGACTAAAGCTTCTTGAATGTCATACTTTGTTTAGATTTGCGTTTTTCATATCATACTTTATTTAGATTTGGTTTTTTTCTTTATTTTTATTACACTGTTGGAAAAGTGTTATGCGGATCTTAATTCAACTATGTTTAATTGAATATTTTTTGTTTGATGTTCTAGCACATTTATTATTTGTAACTGAATATAAATGCAAGTTGAAAAGTTGCATCACTAAATCATGATCTAGATATTAAAACATTCCTATGCTACAACCATCAGATTATGACATTTAACAAAAAAAAAGAAAAAAAAAAAAAGAATACAGATGTTAAAACATTCAGCAAAATGGCATGTAAAAATCCATTTCATACTTATAATGAGATATTACCATCAGTTTTACCAGAAGACTACCATCAGTAATTGTTCACTACTACGACCATCAGTAATTACCAAAAGACTACCATCAACATGTAAACTTAATAAAATGAAGAAATGTACATAAATCATCACTCGTACATAAAACCTAATCGTCTTCCCCTTGAATCTCTTTAACACCTTCTTATGCTCATCACTTTCAGAATTTTCGTCGGAATCTAATAACTTCCTTTTTCTCTGAATAGGCTTAGACTCGGCTTTCGCCTTAGGCTTTTCTTCAACTTTTTTAAGCAAGACCTACAATTAGCTAAAATACAAACATGTAGTTAGTAACATGTAATTTTAAATGATTACTCAGAGTTATACTATAAAATCACATGTGATTCAGCAAAAATCACATGTGATTCAATACAAAATCACATGTGATTAAAAACAAATCACATGTGATTCAATAAAACACACATGTGATTAAATACAATAGACATCGCATGGATTAAGCATTGTAATCTTCTTTACTTCTGAAATAATTAGTTCCACCCTTTGATGGCTTAGAGGACCACTTTTTACAGCTATAAATTTTAATCAGTAAAATCCATTACTCGTCAGTAAAATCCAATCAAGGCCTAATTCTGATACGAATATGCTCTTTAACCAGTAAAATCCATTATTGGTCATCAACAATATCTCCAATCAAGTGTGAGTCAACTTTAATGTCTTTTTTATATCATTTATAATTATAAGCATTACAATGAGAAAAAAAATAGATACTTAATTATCAAGTGGGCAAAAAAAAATCTTGTTACCGTGATAAACATGCCTTTCTAAGAAGAAGAAAAAAGAAAAGCATTGTGTTTATCCATGTCACAGTGACAATACAATTACCGAGTCGAAGTCTACTATTCCGAAAAGTCAAAATAAACGAAAACACACCATCATTTCTACCAAAGACATGTAATTAAATCAACAAGGTACGCTCATTTCAATGGTGATTCATAATATGTAGACTCATGACATCACTTTTACTCTATGTCATCACTTTTTGTATCAGGGAGGGGTGTTTTGGTGTCGTGAGCAAAAATGGTGTCATGGGCAAAAAGTGATTAGGTGGCACCACTTTTGCCTATGACACCATCTCACGGCACCAACTGTACCTAGCGCTCTAAGACACTTTAACTTTTTGCAATGTGATCCACCAAAGAATCACATGAGATTTTGTGCAAATCACATGTGATTTTACCTCAAATCACATGTGATTTACCTCAAATCACATGTGATTTACCGCAAATCACATTTTTAGATTAAAACATAATCAAATGTGTTTTAGTTTATAATAACAAAGAGAAAATTACACGTGATTTACATTTTTTTCATAACAAAACAAAATATAAATAAATAAAATAACAGAATCACACGTGATTTCACGAATTTGTTTTATAAAGTTGATTTTATATTGAATATCACATGTGATTTATTACTTTCAAGATCGCATGTGACTTGTGAAATCACATGTGATTTTTTTCTGTAAGCTGTGGTTCCTACTCGACATTGCGTGTGATTCACCAAAGAATTAAATGAGATTTTGTAAAAATCACATGTGATTGGTGTAAAATAATCTCAGAACTAATAAAGAGTGTTACAAATCACATGAGATTTTATACAAATCACATTTGTTTATGCTCTACTGTATTTCTTTTGAGTTATTTTTTTATTTACAATGATAAAATATAAGCAAAGTAAATAGGATTTAAAAAACACATAATTTTCTTCTTTTTTGAGTTTTGACATCAGTTTATGGGGAACATAAATATGCTGTATTTTTTTATATAGGGAACATAAATATGTTGTTACTCATCTTGTGAATGGAAATAACTTGATTTATACATATAATGGATCTAACACAGTTCTACAACAAACACCGAATATCAATTATTAAACTAATTAAAACATATTTGAAGCAATCCTCTCAACTGAGGAATCATAAACGATCAACAGAAGGAAACTACGGAGTATTTAATTGCAAAGAAATGAGATACAAATCAAACCAATACAAATCACAATAAGAAGTTGCAACTCACTCCTTACCCACAAATGACAGCTCATCCTATATTTTTATTGAAATCACAAAATGAAAAACTTTACCAATCTCATAAAGTTAGAAACCCACAAAACAAAAGCCAAACAAGAATGTTTTCGATCACTTTCTGGCGACAAAAGTAAAACAAATTTTCCCAAAAAGTCATCTTAGTTAGAAAATTTGCATTTTTTAATCTCCACCACCGTCAGCCACCTCACCTTCGAATTCACCGTTCGACATCTGGAACGTCACATCTTCCCCTTCAACTAGTCCGACGGTTATTTTCTGGTGATTGTTTGTGAACGATGACATTTTTATGGTGATTTAGAAGGTTAATAGGAAGTTTTCCGGTGATGTAGAAGGTTTCCGGTTAACCGGAATTTTTTATGAGAGAGAAGTTGGAGAAGACGGCATGTTAAATGAGACTGAATAAGATATTTTTCGATAGAATGACTTTTTGCCCTTGTTTGTTATTTTGTGTTTTCAACACTGCCGTTGGATAAAAGCAGAATGGATGGCTGTGATCTAGTGAATTGTTCTTTAGATAATACATGCTTGTCACGGATCTCAACTCATACACCAAAAAGATTTTAAATACTATGGATAATTTAAATACTATGGATAATTGTGCTCTTTTTCTCTCGTAATTTGCAACCTACAAGTAATTAAATAGGACTCTTAACTCCTAAACAAAGTCATAGGCATATAAGTCAAGTGCTGAGAGAGAGATTTCTTTCTTTTTTTAAAAAAAATTATTTTACACATTGATTATATTCACAGTTTGTTTTCTCGTTTTACTTTTTCTTTTTTCTTTTTCTTTTTTTTTTTTTTTTTTTTTTTTTTTTTTTTTTTTTTTTCGCTTTTTTCGCAGGGGGTTCAAACATAATTTAAGTGTTAATATCTTTCATATGGCATTTATATTTTATTAAAATCAAGTTTATCGAAGCTTAGAGCCTGGGAGATCTAAGAAGGAAGGTTTGAAAATTATAAAAGAGCTATGCACTTAAAAGAGCTATGTACTATAAAGTACATGTGTATCTTTAGTTTTTTTAGAGAAAATAATTTGATAAAAGGAATTTTTGACTTTTTTTTCCAAATTCGGAAAAGTTTAAAGGTTTTTTTTTTTTTTTTTTTTTTTTTTTTTTTTTTTTTTTTTTTTTTTTTTTTCATTATATATTCTTTTAAATAAAAGAAAAAAATTTAGTTATCACTTTAAAATGAATGCTGTTATAAACCACTTAAGGGTGGCCTCAAGTTGAATTCCTACTAGGTGCAAACAACCTTAAGAGGCTACGCCAACTTCCTGAAAAAGGAGAGCTTTACCTGGTTTGAGTATGTGTGGCGGTGGGTTCAAACCTCGTAGATTAGTCAGCCAACAGGTCGGAAATCATGGTTAAAAAAAAAAAAAAACAAAAAAAAAAAAAAAGGTTATATGAGAGAAGGGTGTTTTTTTGCTGAATGATAGATTTTGGTGTCATAGAAAAAAATACTGAGATGACATCACTTTTTTCAAAACACCACCTCACGACACCAGACCGTACATTATGCTTTTAAGATGGCAATAGTAATGATTCTTATGTTACTTTTATGTATTTATACTCATGTAAGCCTCACTACATGTCCATAAATGATTAACAACTGCCATAACCATGGCCGATTCGGTTAAGGAGTCGGCCCTACATAGCTGTTTTGAATTTGACCTGAACGAGGTCCCAGATGAGTTCGAGCGTTCATACACGATAGACTTGAATGAATTGCCACCCATGAATAGTTCAAATTTAATGGACGATATTCCGAAAGTCTTTCATCCATACATAAGAAATATACAAAATATTTCTGGCGAGGTAAATTGTGGATATCGAGCATTAGCTGTTTGCTTCGGGCTTGACGAAGATAACTCTTATGACTACATTCGACAACAAATGAGAGAAGAGTTACAAAATCGATATGATATCTACAAAAAAATTTCATCAGGGATGTAGATTCATTTTATCAAGACTTCTGTTTCTTTGGGTCGCCTTGTCCACCAAAACACTAGATGAAAATACCCGAGGCAGGTGTTCTGATTGCCAATAAATTTGATGTAATCATCCATTCTTTAAGCATGTCGGGCAGTTCGACTATTTTCCCGTTTTGGAGTGATCCAGAAGAGATTCAACATCACAGAGTGCTTACAATTGTTCTAGTAAACGGTGAGATGCATTATGTTATGGTCGAGTTACAAGGAGTGTACTCGATGCCCATCATCACGCCTTATTGTTTTAACGAGTTTTGTCACTCTACAGTTAGATGAGAAACCATGTATAGGTCACGTCTAGAACTATAAACACAAATTTGTCGTCGTGAAAGTGTATTTGTTGATGTAAGTGATTAAGTATTTTAGTGTTTGTACTCTTATTATTTTTTGTTGGAGATTAGTATCTTTATTTATTCATAATCAATTTTTGAATTTTCTTATTTATAGATTGTGTATTTTTTTTATTAGAGATTAATAATATAATGGAAACATAATTATTAAGTATTTTAGTGTTTGTACTCTTATTATTTTAGTATTAGAGATTACTAATTAAAATGGACTTAAAAAAACTTAAAAAAAAGAAATATAATCATGATTACATAATCATTACTTATATAACTATTTTAGTTACATTTAAAATAAAAAAGAAAAAAAAACATCATGATTACTACATTATTAATGTTTGACTTTGATTATTTTGGTATCTCTAATGAAAAAAATTGATATGAATAATGAGTCCCTTTAATTATAGAAAAAGAAGTTGGGTAAACAAGTTGTAGACAACAATATGGACACAAATATTATTGTCTCTATCACAATACTACTACTTAATCAGTTTATTTCTTTTCAAACAAAATTCACTGCATACAAACATAATATCGACAAAGATACAATATCAATCAAACTTGCAGACAATAAGATTATGACTACTCAAGCTTTAGCTCTACTACAATACCACTTCAGTTTACGTTTTTTTTTCTAACAATTGTTCCCATTATGTTTGACTTTTGTGTTATGGTTTAAGTTTTTGTGTAAGGTCAAAAAAAGATCCATGATTGTTAAATCATCAGCCATTGCACGGTTTATTTCCTGCAGCAAAAACTAACTAAAACAACAATGATGAAACAAGGGAACATTGATTTCGGTTTGTGGTTATAAAAGGCTCATTTAATTTCTGTCAATGTTTCATTTATGGTTTTAGCAAATTAAAAGGGAAGAAGGTGGTGGTGGCTGATAGCTAGATTCTAGAATTGGATTTTTGAACCAAAAAATAAATGTAATCTTAAGAACGAATTCAAAGGAAAGGAATATAAGGATATTTTAATCAAATTACTTGAAAATAAACGGTTTCACCGGTCATATTAGTGATACTGAAAGAAAAAAAGTATTTTAGCTATACTAATAATTAATAAAGTACTTTACGTATTTTGGTATATCTCAAAAACTATGTTACGTGTTTTCAGCTTTCATCCTCTTTCTTTTCATTTGTTTTTAACTAGCGAAAGAGTTTGCAAAGATTAACAACATAATCCGTGTCCATAACATGATCTAAATTAAGTGATCCTGCAATGTGTGGGTCTCCGTTTAGGCCTAGTGTAATGACATGCCACCAAGAGATCGAAGTTGTGAGGGAACTTGGGTGAGTCTCGAGGGTTGGGGGGATACTCGTAAACTTTTGCTATGTAATGCTGATTTTTGTGAAAAATTTGGATTTTCTTAAATTAGTTTGGTAAAGAAAAATTAAGTTTCTTATCTTGTTTAATATTTTTTAAAGGCACGTGATCAGTGTCTTGGTTTTGTCTCTGAAAGTTGCCACTATGGATATATTTGGCGCGGAGCTTTTTGAAGCGGTGAGCAATGAGCTTTTTGATTTTTATTGTTCGTTTGGCAAAGGAGCGGTGAGCTTTGCGATTTTTTAGGAATGCTCATTTTTTCAATGCTTCTTTAAGAAGCTGTGAGCGGTGGGCTGTGAGCTGTGGCTACTGCTCACCGCTCACTGCTCACAGCTCACTGCTACTGCTCACTGCTATTTTTGCCAAACACACCCTAAATGGTGTAGAGACTGTGCATAGGGAAATGGTATCGGGTATCGAGTATCGGGTATCGACCAAGAAGAACATGATTTGTGGCTAGTTTTATTATTATTATTATTAGTATTGTTGTTGTTATTATTATTATTATTATTATATTTTCTTCTTGTGAGAGAATTAAAGTTGCTGATTAGCTAACCATTAATTAAATCTATATGTCTGTTAAAAAAATATTAAATCTATATGATTATGACTAAATGGTTCAAGATCGTGATTATTGGTTTGAAATGGAATTTTAATTTTGTGGTTATGTGTGGGAAATTTGACTAGAAGATTTCGTTAATCCTTATACCTATGTTATATTAGACGAATATTCGCGCAAAACGGCGGTGTATAACGAAAAAAAATTATACTTGCGAACTTTTGTTTTGATGTGAACATTGATACACCACTTACGAGTGCATACTGATACTTATGTTTCACCTCAAATTTCGTATTTGCTAACATATCTTGTTTTAACAAGCAATGATAATTATAAATAAAAGGTAATTTATTGGCGCACTCTCATTTCTTATTTGCACACTCAAATGTATAAACTAATAAAGCAGTGTATAACAAATGTGCAACTGTTGAATGCACAAATTAAAGTATGCAAATAAGAAATAGGAGTGTGCAAATCAGCTCCTTAAATAAAAGGGTAAATTGCAAAAATTGTCCTTGTGGTTTCCTTATTTTGCACCCTATCTCATTACTACTATTTCACGCCTTGCGAATTGACTATTTTACCCTTATCTTCAACCCATCTTTCATTTTATTTTGAATATGCAGTTTTATTTTTACCCCACCACATCACCTATCACTTTTAACCATCAATTTCAACCAAACTAACCTGATTCTAATCACAATAACATCAAGAACACAATTATCAACTAAATTTACTTCAATTCATTACCAATTACACAATCTGCAACCACAATTTTTCAAATGAAAAAGGGCGGGAACTAGCACAACCAATTCAACAAACACAGTCAAATAGGAAATCACATCTAATCACCCATTGTTTCTACATCAAACTGATGAAAACATATAAGACAATTAAATCAAACATTCAAGCATGAGATAACATAAGACAACTATGTTAATACAAATAAACTATAAAAACGTTTATTTATATTTTACGATCTTCTAATGTTTTGTCAATAACAAACGTAAAATCATTTTAACAAAATAAATAAAATACGTAAAGCTTTGAGCCAAAAGTTTACTAACTCATTTCACAAAACAAATAAACCTTTAAACATGTTTAGATAAATTGTTTGCATAAAACCAAAACCATTTTTATAAAACACTTAGGTAACTTTTGTTACTTACATTTTTATAAAAAATACATAAGTAGAAACTAACAAAAATAAACTAGTAAAGAATTGGACCATCCATGACCCAAAACCCAAGTCCATAACCCATGACCCATGGAGCTTGACCCATTGCATGACATCATGCATGACACCAAAAATGGGTAAAACCCATAACCCATGACCCAAAGTCCATAACCCATGACCCAAAGTCCATAATCCATGACCCAAGATGTCTTTGACATCACATGACCCATGGACCTTAACCCATAACCCAAAACCCAGAATTTTAACCCAAAATCCAGACTGGTACTACTAGATAGCCGGATCCATGGCTTTATACTGGCCGGATCCCTTTGGGAAGGGATCCGCCAGATCCGGGTGAACAGTAACCAGTTTTGCCTATAAATAGTGAGTCATTTCTCTTTTGTTTCTTACCCCACTTAGACTCATATTCTCTCTATGTTCTAAGTTCTCTAATCTTATATCTAATGATCTTCTATGTAGCTTTTCTCTTAGTGATTCTCTAGGTTCCCCTTAAAGGCGAGATCACGGCCTCTAGAAGACTTGCACGCTCAAGACATGGGTTGCTAGGATTCTTTATCTCCACAAGATCACAGAAGTGTTTCTTGTTGTTCTTTCTTCTCTATGTGTCGTAGATGTGTTGTGTAGATTGGTATATGTTGTTCCCTTAACACACTTAGAGTTAACTAAAAAGTTAATCTATTTGTGTTTATGACTGATACAATGTATTTAATTAATTACAAGTTATAAGTAAAACGTAAATATAAAAACACAATATTTTTCAACGTTTAAATTCTTATTAGAAATCAATCAAAGAATCTATTACCCAAGTGTTTTGCGGAACAAACACTTGGGATTGAATAGACAAGGTATGGTGTCTCTTATCTAAACTTAAGCTATGCTTAAGTGGTAACAATTTTGACCCACTGAGCTATCTCAGGGATTGGTTACTCTTTGTAAGAGAAAAGGGGTATTGTGAAAGTCTAAGCTTTAATTGCACAAAATACCTAACCCATTTTTCTCAATCTGTTTGCTATTTATAGGCAAACATGTTAAGAGTACTGAAGATATAAAATACATAAACAATGGAAGGCGTGTCTGACAACAACAACAGTAATTGTCATTTTCAAGAACCAATAGGATTGCGCCAAAAAGTCTTCGTGTGCCAGTCCTGACACTTCTCGACTTTTAGCCGCTTTAGGGATGGTTTGTTTCTGACCCCAATAAGACTTGTTCTTATCTCTTCAAAACCTTCCCGCTTAATCCCGCCTTTTATTCAGGCTTCAGGTTCTTCAGTCACTCGCCTTCAGTCTTTAGTCTTCAGTTATTGTTGTTGAGGAGACTGGGGTTCAGTGAGTTCTTGTCCAACACTCACTGAACCCATTACCTTCTTCTTTGGCTCAAGTAACACTTCAGGGAGTACCGCCTCACTGTGTGGTGAATCTTTCTTCTTTAGATTCGTCCTGAGCATCTTGAAGGTAACTTACTGAGTGACTATTCACTCAGTGACTTAATTATGTTTTCGGTTGATTAACACTTAGCGTAATTTGTATTCAAATCCTGTTTTAAGGATCCTTGGGTACTGAAGGACCCAACAGTATAGAAGGACGTTGGTTCCTCAAGATGTGTTGTGCTAAGTAGGTGTTGATCGGGTTGTGGTTCCTCCATTGTAATGGAACCCGGTATCTAGACTTGTACCGGATAAAGTGTAGGCGACGAAGGTTTGGTTCTACCTTGTGTGAAGAACTCGGTATTTAGCTTTCTACTGGATAAAGTGTAAGCGATGTTGTAAAGGCTTCTCTGCCGGTGAAAGGAGTTTGTGTTGTGTAATGTTTACGGAACTCTCGAGTTAAGTACTCGGGGAGTGGAGTAGGGCAAGGAAGGAGTCCTTGTAGCCGAACCACTATAAATACTTGTGTTGTGGTTGTGTCTCTCTAATTCTATCTCGTAGTTTAGTTTATATGCTTTTCTAACTATCAATATCCAACACACCAAACTAGATAGACATAAGTCGATCTAAAAGTTTTAAAACATAGTTTTAATCGGTAAAACTATTCAACCCCCCATCTAGTTTTCTACAAACTAAAAGTCAACAAAGTAGTTGAACTAAATCTTGCTAATAAGATAAACTGCTATACAATAGTGATAATATAGATAATCACTGTTAATACAAATATCATCCCAAAAACGTTATTTATATTTTACGATCTTTACTTAGTTTTGTTAATGACAAATACAAGGTATATCTTTTAACAAATCATAAATACAAGTTAAAGTCTTTTTAGAACACATTTACATTTCACAAGATCACTAGAATTTACATTTTATACATTTACATGTTTATTTCCTAAAATGGAAACTTTATTTTTCAAAAGTTAGGATGACATCATGGCATGCATCATGAACACAATCTTGGTAAAATTTTGTGATATTTTGTTTAGATCTTCAAGCCAAAGAGTTGACATTTGAAGATATGGAAAGATATGGCAAGATTTGGAAAGATTTGAAGATCTCTTAGCTGGCCTGACACGGCGGATCCAAATGGATACAAAGATGGATCCAAGTTTTGGGATCCGCCGGATCCGCCGCCTGTTGCTCAGCTTTGCCTATAAATAGCAAGCTGATCATTTGGCCATTCTCATCACTCATATAGCTTAAATACATACTCATTCATTTACATATCACTAACTCATATCATATCATTCATTTCATTGATCTTTCCTTTTGTAGCAAAGAAGATCACAACATATAAGGATTAACAGTCTGTTATTATCCTTTTAGTATAGAGTCTGTGTGATCTTGTATTAGTTCACACTTCATTGTTTGTATCATTCATTCAGTAGAGTTTGGTTAGTGTTTTAGTCCTTAAAACACAAAGAGTGTTGGGAGTGGTTGTACCCTTGTAAAGAACCAACGGGAGTGGTTGTACCCTTGTGAAAGAACCAACGGGAGTAGCTGTACGCTTGTGAAAGAACCAACGGGAGTGGTTGTACCCTTGTAAAGAACCCGGTGTTTAGCTTAGTACCGGAAAAAGAAGTAAGCGACGTGTAAAGGTTTTCTCCACCTAGAAGGGAGTTTGTTTCTTAGTGAAAGATAACTCTCGAGTTAGAGGCTTGAGGAGTGGAGTAGGGCAAGGAAGAGAGTCCTTGTAGCCGAACCACTATAAACATCCGTGTTGTGTGGTTTGATCATTCCTCTCTTTACTTTTAATATATATATATATATATATATATATATATATATATATATATATATATATATATATATATATATATATATATATATATATATATATTGTGTGATTATTTGTTTGTGTATGTTTTCTTTGAAATCACATTAAGTAACAAAGCGAATCAAATTTTAAAAACGGTAAAACTATTCAACCCCCCTTCTAGTTTTCCACAATTGGTACCAGAGCAGGTTACACAAGATTTTCAAAATATATTGTATTTTTAAAACTTGAAACGATCAATGGATTTTGAAAACTTTAAAGAAGGGCAATCTATGCAAAGACCACCACTATTTGAACCAAATTGTTTCATATATTGGAAAAATCACTTTGAGACATATGTGAAGTCAAATGACATAGATCTGTTGTATATTATTGTAGAGGGTGATTACAAGCCCATAAGTAATGATATTTCAGGTGGTCGGGATGTAGGTACTTCTTTTATTCGTCACAGTGATGAACAAAAGAAGTTGATTGCCAAAAATAATGAAGCCAAAATGATGCTTTAGAATGCCTTACCTAAGAAAGAATACGAAAGAGTTTTTATGTGTAAAACGGCTAAAGAGTTTTGGCAATCACTAATTATCACTCATCAAGGGAACTCACAAGTCAAAGATAACAAAATTGATCTTCTTGTTCAACAATATGAACAATTTGTTATCTTTGAAGATGAGACCATTGATAGTGCGTTTGCTAGGTTTAATACTATTATTACATCTCTTAAAGCACTTGACGAATCTTTTTCTAGTAAGAATTTTGTCAGGAAATTTCTAAAAGCACTCCACCCAAAGTGGAGAGCAAAGGTGACAGCTATTGAAGAATCTAAGGATCTCTCAAGTATGACACTGGACGAGCTCATAGGAAACCTCAAAGTTCACGAAATGGTGATGGAAAAAGACTCAGAAATAGTTAAAGGCAAGAAGGAGAAAATGAAGTCCATTGCCTTGAAAGCTAAAGTTGAGTCAAGTGATGAAGAGTCTTGTTCTAGTAGTGAAGACGAAGAATAGGCCATGGCCGTAAGAGATTTCAAGAAATTCTTCAGGAGACGAGGAAAGTTCGTTAGACCACCTCGTGAAGAAAAGAAATCCTTCCGAAAAGACCGTGATGATAGGAAAGGAAAAGTAGACAGAAAGTGTTATAGGTGTGGTGATTCTAGTCACTTAATAGGAGAATGTCCTAAGCCTCCAAAGAACAAGTCTCAAAGAGCCTTTGTCAGTGGAGCTTGGAGTGATAGTGAAGGAGATGATGACGAGCCTAAGAACGACGAAGTTGCTCTCATGGCTCACGACACAGAAAAGGTGTGCTTAAAAGTTGAATTAGAACCTGATGAGTGGATCAAAGATAGTGGGTGCTTAAGGCACATGACGGGAAACAAAAGCCTTTTCTCAACCTACCAAGTGTACGACGGAGGTAATGTCACATTCGGTAGCAAACTTAAAAGTAAAATCATCGGAAAAGGTACGATCTCTCATGACTCTCTCTCTATTGATGATGTTGCTCATGTAGATAATTTAGGTTTTAACTTGCTTAGTATAAGTCAATTATGCCGCAAAAAGTATAACGTCCTTTTCAGTGAAAATGGAAGTAAAATACTTAAAGACGGCATAACTGTAGGAAAAGGTGTTTTGAAGAATAACGTTTACGTTATGAAACTCGAAAAAACACCTAAAGACAAGCTTTGTCTTACCTCCTTGGACGAAAACTCAACTCTATGGCATCGACGATTAGGTCACGCCAATATGAGGTTAATTCAATCCTTATCATCTAAGGAACTCGTTAGAAACCTGCCCAAGTTGAAATATGACCAACACTTTTGTGATGCTTGCAAAATAGGAAAACAAGTTCATAATAGCCATAAGGCTAAAAACATGGTGTCTACATCTAGGTGTCTAGAATTATTACATATGGATTTGTTTAGTCCATCCGCTATACAAAGTTACGGGGGAAACTTCTATACTTTGGTAATAGTAGATGATTACTCTAGGTATACATGGACTAAGTTTTTGAAAACTAAAAACGAAGCATTTGATAAGTTTGAAATCTTAAGTAAGAAAATTCAAAATCAAATAGGAAGTAACATAGTATCAATTAGAACTGACCATGGTCGTGAATTCGACAACGAAATCCAATTCGGAGCTTTTTGTGATACCAATGGCATAACTCATAATTTCTCGGCTCCTCGAACCCCTCAATCTAACAGTGTGGTAGAACGCAAAAATAGGACAATTCAAGAAATGAGTAGAACCATGTTAAATGAACAAAACATACCTCAAAAGTTTTGCTGTCACGCTGTAGATACATCTACATATATTCTAAATCGAGTTCTAATTAGACCATTCTTGACAAAGACTCCATATGAGTTATACAGAGGCAAAAAGCCTACTTTAGGATATTTTAGAGTGTTTGGAAGCAAGTGCCTCATTTTAAACACAAAGGATTATCTCACCAAGTTTGACCCAAAGTCGTATGAAGGTGTATTTCTAGGATACTCACAAACTAGTAAAGCATATATAGTTTTGAATAAAGAAACCTCAAGAGTCGAGGAATCGTTGAACGTAACATTCGATGAAAGTCCACCTCCCTCTAAGACATCACCTTTGGTAGATGATGACTTAGTTGAAAGTCAAATGGTTGAAAATATAGAAAATGTTGAAAATGATAAAGAAGATGAACCAGTAAAAAGTGAGTTAGTTAACATCAAAGAAACAAAAAGTCATCCATTAGAAAACGTCATAGGAAAACTTAATGAAAGAACATTAAGATCTAAAGCTCAAAATGAAAGTAATTTCTTTTGTTTTGTTTTAACAATTGAGCCTAAAAATATAAATGAGGCTATAAAAGATGAATCATGGGTTATTTCTATGCAAGAGGAATTAAATCAATTTGTTAGAAATGACGTTTGGACACTAGTTCCACAACCTAAAAATCAAACCATAATCGGTACAAAATGGGTGTTTAGAAATAAAATGGATGAAAATGGCATAGTATCTAGAAACAAAGCTAGGCTAGTAGCACAAGGCTACAATCAACAAGAAGGTATAGATTACGATGAAACATTTGCACCCGTAGCTAGACTTGAGTCTATTAGGATACTACTTGCATATGCATGTGCACATGATTTTAAATTATTTCAAATGGATGTCAAAAGTGCATTTTTAAACGGATTTATAAATGAAGAAGTATATGTCGCACAACCTCCCGGCTTTGCCGATTTTGAAAAACCAAATCATGTTTACAAACTTAAGAAAGCTTTATACGGACTTAAGCAAGCACCAAAATCTTGGTATGATAGACTTAAGACCTTCCTAATTGACCATAAGTATACCATGGGCCTAGTAGACAATACTCTCTTCACCAAGAAAAAGGGATCACATATTATCATCGTCCAGATATATGTGGATGACATTATATTCGGCTCAACTTGTCAAGAGTTATGCAACGATTTCTCAAAAATCATGCATGACGAGTTTGAAATGAGTATGATGGGGGAGCTAAACTTTTTCTTAGGTCTCCAAATAAAACAATTAGAAGATGGGATATTCTTCAACCAATCAAAGTATATCAAAGATATGCTTAAGAAGTTTGGTCTTAAAGACTCAAAACCTATGAAAACACCCATGTCCTCAGAAACCAAACTCACAAAGGATGAAGAAAACGAATCCGTAGATAGCACTAAATATAGAGGAATGATTGGTAGTTTTCTCTATCTTACGGCTAGTAGGCCGGATATTATGTTTAGTGTCTGTCTATGTGCACGTTTTCAAGAAGATCCCAAAATATCTCATCTTGAAGCCGTTAAACGGATATTTAGATACATTAAAGGCACTACACATTTAGGATTATGGTATCCCAAAGGGACAGGTGTAGAAACCATAGTGTATGCCGACTCAGACCATGCCGGTGACTATGTTGATAGAAAAAGTACTAGTGGTATTTGTACTTTTGTAGGACATTGTCTCACCGCATGGTTTGCTAAGAAACAAACAACCCTCGCCATATCAACAACTGAAGCCGAGTACGTGTTAGCAGGAAAAGTTTGCCAACAAGCGCTGTGGATGAAACAAGCTCTCATAGACTATGGAATTGTACTCAACGACATTCCCATTCTTTGTGACAACAAAGGAGCTATCGATCTCAGCAAAAACCCAGTCCAACATGCTAGAACCAAACACATAGAAATACGTCACCACTTCCTTCGTGACAATGTTCAGAAGGGAAACATCTCAATTGAGAAAGTTTCCTCAGAGGATAACATTGCCGATATCCTCACAAAACCTCTCAAGAGAGAACCTTTTAACTATCTTAGACTTGGTTTAGGATTAATGGAACCTAGTGAATAGATTAAACGTTAGCTTAAACCTTAGATTAACCAAACACGGCAAAAACCCAACCTGATTTCTGATCCTGCGGATCCAAACGACAACAAGGGCGGAACCCTTGTTTGGGATCCGCCGGATCCGTCATCTGCTGAGGCAGTTTTATATATTAAACAAATACCCTGCACTATTCATCACTCTCTCCAAAACATATCACCCACTGGAATACGACCCATAATTTACCAAACTCACAAATTAGGCCATCTTTCTCAACCAAAACTTGGGGTTTATGCATAATTCTTGAAAAATCATGAAGCATATTTACCAAATTTGTTGGGAATTATATTTTCATAGATTTGATGATCACAGAACAAGAAGAATGAAACATGAAGAATACTGAAATGATAAGCAAAATACACCAACAGTTAGTACTGCTAGTGCAACAGTTAGTACTGCTAGTGCAACAGTTAGTACTGCTAGTGCAACAGTTAGTAATGCTAGTGCAACAGTTAGTACTGCTAGTACAAATGAAGCTGCTGCTGATCAGTGAGTCATACTACTGCTGGATGGATAAGGATGAAGAAGATATTTTGTATTTGAGTCAAGTATATCAAGTAGATAATATCTAGATATGTTTTCAGTCAACAAATTGTAAAAGATACATGTTGTATCTTATTGACTGATATACACAAGCAAGTAGTAGACAAGACTTATCAACTTTGTAATGATCTTCCTTGTGCTATAAAAGGAAGATCATACCCTTAGATAAAAGTGTGATTAGTGGTTACATGTTAATCACCAAGGTGCTTCATACTTACAAATTACAATAACACAAAGTTGTGTTAAAAATGTAAAACACCTAAAAGAGTGTGTGTGGGAACATTAGACATGGGGTCTAATGTTGTTTAGTTTTGTTAAGCCTCAAGGTAATCAAGGTTTTCCTTGATCCCTGTTATTGTTTTAGAGTAACCGTGCTATATTTGATCACATAGCATTGGGGCTGAGTTTAATAACAAACGAGAAAGTTTGGCAAAACCTTGTTGTGATAGTATTGTTTCTTTCATAGAATATTCCGTCAATATTATCATCATACTTGTCATAGACAAAATCCTAGATCAAAGGTGTAACAACCTAGAGTCCATAAACGATCACGTAACTTATTTTAGTAGATGTAAGTCGGTCTAAAATAAGTCTCCACAAAATTGCATAACAAATCATATTTTTCATTGTTAGGAATTGCATCTTGTAGTACATTATCATTATTCATCAAAAACCCCACGAGAATTTTTTGCTAAAATCTTCTCACGACTAGGAAAAACGGTTTTTGAACATTGTTCATACAAATACTAAAACGTTATGTTTTAAACATCACTTGCATAATGTCTCTTGAATGCTAAAGGGAATACATAACTAATATGTATTTTCGGGTACATTCAAATGAAGCTACATTGAAGTAGGAGCGTTTGGGTTATCTCTCGTTTTATCATAAAACTTGCATAAACATAATTTTCATGCATCAAAAGGAGTCGAGATAACCGCACCTCCACATTGTCCCCATATAGGCACACACTAGACCTTTATACGTATTTTTGATAATTTCAACTAAACTATATATTTTTCGTGTCTAGGATAACTATGCCTCCCGCAACCAACTACGATCACAAAAAGACCATCGATTACCTTCCCAAACACCATAAAACCAAGGGTCTCACCGAAGCGCAAGTCAATATATTCAAAGCTTTAGAAAAACGATACGTTCATGAGGGTAGGGTTATAGACTCCTCATTCTATGAAAATACCAATCTCCGTGAGCAATTGGCCGCGATTCATTTCTATTGTCTTTCAGACATTGATGAGCCTATCATTCCTAGGTTCATTCTTGAGTTCTATGCAACCATAGGTCTTAGTTCAAGCGACAATGATCTTATGAGCATTCACTTTAGTGTCAATGAAACCTTGTTCAATATTCCCTTAGATCAATTTGGTGATGTCTTAGGAGTTCCAAATTATGGAACATGTGTCTACTCCGATAAGTGGTCATTAACAATCTTAGAGTCCAACCTTGAGAGAACGACACCATATGCCACACCTTTGACCGCCAAAGAAACCATTAGGGAGCATATCTTCTTACCTAGGAACAAACCAACTAGGTTGCATCGAGGTCGTCAAGTGAATAGAGATCCTTTTGCCATGGAACTCAATGAACTTAGGCCCGAATTTAGAAAGTTAGAAGATGTGTTAAGGGCAAATGTCATAAGCACCGTTGGGAATCGTGATCATATCAACGCATGTCTTTGTTATATGATGTATTGTGTGTCAACTCATCAACCTTTCAACCTTGCATACTATATCGCCAAACGAATGGCCGATATTCCGGTACAAGGTACCACCGCAATGCCCTACGGGATGCTCTTGACTCGCCTCTATAGAGCCTTTGAACCCATTCCTAGAAATTCTTTAGGCTTTGTTCCCGACTATGATGAGATTCCGCACACCTTTGTTCCGTTAAGCGATCATAGGGTAGCGGTTGCAAAAGGCAAACGTCCTCGTCCTCTTACATCATCATCATCATCATCATTATCATCAATGAGCGAAGATGATGGTTTGCCTAACTCTAGGATCTCACCACCCGAGTACTTGAGTCAACTTCCTCCAATCCCGAATGAATCCGAGGAGCATCGACAAACCAAAGGAATGGTGAAGAATTTGGGGCGTTGGATCATGAAACTTCACAAGGGCTACAAGAAATTGAGCAAGAAGTTTAAGTGAGAGGAGTGTTTTGATTTAAACTTTAGTAGACAATGATGTGTTGAACATGTATGTTTCTTAAGACATTATGGTAGTACTTGGTATGTGTGTAAACTAACTTGATATTGCAGGTCGATAACACATGTTGTTATCAATTTTCCGAGATTAAGCCCCCGTTTGGCTTAACTCCCTTTATGGTAAGACATTATTATCGGATTAATCTATGTGTATACGTGTGTTAGAATCTATATATTTAGCATATTTTTACTACATATTAGCTATTACATATGTTTTAGGAGATTTTTTGGGTTTTGACCGAGAAACGCGAAATATGACATTCATTCTGTTAAGAAACTGAGTTTTCATATGGCGGATTTGGCGGATCCAAAATTTTGGATCCGCCTAGTGTATTCCTTGGCTCAGCCATTCCTGAACCTGCGGATCTGACGGCTGATGCGTGGTTTTGCAACCTTACAACAGGTTTTACCTCTCGAGGGATCTCAAGAGGCTTACAACCCCACCAGGCAGTGTACCTGACCGATGTAGTATAGTGTAGTGGTAAGTACGGGGGATTGATCGTTCTCCACAGGGAATAGTGTTCGTTAGGTATGAAAAACTACTCTAATAGGTCTAAGGGTGAGGGATGATTCTTTTTGTGTTTTTATATTTTTTACGAAAGCAAGTAAAATCTCGGGTTTGAAAGAGTGGGCGGAATTAGTTGCTAGTCAACTAACCCAAATTACTACGAATGCAAATAAAATAAAATAACAAAAAATGAAAAGGTTGGTGAAAACTTATGTGGAGAGAAATGTGTTTACTTAGATTTCCTTACTCCCTAACTATCTTTTATCGGTTGATTAGTGTGTATTAGTCGCGTGGATGACGGGTGTATTCCTTAATACCATTTGTGGGGTGGCGTACGTACTTCCCCAACTCTACAAGCTCCTACTTCACTCCTATGTCGAGCCGGCTAGGAAGCTCCTAACATGGGATCACTAGAATTCGCTTGTGCATTAAATACAACCATAAAAACCTTTAGTACGCATTGGTTCATGTTTCTTAAGACGTTCAAGCAAGTTACCAAATAGGAAGTTAGCCAGTTTTCTTAAGCCTAACATAGATGAACAATCATCCAATACAACTAACAAGACACTAATAACCAATAATCAATAGCTAGGTTTCATTAGATCTAAGCAAACACAAGATAAATCTAGCCTAACATGTTAAACAAAAGACAAGAACAAGATAGAATCAAACAACACATAGACATATTGAATGATTAATTGATAACTTATCTTCAATGTAACATGGAAGATCTCAAGGCAAAAAGCCTTGAAAAAGCTGCCAAATTCGTCCTAGGGTTTTCACACACAAAGTTCCTCAATAAGTTCCACCCTAATGACAAAAAATTGCAAAACTATATATAGACTTTCAGATCTGACGGCGTCACGTTATGGAGTGTGACGCCGTCACCTCGCCGCTTTTAGGGTTCCCGGATGACCTTCTTGACGCCGTCCCTCTTTAGCTCTCCAAAATCCGTTCTGGCTTATCAGGGGTTGACGCCGTCAGAATTAGGGGTGACGCCGTCCCTCTTTAAATTAAGCCGTGACGACCTTGATCAGATTAAAGCGTGACGCCGTCAGAATTCCCATGCAAATTTCTCTGGCTTATCATGAGTAAATTTCACATCCACCTTTTCTTGCCAAGCCATGACGCCGTCCAGGGATAATCCTGACGCCGTCAAAGGTAACTTTTAGCATGATTTTGAGACTTTGTCGTTTTCTTCACTTTTATGCTCCAAAAACGTCCAAAATGCCTCCTTTTCCAGATTTCTCCTCAAAAGTACCTAAAATGACAAAAGGAACGATTTAGGGCAATATTTGATCAAATAAATACGATTTAGGGCTTAAATGACCCCTTAAAAGCGGTACACTTTTCGCTTCATCAAATACCCTTACACTTGAGATTTGCTTGTCCTCAAGCAAATGTGCATTTATTCTAATCAAAATACAAGTTAGGGGTCATTTAATGCTAACATAAAAGTAATTACAACAAATATTCGTTCCACTTTAATCATAATAAGCACGGAGATTACAAACTAGCACCTCACAAGTAGTGTTTAGATACTCACATCTCTCAGGTGTCATCAAAATAAATCTCATAAATGAAAACGGATAATATCTCTCACTACCTGTCATAGCAAATAGATTACCATAGGCTTGGGAAAGGATCGAAAACCTCCTCCACTAGGCGTAAGCACCTAAGATAAACTATCAAAGAGGGCTTTTACATGGGTTATAACGTGAGGTGTAGGGAAAAGGAAAACACGGTTTTGTTGGATAAAGGATATTTTACTGGTGGCGAGTTAAAGATCTTGATCAATTACATGTACTATACAATGTTGCTAAGCCAAGACTCGACTCGATTTAAGCTAATAACAAAGTAACAAAAACATAAAATAAACATAAAATGAAACGGGATGGTAGTCCGTATGTTTTTTCTATTTTTCTTTTTCTCTTTTTTTTTTTTTTTTTATTTTTTTTATTTTTCTTGATTTTTCGATTTTTTTTTTTTTTTTTTTTTTTTTTTTTTTTTTTTTTTTGCATACACTTTTGCCCTACCATCCAAAATAATACATCATAGGGGCATTGCATTCCCCTTACACTTGAACTTTTACATAACTTTACAAATAACTATTCTAATGACTCGAATTAAGATAATCGAAAAACTTGGAGTACTTTTAAAATATTTAGCACATATGGGGGTAATAAATGATGTTCTTCCCCATTACTCCATTACACTAGTACTTTACCCATGAGTCCCAATCGTCCCAAAACAATATGTACAAGGATATGACTCGACTTAGCAACCATGTAATCAATTAGATAATTAACTTGGGTTTACACAAATGTTGTCACAATAATGCACTAAAAATGAGTGCATACAAGGTAGGCTAAGGCGATTTGGGTGTACATTTTAGTGGGGTGTAACAAATTCTTCCTTTAAGTAAAATGCTTAAAGGTTGAAACGAAAAGATAGGCTCTGAGGGGTGTACTAGGGGTATCGTGTACTAAAAATGAGTACAACGCAAAGGGTGTGGGAGAATTACTTGACCAATGTAGCCAATGTAATTATAACAAAAACACAGGTGTAAAACAATGGGTTAATCCTAATGCCTCTTATCATGTAGTAAATCTAACTACACGAATGTAGTCTCACTTGTGGCTTCGGAATGGTCCTAACGCAAGTTCTAGAATCTAAGTGCTACCGGTACACACATCATAGCATAAATGCTTTTCCTACCAATTCTAGGGGCGAACCTCACATATTTGGGAGTGGAAAATTTTTTAGTTGTACGGTTTCGTGCTAGTCATATAACTCCTATCCGTGAGACGCTCATTAAGATCAAAGTTTCACTCCTATATGTTGTAAAAAATTTTAAATTTGGCACTAAAATTGCCCTAATAGGTATTTATCTCAGTTTTATTACACATCTACTATTAAACAAACAAAAATCAAGCGTAAGAGCATTCTCTAATCGTACTTTTACCCTCCCTTACACTTAAGATGAACATTGTCCCCAATGTTCAAATAACAAATGTAAAAGCATAAAGTAAAAGAATGAAATCAAATACTCCCCTGATTCGCTCGGTGGATAATGAAGTAACACGGTTAGAACTTCTTCCAAAGAGAATGTAAAAGCTTCATGACTAATGCATCGCCAAAAGCTTGATTCAAAAACATTTTCTTGTCCAAAATAACCTGTTAAACCTGAGAAAACAAACACGAAAACCTGTATAACATCGGCGGGATAAAATCTATATATAAGGATATAATGCTTGTGGAATGATAATTTTGCAGATTCCTGGAGATTATAAGTTAGAGATTTAATAAAAACTTTTTATGAAAACAAAACTTTCAAAAATTTTCAGAAAATTAAACCTGACGCCGTCAGGTTGTAATTCCTGACGCCGTCAGATATGATCTGACAGAATTCTCATGTTAAGTTTCCGGAAAAATTTTTGGAAAAACCTATACCTTACTTCCTGGAAATCCTGCAAAACATCATTATGACTCGATACAAGCATTTGACTCAAACAAATACTAATATGTATGTTCATTTAATATTATTACGATTCATGTTCATTTGTGTTCTAATAAACCGATTTAGATTTCCCTTACACTTAACTTTTGCAAAATACCTTTATATGTAGTTAAGACGAAGTTAAAAACAAAATAAAGCATTTTCACAAATTAATTTTGAACATGAATCAATAATAATAAAAATTAAACACACATACGGAAACAAATAAAAACAAACAAACAAATAAACACACAAAGCAAATAAAGCTTGGGTTGCCTCCCAAGAAGCGCTTGTTTTTGTTCGAGTCATGAGCCGGACTCTACCCTTATTTAATGGATAAAGGAGAGGTTTTCCCTACACTTAGGATTAAGTGCGGGTGATAGTAGCGATACACACCAGCTCGGTAGGAGTATGCCACGTGAGGAAAGAGTGGTGGATGAATTATATACTCAAAGGGGTGTGCTCCTTTCATCATAACCTTGCCTAGTTCACTTTGGTCAATGGGTGATTTTGAGTTTCCTCCTAAAAAGGGATCATCTTCTATCAACTTCGAGAGATTCCTAGTTAAGAATCCATCTTGACCTAATAAACCCGGTTTAAACCCATAATGTTTCTTGTGATCTATCATGAGTGGGTTATGTAAGCTTGTAAGATCATGGTTCACTCCTATGTTAGCTTCCTCTCTACAAGGCTTAAAGTCTACTACCTCCAACGTAAGACTATCCGGACTATATGGTTTGATGGGTTGATCGGGACCTTTTTCAATTCCTAAATTCACATCTAAGGATGGAAGATTAGGTAGCGGTTTTGGTTGAGGCTCCGGTTCATCAAAACTAGGAACTTCCATAGAACTAAAAGAAAGGTTATGACTACAAGTATTCAAACCTATTTCTTCTAGTTGTGTTTGGTCCAAGGGCTCTACCTCTATTGGGGTTCCTATAGTCTCTTCTACTTCTTCCGGGTAAGTCACGGGTGGTGTGTATGCCTCAAGTGATGGTGAGACTTGTGGGGTACTTGGTGGGCTTGGGTTTTCTACTATATCCTCCATCTCATTAAGATCACCTATGTGTTCATCTTGTATTATGGTAGTGCCTAACCATGACATGCACTTAGGTACCTCAACTCTACCCACCTCATTCCTAAACAAACCTTCCGATTGATTTATCCAAATACCAAATAGGTCTAAGCTTGCATTTTTTGGGTCACATGTTCCACTTCTTTTTTGGGCGAGAATCTCAAAGATTTCCCATGCCTCTTCATCACCATAATCCCACATTTTCCCATCTTCCATATTTTCAATCTCCTGCTGGGTTTGGCGGTCGATACGAGTGTAAAAGATTTGAAGTGGAAACAATAAGTCAAGACCATGATGAAAGACCTTTTTTAATAAGTATTTGAAATGAGTCCATGTATCGGAAAAAGATTCACCATTATGTCGACGGAACATAAAGATGTCATTTTGGAGTGGAAAGGGGTAGATTATGTAGTGGATTCACGTTCTCCATAATGGTGAACGGAAGAGTCAATGGAAATTTCTTTTACGAACAAAGACACAAAAAAAAAGATAGACTAAAGAAAACCTAGAAAAATAGAATAAAAATCTCACTAGAAAGGAATCTAGTGAGTAGACCTATAAAATAAAAATTCAACCTAAACAATAACTATTCCCCGGCAGCGGCGCCAAAAACTTGATGCGTGGTTTTGCAACCTTACAACAGGTTTTACCTCTCGAGGGATCTCAAGAGGCTTACAACCCCACCAGGCAGTGTACCTGACCGATGTAGTATAGTGTAGTGGTAAGTACGGGGGATTGATCGTTCTCCACAGGGAATAGTGTTCGTTAGGTATGAAAAACTACTCTAATAGGTCTAAGGGTGAGGGATGATTCTTTTTGTGTTTTTATATTTTTTACGAAAGCAAGTAAAATCTCGGGTTTGAAAGAGTGGGCGGAATTAGTTGCTAGTCAACTAACCCAAATTACTACGAATGCAAATAAAATAAAATAACAAAAAATGAAAAGGTTGGTGAAAACTTATGTGGAGAGAAATGTGTTTACTTAGATTTCCTTACTCCCTAACTATCTTTTATCGGTTGATTAGTGTGTATTAGTCGCGTGGATGACGGGTGTATTCCTTAATACCATTTGTGGGGTGGCGTACGTACTTCCCCAACTCTACAAGCTCCTACTTCACTCCTATGTCGAGCCGGCTAGGAAGCTCCTAACATGGGATCACTAGAATTCGCTTGTGCATTAAATACAACCATAAAAACCTTTAGTACGCATTGGTTCATGTTTCTTAAGACGTTCAAGCAAGTTACCGAATAGGAAGTTAGCCAGTTTTCTTAAGCCTAACATAGATGAACAATCATCCAATACAACTAACAACACACTAATAACCAATAATCAATAGCTAGGTTTCATTAGATCTAAGCAAACACAAGATAAATCTAGCCTAACATGTTAAACAAAAGACAAGAACAAGATAGAATCAAACAACACATAGACATATTGAATGATCAATTGATAACTTATCTTCAATGTAACATGAAAGATCTCAAGGCAAAAAGCCTTGAAAAAGCTGCCAAATTCGTCCTAGGGTTTTCACACACAAAGTTCCTCAATAAGTTCCACCCTAATGACAAAAAATTGCAAAACTATATATAGACTTTCAGATTTGACGGCGTCACGTTATGGAGTGTGACGCCGTCACCTCGCCGCTTTTAGGGTTCCCGGATGACCTTCTTGACGCCGTCCCTCTTTAGCTCTCCAAAATCCGTTCTGGCTTATCAGGGGTTGACGCCGTCAGAATTAGGGGTGACGCCGTCCCTCTTTAAATTAAGCCGTGACGACCTTGATCAGATTAAAGCGTGACGCCGTCAGAATTCCCATGCAAATTTCTCTGGCTTATCATGAGTAAATTTCACATCCACCTTTTCTTGCCAAGCCATGACGCCGTCCAGGGATAATCCTGACGCCGTCAAAGGTAACTTTTAGCATGATTTTGAGACTTTGTCGTTTTCTTCACTTTTATGCTCCAAAAATGTCCAAAATGCCTCCTTTTCCAGATTTCTCCTCAAAAGTACCTAAAATGACAAAAGGAACGATTTAGGGCAATATTTGATCAAATAAATACGATTTAGGGCTTAAATGACCCCTTAAAAGCGGTACACTTTTCGCTTCATCAACGGCTCCCAAATTTTGGATCCGTCTTTGTTGTCGATTGGATCCGCAGGTACCTACAGTAACTTGTTTCAAAAATTCCCGACTCATCCCGATACTTAGATTTTGGATTCTAGTTATTAGAATACACTTTACTGATCTTTAGACTGCTTAGAATGCTTTAGGAAACTCTTAGAACCTTAGGAAATCAATTTCCCACCAAAATTTGATTTTTCAAATTTTCCATGTGAGTTACCTTTCTAATACAAGCAAGGAACCCTTTTCTGTGATCCGTCAAATCCGTGGAAACATCTTATCAACAGATTTTCCACTCTCTCTTTGCATTAACTGCAAATCTCCCTCATTTCACTCAACTCCATATGTATGGATTGACCTTGAGATGTGACAAGCTTAAATTTTTGTTCCAAATCATTAGGAACCAACATTCTCCATTGGATTTACATCCAATCCAAACACACAGACCAACAAACCTTCTGCCTATAAATTAGTACCTTAGGATCATCACTAAACTCACTCACTCACCATTTCCTCTACTTTCTCTCCTGTACATCTTAGCTACATTACTTCACCATGACTAAATCAAACAACTCTTCCACCTCTAGACCTCCAAAACGAACTGCCCGCATTAGTGTTAAACCATGTTGCTTCATAAACTTAGCAAACTCATCATCAGAGGAATCATCTCCTCTAAATATCTCATCACCTATTGCAAGTGAGAATTTAATCACACTCTCCACTCCAACACCACCAAATGTAGTCATTCATACTCCACCACCAACAATTACTCCAATAGCTACCACTCCACCACCCGCTCCATCACAACCTGTTAGATCACCATCACCCCCAAAATCACCCAAACTCCAACCAATGGAGCTATTTAGGACTCCACCTTCATCACCACATCCATACCTTGATTACTTGGAAGACCTTCCACCAAGGTCAACCAATCCTCCACCCATGACCTTTGAAGGTCAAGAACCCATGCTTTTTCATCCGCTTTATCATGATATCCACGGTCCTCTATACCGTGATGCACCACCACCTCAACCTCAAACACAACCTCTTTCACCCACATCCACACTAATTGCCATTGATGAGGCAATGTGGATAAATGAGCTACAAACCCAAGAAGAGATCAACGAGGAACTCACCCGTCTCCCTGCTCTCTCTAATATGGTTGGATCTATCCTTGATGAAGCAATGGATCTACAAACCATCTTGTTGAACTCCATCCCCACTCCACCATCATCCAACCAACAACAACAACCATCCAGCAACCAACCACCACCACCACCACCACCACCAAACCATGAGACTATTCTTCCTCCCGGTTTTTCAAGCCATGATTGCTCGCATTGTGAGAGAACCGCTCATTTGGCCCAAAGGACCAACATTTTGGTCCATGAGCTCCAAAATGAAATGAGGTTCATTTTGAACCACATTCTCGAGCGTCTCAATGCAATCTCTCATCCTCCTCAATAGGAGCTTTGTTAGTTTCCTCTTAAAGGAACTTTTAGGGTGTTGTTTTAGAATTTTTCTTATTAGTTTTTATTTTCCTTGTTTGAATGTAACATCATTTTTTCCAAGTAATGAATGTTATGTTTTTATGCTTGTGGGTGATCAACATTAAGCATATTATCTCATTTTAGAATACTAACATCATAGTATGGTTGTCTTAACTTCACATATTGCTTTGATCAAATGTACATTAGGTACTAAATTTTGATCAGACACTTCATTTTGACTTTTTAAAGTCAAATGTGCTGAAACTTATTGTTTGGTTGACAATTACATATGCATTTTACTTCCGTGAAGTAACTAGCTTTTCTTTTATAGCATCTCCTATCCTTGAAATGTATACGTTGGTACTCTAGCAATGGAGAGTATACATCGAGGGGGAGCACATCATATTCTAACCATTTGTTTTGTAGGTTCATACATCATAACCTTGTTACTCCATTTAGGGGGAGTATAAATCAAGGGGGAGCTTTAAAGTTCTCAAAATCGCATTCCGCTACGCATATCTTCTTTTTATTTCGACAAAAAGGGGGAGAAATGATTAAGTTTGCATTACTGTGAAACATCACAGTACATACATTTATATTTGAAATTGTTTTCAAAACTTGCATAAAACAAACTTAATCTATATTTTTAAAAAGACTCATACTTCATTTATTCATTTGCTTAAAAATACACCTTATGTTTTGTCATCAACAAAAAAGGGGAGATTGTTAATACAAATATCGTCCCAAAAACGTTATTTATATTTTACGATCTTTACTTAGTTTTGTTAATGACAAATACAAGGTATATCTTTTAACAAATCATAAATACAAGTTAAAGTCTTTTTAGAACACATTTACATTTCACAAGATCACTAGAATTTACATTTTATACATTTACATGTTTATTTCCTAAAATGGAAACTTTATTTTTCAAAAGTTAGGATGACATCATGGCATGCATCATGTACACAATCTTGGTAAGATTTTGTGATATTTTGTTTAGATCTTCAAGCCAAAGAGTTGACATTTGAAGATATGGAAAGATATGGCAAGATTTGGAAAGATTTGAAGATCTCTTAGCTGGCCTGACACGGCGGATCCAAATGGATACAAAGACGGATCCAAGTTTTGGGATCCGCCGCCTGTTGCTCAGCTTTGCCTATAAATAGCAAGCTGATCATTTGGCCATTCTCATCACTCATATAGCTTAAATACATACTCATTCATTTACATATCACTAACTCATATTATATCATTCATTTCATTGATCTTTCCTTTTGTAGCAAAGAAGATCACAGCATATAAGGATTAACAGTCTGTTATTATCCTTTTAGTATAGAGTATGTGTGATCTTGTATTAGTTCACACTTCATTGTTTGTATCATTCATTCAATAGAGTTTGGTTGGTGTTTCAGTCCTTAAAACACAAAGAGTGTTGGGAGTGGTTTTACCCTTGTAAAGAACAAACAGGAGTGGTTGTACCCTTGTGAAAGAACCAACGGGAGTGGTTGTACCCTTGTAAAGAACCCGGTGTTTAGCTTAGTACCGGAAAAAGAAGTAAGCGACGTGTAAAGGTTTTCTCCACCTAGAAGGGAGTTTGTTTCTTAGTGAAAGACAACTCTCGAGTTAGAGGCTCGAGGAGTGGAGTAGGGCAAGAAAGATAGTCCTTGTAGCCGAACCACTATAAACATCCATGTTGTGTGGTTTGATCATTCCTCTCTTTACTTTTCATGTATATATTGTGCGATTATTTGTTTGTGTATGTTTTCTTTGAAATCACATTAAGTAACAAAGCGAATCAAATTTTAAAAACGGTAAAACTATTCAACCCCCCTTCTAGTTTTCCACAATCACGACAAATGTTCAACATAACATAAGATAGAGAGTCATGACAAAACATAAAAGACAAACATCTAGACCTTACATAATTAACAACGTAATACAACCATATCTTGAAAGATAAACAGGAAAGCTTTCATGGGTTTTTGACTCGTTCCTCCATAAGTTGCACGATATAGTTGTTAATTGATGTCCACATGTGGCGCGCCTCTTCCTTAAACACGCGTAGTTTCTTACGACCCTGAAATGTATTTTTGCAACATTGACACTTAGATGCATGTGGTTCTGGCATTGGTCAAAGTGGTTGGTTCAGGGTCACCGGCATGATACCATTCTAAAGAGCCTTTTACTTTTCTTGGGTAACGGGCCGCATGGTTGTGACTGTTTGTTTTTGAGTTTGTGGATTGTGCATCTATGGTGAATGATCTTGATGAACAAAGTTGATGAGATGAGAGTTAAGGATGTAAGTGTAGTGTGGTATTAAAAGGGAGAGACCTTTGACTAGTAAATGGGTAGGTTTGGTTGTTGTTACAAACACTATTGAATTACTACACAAAGGGTGTCGTGAGTTAATTTTGTTAGGTGAGAAGATGATACATATAAAGTGATGAGGTAGATGATAAAAAAAGAGTTAATACATAGATATTTCACACTTTCCAACTTGTCTTTCCAACATAGATATGGCACACCTTTTAACTACAAAATTGAAGAGAAAGAATATGGTTGGTAATGATATAGAGGTAGAGGTGTTGGATGGTATCAGTGAATCTAGTAAAATGAAATGCTTTGACTGTTATTTGCAAGATCAAAATAAGGTTGGTTTAACTTTTGATGTAAGGCCTAAACCTAATAGAGAAAGTATGTGGTATTCCTATTGGAGGCATGGATACAGAGGTAGAGGTGTTGTTGCAGCTGGTCGAGGTGGTGGTTCAGTAGTTATAGGTGGTAGTGCTGTGGGCATAGGTGTTAGAAGAGGGGATGGTGCAGTGGGTAGTGAAGATGGAAATGGGACAATAACAACACCTAAAGAATGGGGAGAAGAGTCTATTGAAGATCAGGGAGAAGATTCTATTGAATTAGATGATTGTAGCTCTCCCCCAACCTAGTGAGAGTAGTGAAGAAAAAAGTAGTGCACGACCAAGTCAAGAAAGGGAAGGACTAAGTCAAGCAAGTAGAAGCCAAGCAACTGCATTCAAAAGAACCAACAAGGCTGCATGTAAATTCAGTCCATGATTATTTCATAGTTGTTAAATTTTGTTGAATATTTTACTATTTTTTCTCTTTTATAGGTGAATAAACTGCTTATTTCATGATTGTTGGTTATGTGTACACAACTGCAAATGTTATCACAATCATACCTTCATACTACAAATGCCACAAACTGCAAATCACAAAAACTGCAAATGCCAAAAAAAGAGTGTTTGGGCAGTTTAGTCCATGTTTGACTAATGAAAGTCAAACTGGTTAGTCATGAAACTGTCTTCCAAACATAAATCAAAACCTTGTTAAGATTGTTTGATTAATGAAAGTCAAACTGGTAGGTCGTGAAACCATCTTCAAAACATAAATCATAACCTTGTTAAGATTGTTTGACTAATGAAAGTCAAAATGGTATGGTTTTTGGACACACAGATTATAATGAAACTCCAACTAAATCTTGCTAATAAGAAAAAATGCAATACATTAGTAATAAGATAGATAAGCACAACAAAGATTCAATATAATACAAGATAGAAGTCATGACAAAACATAAAAGCCAAAGATCTAGACCTTACATAATTAAAAACAACGTAATACAACCATATCGAAAGATAGGAAAGGTTTCATTTCTTTTTGACCCGTTCCTTCATGAGCTCCACGAGATAGTTATGAATGCTTGTCCACATGAAGCGTGCCTCTTCCTTAAACATGCGTATTTCCTCACGTTACTAAAATATATTTGTGCAACATTGACACTTTGATGCATGTAGTTCTAGTATTGGTCGAAGTGGTGGTTCAGGTAACCGGTGTGATACCATAAAGAAGAGCTTTCTACAGTTCTTGTGATACCATAAGGGTGTGTTTTTGAGTTTGTGGATTGTGAATCCATGGTGACTGAATTTGATGAACAAAGTTTATGAGATGAGAGTTAATGATGTAAGTGTAGTGTGATGAATATAAAGTATTAAAAGAAATAGACCTTTGACTAGTGAATGGGTAGGTTTGTGTGTAAGTGTGAATAGTTAATAATCTGCAACCTGGTTTAGAAACATAAATGAAACCATCTTCCAAACACCCCATTCCAGTTCGAAACACTCCTTTATCTTACAGCATGATACTCAATTTCTAATGCAAATGCGTAAACTGCAATTTCTAATCACACAAACTGCAATTTCTAATGCAATTGCCTAAACTGCAATTTCTAATGCAAATGCCACAAAATTGCAAATGCTAATGCAAATGTCTAAACTGTAATATCTAATACCAAACACTCATGTATCTCACAGTATGAAACTACCTTATGGATATAACTCATATCAAACCAGATACACATCAAATACATAAAAGTTAATAGTATCCATACTATAAAAGTTAAATACGTAGATTGTTTTTTTGCATACATAGAAGCCAGAACCACCATTAAAATAGTCCCCAAAAAAATAACATCAACTAACTATGCAAGAACCACCATTAACCCTTTCTACTTTTGTTGCTGGAACCTCCCACATTTGCTCTTGGAGATCTTCAACCAATTATGAAATTTGTGATTTTAACCTCACTTCCAGGTCTCTTACCGTTGACAACAACTATTTTAGGTCTCACATGTCCTTTTCCTTTTACCTTGACTATCCTTGAAATGGAAGTAGCCAGCTTAGGAAGCCGCTATGAATCATCGTAACTGTCTGAATCAGCGTCAGTATCATCATCATCATATTTACTCATGACAACAACCTTAGAGGAATCATCATCATCAGATCTAGTGCAGTTGATGACACATATTGAGTGTCATCATCAGTGGTGGTGTAATTACTAAAAGCCACAATATCACCACTGTTAGATTCAGTCTCATCTAGAATGATCACTTCAGGTAGGGTTGATTTTCCCCTGGATTTGATATCTGCAAGATTATTCAAGAGTCAAACTATAATACAAACTCCAAAAATAGTTTTTACATATTAAGAGCTTGAATACTTTTACATTCGTTCTTTGTCCTTTCCTTTATTGCCCGCTAAAACAAATCTTCAAGATTTTTTAGCCTGCTATCCAGATCATCACAAATCTCATTTAAATTTTCACCTGTGACCTGCAAATATCCCTTATATTTTGGTTTAATCTCATCCAATATTTATTCTGTGATAGCCAAAATGAAATAAATAAGACATTGGCATCACTCACAATGAACAATAATTTGACATCACTCACAGTCAATAATACTTCTCACCTCTATTACTACATTTCCCTTTAATCTTCCTAAACTATGCCAAACTCTATGCACTCCTAAACTATGTCAACCTCTATGTAGTTCATCCTCACACATAAAAAAAATAAAGCAAAGCAAATAGAAGGACACACTCCCAAAACTATAATCCATAAAAAACACATTAGTACAACATCCTACAAATAGCAAAATCAAACTAATCTAACGCGTTAACTATTTAACAAGTTTGCATATTGATATTATATGACTACATCATTAAGCCAATTCAAAACACATACAGGAACTATAGAACATTAACATACCAACAACCACAAGCCGTTGCTTCCTTCCACTGCCAATAGGCTTTCCCCTATTCTTTTATGGTTCTTTTTTACTTGGATCTAGTATTGGATCGTATTTTCTAGGCCTCCATCTTTTTTTTACAACAACCTCATTCCTGCTTCCACCATCCATGTTAAAAAAATTAAGGTTTGTGCAGTCAAATCAAGCAATAAGGGTTTATGTGTGTGTGTGTATAATGAACCGGGTTTATGTTTGTGTTTATGTTTTGTGTGTGTAAAACGAACAAACTATGTGTTTTTGTTTATGTTTGTGTTAGATATTAGGTGAAGATCAAAAGGGATAAAACAAGGGTAAAATAATCATTTTCGCAGGGTGTGGAAAAGTAACTAAAGGAAAAAAAATAACGATCGTTATGCCGAGGGACATAACTTGTTAAAAAAAAGTAAACAATAATGGCATATTTGGCAAAGTGCAAAATCAGGAAACCACAGGGACATTTTTTGCAATTTACCCTAAATAAAATATCTTAGTTTTCTTTGTAAGGGCCTCATTGTCGGCGTTTCTTATATATGTGTTATGTCGATGTATTATTAAAATGGTTTACATGATTGTCAGTCTCTTCTATATATGTATTACATCGAATATAAAGCAATGGATTACAATATACTACAAGCAAAATAAAACGTCTTATTTATTAAAAAAAATGAAAACTTAAAAAGTTGTCATCCGTGTCTTTTTAAGTTTACATTAGTTGTTAAAATTGTCATTTTATATGCCATATTTAAGGGTATTAATAAAGGCAAATTGCATAAAAAGACACTAATCTTAGGTCCAATTTCAATTAAAGGTATTTTTAATTTTTTTTTCACAATTTAAGGTATTTAACTTATCATACTGTGACAAACGGTGATTTTTGGTACTCAATTTAATAATAAAATATAGTTAATATTACTTCTTTTTCATTTATGAACTTTTCCTGACTCGTTCGACTTGAAAACGAGGGGTTATCTCGCAAAACGAGAAAACTGCACACAGCGCGTACTGGCACCACCGTAACTCAATAAACATTATAAAGTGATTATTATACTATTCTTGAAATACTAGTCGTGTGAAATACTCGTTTTGATTGGAAAAAAATATTTTAAAAACAATGGCATTAATTTTGTGTCCTAACTCGAGCGTTATCGAGCCTAAACGAGTCCTGAACCTCAAATTTACAAAAATTACAAGAATGGTCCCTGTGGTAATATTACGCCGCCACCCCCATACTTCTATAAACCTTTCATTTTGTTTTAGCAAGTTTAGGGTATATATACTTAGTATACTAGGGTTTCATCTCATTTAACCTAGCCTCTCAATCCTCTCCTTCTCCCTCTAAACGGCCACCACAGCCGCCACACCACCATCGTCAGCCGCCACCACCCGCCACCACCATCTCCTATTGTGACGCAAGATACAAGGGTACGAAGCTAGATCGGGTTTAGATCGTGAAGTTTGGAATTATTTTGGAGTGTTTCGTTCGTGTGTTTAGATCATGTTGGTGCTCGTGTATTGATTCGTGGTTTCACCTCCCCACCTCATCTCTTTTTATCTCGATCTCTTGGGTATGTCAACGCACCAAAAATTATTTTGTTAATTTCTGTTATAAAAACCGAATACAAATAAATTGGTAAGTTTTACGTGGATTAAATTAAGATTTAAAACGTTTTTAACTTGATTTCGTGTGGTAAAATGGTGATTATTGATAGTGTCGGGCCGGGTATTAAACCCATGTAAGGATTCCGGTCAGACCCATTTGGGTCACGGTTTGGCCTCGGATTTGATCTTGGATTTGCGTATTTTCATGTTTAACTTATTCGGGGTTCTTAATAAGCTCACGCGCTTATTTTTTATTTGTTTTTTTTATTTAATAAAACTCAAGAGGGCGCGTTTGTTTTGCTTTATTTGGTCTAACGAGACAGCACCTAGGGCGTGTTATGCTCGGTTTTGGTCTCGGTTGGGTTGTGGATTTGCTTAGTTTTTATATGTTTAGATTAATATGTTGATAATACGATTTATTTTGTTGTGGTTTTGGTTTGGTACAAAGGATAAACCCGTAAGGGTGTTGTGTTCTCGGTTCAGTAGAAACCCACACTGGGTGTTGTTTTTGTGTCGGGTCAAAGACACCTGAGAGGGTGTGTTAGTTTGTTTATTTGGTTTCGAGTCAACGGGTGCGCAAAGGGATGTTTTGGTTTTGTTGTTTTGATTCGGATCACACAACCGAGAGGTGTGTTTGTTTGGTGTTACTACGGGTCAACAAACGGCCCACGAGGGTGCGTTTGGTTTGATTTGGTATTGGGTCAAAGCCCAATAACACCTTAGGGTGTGTTTGTTTTGGCTTTAGGCCATGAGCCCATTGGGTTGTTTGGGATTTCTTATTGGGTCGAAGCCCATGGTGGGTGTTTGGTTTGGATTTGTGATTTAAATGTTGTGTTTGAAGTTATTTGTTTATAATGGTTTTGAAATTTCGGCTCATACGATTTAAGTTTATTACTAATAGTCATTACGGTTTTATTAGATTAACGAACTAACATGTTTATTTGATTGTTTTGACTTTTATGTTTATTGGTACGTTTCGGATGTTATGGCATTGATATCTTAGGTTTGGATTATAAATATAACGAGCCGGGTAGCCCGCGCGTTGCGACGGGTGACTTTGTTTTGGTTATTTTGAATTTCCATTAACAAAGTTTTTGTTACGATAACTCAATTTGTTGGGTAATAGTTGTAGGTGTTTTTTTTTTTTTTTTTTTTTTTTTTTTTTTTTTTTTTTAATATTTTATTTTGTATGTTTTTGTTTTTTATCAGTGTGTATAGTTTTAGAAGTATACATTGTAGGTTGGGTTTCTATATAAGCGGCCCAATAACAATAGATAGACCAATGGATAGGGCTAGGGTTTATAAACCTATTGCTTCGCTTTCAAATCGCTTCCCTTATGTCCTGATAGGTAAACCTAGTGGTGTAACAACTCTTTTTTTTTCATCCGAATTTAATGGCTCCTAGGTTTTCAAAGTGTCAAAAGATCGCGAAACAGATTGGTGATAGGCGAATCGATAAGGTCCTCTATGAAATTTTTTCTCGAGAAAAAGAAGCGTATTTGTGTGATGAAAAGGAGTATAATGAAAGGATTGAAGAGGTGCAAGCTAGGATTGATTACAGGTACGGGATTATTATTGAGTTGAAGAAGTTTGGGTTTGAGCCTATTGTGGATGAGCCTTTGGCTGTTTTGGAGGAAGCGGAGCAAGATGATTTTGGTGAAATAGGACGGCTCATTCAGATGAGTCATATGGCTGCTTTGTGTGCTACCAAGAAATCAAGGATGATGAAGAAGATAAAGATAATTAAATAAGGTTGATAATCTAAGTGTTGTTTCCGTCTTTTAACTTTTTGAAGTGTAGTCATACTTTGTGTCAATGGGTTGGGTAAAAGTATTAGGTTTATCTGTAGTTATATTAAGGTTGTGTGAGTAATATGGTGTATGTATTTTGCTTGTTTAGAAGTTTAAATGTTGGTAGAAGGTTGTTTAATTATCAGGTGTATATGTAGTTGTATTAAAGTTGTTTAAGTAGTACGGTATGTTAGTATGGTATGTTACAATTATGTGGGCAGTGTATGGTATATATTTTGTGTGCATCAAAGTTTTAGTCTAAGTATTGTTTCCTGTTGTTTAGGTTCTAGTGTAGGTATCATTACTTACTGAGTTTGATTCCTTTCTTGTTAAAGTAAGACAGTCCAGTGTACTGGTACCATGTGATATGTGGAATTTTAGATTTTAAAATTTGTGGCTGGGGTGCATCAGGAGTTCAAATGACAACTGTTCCAATTTGGGTTTTTATTACTGTTTGTAGTTAGATGGCTTGGCTATATAAGTAGTGGACATGTGTGTGTATTGTTCACTTCTATGTTACAATTTTTTTTTTAATACTGGATAAAAAAAAAGGGAAAAAAAATGGTCTCCATGCCGAACTTGAATTTGCTGAAAGCAATTTGTGGGTCTGATGAGGTCAAGGAATGTTTCAAATTTCTTTTTGTGCAAGAAGAGACTGAAATCGAAGGTTTTATAAATAAGCTTAATGAATGGTGTGATGGTCTCCGCGAAAAAATTGCAAAGTTTGGTGAGTTGATTCAAGAAGGACAAAGGTTTAGTCATTTTGATGTACCAGTATGGGATGGGATGGAATGTATGGCAGAATCGGAGGCTAAGAATAGGGAGATTTTGGATGCGTTGGTTGCTGTTTTGGATGTTGTGCGTGAAGCGAGGGCCGAGAAGCGTTGTCATGTGATGGTGATGGAGGTGCATGATTAGTTTAGTCTTCTGTAGTGGTTGTTGTTGTTGTGTTTGTTGGTAGAAGGTCATCTAGGGTTTGTGTTGTCTTTGGTGTTGTCTTTGTATGTTGTTTAACATGGTGTTGTTAGAATGTGTTGTGATGATTGTAAGATATTAAGTTTATGAATAAAATTCATCAGTTTCTATGTCTCTTGTTGTTTTGCATTTTTTTTAATTTCTTTATTTGTGTCTTATGTTTGCATATGTAGTTACAATAGTATCCATTTAAGTCGATGGTTTAGCATCATTTGGTTAAGAAAAGTGGCGGTTACATTCTGCACATTACCGTGAGGCAGTCACGTTACAAAAGACAGTTGACCAACAGTACTAGTTAGTTGCATATTTACATTAGTAGTTGTTTCATTGTATACTCTGAAAGCATATGGATGATCAAAAGCGTGGATGGTAGAAGTGTTTTGTCGACTTTCATGGATACCTTCATTCTTTTTTACTCTTTTTCGTATCTGTTGGCTTTTCTTGTAAGAGTGATCTTTTAGCAGTCGTAGGTTTATCGGTTGTATCACCTGTTGTAAATAAATAATTAAAACGTTAATGAATATGTGTTTATTGTTCTTTTTTATACATGTGTGGATAGTAGATAACGTTTCTGACCTGCAATTTGTGTAGCTAGTTGTTTTCCTTGCTTTGATCTTGTTTGCATATATGTGTGTCCTGGTGGTGCTGCTCTTGCATCTGCAGTAACCGAAAATTGGATTTGTTGTTTAAGATCAAACTTAATATTTTAGTATTAGTTTAAAAAGAAACAAAAAAAATTTGTTACCTGGATTGTGTTGTTCTTCTGTTGGATTCTCCTCTGCTGATTCAATAGTCTTGCTTTTTGTTGTCTATGATGACATTTTTGTAACAGTTAAAAAAGTGGAGGTCAGTATGTTAGAGTATGCATAAAAATTTTGGATAAGTTTTGCAAATACCGAAAGTTTCTTACGTGGTGGATGTTCCTCTTGTGTTGTAGGTGCTGGTGTTACTTTTATGATGGCGGCAGTTGTTGTTGATGAACCGTATTCTATAGTAGGAAAGACGTGTTGCTCCTGAGGTTCGTTAATTGCAATACTCTTGTGTTATTGCTGACCTTGTTATAAGAAAAAAGGAAAAAATGTTAATTTTTTACAAAGTAGATGTTGTTGACTATTTATGATTCATTTATAGTTGCCATTTTAAAGTTGTACCTGATGGTTTATTTGCAATCTGGTGTGGTGTATTTGGTTTGTCTAAGATTTCGTTAAAAATGAAGTCCACCGGTCCTTGTTTTGAAGATGTGTTGTAATGGAATTGGAAAATATGTTTTTTTCCAACAATTGATAGGATTTCTTTTGGGAATTCTCGAGGGTCAGGATTTTTGAGTGATTTGACCAATGATTCGCAGTCGATACCAACAATATCATTTGCTTTTTGCGAGAAAAAAGTGATCATGGCTGTTTCTGTGGTGTCTGTTAAATATGATTTAAAACTGTATCTGCATATACCGAATACTTACGTAAGGTAATTTTAGATTTTGTGAAATAATTATAAAATATAATCTTGCCTGTAAGCTGGAGACACCATTGGGCCATGCACTCTGCATTCAAAGACGCCTTCATTGACATGGGCTTTAATACTACAACTTGTACATGATGGGTAGTACCATTCCCGTGTTGTATTAATTCCTGTGATGGTCCCTTCGCAAGTAAACCGAACACCCTGTTATTTTTTTCAAGACATAGCAGTTTAAAGTTAACATTTTTTTCATTAGTTTTTTTTAGCTGGCGAAGAATTACATTTAAAAATAGAGTGTAACTCACTGTGTAGGCCTGTGGACTTTCGCGTAATAGTATAGCTAATGGTATCCTGTTTCTCAGTTTTTCTTGTTCCTTGTCTTGGTATGGGTGCTTAACAATTTCCAATGGCGGGTTTAGGTTAAACACTGCTCTATATCTGTTGGACATTTGTGGCATAATGAATAAGTTTGTTAGTACAAAATTTATTTGTCATAAAGATTAGGCTAGACAACTTACTCTGCTTGATATTGCTCTAGTTCTGGAATTCTCGGGTTTATATAATAATGAGTTGCTGGTGTAGATGACAGTTGGAATTGGTTTCGTAATCTTGTAACTCGACAGGAACTAACAGCTATTATAACTGGTTTTTCAAGTGCATCAATCTCTTCTTTTCTAAACGTTTCGGCCAGGTCGTCCCATAATGTCAATTCCACTGAATTGCGGCTGTTTGAGAAAAAAAAATGATTATGTTGTGCTAAATTGTGTATTTTGTGGAAAATGTTAACAGAATTTGTTAAGTATACTTACTTGAGGTTCTGAATTTCTACTTTGCGGTTAATCATTTGGTTTTTGTTTGGATTTCCCCATTTCTCTTTTTCTCCAGATCGTATGTAACAACCTATGTAATCTATAAACATTGGAATAAAGACATTGTGAAATCTATATAGCTATATTTGTAAACGAAAAATAGAAAATCTATGTGTTACCTGTGAGTACTGGATATTCTTTTTTGGTTTTGTCTTGCGGGTCAACAACTTTGTAAGGCAAGTGGTTGTATGCAAGTAATGCAACAAAGTTGAAATAATGATGTGGAAATCCAGTTTGTGGTATAGCATCAAATTTTGTAAATTGCGTAAACAAAAGTGTTGTTTTGTTTTCCAGGGTCTGCTGCCAGTTATCTGTGGGAACACATGTGAAACCTGAGATCCGATATGCTCTACCAGGTATGAGAGTACTGGTAAAGCGAAGTTTTTCGATAGCTTCCATGTTTGCTTGTATCGCATCACCCTGCATATGTTAAACTATTGTTTTAGAATTAATTTGATATATACGATTAGGTTTCAATCCTTCAATTTTTTTGTGCGGAAATAACCTGTCTGTCCAGTAAAATTGCACGGTACCCTTTTTCTGTTGTGTCTGGTGGGTCTCTAGCTATCCATGAACGATAGACCTTGGCTTCTATAATTTTGTTTCTGCTTGTTGGTTTTAACTCTTTGATGCTAGTTTCCGTCATCCTGTATAGAAAAAAAACATGTGTGTTAGTTTTCTTTGTATTTTAAGATGGTTCATTTAGGGAGGATATAATATTTAATTTAATGGAATGAATCTGAAATGGTAAACAAAAAAATATAGTAGTAACATATGAATTAGCATGTATTGCAACATGTTTAATAGAATGCAATTGAAATGCAAATTAAAAAATATAAACACCACTATATAGTGACAATTCAGAAACTGCAATAGCAAAGTAGTAACTAAGTTGCACTGTAGTGAAATAACATGAACCTCTGGTGGACAAATTTTGGTTAGGAACTCTTTATAAACTATGTTTTTGGTTTGATTTGGTGGATGTTCAGGGTCGGGTGTCAAACGAATCTTTAAACCATTAGGTGATGTTGCACGTGATAGCGCAACATATAACTGCCCATGGGTAAAAACCGGCTATGGAAGATAGATGCCAATTTTGCTGAGAGATTGTCCTTGGCTTTTATTGATGGTCATAGCGTAACAAAGTTTAACTGAAACTGTTTGCGTTTGAAAATGAAAGGATAGTTGGGGTCTTTGTGTTGTAAAGGGATTCTTGGAATATAAACTTTTTCGCCAACTCTTGTTCCTGTAATAATTTCGGCCTCAATGAGTTTTGAACTAAGGTTTTTGACAATCATTCTTGTACCATTGCAGAGGCCACCTCCAAGATTCATGTTTTGGAGCATCATGATTGGAACTCCAACCTTTAATTGAAGGATGTTTGGTGGTAGACCTGGGAATCTGAAAGTGTTTAAGTACTCCGTTGGATATAACATTTCAGTTGCAGCGCCATCTCTTCCAACCGGTATTGCTTCGTCTGAACTTATGTACACTGTAGGTTCTCCTTCTATACGGGATAAGATTTTTTCATTTATCGCATCTGTGGTTTCATTTTTGGGGCATACAATGGCTTTTTCTTGCAGGAGGTGCGCGGTTAGGTGTTTCAAAGTCTTTTCATCATAGATAAAATCAATGAGTTCCTGAATGGCAGTCTCGCTATCTGATATCAAATATTGTTGTGGAATGGTAACCCAAGCAGCATCATGTGGATTTTCTTCATCAGGTTGTCCGACTTTACCATCGCCTATATCGAGGAGCCATGAAGAGAAGTCACGGATTATGGTTCTTTGACCTTCAGAAAGGTTTGTTTGATTAAGTCTCATGTTTTCTTTAAGCTTGAAAACCTTAAAATGTTTCCACAAATATGATGTAGCAACTGATAATCCAATGATCTGTGACTTTGTTCCCTTTTTTTTAACTGGTAGTGTTTGCCTGAAATCGCCACCCAACATAACTGATTTTCCACCAAATAGCTTTTCCGGACTATTGAGAAGATCTTTAAGGGTTCTATCAAGTGCTTCAAAACAATGGCGGTTGTTCATAGGTGCTCCATCCCATACAATCAGGTCAGTTTCATTCAGCAACTTTGACATGATTGTATTTTTTTTTAATTTGACACATCGACTCATCGGTTAACTCAAGCGGTATTTTAAATCTCGAGTGTGCTGTACGGCCAGATGGTAGCAGTAGGGAGGCAATTCCTGAAGACGCAACAGCTAGCACAATTTTCCCTTCTGATCGAAGTGTGTTGATAATTGTTTTCCATAGGAAAGTTTTCCCCGTTCCACCATGCCCATACACAAAAACCAACTCCTGTTGTTTATTGCTGCATGCATTAATTATGATGTTGTAAATATCCCGTTGTTCAGCATTTAGCTTAACAACTGAGACACTGACTTCTTCCTTTAGCTGTTCACGGTTATAGTTCTTTTCTTCCATCAACAATCTGTTTTGCAAATTATCAAGTAGATGTTGTGGAGGCAGTGAGAAACCAAATTCTCTGATTGATCTGGAACAGTTGTTGAGTATTATTTCAACTTCATACAGAATGTGACTTTTCAGCTCTGGATCGTTTACATGGAGGTTTCTTACACCGCTTGTTTGCGAAGCTCTTGCTGGGATGTCGTCTTTCATAGAACGCCAATGTCTTTCCCATAGCTGTAGAGGATTGGCAACTTCACAGTACATCAATATATTTGCAAACAGGGAACGTAGTTCTCGTGATTATGCTGACACAGAAGCTTCTTGTAGTGCTGTGTCCCATTCGTTGTCATCATGAAGCAGACCCATAGCCTCACATGCTGCACGGTACGTTGGGAAAACTTTGTTGTTGACAGTACGGACTTCAACAAACGACCTACATCCTTTTTGGTGGCTAAGTAACATGCGAAAGTAGAATAGTTCACCTGCAGCTGGATGCAAGTAGACTAATCTACCGATTGAATATTTTGTTTTAATTACTCGACGTCTCCATATCTTCTTCTCTTCATACCAAACATATTCAGAAGGGAAGTCTAAATATGTTAAAAGTCGGCCGTCTTCAAACAATGTATTGTACGTAAACCATTATGTAAGCGTCGTTAGTTTTCTTCCATCATCTGTCACAACGCGCCCCAAAGGTTCTTTGTCACGAAAAGTAATTTTTTGCATGTCTTCAAGATGAACTGCAAGGAACTGTACTGCCGGTTCTCTATGATCTATAGGGAAATCTATTATTCTCCAGCATGCTTCATGTGGACAAAGGAACCTTCCGTCAATGAAGTTTTGAATTTCACCAATCTGTATTCGAGGAACAGATGATGACGGGCCTGGGTCACCAAGCGGTCTGATAATCCTTGCTTCAATTCGGTCGGTGCCTTTTGAAATATATTTGAAGAGGTACTTTATCAGCATACTCCAACCACAATACTCAACGTTGATGTGAGCATGAAACATGAGAGAAAGCTGACGGTTATGTGGCACAACATAAGTGTTGTCTAATTTCAGTTCACCTTTTGGAACATAACTCGCTGTTCTTCTTCTTCGATAATGTATGTGCCCATTTTCATCAAAGTAAGCATTCTCATTGTGTCTTTTGGGGTAGCTCTTTGTGCAAACACCTTCTGGCATACATGGGGCCTTTGGGTTTGCATTTCCGCACGGCCCGTGCATCATCAAATCAGCGACAACTCTATAACCTGCTGGGTCAGCTGTCATGTCAGGGAGCTCTGCCGAGATGAAATTGTCCACTTCTTCAAGATTCTTTATTTTGTCATCCACATGTAGCCATAAGAGTGTGTGACAGTGCGGGAGGCCACGTTTCTGGAATTCAATTGTGTAAAGGACTGCAGTTGAAATTTAAACATGTAAGAATACATTTTTTTATGTAATATAAAAAGTACCTAACAATAACATAATGGAAAAAAATGTACTAATTACCTCCAGTAGAGCGCCCAAAGATATGTTGTTCCTTCAGAGCTGTTAAAAAATCCTCGAGCTTCTTCTCGAAAACGCGAGCTATGACATCAGCTCTGTCTGATTGTGTAAGTTCTGGATATCTTTTCATATGCCGCTTAATCTCTGGCCAGTTGACGTTGCATGTGAATGTGATGAAATATTGTGGATTACCTAGAACTGACATATGGCAAGGGCATCAAGATAGTGGCTATACATATATCTTGGACCGCCAGTGAAACTTGAGGGAAGGATTATTTTTTGGCCTATGTCAGCTCCAAAATGATCTCCTCTTGACATTGCGTCACAAATGCCTGAAAGACACTCACTTCTTAGATTATTCTGCTTTGCTCGTATGAAATCAAGGCGTGCTTGTTCGAGTGTGCAGTATACGGTCACCACATATTGTTGGAACAGCATGCCTCCTCTAAAAAGAATACCAAACTGGTCGTAACGCTCATGTAACTGGTATTTCTAATACAAATTCATAGACACCTTTTTCCTTTTCCTATTTGCATTTACACCTTTTAGTGTCATTTCGGTGTTGTAACCCGGCTGACCATAGACGAAAAGAAGAGGAAATTGGAGAGACATGTATGAACTATGAAGCTTATTAATCCTTTTTGGGCACCTGTCTTTATATTCTATGATGATGTCATAATCTGTTTTGCTGTTTGCGTCAGGTTCAAAAACTATTGCTCCAAGAGTGTTGGAAGAAGGCAACTGATATTCCCGAGCTCCTACTACATTGTAAAGCTGGATCTTGAACTCAGGTACATTTGCTTCATTGAATTTGTCTCTTGCTGTTCTGAACACCTGAACCAACTCATTGTGTTCATCCAATATTTGAATTAAGCTGCGGACTATCTCAGGCTGTAAACCACTGCGTTCTGAACCCCCAAAAGGTTTCATCCTATTAGCAACTTCATTTTCTGTATCATAGACATAGAGCTGCATGAACTTTGGATCATCCCTATTGGTAGGACATATTGTGCCTATCCAATGGTGTATCTGACCCGAGATTTGAAAAACATATGGACCCTTTCCACTGTTAATCGAATCATCGATTTTTGCACCAAAAGATGTCATACTGAACATCTGATTATATGCCCGAATATTTGCCAGAAAATGTTTATCTTTGAATATTTGTTTGAAAAATTGCGGCGGCTGTAATTCTTTTTCTAGGTAGAGTTGGCCTCCCGCGCAACATTTGGTGTATGTCACTCTGTTTCGATGAGAATACCTTTTCAGCCGTTCCCCATACCAAAAAGCTGCATTGCAATACTCGCATGCATAATCACAATCACCCAAGTCAATATACAAATCTAACACACCTACAATTGTAGATCCTAAACAGTATTAGAAGCACGTTTGTGGTAACATGGAATATTAAGAATGAAAAAATATTTGGTTATTGTGATAATATCTGTGGTTTTGTGCATATCTTCACTATTCAATGTTGTTGAACCATTGGTCATAGAATTACTTGTATACTGCCTTTTTGATTGGTCAATCTGTTGCTGGGCGACTGAATCTTCATTTCTTGTTTGTCTTTTGCGTTCCATGGTACATGTGGGTGTCATTATTGTCAGTGGTTGTCGCTCCTGTGTATGCATGGTTATGTTACCACACGATGGCTGACCTTTTGCAAATGTAATAGGTGATGCAACACCTACATTGAAAACCTTTATTAAAAGGAAAAAATATTTGGTTATTGTCATAATATCTATGGTTTTCTCCATACCTTGACTATTCAATGTTGCTGAATAATGGGTCATAGAATTACTTGTATGCTGCCTTTTTGATTGGGGAATCTGTTCATGAGTGACTGAATCTTCATTTCTTGTCTTCCTTTTGCGGTCTGTGGTACATCTGCCTGTCATTATTGTAGGTGGTTGTCGGTCTTGTGTATGCATGCTTATGTTACCACATGATGCCTGGCCCTTTGCAGATGTAAAACGTGGTGCAACACCTAGATTGAAAACCTTTATTAAATTTACGAAGGGTAAGATGAATGTTTAATATACAGTGGTGGTTAAACAATTGTTATATTGTTATCTGGACCTCTCTTTTTTGACTGATGCATTTGTTCATTATTCAGTGGGTCATGGTTTGTTGAATATATTCACAATCAAAGAAACACAAGATTGGGACTTGTAGATGGATCGAATGGTAGAATAAAGGGAGAGAAAGTGGAACCTTTGAGAGAAACTTTAGTAAGATTAGATTGAATGTGTAGAAAGGTCCAACCCTCTCCTTTGGTGGAGAGGGCTTTATATACTACTACATAAGGTGCCCCTAGTGGGCTGTGGAGCAAGCTGACAGTGGGTAAAGACCCGACCCACTCCACAATATTAATAATAACTAAACAACTACTAATATTACTAATTATCCTACGAGCTATGATGTGCTAATAAGTACTCGGGGTGACCGAGTCTTCAACTGAATATTTATATTCCTAACAATCTCCCCCTAAGGGAGGTCACCCCGGAAGTAATGTTCTGACTTCTGGCACTTCATCCTTGAATCTTGACTTCATAGCTTGTAGACTTTGATTCTTCTATATCATCAATCTTTGTGCCTTCAGCAGTGAACTTGCAATGATTGTTCTTTGTTTTGGATGATCTTTGAGTATTCATTGAAGATATCATCCAACATATGTCTTCAAGTCATCTTGTGGCTTCGTCATCATGAGAAGTTGTGATCTTGGAGCCTTCTTTGAGATCATCGGCCACCATAAATCTCTGAGCTCATCCATTGTAGTAATGCCTCCATGTGATATGTTGTGACCGTTGAACTCGCACGCTCACACTTTTCAGGATCATGATAATTATCATCAGAGTTGCGGAAGCTGTGACGTAGGTCTTTCATCTATCATGATGTCTTTGATAATGAATAGGAAATGTGAGCATGGAGTGTGGATTGACACATCTCTGCTGGAATCAGGAACCACCATCGCCATCTTTATATGAATCTGAAATAAAACAGTTAGCAATAAAGTTGGAGAACGAATATGGCTTTGTCATTCATTCGATGTGGTGGTTGGATTTAACCTTCGGTTCTGTGAAGACCGACCTGTGATCAGGTAGAATCCCCTTTAAAGAAGATTCTCCTTGACAGGAATTTCTAGCTTGTAGTAATGAGTCTTCCAACAAATTAATGTCAGAATCATCATACTAAGCATGTTCTCATACCGGAACATCTCAAAGCAGACAGCACGGTAGAGTGAATCAGTGAATTAAATACCCACTGATTGACGAGAAATTGATTTAGAAAAATCACTTGCGTGTCACTGGATAAACATTTTGTGCAACACGACAAGGGTTTTGTAAATTGAATCACATTTCTGTCAAAAACACTTTTGTTTGAAGAATTTCACAATCAATGTGCTTGAAATTCAGTTGGTGAGCACATTGAAAGGTTTTCCAAAAGCGTCCGTCAATCCATTTCCTGGAACAAGATTGATTCAAATGAGAATCGCCCCATCGTTTCTTTCCAGTTGTCACAAGTTTGATCCATGAAGGATCTCACATGTCACCCACCAAGAGCTTGTTTGATGTTGGCTCTAAAAGGATTTCCATCTTCATTGTGAATACTTTACGTATCACTCGGATGTTCAGGCAATACCACAAGGATAATGCGTAGGACTCTTCATATATATTTTCTTGCTTTTCACGGTGTATGAAACAGCAAACATATTGGAAATGTGTCCTATTGAGATTTATTGATGATCTCTGGGCTCTAGACTCAATAGTGCGTTTTGATTTAGTGATCGGAGGCTGGAGAGGACTGCCACCTTTTCAATATCTTCTAACTCGGAGTGAGAAAGATGATAGCAATGTATTGATCTCCGTGACAAGTGAAACAAGAGTCCTTTGAGGGACCTTGAGTGGCTAGGGAGGGTTGTGCAGCGTATCACTGGGTCCATGATACTTTGTCTTCAATGTCAGTAATCAACTACGTGATTTTGACAGCATATGTATTGACCCGGTTTCTGCCTAAGATGTAAGGAGGGCTTCTTTCTTTTCACCCTTTATCTTTACATTTCTTTTTCATTCTTCAACCCCTTCAGTGCTTATCGAGACTTCATTACTAGCACCTTGTTGGGTTTGTTCCAGTACTAGCTCCATCTCAGTCGGCACTTTTCCCTTATTCACTTTTCTCCTTTTTAATCATTCCTAAGGACTTCTATTCTAACTAGAGGATTGTCCCTGGGAAGATCTCTCCGGTTCTGGCTGGATCATGGGAACTAATACCTAACCTTACCATCCTTATAACTCCAATACATAAAGTAAAATGGTCGGTCTTTGGTATTCTTTCACAATTGCCATCACAAAACATTTGCTCCCCCTCAATATGTGCATCGATATACGAAAAGGTTTGGCACATATGGGAGAGCCTACACTTGAGTTTCAAAAGATTACATTTTTATCAGAATTCCATATTTAAATCACATTCTCTCCCCCGATCAAAAATTTCAAACCACTTGAGATTTGTGATCCCAATTGATTTAAATAAGTGAGAAATTTTGGGAGAAAATGTGGTCAGGTTATACTGTGTTCTGATTATGGAGCATACTATGCTCCCCCTTAAACCACGAGAGAGTGTCACTGCTGATGTTGCACAAATTTGGCAAGGTGTCAGAAATTCGAACAAATATTCTCCCCCTCAATTAATGACCCGTTTTCTATTTAAAGAGTTGTAGTCATTCAATTGAGTGACGAGTATTTGTTAAAATTTAATTCAATTTACCACCTTGTGTAACATCAAAACTCTCTTGAAGAATCAAAGAAGATAAAGAGTCTGATGTAAAGAAGACTTCTCTTCTTATACACGAAATGACGCACTGAAACGTACATCAGATCGAACATCACACATTACACATATATGTATATATATTGCTACTAGATCAGTGCAGTTTTAATTATATTATATGATTACACGTCGCCAAAATAAGACAAAACAAGACAGGGAAGACACGATCATTCTGTTCTCTGCAGCAGTCGGTAATCTCCTTCACGAATTCTGCCACCAACAAAGCTCTCCAGGTTGCGGAAGATCGTCCGTGTTTTCAGCCTTCATTTAATGGCTCTCATGAACTCCTCACTTCGCAACACATCTGTTTAGTCCAGAATCGAGTGTTCAATCCTGGATTGTGAGGATTGATCTTGACTTCTTTTACTCTAAAATCCAAAGCTTCATCGATCATTCTTAGAGTTCCATCACTGAACTTATGGATCTCGTTGAATCGTATGATCATCGGAGCCCCATACTTGTCAGTAAACTTGACTGCCTTTGGAGATTCAAGGACTTTGAAGTCGTGTGTGAACTCTAAACCCGTACCTTCCCAGTTTGGCTTGGTGAGATTGAGTTGAGTTTGATAGCTCTCAATCCCGAGTTGAAAATCACTAACCCTTTGTCTGATAACGAGGCCTCTGATCCACAAGTTAACAGCACCTGAGAGCGCTTTCTTATCACGAGGAGACAGATGATCCAGATGACCTTGAAGATTTAGCAAGTAGAGATCTTCGAAGTCGCTTGGGAACAGATGTCTGAAGTCACTTTCAGCAATAATGTATTCGTTCTGATCAGCACGACGAAGCACCATTTTCTTCAGATATTCATACCCATACATGGAATGGATTTCAACTTTGATTACGCTCAGGATTCTGAGATGAGAATGTACTCCTCAACGACTACCCTCTGCTGAGTGCCTTTCAATGTAGAACCGTTTCTTGTGGAACCACCAATGAGTGATACCATAAGATGCTGCAACATCATACGTGTATTCTTTATCCGACCATATCTGATCGGGCACCATTTGTTCCAACTCGGCATCTGGATAGTATGCTGCCTTCATTTTGGTTATAGACAGTGCCTGCTTGCAACCTTTGTCACCGAAGCGGAGATAATCCAGATCTTTATTGAAGAAGTAGTCAGCTTGAATAGTAACTTGTCCGGGTGGTCCACCGACGGGGAGAGGACGGTTGACATTGTATGAGAGAATTAGGTCATCTACTTGATCAGTTAAGAGTCTGTGACATTCCTCCATCTGGAATTGAAGATGATGCACATCCGGGCGAAATACTTTAACAATCTCGTATGCTGGTCCTTCCAGATCCTGAGGAGTGAGTGTTGAAATTCCTTTCTCCTTGCAGAACCAAGCAATGAACGATCCCATATCACCTGTTTTTCCTAGCAGTGAGTTCTCAGGAGGTGATTCATGTTGGGAAGCAATCACAGTTGCCCAGTTGTTATTTGGATACATTGCATCTGATGATGATATAGCCCATGCTGGTTCAGGAATGGGTGCTCTTTCTTCATCAGTCAACGGTCTTAACCAAGTGCCCATTTCTTCCCTGGAAGGACGATTCCTAGGTGAGTCCTGATCTTCTGGTGTGTCATTCCTAGAGAATTCCCTCCACCAAACCTGATTTACTTTTGGAATATGTGCATTTGCTGTGTCTTCTTCGTCATCAGTGTGAGAATTTAAATCTTCTGCGGCTGATTCCTCATGCATGATGAATTCCTCTGGGATGGATGGAAATGAAGGCTTGAATCGAGTATCAACAGTTGTCCATGCAGGAAATCCAGTAGCTGATACACTCTTAGATGTGCTAGGACCAGACGAAGGTTGAGTTTGATCTTTTCCAACAGATGATGCAGAGGGGTGATGATGAGGTTGAGCTTGGGTAGAACCTGAAGCTCCGAAAACCTGCTGCTCCAGAATCACCATCTGGTGGAGGAGGTGGAGGAGAATGTGGTGGAGATCCAGGTGGTGTACAGGGTTTGTCATGTCTCTTTTTCTTCCTCTTCTGTCGTTCATTTAGTTCAGTTATGAGGAAATCACGATCATCCCGGTCCATTGATTTTTCCAAGGCTTCATATAGCTTCTGATGATCTTCATGTCCTTTATGCTGACCAATTTCAAACATTCTGTTGTGAAGAATAGCCTTCATATCGACAGTGGGAAGATCTCTGAATCGAGCTTGCATCGGTGCTTCCATTGCCCATTTGACCGCCTCTTTTGCATATGTATCAACAGCAACCATAGCCTTTTGTTCAATATCAATCTTTTCCAGCTTCAGCAATCTACGTTCATAATTGTTCATCTTTTGTGACATATCAGCAGACTGTTTTAAGGCTGCTGCTAGTTGTGATGCTAAGTTTGCTGGTGCCTCTATGGAAATGTTTGCGGCTGTGGTTGCTTCAGGCGAGGAAATTACTATGACGGGTGCTGGTATGGAGACTGGAACTGTCATAGGTCTAATTCCTGACATGTCTTGTTCAATCGGCACCGACACCATTGACTCAACTTCTTTTTCGTCATGAGTTTTTCTCGTCTCAGTAACGTTGCCATTAGCTTTATCCATGAGAAATTGGTCACCATAACTGAAGTCGGGTTCTAGGTTTTTGAGTGAAGACAGGGTGCCTGTAGACTCCGTTGGTTCATTTAAGTGAGTCTGCTCATCATCTTTCATTTTCAAATTCTCATGCACATCTGGATATGCCGTAGCCACAAACTCATCATGTTGAAATTCCTGTGGAGGGTCTGTTGTGGTTTTCGTTTCCGTGACTTGGGTTTCCTTGACAGTGCTTTCAGGTTCAGCTACATCATTAACATGAACTTGTGGGATCTCCTCTTGGGATTGTGGATCCCCTATCTGAGTATGTGGGACCTCCATCTCAGCATCTTTATCCCGGGTTGAATTCTCATCGGTTTCAGTGTCACTGGAGTCTAGATTAACTTCTAAACTCGGGGATTCCTCTTGAGCATCCTTAGATAAGTCAAGTGTTTTGGATGATTCCGACCCACGTTTTCTAAGTATGAACTTTGTTGTCGTCTTGGGTGCAGGAGATGAAATTGTTAGAAGAGTTTGAGCCGCTTGTTCTGCTGTAACTGTTCCTTTTCCCTTGCCTTCAACTGTAGGTAATGGTTCACGACTTCCTGAAGCTGGTTCTTTAAATACTACACCTTTCGCAGCACGCCCCGTTGATTCAGTAAGTTCTTTAGCACTAACGTCCAGTGCCTTTTGGAGATCACCATCATCCTCATCTCTCAGAGTTGGCTCAGATTCAGTGACATCTTCATCAACAACTTGACCTTTTGACTTAGATTTCTTTGATCCCAGCTTCTTGCTTGTGGCCTTCCTTTTGAGTTTCTTACCTTTCTTAGGAACCTTGACTTCAGTGGGTGCATCCTTCCTTTTCTTAGATTTTGATTGGCTTCGTTTGATTAATTTCTGAGCTTCTGATGCAGGGGATTTAGTGTTACCACCTAGACTGTCTGAAAGAACCCTTTGATATGATTCTACTTTATTAAGATAATCCTGATAATAGGAAGCTTGTCGCATATCATCTGATAGAAGAGACTCAGGAATAATCATTCCAAAGGTTTCTTGTTTGGTTCCTTTGGCAGTCCACTTGAGATTTCCTAGAACGTGTTCATCGGAAGGCAGATGGAGAGGAGAGCCAGATCTGGGATGAAATTTGTGAAGAGAATAAAGATGGTGAATTATCATCTTTGTGAAGCGGATGCTTGGAATTACCAACTTTCTAACTGACTTCTTGCTGGTCTGTTGTAATTCCAATTTCACTTTGTCTTCCAGGAAGGTATGAATGGAGTGGGTAAACTCTTCCCAAATCCTTTCAGCGAAGTCTATGTTTGCACGTTTTACAACCCCCTATAGAATTTGTAGCACTGGAGCCCTAGGCCTTTCAAAACCCGAAGTCTTCCCAGTGAGACATAAGTTGATGATAGTGGTAATTGCTCTCCATGGCTGATACATGTCATTGGTGATTACTGATGACAACCTGTTGACAATTGTTGGGTAGCCCAGGTCATTGATGAAGCTAATGAGAGCTTCGGATGAAGGTGGTTGAGTAAATGGTTTATTCATGATGACTGTTGAGATTTGTAGAGCCTCTCTTAGAGTGTCTTTAGTGAGCTCATACCACTGTTCATCTAATTGACAGCGGTAGCACCCCGTATCTTTGTTGAGATGGATTGTGTTCCAGAACTGCTGAATGTATATAGAAGGTATGGTTGCACAGGCTGTGAATGCTCTAAAGAATGTGGTTTCCTTAAGTATATCAACTGCTATCTTGTAAATGGGATTAGGTTGAGGTCTTTCCATATCTACATAACAGTTGCTCTTTCCAATAGGTACCCATTTGTTACAAGGAAGAATTTGTTCATCTGTACGAACTGGAGTTGGAACCACAAGGGCTTGTTCAGAGGAAACATTAATTTCAGTGTTAGCCATTAAACCTGCACACACACATTCATAGAAAAACCAGCATACGTATGTTGAGTTAGATAGGAGCCAATGCTCGAGGTTAGTGCACAGAATATGATATCACAGATGGCTACTGATTGAGTAATGACTCGACAACAAATAACATGTAGCACATAACAGAGATGAGCATACATATGACATGAATATGGTTTAGAGTATCACAATGACCTCAGTAAATCAAGTTGCAATCAATTGTAAATAACACAATTCGCAACATACATGAAACACATCATATGGCATCAAATACAACATGCAAGCATGCACTAACACAAAACACAAATGTATACAAATCGCAACAATCGCAGAACTGGACAAGTTTCATAAATTATGAGTTCATATCGCATGTTTGAGATCAGATCAAATCGCAAGAACTCACATAAGAGCAAGGCACACAAATCGCAACTGGAAACAGGTTCCTTGCAATAAGAGATCAAAATGCAAGTTTGCGATTAGATCAAGTCGCAACAATCCCATAATTCCCAAATATTCAAATCGCAACTAGACACGTGGCATAAGATGCTTGATGACACAAATCGCAACAACGCAAGATCATACAAGACGCAAATATTCAGTACCATGTCAAAACGCAACGTTCATACTTTTATACACTAAGTTGCAACTGAATAAGGACAAAACGCAACCATGAACAGATACACAAAACGCAACCTTGATCATATTGAGAAAAACATCTTAGTAATGCAACCATGTCACCCAAATATAATCCACTATCAATACACAATACCTAAGCAAGAACAGAACAGTCAATCACCAACCACACTAGAAACAACGAAGCACTACCCTATAAGATCAATCGATGCTTCTCATATTTTGCACATCACATATAGTCCTAACCCAAACTGCATACACAGGGGATGCATTCAATAGCAAGCAAGTGTAGAATAGTGAAAATGCAACCAAGAATAAGAGCAACCAAGGGCATATAGACAAAACGCGACATAGAACAGACAAAACGCAACTTTGAATATAAACCCGAAAAATCATACAACCATTCATCACATGAAGTAGATATTCTAGGGACGAGACAATCACTTACAGCAAACAAACCTAGGCATCGATATCCAGACTCACTCTTAACTAGGCATATTGTCGAGAGACTCAACGCGTCAATTATTACTTGTGCAAATACCTAACAGATCTAATTCCTAAATGTACAAATGAAAAACAATCACCCATCACTAGTATCACACTAAATATCCAATCAATCAATCAAATCCTAGACACATGAACAGTTTTGACTTTTTTGAGTCAAACATCATTCGAATGCCCCAACAATCAGTATCATATATTGAAAAATGGAATAAAAATCACACTTATAAATCATCATTACATGCTATGATGTGAATCCCACCAATCAGAAGAGAAAAACAACACACTGACCTATAATCGATTGAAGAATCGTTCGAACAACCTAGGAAGTAAAATGATATAGATTAGAACTCAGATATGTTACAAATAATAACCTTCTAATTTGAGTGCTACTCATAAAACACCTAGGATAACTATTGTTGATTTGATTATGGTTCGATCGAGTTAGCGATTAGAGAGAGAAAGGAAGTGACGGTTTGTTTGACTAGGAGAGAGAGAGTGGAATTAGGACAAAACGCAAGGTTGTCCATGATTTTATACACCAAACTAACCACTTTCCACGTATGACACATTTGGACCCTGTCTTTTCTAGCAAGTGAACTTCTTTCAGAGTATGTCATATTTAGTCCCTGACTTTCCTAGCAAGAGGAGTTCTAACATATTGGGAATCAATCTACTCATAGACTGCCAATCTCTTCAGATAAAACACAATAAATTACGAAAATCCTTATGAAAGCCCGGACAGATGCCATAAATTGCTATTGCTCTCCCCCTCAATCAATGACTCAATTTCTGTAGGGAAATAGAGTCGTTGATTGTGAAGCAATTTATCATGTGGTATGTCCAACTGTGAGCAACATAATATCACCAAGGGTACAAAGAAGATTTCTCTTCTTTCTGATGAAATGATGCACTGAGGCGTACACCAGATCAAATGAGCATGGATATGAAGTAATCCATGCTCAGGTGAACTTCACCTCGAAGGATAGCTGTCTTTTTGGCGACAAGCTGTCCTCAAATGGAAACGCGGGTTACTATCTAAAGTAATAGTAAGCCTTAGAGACATGATTTACTTATTAGGATCAACTTCTGTTCAAGCTTCATTTAAAAACCCCGTGTCATTGTTGAATGACATTTCTAGGGTCGTAAATGTTATCGATATCCAGAAGACATGCCTCTCCCTACTCTAAACACATTTCACTATAAATAGATAAAACATATACCTATACAATAAAGGAACAAAAATATATACAAAGGATACATGACATTCTTTCCATGATATCAAAACGAGTTTTGAACTGATCTGTTCAAAAATCATTGTGTCCGTACATCACGGATGGGTTTTCTGAATCTCCAGCATGGGAGATTTCATCACCTTTGGTCGCCACACTGTGAGTTTCTTCTTGAAGCATTCTGTGAAAGTACCTGCACTCATAAACCGTTTCCCTGCACTAACATAAAGATTTTGTTCACATATGTATTGGTTAGTGACAATGGTATCCTGCCTCTGTAGTTTCTTGCAGTCATTCTTGGAAGTGTTTTCTATGTCAGTAGGTATCCACTTAAGACCAATTTTCTTAAAGACTCTACCTGTAGGTAACCATCTTAGGCACACTCTAGAAGGATTAGATTTCTTATGCACCTTACTGTGTTTACAGGAAGGATTTTCTTGTCTTTCAGCAATAGATCCACCAGACTTCTTAGGGTGCTTCAACAGTTCTACAGGCCTATTGTGGTTTTTGGTCGTAAGGGAGTACACTATGACATGATCATTTACTTCCTTAGCTGGTGTTTTGTGAGACATATCCTTAAAGTGACAATTAGCTGACTGACCCTTATGTCTAGGTTGTGAAGTGCCTGGTTTTGGCAAACTCTGAATCTCATCAACTTGAGCTGCACACCTTGGAAAAGAGACAGGTGTTTCCAAGACTGATGGTTTGTCAAACTTAGTGTTCACACTATTTTCAGCTAATTTCTTCAAGTCATTCTTAAAGGCAGCTATAGTGAAACTTTTCCTTTGAATTTTTGCTTTGAGTTTATCATTCTCAGCTATCAAGGATTTTGTTTGTTCTATACTCTTAGATTCGGTATCCTTGATAGAATCATATAGTTGTTTACATTGCATTTTCAATGTTTCATTTTTAGCCTGTAACTCAACTACTTTAGTAACATGTGTGGTTTTATCATCTTTGTACATGTCATGCATTTCAATCAATCTGGTTTTTAAGTTATTAATTGTCAAGTTCTTGGCCTCTAGCTGATCTTTCAAATTGTTTACCATAAAAAATTCACGAAATTCAAGTAGTTCCTGATTTTTTGTTGGAAGGTTAGTTTGAAGACTTTCTTTCATTTGTTGCATTGAGATTTCAAGATTGATACAATGTTTTTCCAGTTGTAAAAATCTTTTTGAAAGTTCATCATAAACCTTCTTTTCAATCATATCATGTGATTTGAAAGACTCAGCCATAAACAAAGACCTTGACACAATCTCATGTTCAGCATCCTGACCAATGTCTCCCCTCCTTTTACTCATATATGTTAAACTAGGGTTGATATCGCTATCAGTCTTTTTCAACATATATGGGTCACAAGTAGGTTTACATTGATCAGTGTGTTGATGTTCATTAATGAGTACCATATGTAGATCAGATTGATGTACCACATCAGACGGTGCTTGTTGATCTTCAGGTTCACAAACTCCTGTGTTGACACCATCATCGGACATGACTGATCTTGTATCATTCCCAACTTGATTAGCTTTATTCTCAATGAACCCATTTGTTAGGATCTCTGAGAAATAAGGAATTTCTCATTGCTGCCGATAGTGAAGCTGGTTCCTGCCGATAGTTATCCATTGCTGCTGCGGTTGGTTCCTGCCGATAGTATTGTTTTGTTTCTGCCGATAGTGTTTATTGCTGCGGATATTATTGTTTGTTATCCGTAGGTTTATTAAGTTTGTTAGATTTATTTTTAGAAGAGATCATGTTTATCTCTTCACACGTTTTCTTGTAAGACGGGTTAGGGTTAGGGTTTCTTATCATTATAAAAGAAACATCCCGTCTATGAGTTTAATGTACCTTTAACGATTACAATATTCAATAACACAATTCTTAGTTCATAGTCTGATCCATAGAGGATCATTGTCTTTTCTTCTTTAATATTCTTGTTGTTTAGTTTCCGCATAAACACAAGTCTTACACCTAGAGGTTCTTGTTTAACCAAGCTCAATCAAGCTCGAAGTACTCGATCCTACAAGTGGTATCAGAGCCTGGTGAGGATCTCTGATAAAGAAGAAAAAGTTCAATTTCATATCTCTTAACCCTCTTTCAATGGAAGACGAAATCCCACAAAACAATGTCATTAACCAGGAAGATCACCAACCCAAATCTGAAACCTCACAAGTCCAAACACAAATCGTCACCACTATGTCCAATAACAATGCTAAATTCCCATACCTGAAGAAAGATGAGTATGAAGTCTGGGCCATGAGAATGGAATATTGGATCACGAACAGTGATTACAATCTGTGGAATGTCATTCTTAAGGGAAATAGCAAGAAGAATACTGGAAGGGATAATGATGGCAATATCTATATAGAGCCACCTATTACAGCAGAAGAACACCTTGCTGTACAAAGGGAAGCCAAGGCAAGAACCCTTTTACTTCAAGCTATTCCAGAGGATCATATGAGTGATTTCCATCACCTTGATGATGCTAGAAAAATCTGCCATGCTGTAAAGGCCAGATTTGGAGGGAATGATGAATCCAGAAAAATGAGAAAGTCTATGCTCAAGCAAGAGTTCCAGGAATTTAAGATCTCTGAGGCTGAGGGGATCCACAAAGGGTATGATAGGTTTCACAAGATCCTGAGCCAACTCAACCAGTTGAAAGCTAGGCTAGACGATGAGGACTGCAACACCAACTTTCTGAGGGCCTTGCCTCCATCCTGGTCTCAGGTTTCCATAACACTTAAGGCCAAAGGTGGACTGGACTTTATGAGTTTTGATGATCTGTACAACAAACTGAGAACCCTTGAAATTGATATCAAAGGGTATTCCACCTATTCACCTCAAACTCCAACCCATACTGCTTTTGTTAGTACCTCTGGTGCTAATAAAGCATCATATGGAAAAAGTCTGACACCATCCTCTTCATCACTTTCTTACTCACCTGCCACATCAAAAGTTCAGACAAGATCTGATTATATTCTGGAGGATGTGCTTCATTCATTTGTTGCTGAGAGTACTCCACAGCAGAAGATTGTTTATGAAGATTTCAATCAGGTTGATGAATTAGATCTGGAAGAGATGGACCTTAGATGGCAGGTGGCTATGATATCTTTGAAATTGGATAGGTTTGAAAAGAAGGCAGGAAGAAGGGTCAATTTTGATGGATAGGAGCCTGCCAGGTTTGACAGAAGGAAGGTGAGGTGCTATAAATGTTCTCAAACAGGACATTTTGCTAGGGAATGTACAGATAAGAAGGTGGATGATAAAGCACGGTATTCTGCTTTCAAAATTCAAGAGTTAGAATCAGATGACCCCAAGGCTTTGGTATCTGTGGATTCGATGGTGGACTGGGAACATCATGAGAAAGCTGTTGCAAGTGGAGCAGAGAAGGTTTATGGGATGATAGCTGGATATGGTGAGAAGAAACAAGTGGCTGGTCAGTTCGGAATGATGGGTAATCCATCTCAGGTACAAAACTGCCCATTTGGTTGTGCACCTATATATGCTAAACTTAAACAGGAATTTGATGATAAAGAAAGTGAATATAAGGATAATTTTATACAACTTAAGGCTCATAAAAAGGCTGTTAAAACATTAGAACAACAAAAGGTCTGGTATCAACAACAACAGTCTGCTTATGAAGTGAAAATAAAGGTTTTGGAAAGAGATTTAAAAAATGCCACTAATGAGTTTAAACATTCTGAAAGGGAAAAAGCTAAGGTAGTGTTAGAAAATCAGGATTTGCAGTCTAAACTAGATGATTCCTTAGCTAGATTTGATAAATGGAAAGACTCATCCAAAAACCTTCACAAGCTTATTGATAGTTCTATGTCTACAAAAACTAAAAGAGGTTTAGGGTACGGTGACCTGATAGGGCCAAATCAATTTTATGACCCTAATGAGTATAGTGTTTTTGACCCTGAACCTGTAGATTATAGAAAACCTGTAAAGTATGTAAAGGAAGGAGGAATGAATGCTGTTCCTCCACCCATAACTGGAACATTTAAACCTGCTAATCCTTTTGATGACTTTGATGATTCACAAATGATCTATGGCAAACAGGCAAAGAACTTGCCTAATCTTGATTGTGACTTTAATGAATTTGTCGCTTGTTCTTACAGTGACAAATCTTCAGAAATCAAGACTAATGACTCTGCCACATGTGGATCAAGTGACAAGTCAGCTTCAATAAAGTCAGAAGATCTCTCCTCAGAAGTAGCTACTGATGAATCTCATTCAAAGACAGCTGCATTTGAAGATATTTCTTCTGATTGTATTAAAAACAATAATGTTTCTAGTTGTGGTTCTGTTTCAAACAATTTTGGTTGTGGTTTTAATTCTGTTAAGGATGATTTTGTTTCACGTGGTGGTTTGAATTATTTTGTTTGCAATAAGAAAAATATTGTTAAGAAAAAGTCCCGTAGAAAGAAATCTTGCTTTGTTTGTCGTAGTTATGATCATCTTATTAAAGATTGTGACTATTATGAAAAACAGATGGGTTTACATGCTTGTCAAAATAGGTCTGTATGGAAAAATGTCACTGATATTCCCCCTTATATTCCTCAAGCAGCAAGGAGAACTTCAGTTGCTACTGGCAAGCCAGTTTCTGCTGGTAAGCCTGTTGTTGCTGATAAGTTCATTCCTGCTGATAAGCCTGTTACTGCTGCTTATTCAGTTCCTGCCGGTAGGATCAATCCTGCTGGTTGGAGAAGCAATACTGCTAGACCTTTCAGCAGACCCACTAGCACTTACTTTCAAAATGATATTAGACCTGTTTATTTTGACACCATGCACATGGGAGGGGCAAGATGGAAAACTGCTGTTAAGTCCTCAGCAGGTTGTTCTTGGAGAATCAATAACCAACATATAAAAATGGGGTCCAAGATCAATGGTGGATCTCATCAATCTCCAGGGTTTAATTCTTATTGATCCACTAGGCAGGCTCAAGTCAACAATGGCTTGGGTCTCTCTTGTATCTAATATTGTATATGTATTCTTTGTATCAGGATTTTCCTTTTAGAAGTAAAGATGTTGGCATTGTTGACAGTGGATGTTCCAGGAGTATGACAGGAAATTTAGAAAGACTGCATGACTTTGTGCCTTTGAATGGAGGAACTGTGACATTTGGAGGAGGAGATGGCATAATTTCTGGGAAGGGAACTATCAAAACTGCCAAGCTGGACTTTAAAGATGTGCTTTATGTGAAGGAACTCCAAAACTTCAATTTGTTCTCTGTCTCTCAAATTTGTGACAAGAAGAACAGTGTTCTCTTCACTGAGACTGAATGCTTTGTGTTGTCCAAAGACTTCAAGTTGCCTGATGAAAGTCAGGTTGAACTCAAAGTTCCAAGGACTTACAATCTTTACAGCTTCAATCTTAGTGATGTTCAGCCTGAGGGTTCACTTGCTTGTCTGGTGGCAAAAGCTTCTGTGGATGAATCTAATAAATGGCACAGAAGAATGGCTCATGTGAATTTCAAGACCATTAACAAGTTAGCTAAGAATGGTTTGGTTCATGGGCTTCCTTTAAAGATCTTCTCTAATGAGCACAATTGTGTTGCCTGCAACAAAAGAAAGCAACACAAAGCTTCATACAAGGCCATAACTGCTGTGAGCTACATTTCTGAGCCTTTGCAGCTTCTTCATATGGATCTCTTTGGTCCTACTTCTATCAGAAGTATTGATCATAAGTACTACTGCCTGGTGATTACAGATGATTTTAGCAGGTTTTCTTGGACTTTCTTTTTGGGTACTAAAGATGAAACTTATCCAGTTATTAGGGATTTTATTGCCTTAATAGAAAATCAGCTAAGTAAAAAGGTTAAGTCTATAAGGTTTGATAATGGCACAGAGTTTAAGAATTCTAATCTTATAGAACTCTGTGGGAGTAAGGGGATAAAGAGGGACTATAGTAATGCTAGAACTCCACAACAAAATGGGGTTGCAGAAAGGAAAAATAGGACCCTAATAGAAGCAGCTAGGACTATGTTAGCTGAATCTAAGATGCCCACTATGTTTTGGACCGAAGGAGTATGCACTGCTTGTTATGTGTTGAATAGGGTATCTATTACTAGTCCTCATAATAAAACACCTTATGAACTTTTGTCTGGGAAGGTTCCAAACATTAGTTACCTTAAGCCTTTTGGATGTCATGTCACTATTTTGAACACTAGTGATTACCTAGGCAAGTTTGATGGGAAGGCTGATGAAGGGTTTATTGTTGGGTATTCTGCTCATAGTAAAGCCTATAGGGTTTATAATCTGTCTTCTAAGAGAATAGAAGAGACTCTCAACTTAAGATATCTTGAAGATAAACCTAATTTGCAGGGTGCAGGTCTAGAGTGGTACTTTGATCTGGATTATCTGACTGACACCTTAGGTTATAATAGATTCAAATCTAATCTATCTGTTGGTATACATGTTTCTCAATCTAACGATGCAGGTACCTCAGATGATGATTTTGATGCAGAGAGTGATGAACGACCTATAGTTGTTCCTTCTTTTCCCTCTAACAACATTTCAGGTTCAAAGCTCAAAGATTCTTCTGATATGGCTGGAGGAGATTCTAGTTTTGCAGAAGATCTTGCTAGGCTTCAAAGACAAGAGTATAATGCCAAGAGAGCTGCTGAAATGTTTGGTTCTGGGTTTTCGAAAGAGACAGAGGAGATTTTGAGAAATGCTAAAGCTGAAGTTCGAAGGGAACTGAATTCGACTGGTGGTATTCCTGTTCCTGCTGCTACCATTTCTGCTGGTAGTGGATCTGTTCCTGCCGATCCTTCTAATGTTTCTGCTGATGTCTCCATTCCTGCTGATGTTCCTGTGTCTTCTCCACCTGTTGACTCTTTGGGTATTGATAACTCCCCTGAAAGATTTCCAATCCCTTCTGATCTTGGAAATTCAGTCTCTTCAAGAGATAAGCTGGATGATCCTCATCATCAATCTAGAACAGGCATTTTCACTTCTTCCTCATATGATGATGACTTCAACCCCTCAATTACTAATCAGGCATCCTCCATTGATGTCAATCCCATTGTTACCAAGAGGATCAATACAGTTCATCCTCAGTCTTTGATTCTTGGAGATCTCAATTCCCCTGTTCAGACAAGAAGTAAACTACATCAACCCAAGTTTGGAGAATCTGCTTTTCTCAGTTATATACAGGATCAGTTAAGGAGCAATCATACTGATTACTTACATTGTCTCTATGCTTGTTTCTTATCTCAAGTTGAACCAAGTAGTATAGCTCAAGCTCTTGCTAATGATGATTGGGTTGAGGCTATGCAAAAGGAAATGCAGCAGTTCCAAAATCAGAAAGTATGGATGTTGGTACCTTTGCCTGCAGGAAAGCATGCTATTGGAACTAAATGGATTCTAAAGAATAAAAGGGATGCTAGGGGAATTGTGGTTCGAAATAAAGCTAGGTTGGTAGCTCAAGGTCATAGAAAAGAAGAGGGGATTGATTATGATGAGGTGTTTGCACCAGTGGCAAGAGTTGAAGCTATCCGATTGTTTTTGGCTTTTGCTTCCTTTATGGGGTTTGTAGTATATCAGATGGATGTGAAGAGTGCATTTTTGTATGGAAGGATTGAGGAAGAGGTTTATGTTACTCAACCACAGGGATTTGTGGATCCTCAGAATCCTGATTTGGTTTACAAAGTGGTTAAAGCACTTTATGGTCTTCATCAAGCACCAAGGGCTTGGTATGCAAGGCTATCAGCCTTTTTGCTAAAACATGGCTACAGAAGAGGGACTATTGATAAAACACTTTTTATCAGGAAGAACTTCAAAGATATCATTCTAGTACAAGTTTATGTAGATGATATCATCTTTGGTTCCACTAATGAAGCCTGGTGCAGGGAATTTGAAGAATTGATGAAGAGTGAATTTGAGATGAGTGCTATGGGTGAAATGACTTTCTTCTTAGGTCTTCAGGTTAAGCAGAAACCAGATGGGATCTTTATCTGCCAGGAGAAAGTATGTGTCTGACATACTTAAGAAGTTTGATATGGAAAATGTTAAAATTGCCACAACTCCTTTTGAACCTCCAAAGCCTAAATCCAATAATGAACCTGATGCTGCTGTTAATGTTCATCTGTACAGGTCCATGATTGGATCACTCATGTATTTGACAGCTTCAAGACCTGATATCATGTTTGCTGTTGGTGCATGTGCTAGACATCAGGTTACACCATTGACTTCTAACCTAAATGCAGTTAAGAGAATCTTCAAGTATTTGAAAGGACAGCCAAAGATGGGACTTTGGTATCCCAAAGATTCTCCTTTTGTGTTGGAAGCCTATAGTGATAGTGATTATGCTAGGGCTAACTTTGATAGGAAGTCAACTATTGGAGGTTGTCAGTTTCTGGGTAGGAGGTTGGTTTCTTGGCAGTGTAAGAAGTAGACTATTGTGGCTACATCTTCTACTGAGGCAGAATATGTTGCTGCTGCTAGTTGCTGTGGACAGGTTCTTTGGATGCAAAATCAGCTGTTGGATTATGGGTTTAACTTCATGAACACTAAGATCTTTATTGATAACCAAAGCACCATGTGCATTGTTAAAAATCCTGTTTGTCATCAAAGGACAAAGCATATTGAGATTCGACACCATTTCATAAGAGATGCTTATGAGAAGCATTTTATTCAGGTGATTAAGATTCATACTGATGATAATGTGGCTGATCTGCTAACCAAGGCTTTTGATGGACCAAGGTTTAAACATTTGGTGGTCCATATTGGGATGGTAAATCCCTAGATACTGAGTTTGAGGGGAGGGTGAAGCTTAAGGGGAGGATTCTTGTTGTTGTTGTATATCTTTCTATCTTTCTTTCTTTTGGTTTCTTTTCTTATTTTCTTTCTTTTCTTTTGGTTTGTTTCTGATTTCTTTTTCTTAGTTCAAAAAAAAAAAAAATTTGGTTTGTATATTTTGTGTGCTAATAAGTTGGTTTTGAGCAACACCTTGCAGGTACAGTGTTGGTGTTTACACCTTCACCTTAAATGGTACTCAACTCACCATGTCTTGCAGACAAGAAAGAGTTGGCTCACCATGAGGGTACGGCTCTGGTGTGATTATCAAATCCGTTGATAGCTGTAATAGCTTGCTCAAAGCTATAGGGTACTTCAACTCACCCATGGTTCATTCCTGAGAGTTGAAAATGGTTCTCAATTCACCATGGATGTAACCCTTTATGGGATCCAAAGCATTGACTAGTCCACAAAAGTATGGTTTGTGGTAAAGACACTTGGTATCCATATTTGGTATTCAATTCACCAAGGTTTGCTGTAACCCAAGAATTGGCTAGTCCTGAGCAAACGGCTACAGGTAAAGATAAGTCAAATCCGTTTATAGTTGCTGATTTGCTAATAAATCAGATGGTTATCAATGTACCATGGTCTAACACACCTAAACATTGGCTACTCCAGTAGTGATGGCTATTGGTAAAGAGACATCAAATCCATTAATTTTCAATGATTCACCTCTCACAGGAGTTAACACACCTGGATGTGATGAGAATAGTATGAAACTTAAGTGATTTGATGTACATATTGTCATAGTAGCAGTCAAGCTCTAGTGAATGTCATGGTGACCAGTTTACATGTTTTGAAGAAGATTTCCTATTGCTGCTGAACTATTGAAGTTGCTGCTTGATGAACTCAAATAAGTACATTTTATTACCGTCATTTATCTTGTTTATTTGACTTGTTTTATTATATTATCTGTGAGAATTGATACGCTAATGTTTACTTTTGTAATTCTCAGGTAAAAACAAGCATTTGGTGAAACTTGGCGATTTTGGACTAATTATGGAGCAAAACAAGCAAGAAGTTAAGAGTCTACTGAAATGTACAAGATCAAGACTATTCTGCTCCAGATACGCCGCATCTTGCTTATTACATACGGCGCATAACTATCCAGATTTCACAAGATACGATCCAAGATACAAGAGGACATGCGCCGCATCTATAAATGGAGTTACGCCGCATCTTCTGGCGGTGTACGAATATTCCTGAATATATTAATCTTGGACCCCACGGGAAGTTAAGTCAATGCGCCGCATCTACTTATTAGATGCGCCGCATCTTACCTCAGACAGAAACTATAAATACCCCAAAGTCAGACGAGAGAGAGAGGGAGACTTTTGGTACATACGATATTCGAAGGACAGAAGCCCTAGGCCGAATTCAGTCATGATAGCAGCACAAGACACACCTTGAACGAAGATACGAGAGCTGTAAGAAGGTCCTGCATGTATTCAATTCATTAAGTAGTTTTGTTTTATTGTATTAGTACACTTTAATTGATCAGGATTGATGGGCTTGTGATCATGGATTAACCATGCACTTCAACTCCCCTTAAAATTGCTTTCCCATTAATTAAAGTTTATATGTTGATGTCTTTGGTGACTTTTATTAGTGCATTGATAACCTCTGTGTCTAGCTGAGCATTGCTTGGGTCGCCATGCCCCTTCCTCGCCTATTTATTAGATCGCCTATGCATTCTATCGTCTGTAGAAAAGTAGGAAGAAAGATAAATGGGATAGTCATAAGTAATCATTAAGGGTTTACTCGCCGATAAGATTAGAACCAACGAGAAAGGACTTAATCTCGGTGCGTTGCATCGAACTATACACTTCATATAAAACTAGCAATAAAACAAGTGACAAGCTACTTAACTATCAGGACATGTCTTCTTATTGTCTCGAGTATTTATCTGTGTACGTGTGTGCTATTCGCTGATTTGTGCCTATTAGTTAGTTTATTATTTAATTGCAACCAAACCGTGCCAGTCTCTCAGGCTGAACCCCCTTGCGTTAAATTAGGTTGTATAGCTAACTTAAGATATTAAAATACTGATTAGAATAACTAGATAATACGTTCCACTCTTAGTGATCGACACTCTACTTACCATTATATACATACTGACCGGGTACACCGCTCGTTAAAGTGTGTGTGTTATTGATAAGTCGGCTAAATATAAATTTAAAACTTGAATACTGCTAAAACCACAACGACATACCGTGGGTATAAATTAGAGCACTCGCACGCACGCATCACTGCTATAGATGTTGGAATCTTGCAGATTATAGATGTTGCTGCTGGTTACTACTTATTGCTGCTACTAAGTCGCAATCCTCAAGCCTGAGAAGTTAAAGCTCTATCACGTTGGAATCTTGCAGGTTAACCTAGTCAACCTCAAGATTAGGGGAGGATTGTTAGGATCTCTGAGAAATAAGGAATTTCTCATTACTGCCGATAGTGAAGCTGGTTCCTGCCGATAGTTATCCATTGCTGCTGCGGTTGGTTCCTGCCGATAGTATTGTTTTGTTTCTGCCGATAGTGTTTATTGCTGCGGATATTATTGTTTGTTATCCGTAGGTTTAGTAAGTTTGTTAGATTTATTTTTAGAAGAGATCATGTTTATCTCTTCACACGTTTTCTTGTAAGACGGGTTAGGGTTAGGGTTTCTTATCATTATAAAAGAAACATCCCGTCTATGAGTTTAATGTACCTTTAACGATTACAATATTCAATAACACAATTCTTAGTTCATAGTCTGATCCATAGAGGATCATTCTCTTTTCTTCTTTAATATTCTTGTTGTTTAGTTTCCGCATAAACACAAGTCTTACACCTAGAGGTTCTTGTTTAACCAAGCTCAATCAAGCTCGAAGTACTCGATCCTACACCATTAACATCCCATATCAGTTGTAGCAGTGTTGTTCTGAACAATGAAATATCTGTCCCAGTGTACTTAGCAAAACACCCTTTTGTCATTTGACTATCATAATCATAGTCCATAGTGTATTGTGAGTCAATGAACACTTGAAGTTGATTGTTGATCACACTGAGAGCGGCTCTGGATTTTGCTTCAGAAAATTCTTCTTTATCCAGTTGCTGTTCTAGTTGATCCAGATATAGTGTCATTTTAACTGTGAAATCATGAACCTCTTGACCAAAGAGTGTCGCGAAAGCCCGTGTGTACCCCATCACGTATTCAGATTTTTCAAACAGAGCCTTGACATGTGACTGAAGTGAACGGAAGCATGCAACTCGACTTTCCTTTTCATTGGCTAACTGCATAGACTGAAGACATTCTTCCTGTGATCCTCATTAGCATCATACAATTTAAGTATCTCCGATATGAAGGAGTCTGAATAAGTGTTCATTGTTGGGAGCTGATTCATTTGCAACATTTTACCCAATTCAGAAGAGATCATAACCCCAGAGCAAATTGCAGAATTGATTTTCAAGGATAGTACAAGATACAATTGACAAGTCTCAATTTGATCAAATCGCAATAACCCAAGTCGCAATAAGACAAGTCGCAAATTGTCCAATCACTATAAGTCAAATCACAAGAGTAATCTTGCAACGACAAATCGCAACTAGACAAATCGCAACATATCTAATCGCAACTTAGTTAGTAGCTACTAGACAAATCGCAATTTGTCAATTGAAGTTCAAATCGCAAGAATCAATTCACAATAGCTCAAGTCGCAACTCAATATATATCAACCCGTAATAGACAAAACGCAACTATTACTGACACAATTCGCAACTGACAACTCGCAACTATAACAAGTCGCAACCCTGACAGGCACAAGTCGCAACTCACAAATCGCAAGTCACTAGAAAACAGAACTGTCGCTATCTTGGTCAAAACGTAACACACTAAACGCCAAATATGTCCCTTTCTTAGCGGTTTGTCATTTTTACCAAAACCGGTAATAATCCAAAACGCAACTTCGAGAAACCTCAAAACGCAACTTTCACTTGCCTAACAATACACAAGTCGCTACTAAGAAACTTTCACCAAAGGACAAATCGCTACTAAGAACAACTTACCAATACCCCACGAATCAACCAAAAACCACCACACAAGGCCGAAAACTATGATTCCAAACACCAAAAACTACTTCTACACTAATCCTAAGCAAGAAAGTACAAGATCTAACAACTCTTAGCTACTAAACAAGGCACAAAAGAGATTTTTTAGCAACCTACCTATTCGAGCCAAAATTCCCCCAAATCTACACAAATCCGTGAATATAACCATACATGGACCTAACCATGGCTCTTGATACCAATTGTAGTATATTCACAATCAAAGAAACACAAGATTGGGACTTGTAGATGGATCGAATGGTAGAATAAAGGGAGAGAAAGTGGAACCTTTGAGAGAAACTTTAGTAAGATTAGATTGAATGTGTAGAAAGGTCCAACCCTCTCCTTTGGTAGAGAGGGCTTTATATACTACTACATAGGGTGCCCCTAGTGGGCTGTGGAGCAAGCTGACAGTGGGTAAAGACCCGACCCACTCCACAATATTAATAATAACTAAACAACTACTAATATTACTAATTATCCTACGAGCTATGATGTGCTAATAAGTACTCGGGGTGACCGAGTCTTCAACTGAATATTTATATTCCTAACATGGTTTGTTGACTGTGTTTTGCGTCCTCTTGTACATGTGTTTCTATGTATATCTGTATTGTCACATGATTCATGCCTTTCTGTAGATGTATAACCTGGTGTAACTGTAAACACCCAACCCGACAAGGGTAGAGATATCACATTATGGCGACATTACAAAGCATTCATACATATACACAGCGGAAGCCATAAAACATCATAAATAAATAAGCCAAGTCAACATGACTTGAATCCAAATACAAAAATCTCACGAGATAACGAAATAATTCAAAGGAAATACATAACGAAATGAATCCATGATCAAAATGTCTAAACAACTGGCAAGACTTGGGTAGGACATCATCTAAGGTAAAATCATCCAACTAACTCTCATCCCAAGTATAAGATCCATCTCCCAGCTAGATACCTGCCGCACACGAAAAAGAAAACGTGCGGCTGAGCTTACAAAGCCCAGTGAACAGATACATAATACAAGCAAAGATAACGAAACCGGAATATAATAAGGCACTGGAAATGTCATGAGGTATAATCAAAGCAAAAGAGTAATAAGGCAAATAGGATAGTTTTCTACCACGAGCCCACAAACTCAAAGTCATAATCTCAATATCATAGTCTCAAAGTCACATGCTCACAATCAGAGGGGATACCTCTCAGGCAACCAGATAATATGAGGGGTGTCCTCATGTATCAATAGGGGTGGAGTAGCTAGCTCCCAAAAATGTGAAAGGCGTGTATTGCACACAGCACCAGTCACCTCAAAGTCATACTCAAATTCATACTCAAAGTCATAGTTAAATCCACTAAACAAACAAATCTAGGATTGCAACCCATACGCCCCCAACTCAAAGTCATCCCAAAATCATAGTAGCCATGGCAGATAATCATAAAAGAGACGGTGTGAGAAATCACTCCCCCACACGGGAGTCATGCCAGTGGTGCATCACAGACATGGCCAGGTTACCTTCCTGGCTAGGTAACATAAATGGCTCGGGTATCAAACTAAGAGTCAGGTCTCAAAGTCATCACAAAAGATCATATATCAAAAGGTGCATCTCAAAGTCATATCACAAGGTCCATAGAAAAGGGTTCATATCGAATAGTTCATAATAGAGTGGTTCACCAAGGTCTTCCAAAGTTCATATCATAGTTTTAAAAACAAAGGGAATCATAATTAAAGTTCAAAATCTGTATCAAAGGGTCCATCTTCAAAGTCTCTATTCAACAGATTCATTTTGGAAAGCTTAATCAAGGTATTTAATTAAAATGGTGTTTAAATTGGTTTCATAAAGATAATCATTAAAATAGTCTTCGTAAAAGATAGTTCAAAACAAGTAGTTCAAAACCTTAGTTTAGTAAACCATTTCAAAATCTTAGTTTCTCACAAGGATAGTTCAGAACTTTAGAGCAACTTGGCAAAGGCATAGGTCAGATAAACGAAGCTCAGATCATAATCAAGAGGAATATCAAAGGTTCACTCAAAGGGAACATAGCAATGGCTTGGGAAATCTTAACTGAATCATAACTCAAAATCAATGTATAGAATATAAGAACCCTTACTGAAAAAGGCAGAGTATCTGTACCTTATGAAGAAAGCACAAATAGAAATAAGCACAGAAACAGGGAACAGCTCAAAGATTCTCCTTCTTCACACCTAAAGGATTAGAAGGGAATTACAAATCATTCTTAATTAACCATCTTTCCATTTTAAGTAACTTTCCCTTTTTAGTAAGTTTCCACTTTTAGAAAGTTTCCATAATTAGAAAGTTTCCACTTTTAGAAGTATTAAGTACATACTTAATCAGATCATTATTAGCTGGGAATAAGGTATCTTTAGCATATTTACACATTTGGTCCTCAGGTTTTCACAATTTACATTTTACACCCCTGAATTTCCAAAATTACATTTTAAACCTTCAAACATGCATAATTACACATTTAACCCTTGGTTTATCAAATTCACACAATAAGTACTTATTTTAACAAGATATACGATTTAACCTTCAATTATTCAATATTTACACAATAGGTCCCTCCATTTAATTAGTTTACATAATTAACCTTAAAGTTTACATTTTCAATCATTTATTAATAATAATTACACATTAGTCCAATAAATATCCAATTTTACATATTAGCCCCTGAATATCATCCATTACTCAATTCGACCTCAACTTTTTAGAAATTACAAATTTAGTCCCTATATTTATTCACTTTCCAATTCGAACCCACAACTTCAACTAATTTCATTATCTCACATATTTTACATATAGGCCCTTCGTTTTATAATTTTTATAGGTCATACATGATCTATAGAACATGACAAAAATAACCCATGAATTTTAATATTTACAAAACACCCCCTTTATATTTAATAACCAAATCGTTAAACACCATATTTAACAAAATAAAACCCTAATCGATCCCAATGATTATGCAATCATTTCCACATCATTTATATTCACTTATAATCAGATCTTATTGATTTTGAACCATAGTTCGATCGCTAGGCATTTTTTGTTCTTATTTCCTTTTTGCCGATTATAAAGTAATTTCACCAAAAATGGTTTTAGGTCTCTATAATTCAAATGAGCATTTTTATGGTGTTGTATGATGATCACATAGGCCACGAAAAATAATATCCTGGTCAAGAAAATTCGCATGCATGCATATAGTATTTATTTCGATTCTAGGGTTTACAAACACAATAATTACCATACGAATCATACATGATGCATGGATTGTTTTTATTATTTTTCTCATGATATATACGATCATTAGAGGCTGGGAAAAATACCAGAATATTTTTAGGACGAGTGAACAAGGCTGCACAATTTATTGTTTCTCGGATGGATACTCGACAAGGAAGAATTCACCACGACTCCAAATGGGATCAAATCACCTTGTACACATTTTTCGCAGATCACATATGATATAAGAACCTCAGGAAAAATAAGAAACGAATTTTATGAAGCTTGGTTGAATTGATACGAATTATACCTTAAAAACGAGCTATCGATAGGAATAAATCCACCACCAACGAATCGGGCAACAAACGAACTCAATCTGATTTTTCTAGGACTCCTTGAATGGTGTTTGAACTCAAAAAAATGCTTTGGTAATTTTAGATAGCCGAATGGAGGCTATGGAATTTCTTTGTGTGTTTTCTTATCAATCGGTAATTAGGGTTTAGGAGAAAAAGATATGCATTGGTTCTTAATAGGGAATGCTGAGTCATAGGGGGGGACTTTGACCAGAAATCTCGGCAATCATGGGCTGGAATTAGTTTAGGATTGATTTGATTTTAAATTTGGCATATTTACTTGATTTTATAATATTTAAAATACATATAAACACATTTAAATGCTATTCGGCCTTCATAGGGTTATTTTGGTAATTTCACAGCTTGTATAAATGTTAATTAAGTTCTTAAAATTATTTGGGATCATAACTTATGCATTGCCAGAAGTTTGGAATTTTTATGATACTTTATAAGCTTTTAATTAAGTTTTTAAATTAGTAGGGGCAATTTGGTAATTTTACATGCTTTCGGATTTTAGGTGTTACAACTTCTTCCCCTCTAACAAAAAAAATTTCGACCCCGAAATTTGCAAAGAGTCAGAAATGAAACGAACCGAAACATAACGGAGACATACCAGATCAGAATACAAAATGAGGATAACTAGCTCGAATAGACTCCTCGGTCTCCCAGGTAGCTTCCCGCTCTGGGTGGTTCCGCCAAAGAATCTTAACAAAGGGAATGACCTTACGTCTCATAACTCGCTCTTGGCGATCAAGAACAGCTTCCGGTTCCTCCGGAAGAGACATATCGGGTTGAATCTGATCAAAAGGATATGACACCACATGCAGAGGATGATAATTGTATCCCCTCAGGAGAGATACATGAAAGACGTCGTGAACATGTGATAACTGCGGAGGAAGAGCCAAACGATACGAAACCTCTCCAATGCGATCCAAAATCTCAAACGGTCCGATGAATCGAGGACTGAGCTTGCCCTTAATTCCAAAACGTTTAACCCCTCGGAACGGCGAAACCTTAAGAAATACCCGATCACCAACACGAAATTCCAAGTCACGCCTATGCTTATCAGCGTAACTCTTTTGACGTGCACGAGCTTCCTTCAACTTCTCCCTGGCAACATCCACTTTCTCAGTAGCGATCTGCACTAACTCTGGACCCTCAATAACGCGCTCACCAACCTCATTCCAACAAACCGGAGCCCTACATTTCCGACCATATAACATCTCGAAAGGAGCCATACGAATACTCGCGTGCCAACTGTTGTTATATGCGAACTCTACCAAACACAAATAATCGTCCCAGCTACCCGTCCACTCTAAAGCACATGCCCTCAACATGTCCTCTAAAGTCTGAATGGTCCTCTCCGACTGACCATCTGTCTGAGGGTGAAAAGCTGTACTGAACTTAAGCCGCGTATCCCATGCCTTATGCAATCCCTTCCAGAATCGAGATGTAAACCGTGGATCCCTATCTGATATAATAGCCGTAGGCATGCCGTGAAGTCTAACGATTTCCTGCTGAAATATGTCTGCCAACTTACTAACACTGTAGTCCACACGAATAGGGAGGAAGTGAGCAGACTTGGTTAGTCGATCAACGACCACCCAAATCGCATCATGCTTCCTACGAGTAGGAGGTAAACCTGTCACAAAATCCATGGAAATTTCCTCCCATTTCCACTTCGGAATCTCCAACGGCTGAAGCAACCCACTAGCTCTCTGGTGCTCAATCTTGACCTGCTAGCAAGTCAAACACTTAGATACAAACGAAGCCACATCCTGTTTCATGCCACTCCACCAGAAATGTTGCTTAAGGTCCCGGTACATCTTGGTAGAACCAGGATGTATAGTAAAAGGGGAACTATGAGCCTCTGATAGAACAGCCTCACGAAGCTCAGGATCGTTGGGAACACAGAGACGATCCTCAAACCACACTACACCGGAATCATCAACTCTAAACTCTGACTGTTTGCCTTCCTCAACATTCTGAACTATAGACCACAGCTCACCATCCTCTTTCTGAGCTTCCACGAATTCCTCGATAAGTTTGTGATTGTCTTCATAGACGATATTCTTGTGTATTCTAAATCCGAGGAGGAACATGAGCAACACCTTGGTATTGTTCTGGAGATTTTGCGACAGCAGAAATTGTATGCGAAGTTTTCAAAGTGCGAGTTTTGGTTGGATCGTGTAGCTTTCTTGGGTCACATCGTTTCTGCAGACGGTATTACTATGGATCCGGCGAAGGTTGAGGCTATCACAAAATGGCCAAGGCCTACTGTCGCCATAATGTGATATCTCTACCCTTGTCGGGTTGGGGTGTTACAATTATGGTATCAAAGCATTCATACATATACACAGCGGAAGCCATAAAACATCATAAATCAATAAGCCAAGTCAACATGACTTGAATCCAATACAAAAGTCTCACAAGATAACGAAATAATTCAAAGGAAATACATAACGAAATGAATCCATGATCAAAATGTCTAAACAACTGGCAAGACTAGGGTAGGACATCATCTAAGGTAAAAGCATCCAACTAACTCTCATCCCAAGCATAAGATCCATCTCCCAGCTAGATACCTGCCGCACACGAAAAAGAAAACGTGCGGCTGAGCTTACAAAGCCCAGTGAACAGATACATAATACAAGCAAAGATAACGAAACCGAAATATAATAAGGCACTGGAAATGTCATGAGGTATAATCAAAGCAAAAGAGTAATAAGGCAAATAGGATAGTTTTCTACCACGAGCCCACAAACTCAAAGTCATAATCTCAATATCATAGTCTCAAAGTCACAAGCTCACAATCAGAGGGGATACCTCTCAGGCAACCAGATAATATGAGGGGTGTCCTCATGTATCAATAGGGGTGGAGTAGCTAGCTCCCAAAAATGTGAAAGGCGTGTATTGCACACAGCACCAGTCACCTCAAAGTCATACTCAAAGTCATACTCAAAGTCATAGTTAAATCCACTAAACAAACAAATCTAGGATTGCAACCCATACGCCCCCAACTCAAAGTCATCCCAAAATCATAGTAGCTATGGCAGATAATCATAAAAGAGACGGTGTGAGAAATCACTCCCCCACACGGGAGTCATGCCAGTGGTGCATCACAGACATGGCCAGGTTACCTTCCTAGCTAGGTAACATAAATGGCTCGGGTATCAAACTAAGAGTCAGGTCTCAAAGTCATCACAAAAGATCATATATCAAAAGGTGCATCTTAAAGTCATATCACAGGGTCCATAGAAAAGGGTTCATATCGAATAGTTCATAATAAAGTGGTTCACCAAGGTCTTCCAAAGTTCATATCATAGTTTTAAAAACAAAGGGAATCATAATTAAAGTTCAAAATCTGTATCAAAGGGTCCATCTTCAAAGTCTCTATTCAACAGATTCATTTTGGAAAGCTTAATCAAGGTATTTAATTAAAATGGTGTTTAAATTGGTTTCATAAAGATAATCATTAAAATAGTCTTCGTAAAAGATAGTTCAAAACAAGTAGTTCAAAACCTTAGTTTAGTAAACCATTTCAAAATCTTAGTTTCTCACAAGGATAGTTCAGAACTTTAGAGCAACTTGGCAAAGGCATAGGTCAGATAAACGAAGCTCAGATCATAATCAAGAGGAATATCAAAGGTTCACTCAAAGGGAACATAGCAATGGCTTGGGAAATCTTAACTGAATCATAACTCAAAATCAATGTATAGAATATAAGAACCCTTACTGAAAAAGGCAGAGTATCTGTACCTTATGAAGAAAGCACAAATAGAAATAAGCACAGAAACAGGGAACAGCTCAAAGATTCTCCTTCTTCACACCTAAAGGATTAGAAGGGAATTACAAATCATTCTTAATTAACCATCTTTCCATTTTAAGTAACTTTCCCTTTTTAGTAAGTTTCCACTTTTAGAAAGTTTCCATAATTAGAAAGTTTCCACTTTTAGAAGTATTAAGTACATACTTAATCAGATCATTATTAGCTGGGAATAAGGTATCTTTAGCATATTTACACATTTGGTCCTCAGGTTTTCACAATTTACATTTTACACCCCTGAATTTCCAAAATTACATTTTAAACCTTCAAACATGCATAATTACACATTTAACCCTTGGTTTATCAAATTCACACAATAAGTACTTATTTTAACAAGATATACGATTTAACCTTCAATTATTCAATATTTACACAATAGGTCCCTCCATTTAATTAGTTTACATAATTAACCTTAAAGTTTACATTTTCAATCATTTATTAATAATAATTACACATTAGTCCAATAAATATCCAATTTTACATATTAGCCCCTGAATATCATCCATTACTCAATTCGACCTCAACTTTTTAGAAATTACAAATTTAGTCCCTATATTTATTCACTTTCCAATTCGAACCCACAACTTCAACTAATTTCATTATCTCACATATTTTACATATAGGCCCTTCATTTTATAATTTTTACAGGTCATACATGATCTATAGAACATGACAAAAATAACCCATGAATTTTAATATTTACAAAACACCCCCTTTATATTTAATAACCAAATCGTTAAACACCATATTTAACAAAATAAAACCCTAATCGATCCCAATGATTATGCAATCATTTCCACATCATTTATATTCACTTATAATCAGATCTTATTGATTTTGAACCCTAGTTCGATCGCTAGGCATTTTTTGTTCTTATTTCCTTTTTGCCGATTATAAAGTAATTTCACCAAAAATGGTTTTAGGTCTCTATAATTCAAATGAGCATTTTTATGGTGTTGTATGATGATCACATAGGCCACGAAAAATAATATCCTGGTCAAGAAAATTCGCATGCATGCATATAGTATTTATTTCGATTCTAGGGTTTACAAACACAATAATTACCATACGAATCATACATGATGCATGGATTGTTTTTATTATTTTTCTCATGATATATACAATCATTAGAGGCTGGGAAAAATACCAGAATATTTTTAGGACGAGTGAACAAGGCTGCACAATTTATTGTTTCTCGGATGGATACTCGACAAGGAAGAATTCACCACGACTCCAAATGGGATCAAATCACCTTGTACACATTTTTCGCAGATCACATATGATATAAGAACCTCAGGAAAAATAAGAAACGAATTTTATGAAGCTTGGTTGAATTGATACGAATTATACCTTAAAAACGAGCTATCGATAGGAATAAATCCACCACCAACGAATCGGGCAACAAACGAACTCAACCCGATTTTTCTAGGACTCCTTGAATGGTGTTTGAACTCAGAAAAATGCTTTGGTAATTTTAGATAGCCGAATGGAGGCTATGGAATTTCTTTGTGTGTTTTCTTATCAATCGGTAATTAGGGTTTAGGAGAAAAAGATATGCATTGGTTCTTAATAGGGAATGCCGAGTCATAGGGGGGACTTTGACCAGAAATCTTGGCAATCATGGGCTGGAATTAGTTTAGGATTGATTTGATTTTAAATTTGCCATATTTACATGATTTTATAATATTTAAAATACATATAAACACATTTAAATGCTATTCGGCCTTCATAGGGTTATTTTGGTAATTTCATAGCTTGTATAAATGTTAATTAAGTTCTTAAAATTATTTGGGATCATAACTTATGCATTGCCAGAAGTTTGGAATTTTTATGATACTTTATAAGCTTTTAATTAAGTTTTTAAATTAGTAGGGGCAATTTGGTAATTTTACATGCTTTCGGATTTTAGATGTTACAGGGTGTAATAGCTGTGTAGGTGGGTTTACCACCATTTGATGACAAATAAATGGGTAAACTCTGCTGCTGATTCACAGGTTGTGAACATGAATGTAATTCATTTAATGTGGGTATTCCTTCACTTGTAGGGCAGTTGGTGTTAGTGCGGTATTCTGTTGTATGAGTGGGTGTCAACTGACTGTAACACGGGTGGGTCGTAAACCTTTCTTTTGGCAGCCTCGCATCCAACTCAGTTTTGGGTTGCATACGGAGTGCAGCGGTGTGACACAGGTTAGTGACATAATAACTAAATTCTTTTGATGGCTCTATATTTAAAGATCTTTTACGTATATTTTAAAGTATCAACCAAAATGTTATAGGCGCAACAAAATGTATAACAGGAAAGTGACTATGTACAGTAATATAGTTATCAGATATCTATGCATAATACAATGTAAGGCATTAATTTTTAGGCACATAAGCACAATGAAAACATCAGTAAAATGAAAATCATATTTATAGCTTAAAGTTGGTAAGCAAATGTATGTAAACATTGAAATAGACATTTGATGGTGAAACATATGTTACCTGCACTATCAGATTGTACTAATGGAAGTGTTAGGCTGCATGGAAGGAGGATTGGTTGGAAAAGATGCAGCAACAAAGTAAGACAAAAAAAAAAAAAAAAAAAAAAAACACCATGCAAGCATAAAACATGAGATGGATAAAATACCTTTGTAAATCAAATATTCCTTTGTATTTGTTTGTTTCTACTTTGGAATAGATTAGATGGAAGAAAGTAGTGAAAATTCTGGAATTAGGTGATTAAGAAACCATAGGCTGTTTTAGATTAGTAGTATCATCAAGGTTTTGTACTAAAATACAGGTGTACAGTGGTGGAAAATGTACAGCAACAATGTTCACCACATACTTATGTACTAATGCCTGTAATTACCTTCTTAAACCCTTTCTTTTGTAAAAAACCAAAATTGCTACAGTGGGATGAACAGTTGTCGAAACTATTAAACATCAATAACAGCCATACAATGGTGTACTAATTAGTGTGTAATGACTTTCTTAAACCCTTTTTATGTAAAACCCAACTTTGCTACAGTTGGATGAACAGTTGCCACAATTGTAAGGCAACAATATCAACCACACACTCTTGTACTAATGAGCCTCTAATCAGTTTCTTAAACCTTTTTTTTAGTTAATCGCAAAACTGGGTTTTTAATATATTAGATAATGGATAACGGACTAAAATGTTGGATTGGGACTTGATTATTTGGAATATGACTTGACATTTTTGGACTTATACCGGATTAATATTACTTGGACATTGGACAATTGGATATATATCGGACTTTGGACTCAAGACGGATATAATATATTAGACCCACAAAGAATTTAATATATTAAACTCATACCGAACCTAAAAACATGAAACTAATACTTAATAAACTAATAACGAATCATAAAATAGGTAATCAATAAACATTCAAAAATTGAATTTATTTAATTGTTTTAATATCATAACGTGTTTGGATTAACAAACACGAACACGTGTTAAACTTGTATTTGTCGGGAAACATTTTTTTGAAAACTGGGTTTTTATTGAAGTCACAATGACTTGAAAATGTTGTATAAACGGACGCATCATAAACTTTCTAAACTAATACTTTTACTTCAAAACCTATTTTATTTTGATAAAACCCGACAAGAAACTAAACTTATAATTTTATTAAATTGTTAAACTTTATTTTTCGATATAATAATCCAAGTTTCCTTAAATAAACCTTTCTAAACTTAAATTACTTTTTCCAAATCAAAAATGAATTTTCTAAAACTATTTGGGATTACGGGTAAATGCCGAAACTTATCATTGCCTTGTTCTTTTATTGATTTTCTTTCATTCTTCTCTTGTTGTTCATTTGTTACTTTTCCAAAATTTCTACTGTATATACTATACTTTGGCGTGAGTTATACTTTGAGTCGATACTTTCTTCCCACCACAAGAAATGTTAATACTGAAATTTCTTACCGTGATACTAAACTTTCATACTAGGTTGATAATGGACTTTTTACAAACATTGATATGAGTATTCCACGAAAACTAAAATACTTTACCTTTTGAAATCTTATACTATTTTTACGGGACATATTTTGAAATAAATTATATAATCATTAGGTCATGCCGAGTCTGTACCGTTGTGCCTGCTTACTGCTTGATACTTGTGATACTTTGATTCTTCATTGCTAAAGTGAGTTTCATAGCCTCACTTTTACTCTTATTACCCGTTTTATTAAATTTTGGGGTGAGAAACATGCAAAACTTTTTCTTGTTGGACTGGAAATTATACTTATTCTTTTTTTAAAACTGGGGATAATTCCAAAAATGCCCCGGTTGCCCAAGGCGTGGGGTTTTCTAGACGAAATCTTTTGTGTTTGTTTTTCTAGACCAGTTGCCTTGGCAACTTAAATTTAGCCAACCATGTGCCGTCATGTGTCCGACTAATGTACAGATGCGGAAAGTATGTATGATGTACATGTAAGGTATTGTTTTTTGGGCAACTTTTCCTTTTTGGGCAACCAATGCATGGGCAACTGGATATTTTGGTCATTTTACATTCATTAAATTAAGCAACTTTTATTAATTTTAGGGCCACTGCGTCAGTTCGATTAAAAGGCTACAAATACGAGATGATTCACTCAAAAAAACACAGTAACACACACACACACACATCTTATTCTCCATAGGTAAAGCAACACACAGTACCAAATCATAATTCCTTAACACCCTGTTACCACAATTGTATGTTATTGTCTAATTCGATATGCCGATTTAATTGTATGATTGTAAAATCGCTGTTCGATCTATAGTGAAGTTTCTTCCAGAAATCAAACGCATTTTGTCGAAGAATGAAAAGTGGGAAAGGTTGTTTAGAAATACAGTTTTTGGTCCGTGGTTGGATATTCGGTTTTGCGATAATGACAACCATCTGATGCATTTTGTTTTACAACATCAAGTAAAAATTTCTAACATATCGTCTGATTCCCCACCATTTACATTCAAAATTAGGGATGACTGGTTAGAGTTCGGGCGGAAAGAATTTTTTTTAATAACAGGGTTTCGATTTGGGAAAGTTTGTAAAAGTCAAAATCGAACTAGTGCATTTTTTGACCGTGTATTTCCTTAAAAAAAGACAGACAGTATAAATAATGTATATGGCATTGATTGTTTGGAACTTGTTAGAGATGAAAATAGGTGGTTAGTTGTTTCTGATGATGATACTGTTAGGTTGTGTCTTTTGATAGTTGGTATGTTGGTGTTTATGGGTATTGAAGAAAGGAATTGTATCCCTAAGCATATACTGTCTTTGGTGGAGGATTTTGATGCTTGGAATATTTTCCCTTGGGGTGAATACATGTGGCATAAATTTTATCAAAGGAATGTGAATGTTGTTGCCAGACAAAATTAAAAAAAAAAAAAAAAAAAAAAAACATTTGGCCAAGTTGAAAAAATACCCAAAGTTCAGTGCGACATACAATCTATACGGTTTTGCTTGGGCTTTCAAGGTATTCCATACTTACTAGTCTGTACTAAAGTTCACCACTATGCACTAAACTGTTTCTCTGCTCTGTGTCACAATATTTGTAAAGGAAATGTATTCATTAGACTGTTGAATATGGTTCTATTTAGTCTGAATACTGACTAATTGTTATATATGTTTCTAGTGTATAAAATGTTTGTATTTTTTTTGTATGATATAAGATCATTTGAGGACTAAACATTGTTTACATACAAAGGGATCAATCCCCACATTCCATTCATTTTGATCTAAAGGCTGAGATTAAACTTAACATTTACACTACAAGGGTATTTTTGGACTATATAAATATTATTTTTTACACCCATCTCAATTAATGCGTCATTTTTTTCACACACACAAAGTGTGTGTTTCTTTCTTCTTTCTCATCTATCCTTCTCCTTCATCCTGTTCATCAACAAACCCTAATTTTTGCTACTCAATTCATCAATCGAGCACCTTCTTCATCCCATACATCACCTAACCCTAATTTTTTATCGTTTAATTTATGTAAGCTGAATTATAAGCTATCTGATTCAATAAGCTGAATTATAAGCTAACTGATTCAATTTTTTCATATGATATTCAGGTTTTATGGATTCGCTTCAAAGTTCTGTTTCTACTACTTCTGAAGAGATCGTTGTTAATGATTCTTCTACTACTTCTGAAGAAATTGTTGTTAGTGATGATGTTTCAGCTAAGTATGTTGGGGAGATTGTTGCTTATGAACACGGTGATGAATCAGAATCTACTAAGAGTAAGCCTTTTAATTTTTACCATAATTCATGTGTCAGTGTAAATAAGCTATGTTGTTAAGCTTTTATAAGCTCTGAATAAGCTATTAGTTAGGTTTTGATTGAATCAAGCAGTTTTTAAGCTCTGAATAAGTAGTTTTAAGCTTTGAATAAGCTATCTTAGTAGCTGATAATAATAAGCAGTTTGGATATATCACATGTGATATATTACATATGATACATCACAAAATGATGTATCACATGTGATATATCACAAAATGATATATCACATAGTGAAATATCACATGTGATATTAGGAACATGTGTGTGTGATTTCATTTTTAGTTAATCACTGTTTTTATTTTTGTGTTTTTTTTTTCCAGATTTGAATGCTTTGAAAATTCCTGAATCGTTTGCTACTCACTCTAATTTTGATACTCTTGGTGGAACTGTTTATTATATTCCCAAAGTTCTTGTGGACGTTTTACTAGTTAAGGGCAAAGTTTATAAGTCGATTGATGAGTGCATTACTGCCTATATGAAATATACTGCTAAAGCAGGGTTTGTGGTTAGGAAATCATGCCAGAAAAGATTGAGGAATGGTATTGTGAAACAAAAGTATTTAGTGTGTAATAGGGAAGGTTGTCCTAAGGGAATACATGTAGACACGTTAGACTCAGAGAATAGTGACAAGCAGATTAGAAGTTCGAACCTGCATATCACAGGCTGCAAAGCACGTGTTATATTTGATTTGATTCCTGGTACTACTAAGTACAAGTTGAATGTTTTTGATAGTATTCATAATCAATAGCTTGAACGTGAAGAGTATAAGCATTTGTCAAAGACTGAGAGGCAGGTAACCTATGTTGAGCAATTGTTTATTGTTAAAGCTGCTAGTGTAAATATAGGTGCAACGAGAGCTCATCACATCTTAACTGGTTTGAAGGGTTCTTATTTGCTTGTTCATGGTACAACTGTTGATTTCAAGAACTTTTATAGGGGTGTGAACTGCTATATAGGCGATAGTGATGCATAGATGCTTATATCTAAGATGGAGAATAGGAAGAAGCATGTGCCAGATTTTTCATTTGATTATTTGGTTGAAAATGCTGAGCTTTCTGCAATTTTTTGGGCTGATGAAGTTTCTAAGTAAAATTACAGAGAGATTTGTGATGTTGTTTCCTTTGATGCTACTTTCAGAACAAACAAGTAAGTATTTCTATGTTAAATATGAGATTTTGATGATATGATTTGCGTTTTATTGTTTAATCTGTTATTTTAACTATTTTTGTTTTTTTTCAGGTACAAAATGGTGTTTGTTCCCTTTACAGCCATAGATAATCATCGGAGGTGTGTTACAGTCGCTGCAGGCTTGCTGAAAAATGAAACTACAGCTTCGTATATATGGTTGCTGAAAGCATTCATAAAGGCATTTGGTAAGGCTCCAAATATTGTTGTTACTGATCAGGATGGGGCTATGAGAAAGGCTATTGAAGCTGAATTTGCTTGTTCGAAACACAGACTATGCATGTGAGATCTTACACATAAGCTTCCTGGAAAGGTTTGTTTCTGCCTTCTTGTATTTTCTTTTGTTATATCATATGTGATACTTTATTCTCTTTGTAGTTCTTATTGATTTATCACATATGATAGCGCATATCTTTTTTCAAATCATTTGTTAAATCACATGTGATATATTGTTTTCAGATATGTTCAAAAATCTATGATCACACTGACTTTAAAAAGAAGTTCAATCAAATTGTATGGAATATGTATATCGGTCTGGAGGAATTTGAGGATAGATGGGCAAAGTTATTGGAGGAGTTTAGTTTGCAGAATCATAAGTGGTAAACAAAGATGTTTCATATACGTTCATATTGGATTCCTGCTTATTTTATTGATTCCCCTTTGTGTGGTTTGATGAGGACGACATCTAGGTCTGAGAGTGAGAACTCCTTTTTCTCTCATTTTACAAATTCAGGTTCTACTCTTATGAATTTTATGAATTGTTTTGAGAAGGCAATGGAAAAGCAGAGGCATATACAAGAGAGGTTAGATCATAAGACTATTGATTCTGTTCCGAAGTTTAGAAACTATCTTAAGATTGAACGTCATGCATCGAAGGTTTATACTCGTCCTCTGTTCGAGTTGGTTCAGGCAGAGATATTTGCAAGCACATGGTTTTGCCAAGTAGATACCAAAAGTTTGGTTGAAGGATCTGAGGTGTCTATTATTAAAGAGACGAAATTTGTTGATGAATTTATGGAGAAGAAGAAAGCTAAGTTGAAAGAGAAAGCTAAGAAGAAAGTTAAGGATAAAGGTAAGGATAAGGATAAAGATGAAGAAGAAGAGCCAATTAACCTGTTTTATAGAGTAGATGGACTATTTAAGGTATGTTAGTTTCTTAAAAACATTGTTCAGTTTTTTTCTTTGTATTATCACATGTGATTTTTACCTATCTTATTACTTTTTGTCCATGAAGGTGTTGCGTAACCAAGAAGATGGATCAGTTGTATGTTCATGTCAGCTTTTTGTTCGAGTTGGAATATTATGCAGACACATTTTCTGTGTTTTTAAGAACGCTAACATTGAAGTGATCTCAAATCAATACATATTGAGGCGTTGGACAAAGAACCTTATACCTACTGCTTTGAGGAACACAAGGAACAGATATGGTGAGAAGAATGAGATTGTTGAGAATTATGCAAATGAGGCAAGTTCTATTGTTGATCACTGTGTCCATTTGTTGAGTAAAGACGAGGAAAGGTTGTCTGCTTTCGTTGAGAAGTTGAGGTTGCTAAAGATTGATGTCGAGGCTGATTGTCCAAATCCTCCATCTAAGAACAAGCTTGATAATTTGGAGGAACTTGTTGGAGTCCCGAAGCCGGCTGTAAAAACCATTAACAATCCATCTGTTTGTAACCCCAAAGGCCATAAAAAGATACGTATAAAAGGAGGTAAAGAGCAAGCTCTTGATAAGAATTCGAAGAACAAGAATGCATGTTCACTATGTGGAGCTACAGATGGTCACAACAAGAGGACGTGCCCAAAAAAGTATAGAGAAGAGGATGACTTGGATCAACCAGAAATTACAAGAGAAGAGGACGACTTGGATCAACCAGAAATTACAACATAAATCGTCCGCGTATTTTTTTAGTATTTTTGTTAATTTTAAATTTCCCAGATTATTTTGAAGAAATATGAATAACAGACTTATACATGATTGTTAGATTATTACTGAGTTTTTATATGAAATATATTATTACAGATTGTGTTGAAGAATTTTGGTTACTGACATTACAATTATCACATGTGATTTTTATATTGATGATTTTTTAGTTATATATCACATGTGATATTATATGAATATCACATGTGAATTGTAACAATTAAATTACTTTTTTAGAAAAGGGATAATTACTAAAATAGCCCGATTGCCCAAGTGCTAAGAGTATCTAGCCCGCTCACAGAAAATTCCCCCCTTAGCCCAGGGCAACTGATCCGACGGACCACAGGACGCCACGTCACCGACCAAAGTATATATACAACTGTTGATACGATGTATAAGGGATGTATTGTATTTTGGGCAACTTTTGAATTTTGGGCAACAAATACTTGAACAAAAGGATATTTTGGTCATTTTACTCCTATATTCAACTCATATAAGCCATCTGATCTCACAACCCTTCACAACATTCAAATCATATAAACCATCTCACCACCCGCGCCACCACCATCCGACGCCACCACCACCTGACGCCACCAGCCTTTGGAAAACAGACCCCAAGTGTTGGATGTGGCAGGTTAACAACCCTGCTAGTGGTGACGTTATAGCTTCAGTTACGCGCATGGGTGATAGGGAAACAAAAGATGCAATTGGTTCAGCATATGATGCTTTTACCCGTATGGATCCTCAAATTCTTCACTGTTTATTACATGAAGTCACTGTGATTAATTTGCTATCATCATTTTCGTTGCAATTGCTTTTTAATTGATCAATTTATTAATTGATCATTTGTTGCAGATTGGAGCAAGCTTACTGCTTCTGACAGGAGTAGTCACCTCCGTAACTGGTAGTAAATGTCGATATTAATGTTATTTTGTTTATTAATTATATAATGCTTGGTTACTCTTGTTATACATGGTTGAAAGATGGCTGATCATTCAGTTAACATATGATTGAAGGTATAACTTACTGATTAAACATAAAGAAGGCATATTGATTTGGAATATTCATGTTTTCGAGGTCAAGTTTACATTTTCCTTTTCTTAAAATTTTCAGGTTACGTATGGGGCTACTTTCATAGAGTACTTTGCAGAGGAGGCAAAACGTGTTTATGGTGATATAATACCCTCGCCTTTGCCTGATCGTCGGCTTTTTGTTTTAAAGCAGGTGATTAGTTGTTCCATATGTTTATGTGATTTATTTTTTCCAATGTTTTCTCAAGTCCTTCATGAATTTGCAGCCTGTTGGTGTGGTTGCTGCCATCACTCCATGGAATTTCCCTTTAGCAATGATCACTAGGAAGGTAAGACGCCATTAACTAACATCAGAATTGTGCATCATTACGATGTTCTCTTGTAGCTGTTGGCAGTAATTCACAAAGACTTTGCATATTGGTGGTTGTATCAGGTTGGACCAGCTCTTGCATGTGGGTGTACTGTGGTCATAAAGCCCTCTGAGCTCACACCATTGACTGCCTTAGCAGCAGCCGAGCTTGCCCTTCAAGCAGGAATCCCACCAATATGTCCTAAAAACTCTCACTGATAATATGTATGCATTTCCTAAAGCTTTGAAATTAAGACATCTATAGCTGCTTTCATTCATCACTGCATACAAGCTGGTAGATGACTGACGCAGTAAGGAAACACACAAAAGTGAAACATGCGTTTAAAGGGAAAAAAAGTACTCCGTATAATTTTTCAAATACTTTCTGTGTTACATTAAGGTCCTTTATATGGGACAATGCTATTTTGTGACATGTTTGGCCAAAAAACCATAAATTTAATATGGGACCTAAAATTATAAATTCGTTATCCATGATAAAGAGTGATTGATGGAAATTCATGACCTCAAACAAGATAAAATTGGGAAAATCTCTATTCTGGGGAAACTTCTTATCAGGTGCCAAAGGATAGGGATTTGGGCTTGACGGTTGGGCCAAACCGCCATAGGACCTTGGCCTAGTTGTGTTGCCTGTCGATAACTTTTCATGGACCAGTAGCACGTGTGTAACTCCACTCAGATAAAAAGTTATAGCTTGCTTGCTTTCCATGTTCCCACTGATCCAAATATGAATTGAAGAGTTTTTTTAATATGTTCTTCATTGATCAAGATAATTGAAGTCTGTACCCTTAGATTATTTATGACAAACCTGTTTTATTATTCTATATTTTAGAATCATTTGTCGCAACCCTCTAAATTTATTCATGTACTCTAAAAATCACAGGGCGTCTTGAATGTGGTCATGGGAGATGCTACCAGTATAGGAGCATCATTACTTGCGAGCCCACAGGTTTCACATCTACTCTTACATAAGTCTTGACTTGTATCAATGATTCCTGTTCATTTGTTTGAAACTGTTCATGTTTTCTAAACTTAAATTAGGTAAGGAAAATAACATTTACCGGTTCAACAGCAGTTGGAAAGAAATTAATGGCCGGTGCAGCTGATACTGTCAAAAAGGTAGTTACCGAAAAATATGTTTCTAGTATTTCCGAACTTTGTTGCATCTCTTAAATATTTCACATATAAAATGTTAATTATTGTAGGTGTCTCTTGAACTTGGTGGTAATGCACCGTGCATAATCTTCGATGATGCTGATCTGGAAGTGGCACTAAAAGGGAGTGTAAGTGAATTCGATAAAAAATTGTACCTTGAGTGTCATATTTTTATAAGGTTGCATAATGATAGTAACTAGTCTTTATTTAAATACTAGTCATATCACAAGTTAGCATATGATATTCATGTATTTAAAAGCTTGCAAAGGAACCTGAATTCAGCGCATTATCTACTAATTTCTAATTCATTCTTTGATTTCAGTTGGTAACCAAATTCCGTAACACTGGACAAACTTGCGTCTGTGCAAACAAAATACTTGTGCAAGAAGGTAAAATTATTTTTTCTTCTTTTCTTGATGAAGTTGTATAATCATGTTAATCAGAGAGTAAAGCATTCAATACATGTAAACATGGCACTTCTTGTTTGCTTTTTAACTGTTTTGATAAAAAGGGAAGCATAACAATGACAACAAATATTAATATTTCTGATTGTTTATGTATATCCTGTTATCTATACCTATTTGTCTCCTAACTAGACAGCTACTATCCCTGTAGGCATATATGAGAAATTTACGAATGCCTTTTCAAAGGCTGTTCTTCTATTATTACTACAAATAATTGATGCCAGTAGTTTGGGTCCATGTTACAATATTTGTGGAATTTAGGCCAAGATACTTTTGATGAATTAACCATATATTATAAACTATGTGTCAATAGATTAATTCGGTTTCGTGTAGAAAGCTACAATTAAAATATGGAAAAGCGTCTAATGTTATATTGTTTAACATTTTTCTTTGAGATCTCTCGACCAAGTTTTATTCATCAAAAAGTCCCATTAAGTTATGTTGTACCCCTTCCATCTCATGTCACAAAGATCTGGTTAAATATCTGAATCTTGAAGTAATGCTTTCATATTCAAATTGTCTCCTCACTAGCAAATTCACTGATATTTGGAATTCTTTTTGTTTGGCTTTCTAATACGGAATCGAGTAACATGTCATTGATGGGTGTGTTGCAATGTCAAAACAGGTTCATGATGCTGGTCATATGGTTCCTATGGATCAACCCAAGGCTGCTCTGGAGATGCTAAAGAGGTGGATGGATGGCTCACTTTCCGAAACTCCAAGAGGGCCTAAATCTCTGGTTTCTTCCATGTAACATGTAGCGACAATGTGCATGGTCCCTTTGTTTGTAACACCCCAACCCGACAAGGGTAAAGATATCACAAATATATGGTTTCATATCAGAACAACATAGTATCCATAAATCAAAATAGCGGAAGTCAATACATAATCCAACAATAAGTCAACATGACTTATATCCAAAATGAAAGGAAATAAAAGAAGTACATAAGTTCAATGCCCAAACAATGGCAACATAAAGTCTGAAGAAAATCAAATGGTAGATAAGCTATAAAGAACAAGCTCCACTCAAGTGCACTCAACCCCAAAGCCATGCCCAACTCCTAGCTTAATTACCTGCCGCGGGAAAAGAAAACGCGGCTGAGCTACTAGAGCTCAGTGAACAGATATAACGTAACAAGCAGTAGCATAGTGAATAATACATGAGTAAATGAGAATGGAAGCATAAGTACATGGTAAGAATACATGGTAAGAATACATGGAAGGATACATGGAAGAATACATGGTGTCATAATGGAAGGGACAAAGATGAATGGTAAAGGATGGTCAGTAATCCACTACGAGCCCATAACATGAAATCATAATCATAATCATAATCATAGCCATAAACATGTAGAGGGGAGACCTCTTAGTATCCTGTAAATATGAGGGGTGACCTCATCATGGGTTGGAGTAGCTAGCTCTCGGAGTGTGAAAGACGTGTATCGCACACACCATCAGTCACCATGAATAACATAACATAACATAACATAACATGTACATGAACAAATCTAGGATGCATCCATACGCCCCAGGTGGCCATAATCTGCCTCTACGTAAACATAACATGCAGGGACAGGACAGGTCATCACTCTCCTGCCCTAGAGTCATGCCATCGGTGCATCGACTGACATGGACATGAAACCCTCATGCCTAGTGAGTGGCTCGTAGTATCAAACTGAGGGTAAAGGTCAAGTATCATGAATCATGTTTTAAGTTTACTTGCATAGGTCAAAATCATGTTTCATAAGTTCATAATCATGGTTCATAAGTAAAGGTTCATAAGCAAAGGTTCATGGTCAAGGTTCATAAGCAAAGGTTCATGAATGAAAGGTTCATAATCATAAAAGGTTCAATATCATGGTGGTTCAATAATCGAAGTCATAATAAGAGAATGAAGGCCTCTTATCAAAGAAGCAGAATATCTGTACCTTATTGCTTGACAAAGATCACACTGAAAAAGATGATAACGAGCACAGGATTACTCCCTCTTCACACCTAGAGGAGTAAAGACATGATTACTAAAGCTCCCATTTCCATATTAAGTAACTTTCTATTTTTAGCAGGTTTCCATTTTTAGAAAGTTTCCATATTTAGAAAGTTAGATCAACATTCTTAGTTAAATCATTATTTCTGGAATTAGGGTATCTTTTATCACATTTACATATTAGGTCCTTAAGAATTCACAATTTACACTTTACACCCTTTAGTTTCAAAAGTTACACTTTAGGCCCTTAATTTATCAAAGTTTCACAATGGTCACTTATTTTATCATATTATAAGAATGTATCCTCAATTTTATAGAATTTACACAATAGGTCCCTCTAGTTTACAAAGTTACATATTTAGTCCTTTATTTTATAATTTCAACTTTATATTAATAATAATTACATATTAACCCATTAAATTACCAAATTAACACATAACCCCCTGAATGTATTATTTTACTCAAAACAGCACTAACTTTCCAGAATTTACAAGTTTAGTCCCTCTATTTAATTATTTTATAATTCGAACAATAATTAAACCCTAAAAATATTTTAATCCCTTAAAATACAAAAATAACACTAGACCCCCTCCTTTGATATTTTATACAGCAAGTACATGTTCTAAAATAAGTTTTACAAATGACCCAAGGGTTTTAGAAATTACATAATCTACCCTAGACTTTTTAAACCACACGATAAGACTTTTATCTTCACAAAATCAAACCCTAACCCAACCAAATCATTTACCAATCATTACTCTTCATTAATGAGCCAAGAACAAACCCTAATTAATATATAAAAACCCTAGCTCGATCGATTTATAATTTTTCTCAAAGTATTTCTTAAATCCGGTTTTTAAATAAATTCGAAAACAATTCTTATAGGCCATGACAAATCGAATTTACATTTTTCTCATGTTAACATGTTCATAAGGTGTCCATAAAAATTACTCATTAGCTTGACTTTGATCGCATATATGTATTTTTGATTTTAGGTTCGATATAAGATTTTAATTCACAAACAATAGGAAGATCATGCATGAATCGAATTTCACATTTTTCTTAGGTCTCATATGATTGATAAGTTATGAGAAAAATACCAGATCGAATGTTGGACGTATAGATTAGGCGTATTATATTTGGACCTATCGAATATAGCGCTCGACACCAAGAATTTCACCACGATCACCACAGCCACTCCACGACCTTGTAAACAATTTTCATGGACCATACACGACATGAGGAACATGAGAAAAATGATGGACGAATTTATTTGGGTACGCAAGAATTGATTCGAATAATACCTTATACTTATAGCGCGATTAAGAATTAAATCCCCACGATCGATTCAGCCACAATCAGCCTCCAAGCTAATTTTCGTAGGTCAAAAATGAGTAATAGAACGTGAGAAAAATGATAGTTTGAGCGTATAAAAATCGTAGCATCGATTTGGAATTATTACCTCCAAAACAAAGGTTCGACAAAGAAAGGTTTGCCACGAACGAACCAGCCCACAAACACCTCTTGGATTATTTTTCTAGGCCTCTTAGGATTGTAGTTGAACTCAGAAAAATAGTTTAGGGATTTGTGGTGATCGAATGAAGGCTAGAGAAAATGTTTGTGTGTTTATTTTCAATCGGAATTTTGGTTAGCAAGAATAAAATGTGATGAATGGTGTTTTAAGATATAACCGGTCAAAGGGGGAGGGTAATAGGGCCAAAATTTCGGGATTTTGATTAGGCCCATTTATGGTTTTAATTATCTTTTAATTACTTCTTAATTTCCTTTAATAACTTATATTTAAATCATGAATTTGAATTTAAAAAAATAATATTAGGCGCCCAAGGGCATTTTAGTAATTTTCTTGGCTTGTATAAATGTTAAATGAAGTTGTTAAAATTATTTGGGATCATAACTTGTTCATTGCTAGAAGTTTGGAATTTATTTTGTGCTTTACATATGTTTTATTTTAGGTTTTAATTTCTCAGGGGCAATTTGGTCATTTTACATGTTATAGAATTTTAGGTATTACAACTTCTTCCCCACTAAAAGAAAAATTTCGTCCTCGAAATTTGCAAGGACATGAGAAAGGAAACATGACAGAAACGAAACGGAACATACCAGATCAAAACATGAAATGAGGATAACTCGATCGTATTGATTCTTCGGTCTCCCAGGTTGCCTCGCGTGCTGGGTGATTCCGCCAAAGAATCTTTACAAAAGGAATGACTTTATTTCTCATCACGCGTTCCTGACGCTCTAGAACCGCTTCCGGTTCTTCAGATAAGGTCATATCGGGACGGATTTGATCAAACGGATAAGAAGCCACATGTAGAGGATGATAATTGTATCCCCTCAAAAAAGATACATGAAATACATTATGAACATGAGCCAACTGGGGTGGCAAAGCTAGACGATACGAGACTTCTCCGATACGCTCCAGAATTTCAAAGGGTCCAATAAACCGAGGGCTGAGCTTGCCCTTAATGCCAAAACGCTTGACGCCTCGGAACGGAGATACTTTAAGAAATACCCGGTCTCCAACATTAAACTCTAGATCCCGACGGTGCTTATCCGCATAACTCTTTTGACGTGCCCGTGCCTCTTTCAATTTCTCCTTAGCCGTGGCAACCTTTTCATTTGTGACCTCAATCATCTCGGGTCCTTCAAGAATACTTTCCCCTACTTCATTCCAACATACCGGTGCTCTGCACTTTCGCCCATATAACATCTCAAAAGGTGCCATATCGATGCTCGCGTGCCAACTGTTATTATAAGCGAACTCTACCAAACACAGGTAATCGTCCCAACTACCCGTCCATTCCAACGCACACGCCCGTAACATATCCTCTAATGTCTGGATGGTCCTCTCCGACTGACCATCAGTTTGGGGATGAAAAGCGGTACTGAACTTAAGACGAACACCCCAAACTTTATGCAATCCCTTCCAGAAGCGTGAAGTAAAACGAGGATCACGATCAGAAACGATAGAAGAAGGAGTGCCATGCAATCTAACAATCTCCTGCGTGAAAATCTCGGACAACTTACTAACACTGTAGCTCATACGGATGGGTAAGAAATGAGCTGATTTAGTTAGCCGATCAACGACCACCCAAATCGCATCATGCTTCCTACGAGTCAACGGTAAACCACAAACAAAATCCATAGAAATTTCATCCCACTTCCAAACTGGAATCTCCAAGGGCTGCAATAACCCACTAGCTCTTTGGTGTTCAATCTTGACCTGCTGACAGGTCATACATCTAGCTACAAACGATGCCACATCCTGCTTCATGCCGTTCCACCAAAAGTGTTGCTTTAGATCCCGATACATCTTGGTAGAACCAGGATGGATAGAAAAAGGAGAACTATGAGCCTCAGTCAACAAGGCCTCACGTAGATCAGAATCATCAGGAACACATAATCGATCCCCATACCATACAATACCACTATCGTCGACCCGAAACTCAGACTGCTTACCTTCTTCGACATTCTGCACAATAGCCCAGAGTTCACCATCGTCCTTCTGAGCTTCCTTAATCCGCAGCATCAGATTTGATTCCACCTTCAGACTTGCCCAATAACCACTAACGCCCTTTACACATAGCTCAACCTCTAACCGCTCTAAATCCTGAAGAATACGAGGCTCGACATTCATACTAGCAATCATACCCGATTTCCTGCTGAGTGCATCGGCAACAACATTTGCCTTGCCGGGATGATACTGGATATTAGTGTCGTAATCTTTCAGAAGCTCCAACCATCTCCTCTGCCTCATGTTGAGCTCTTTCTGGGTAAATATGTATTTGAGACTCTTATGATCCGTGAAGATATCACATGATTCACCGTATAAGTAATGTCTCCATATTTTCAACGCAAATACCACAGCTGCCAACTCTAGATCATGGGTCGGATAATTTTCCTCATAGGGTTTTAACTGCCTTGAAGCATAGGCAATTACTTTCCCGTTCTGCATGAGAACACAACCTAAACCCTTCTTGGAAGCGTCACTATAAATCTGAAATCCTCCCGAACCCGACGGTAAGGTCAAAATAGGTGCAGACACTAGTCGTCGTTTCAACTCCTCAAAGCTCTGCTCACGCTCATCCGTCCACACAAACTTTTCACCTTTTCTCATCAACTGAGTCAACGGTAAAGCCAATTTCGAGAACCCCTCGACAAAACGTCGATAGTAGCCAGCTAAACCCAGAAAACTCCTGACTTCGGTTACCGTGGTAGGTCTTGGCCATTTTGTGATAGCCTCGACCTTAGCTGGATCCATGGTAATCCCATCTGCAGACACGACGTGACCAAGGAAAGCAACTCGGTCCAACCAAAACTCACACTTGGAAAATTTAGCGTATAATTTCTGCTGCCTCAGAATACCCAATACAGTACGCAAATGCTGCTCGTGCTCTTCCGCCGACTTAGAATATACCAGAATATCATCAATGAAGACGATGACGAATTTATCAAGGAATTCATGGAAAACCCGGTTCATTAAGTCCATAAATACTGCAGGAGCATTTGTTAACCCAAAAGGCATAACTAAAAACTCATAATGTCCATACCGGGTACGGAATGCAGTCTTAGAGATGTCCTGCTCTTTGACCCGCAACTGGTGATAACCAGATCGCAAGTCAATCTTGGAGAATACTTTAGCACCCTGCAACTGATCGAATAAATCATCGATGCGAGGTAGCGGATAACGGTTCCGAATAGTTATACGGTTCAACTCCCGGTAATCGATACACAACCGCATAGACCCATCTTTCTTCTTTACAAAAAGTACAGGAGCACCCCATGGTGACACACTTGGTCGAATAAATCCACAGTCCAATAACTCTTCTAGCTGTTCCTTTAACTCCTTGAGTTCCACCGGTGCCATCCGGTACGGAGCCTTAGAGATAGGCTCAGCGCCGGGAATCAGATCGATAGTAAATTCAACCTCTCTGGCCGGAGCAAGACCAGGAAGTTTTTCAGGGAAAACATCAGAAAATTCCCGAACAACATGAACAGTATTAATATCAGGACCTTCTGCAGAAGAATCTTTAACAGAGGCCAAATAACCTTGGCAACCATGAGATATTAGAGTCCTTGCTTTCAAAGCAGAGATAATTTTCACGGATTTTAGAGAGCGTGTTTCATGAAAAACAAATTCAGGCTGAGTTAGATCACCAAAAATTACTTTTCGAGCATGACAGTCAATGGTGGCTCTATGAAAAGATAACCAATCCATGCCCAGAATAACGTCGAAATCAACCATGTCCAAAGGGAGCAGATTTGCCGAACGAATCCGGTCATCGAATCGTATAGGACAATTTACATATTCATGATCAATAAGAGTACTGAGTTTCATGGGAGTGGAGAGGGATACTTGATTACTTAGTGGTGTTGGTAATATTTTAAGTTTCTTAACCAGATTTAAAGATATAATCGAGTGTGTAGCTCCAGTATCAAAAAGTGTGAAAATAGCGTGATCACCAATATATAAAACGCCCGTAATCGTACCTGAAGATTGTGCCGCCTGATCCCGAGTCATAGAATACACACGGCCAGTGTTGGGTGGAGGGGGAGGTAAATAGTTCCCGGTTTTCTCCGGGTTTTGCTTGGGACAATCTTTCACACGATGCTCTGTCGAACCACATCCAAAACAAGTCCCAGAAGCCCGACGACATGGTCCATTGTGGCGCTTTCCACACGTAGTACAAATAGGATAAGAATATGAACCCCCAGATGCACCTCCCTGAGAACTAGAACCCGGAGCCCTGTTCTGCTGATTACCCTTAGCAGTCTGGTCTCTCCACTGTTTCTGACTGGTGTTGCGTCCCGAGCGGTCATCTCCCTGCCTAGGAGTGAACCTGGAATCCTGCCCTCTAGTATCCGACCTCTTCTGATCATAGTTCCTGCCAGCCTGACCCTGATGGTCGTATCGTCGATCCCCCTGTCCACGAGAATCATAACTCCTGTCATTTCGGCCCTTAAAATCCCTGTTCTGACCCTGAGTCTGAATCCTATCCCCATCTCTGTTTCTTTTATACCCAGATCCCTGATGAAATATCTCGATATTGCGAGCAGCGTCGCAACATTCTGCCGGGTCTCGAAACTCATCATTAAGTATGCGGTCTAGTACCCACCTAATACAATAGCAAAAGAAAAATGTATTAATGCCTGTTGGTACCAACCATCAACTTAAATAGGTTACTAACCTCTTGAGTCCCCATTTGAATTGTCTAGCCTGCTGCTTAGCGTCCCCGGCAAGCGGACCCACAAAACTCACTAATCTCTGAAACCGCTCCAGATACTGCCCAGCATTCTCAGAATCAAGCTGAGAGATAGTGTTGTACTCCCTAATGAATCTCTGCTGCTCGGAAGCCGGGAAGTACCGATTATAGAACGTGGTACGGAAATCAGCCCATGAACAACCAAGAACATATGCATCACCACCCTTAGCTTCTTTATGCGCTTTCCACCAGTTGAGCGCGTCACCCTCTAACTTGAACACAGCCAAACGAGTCTTGAACTCGTCCTCACAACCTAACACCTCGAACAGTTTCTCCATGTGGGTGATCCAGTCTTCTGCTGCATGAGGAGTAGCAGCAGAAGTGAAGGACAACGGCTTGAGTTTATTAAAACTCTCCAGCCACCCATTAATGGTAGTGGGTCGACCCCCACCACCAGAAGAACTGCCAGCACCCCCAGATGAACCAGCTCCACCATTAATAAGCCGGTTGATAACCGCATCAGTGTTAAGGCCCGGTAACAAATTGGCTATAGCATTAGCCACCATAGCCTCCAGATTGGGGATTTCAACATCTCCTCCACTGTTATACTCCTGATGACGAGTGTTAACCATCTATAGAATTACGAAGACGATTAGTAAGGTGAAACAAAATATGACAGAGCAGAATACGGAAAAGAGTACGCGAAAGGAAAACCTAATGTCTACCCAATCCTCACAGGTCAAAGGCCTAAGCCAACGGGTTTCGGAAACCTGTCTCTGATACCATAAATTGTAACACCCCAACCCGACAAGGGTAAAGATATCACAAATATATGGTTTCATATCAGAACAACATAGTATCCATAAATCAAAATAGCGGAAGTCAATACATAATCCAACAATAAGTCAACATGACTTATATCCAAAATGAAAGGAAATAAAAGAAGTACATAAGTTCAATGCCCAAACAATGGCAACATAAAGTCTGAAGAAAATCAAATGGTAGATAAGCTATAAAGAACAAGCTCCACTCAAGTGCACTCAACCCCAAAGCCATGCCCAACTCCTAGCTTAATTACCTGCCGCGGGAAAAGAAAACGCGGCTGAGCTACTAGAGCTCAATGAACAGATATAACGTAACAAGCAGTAGCATAGTGAATAATACATGAGTAAATGAGAATGGAAGCATAAGTACATGGTAAGAATACATGGTAAGAATACATGGAAGAATACATGGAAGAATACATGGAAGAATACATGGTGTCATAATGGAAGGGACAAAGATGAATGGTAAAGGATGGTCAGTAATCCACTACGAGCCCATAACATGAAATCATAATCATAATCATAATCATAGCCATAAACATGTAGAGGGGAGACCTCTTAGTATCCTGTAAATATGAGGGGTGACCTCATCATGGGTTGGAGTAGCTAGCTCCCGGAGTGTGAAAGACGTGTATCGCACACACCATCAGTCACCATGAATAACATAACATAACATAACATGTACATGAACAAATCTAGGATGCATCCATACGCCCCAGGTGGCCATAATCTGCCTCTACGTAAACATAACATGCAGGGACGGGACAGGTCATCACTCTCCTGCCCTAGAGTCATGCCATCGGTGCATCGACTGACATGGACATGAAACCCTCATGCCTAGTGAGTGGCTCGTAGTATCAAACTGAGGGTAAAGGTCAAGTATCATGAATCATGTTTTAAGTTTACTTGCATAGGTCAAAATCATGTTTCATAAGTTCATAATCATGGTTCATAAGTAAAGGTTCATAAGCAAAGGTTCATGGTCAAGGTTCATAAGCAAAGGTTCATGAATGAAAGGTTCATAATCATAAAAGGTTCAATATCATGGTGGTTCAATAATCGAAGTCATAATAAGAGAATGAAGGCCTCTTATCAAAGAAGCAGAATATCTGTACCTTATTGCTTGACAAAGATCACACTGAAAAAGATGATAACGAGCACAGGATTACTCCCTCTTCACACCTAGAGGAGTAAAGACATGATTACTAAAGCTCCCATTTCCATATTAAGTAACTTTCTATTTTTAGCAGGTTTCCATTTTTAGAAAGTTTCCAATTTAGAAAGTTAGATCAACATTCTTAGTTAAATCATTATTTCTGGAATTAGGGTATCTTTTATCACATTTACATATTAGGTCCTTAAGAATTCACAATTTACACTTTACACCCTTTAGTTTCAAAAGTTACACTTTAGGCCCTTAATTTATCAAAGTTTCACAATGGTCACTTATTTTATCATATTATAAGAATGTATCCTCAATTTTATAGAATTTACACAATAGGTCCCTCTAGTTTACAAAGTTACATATTTAGTCCTTTATTTTATAATTTCAACTTTATATTAATAATAATTACATATTAACCCATTAAATTACCAAATTAACACATAACCCCCTGAATGTATTATTTTACTCAAAACAGCACTAACTTTCCAGAATTTACAAGTTTAGTCCCTCTATTTAATTATTTTATAATTCGAACAATAATTAAACCCTAAAAACATTTTAATCCCTTAAAATACAAAAATAACACTAGACCCCCTCCTTTGATATTTTATACAGCAAGTACATGTTCTAAAATAAGTTTTACAAATGACCCAAGGGTTTTAGAAATTACATAATCTACCCTAGACTTTTTAAACCACACGATAAGACTTTTATCTTCACAAAATCAAACCCTAACCCAACCAAATCATTTACCAATCATTACTCTTCATTAATGAGCCAAGAAAAAACCCTAATTCATATATAAAAACCCTAGCTCGATCGATTTATAATTTTTCTCAAAGTATTTCTTAAATCCGGTTTTTAAATAAATTCGAAAACAATTCTTATAGGCCATGACAAATCGAATTTACATTTTTCCCAAGTTAACATGTTCATAAGGTGTCCATAAAAATTACTCACTAGATTTACTTCGATCGCATATATGTATTTTTGATTTTAGGTTCGATATAAGATTTTAATTCACAAACAATAGGAAGATCATGCATGAATCGAATTTCACATTTTTCTTAGGTCTCATATGATTGATAAGTTATGAGAAAAATACCAGATCGAATGTTGGACGTATAGATTAGGCGTATTATATTTGGACCTATCGAAAATAGCGCTCGACACCAAGAATTTCACCACGATCACCACAGCCACTCCACGACCTTGTAAACAATTTTCATGGACCATACACGACATGAGGAACATGAGAAAAATGATGGACGAATTTATTTGGGTACGCAAGAATTGATTCGAATAATACCTTATACTTATAGCGCGATTAAGAATTAAATCCCCACGATCGATTCAGCCACAATCAGCCTCCAAGCTAATTTTCGTAGGTCACAAATGAGTAATAGAACGTGAGAAAAATGATAGTTTGAGCGTATAAAAATCGTAGCATCGATTTGGAATTATTACCTCCAAAATAAAGGTTCGACAAAGAAAGGTTTGCCACGAACGAACCAGCCCACGAACACCTCTTGGATTATTTTTCTAGGCCTCTTAGGATTGTAGTTGAACTCAGAAAAATAGTTTAGGGATTTGTGGTGATCGAATGAAGGCTAGAGAAAATGTTTGTGTGTTTATTTTCAATCGGAATTTTGGTTAGCAAGAATAAAATGTGATGAATGGTGTTTTAAGATATAACCGGTCAAAGGGGGAGGGTAATAGGGCCAAAATTTCGGGATTTTGATTAGGCCCATTTATGGTTTTAATTATCTTTTAATTTCCTCTTAATTTCCTTTAATAACTTATATTTAAATCATGAATTTGAATTTAAAAAAATAATATTAGGCGCCCAAGGGCATTTTAGTAATTTTCTTGGCTTGTATAAATGTTAAATGAAGTTGTTAAAATTATTTGGGATCATAACTTGTTCATTGCTAGAAGTTTGGAATTTATTCTGTGCTTTACATATGTTTTATTTTAGGTTTTAATTTCTCAGGGGCAATTTGGTCATTTTACATGTTATAGAATTTTAGGTATTACAATGTGCATGGTCCCTTTGTTTGTAAATAAGGCGGGATAACTTTCCTCGGAACTTTATATGCTTTAGCTAAACCTAGTTGCATCATAAGAGTAGAACACACAAACCATCTTTTAGCTGGTTTCATATTCTGTGAATTGCAAATGTTCTAGACTCAATCATGGATCCATGTGCCTGCAGTTTATTTGTTGCTATCATCTCATATTCCATGTTATTGGAAAGTTTTAGCTTGGATTTTGTATCAGTTGCTCATACTAATTTATAAAAGAATGTGTATTATGTACTAGATGTCCATCGTGCATGGTATTTGGCCATTCTTTGGACCTATGCCCTAAAGTGGTCCCTACAAAGTCCATGAATCAGGTTGAGGTTCAAGCTGAGGGTTTCTAAGGAATTAAGAAGATGAATCGAACAGATACTGGAAATTGTGCCAAGAAACAAGCTGGATGATATTATGGTTTTAATACCAAATCTAAATTTGTGTCTCGAGAATGTCATCACCAAGTAAGGATACAAGGCACTAATTATCTAATAAGCAGCATGGTGACCAGCTTATTACTTTGCAGATGATTTCCTATTGCTGCTGAGCTATAGAGATTGCTGCTGCAAGTTAAAGATCTTGCTGCTGGTTACTTACTGATGTTGCTGCTTCAATCCTCTACCTCTAGACTTCCAAGATCTATCAAGAAACTTGCACTTAACCTAGTCAAATGCAAGTTTAGGGGAGGATCGTTAGGAATTTTTGATTTTATGTAATAAAGTCATTGCTGCTGGTAGTATTTAGTGGTTCCTGCTGGCAGTGTTAGTTGCTGCTGATGTTGGTTTCTGCTGGTAGCTTTGATTGTTGCTGTAAAATCAAAATAGAGTATGAGAATCAGAAGAAAAAACCAAAAAAAAGAGAGGTAAGTTTGAAAGATAGAAGAACAAAGAGAAATGTGTCATATAATAGTTAAGATGAATGAGAACATCTGGTTTGTGGTCAGGTCTTGTTTGTAACTATTGTACCCTTTTTACCATCTTATAATTTGGAAATGAGATCATATGTATTTTGATCGGCTTTTTGGCTATCTGGTTGTCGGTTGTTTGTTTAAGCGGAATACAACAGTTGGTGTGTCATTTTGCTGGCATGTCAGAGGCACAATCGAGCTTATTGTAGAGAATGTTTTTGCGGTAGATGCGTTTAGTTGAGAGAATGACACTTGTTGGTCAAAAATACAAAAGTTGCCCAAAAATACAAACGTTTCCCCAAAAAAATACAAAAGTTGCTCCAAAAAATACAAAAGTTGCCCAAAAAATACACAAGTTGCCCAAACAATACAAAAGTTGTCCCAAAAATACAAACGTTGCCCAAAAAAATACAAAAGTTGCCCAAATAATACAAACGTTGCCCAAAAAATACACAAGTTGCCCAAACAATATATAAGTTATCCCAAAAAATACACACAAGTTGCCCAAAAAGTACAATTAGTTGCCCAAAATGATGACCCCGGGTGCCTTTTTTTTCTTTTTTTTTAACTAAATAAATATAAAATAAAGAAAGATTCATCACATAAACACAAATGTAAAACCACAAACACTAAGAAATGATGAATAACACAGCTTTTCGTATAGTTAGCACACATTTAAAGCTTTGTTAAAGTCCTGCCATTCACAGGTTCCATATATTATAATCCATGAACATAGAGTCGTCAAAAATCTACACAATCTTTGCACCTTATATATTTAATACTATTTTGAGATAGCATTTTGTTCAAGAAAATGTGTCTTCCCAATCTCCAATGGCCACATCGTCTTCTTCCAAATTGACCAACTCCAAGAAATGTGAATGTCGTGGGGTTCCTAGCAATATTGAAGACCAAGTAAACATGAGAAAAATGCTTCCTCTCACTTTAAGAAAAGAAACATGGCAGAAAATTGGCTAATAAAAAGGGCCGTTTGTATGTGCACTTAAAAATGACTATTGCTGTATTGCAACTTAAAAGGTAATTTTATATTTATCTCAGCAATCAGATTTCTTTCACCCTCTAAAATGGCTTTAGTTTAAGTGCTAATTGCTTATATCATTATATTAAAATTTAGATAATGATAACGATAGAATAATCTGAAAACCTCCACAGATAACAGTTCACAGAAGATATTTAAGCTAAATCAAAAAACGAGTCAGCATTTTATCCTATTTGGCACGCTAACAGTTCACAGAAGATATTTAAGTTTATAATTTTTTAGACAAGATGTGCTTCAATTCTACCCACCCACCCATTTTCCACCTCTGATAGTAGGAGGAATAATCGATTGAGTACAGCATACCTTGAGGAAACTGAGTGGACCATAGCTCTTAAGTAAGCCTGCTTCAGATCCATCTACTTCGAAGGGAGCTTCAAACAATGCATTGAACTGTTCCTTACCATTCCATTCCATAGCATGAACCCATCTCGAATTACCTATTCTCCCAAAAAATTTACAAGCAAAAATAAATAAAAATCACAATATAAAATTTAAAGTAAATATACTGTCCGATGAGCACTAACCAAGCGTGCAAGTGTAAACAAGACTCCGCTGTTCATCGGCCACGCTACATGCTCCTGCCCTGGTTAGCTACCGGTCAAGTAACTGAGTGAGACAGATGTGGAAGTAACGTACACAATTTCAACTATTTTAGTTAGGCTGAACACTCGTGGATCAGATGTCGATCCTAGTTCCTCCATATACACCTTGCAAAGTGCCTTAACAAAGTCAACTACTGCCTCGCTGTTAAGTTTCTGACTCCTTATGAATACATGGTTCATTTCGCCAACTTGTTCCAGTATGTTCAACTTAGAGACCAAATGATTAGCCTGCTCTGCTGTGATACCTGCAGAAGTATTTCCACCAATGCCAGCACTATCATATGAACCTCTTCTCTTTCTTGCAGATGCTTGCTGAATCCTACCAGCTCCCTTCTTTTTGAGAACTGGAAGGATATTTGACTTTGTATGTTTCGATTTTTCAGATTCATTCTGATTAACAGAAAAAAGGTTGCATCTGAAGGACCCTGTTTGGAAACAAAGGAAGTATCAGTTACTTGAAAAAAGAAAGAAGCTAGCAGAGTCAAATTTGGAAGCCAGTCATCTAGTCCCACATACCAAGCTACGGCCAGGCGGCTACAATTGGGCACGCCCCTTTGCCGGAAAGATACTCCGGGCTCCAGATGTGAATTGTGATGTGAATGCTTTTTAAAACCCGTCAAATACATTGTGACTATATTCTCCAATTTCCCAGGAACTTATAATCATCCAATCTAAAATAAGGGTTTTGGCTATTTGGGTCCGCTTTGAATAAGAAATGAAAATTAAGTGTCCACTTCAAAAATGGCACATGGTTTTAGGAAAGTGCAACTATTACGTTGTTCAGGCATAGGGATCTCCTAACTCCTAGTTTTAAACTTGTTAAGGCACACTCAAGAATAGCAGACATGGTTTCTCCTTTAAAGATTCGAATATAGTTCAATTAAAATCACAAGTTATTAACCTCTAATATACGAACTTTCAAAACATTTGAGCCAAGAAGGCAGCCAACTCCATGAAATTACCCGCTAACCAATCTTGATCATACCCATAAACAGTAAACCTGATTAGATATTCATCATTTCATTATATGTCCATTTGACCTGTTATAGATCCGCAAAAGGGTATCTTCTTATAATTTTCACTTAGGCATTTCATCGAACTCTTGGCACACAAAACTCAATACAAAACCAACAAAATATAAATGAGATCCAATTTTACAGCTCGATATGAAATTGTGTATCATATATTCACACATTTACAACCGTTTACTCATATATTCATCTAACTTGTTGACAGTTAACTATTACGAACGAATATTTTCGCACAAAATAGAACACGGAAAAAAATAATCCTAACTAAGAGAAACTTCACAAAATCCTTAAACATTATGAAATGTATGCCAATCAACACAAACTGATAACAAATAGAAGCAACTCACAGGATCTCTATATATCAGATAGACCGGAACCTCTTCATCATTCATAAACACAGCTTCTGCGACTACAGGACCTACAAAAACATACAACCAGCTCTCGTATTAACTTTCGCTACTAAATAATATATAAACAAATTATAAGATAACCAACCATGAATGTTTCTGATTGTGTTAGGGATTGGGATGACTGCGGCTGGTCATCTTCTTCTTCTTTTTTTATAAAAGACATTGGTGAAGATTGGTTTTCAAGTTTAAGGGTTTGATTTTGTTTTGTACTTTTGTTTTCAACAGACTTTGTTTTTGTATTTAAAGGCGCCCTTGTTCAAAGATGGTGTTTGGTAGAGTACTAGTTATTATCTTGGTGGTGGTTAGTCTCGGTGGTAGGGTTCTGTGGTGGAGGGTTACGGCGGTGGAGGGTTACGGCGGCGGTGGAGGGTTATGACGATGGTGGGGATTCGGTGGTGATGGGGTTTCGGCTATGGAGGGATTCCGGTCTGAAATGGATATGTGTTTGTGTGTTTGTATTATAAAGATAGAGAGGTATAGATAAACAGTGTATAATATGTAAAATGACTAAAAAACCATCTGTAAAATATACGGTTGCCCATCAACTAAAAGTTGCCCAATGTACAATACGTGATTATACGAGTTGCCCTGGGCTAAGGGGGAATTTTTTGAGATCGGGATAGATACTCTTAGCACTTGGGCAATCGGGCTATTTTAGTAATTATCCCTTTAGAAAATCACATGATATTTCAGAAGCTCAGTTTTCTAAGTGTATATCACATGTGATATTTCATTAAAATCACATGTGATTTTACACTAGCTTTATTACTTTTCTATAAATCACATATGATTATGTATCACTTTCATGCCATTTAACCTTTTTTTGTTTTTTATGCAACGTGTTTTAAAACGCAGAGGCGATTAGCGATTAACAATAGCTATAACAAGTGATTATTAATTGGTGCAATAAAACTTAAACAAGTCATATTATCCAATATCACATCCGCAGATGTTTCGCCATTTTCAATTTTTAACAAAAGATGGCAACATAGTACCTACAAAGTTAAACCATTAGCCAACTTAGAAATTTAAACTGACTTGCGATATTGTAGCATACGACATACGAATTATGACATTGTTCTAACATGTTTAAACCATACAAGATGGCATACGACATTACATAATAGAGTCTGCAGAAATTAGTTTGTAATCTGCATTAGTGGCCCCAAAAAGTTACTGTACCCCTTCTAACCTTCAGCGTCAAATCCTACTTCTGAATCTTCCATTACTACCCCTAACATTTACCATCAGATTGCACTCGGAACATGTTCCGCAGCCTGTTCTGCCTTCTTCTTCTCTATATGCTCTTTTATTAACTTCTGCTTCAATGCCTTGTCTGTGTGTGTCTTTGCAAACTCATGTGTTTCCTCGATCATCTTTGGTCGGTGCATGTTTATTTCATGCATTAACATCTTTGTTGTATACTTAATTCTCATTCTCATTATTCCAATCTCCTATTCTCGTCCTTCTTTTGGAAATTTCAATTTCCAGTTTTTCACAGTTTCTCCATCATATTGCTCCATATGCATTATTATGAAAACACCACAATCAATGGCATTCTGATTTGTTCCCCACTTTAGCTTCATCACTGTTGTCCTTTTTGTCACTATCTCAGATGCCTTTTTATGCTTGTGGGATTCCAGATATCTTGAAAACAGTTTTTTCTACACAAAATAGAAAATTCAATTTATTAAAGACAATTCAGTATCTCATATGCCGAAGGCGTCTTCTGTGGCTAAGCCGCAGAAGACGCCTTCGGCTCCAGCTAAGCCAAAGGCTTAGCTGCATAAGTCCTTTCAATATAGCCTTTGAATCTCTAACTATTTAAGTAGCACGCATCATTATTTGAAGTATCATATATGATTTTCAAAAATATTTTACAAAAACATTTGAAGTATCATATATGATTTTCAAAAATATCATATATGATTATTCAAACAAATTAAAATCTTATTTAAAATCATATGTGATTTTTGCTGGCATAGCAGAATCTTAGCATGCCAAAGGCTTAGCCGCAGGCATAGCCTTCTAATCTCTAACTATATAAGCAGCACGCATCATTATTTAAGCGTAATCTTTAATTACTTACGAGAACATCACATTCCTGCTTGTATTTTGTATCATACGTCTGCCCTGAGTTGGAGTTGTCAATGATGACAGAAGTGCCTTTGAATAGATTGAAAACAACCAGATAAAAGTGTTCATGCACGATTATTGGAAAGAATGCCTGTATTAATTTTAAAAAAAAATAGATTCATTTTAATACAAGTAAAACATATTTTTTTTTCATAATAAGTAAAATAAGTTGTTACCAATTCAACATGTTGCATTGACTTGTCATCTGTATTGCCTTTAAACACAGTTGTCAAGTTTGCACAAAAATCTTTATACTGCTTCTCTTCATCTTCCTTTTTTGCTTCCACTATTTGTTTTGTCTATTTTTTAAAATCAACATATGTTACAAGAAACAAATTAAGATTTTAGTAATTAATTTCTAATTTTTTAGGTACTTACAAGTATTCCTGTGTGAAAAAATTGTTTCATCCTTGTTCCACTGTTGTTGATCGTTTCTTCATAGTTTAAAATCGCAGCAAAGCTGTCAATGACACTAGCTTCCACTTTTAATTGTGGTGATAGTGTTTGCATGTTGTTTCTAATTGTTGCTGCCCCCCATGCCCATTCTGTTTTAAACACAAATTCGCTACACAAAAAGATAAAGCATATTTAGATATATTGTTAGCACAATTTCACATTTTTTTTTTCATATGATTGTTTAATAAGATAAAGCATACTTACTATGGATCTCCTTGCATTGGGAATAAAGCATCTGTTACCATCGCTTCATCCGGCTCTGTTGGTATATTTATGACAGTTTTCCGGTTCATATATGTTGAAACCAGAAATCTTGAAGGCTTTTTTGCTCTTTTTCCAACTGGCTCTTCTTCCTTTTTTGATGTATTTTCTTCTTTAGTAACTTGTTTTCTCGCCCTTTTTGCAATCTTTGGTGTTTGTTCTTTTGTCGCTGTGTCAATTTCAACTGCAGCCCTTTTTCCAATCTTTGGTGTTTCTTCTGTTGTCGTTGTGTCAGTTTCAACTGCAGGTTTCTTGACCAATGGGCTTAAACCCATACCAAGACTGAATGATGGTGGTGAAATGGATTTCATTCTGCTTCTTGTCATTTTCTGTTGTGGTGAGATGAAATTTCTTATTGAGCTTGTTGTCGTTTTCTGTTGTGATTGAGTAATCTTTTCATATTTTTCTTTTGCTTCCTTGATAATCTTGTCAAAATTTTCATCCTTAGCCAAAAAGGTGTCTAGGTCTTCTGTTTCCATCACAACTGGATTTTCTTTTTCCATTTCCTTCTCAACTGGATTTTCCTTTTCCTTCTCAACTTCAATTTCTTTCCCTTTATCCTTCTCAGTCGGAATTTCTTTTTCCTTCTCCACTTCTGTTTCTTGCTCAACATTTGTTTCCATTTCATCTTCTGTTTCTATCTCACTCTCATTTTCTTCTTCATTATCATCTTCTTTTTCAACCGTACTTTTCTTTTCACCTTCTTCTTTATCAACTATATTTTCACTCCCACTTTCTTCTGTTTCTATCTCACTCTCATTTTCTTCTTCATTATCATCTTCTTTTTCAACCGTACTTTTCTTTTCACCTTCTTCTTTATCAACTATACTTTCACTCCCACTTTCTTCTTCACTTCCACTTTCTTCTTCACTCCCACTTTTCTTCTCCTCTTTATCATCGTTGCCAACATTATCTTCCTTATCCTTTTTATCACCATTGCCATCATTATCTTTGTCATCTTCAGAGTCATCTTCATTTAAGTCTCCTCCTCTGCCATCATCGTTGTCATCATCGCTGCCATCATCGCTGCCATCATCATCACTATCATTTTCTTCATCAATGTTTTTTCTGCTTCATCTAGATCGAAATCTACGACATTGAACATTTTCTAGTATCTCTTACATAACCTGATCATCATTTTGTCTCCCCTGAACTTCAGCATACACTCTCTCATCGTCTCAACTAACTCTCCTTTTTCGTTTAAAACTATTTCAAACTTCTCTTCAATGTTTCCATAAAACTCCTGTAAAACGAGTAAGTTGGATTAGTTTTTTAATCTATATTCAAAATCACATGTAATTTTTTTATTTTACAAAAACATTTTATGTATCATATATGATTTTCAAAAATTATCATATATGATTTTTGAAACAAATTTAAATCTTATTCAAAATCATATGTGATATTTTCTATTTTACAAAAACATTTGAAGTATCATATATGATTTTCAAAAATATCATATATGATTATTCAAACAAATTTAAAATCATATGTGATTTTTGCTGGCATAGCTAAATCTTAGCATGCCAAAGGCTTAGCCGCAGGCATAGCCTCCGGCTAAAGCCGAAGGCTTAGCCGCAGGAATAGCCTTCGGCTAAAGCCGCAGGCTAAGCCGAAGGTTTTGTTTCAGAAACCTTTTAAACACACTTTTTTTTATCACATCAATTAATAAGACAATCAGAATAAAGTTAAAAGTAACCTCTCTTGTTTATGGTCTTTTAGGAGGCAATGGTTCATAGTAAATATCAGCTCCCTTGTATAAATTCAGACCAGTTTGTTCTTCCTCTAGATCATATTCTCCGTGATGTTCTAGCTTCCCCAAGCATTTGTCTTTCGATTCCATTCCTTTCCTCTTTCTCATTGCCTGAGTGTTCCAACTTCTCATTGCTGGACGATGACGCATAACTGGAAACTTTGGGTAGTTTGTTGAGTCCAAGTAGAGCAGCTTTTTTATACAAAAAATAAATTTGAGTTAGATTATAATATTTGTATGATATTGAATCACATTTGACAAATATATAGAAACATGTAAAATAACTTACACATAAGAAGGTTATTGGCCCATAATAGTAGTCGCCCATCTTCACCTTTTCCCAATTATGCTTACTTGTTTGTAAGCTTTCCAATATGTAACCACACCAGTCAATATCTGAAATATCATCATCTTCTTTCACATGTTTTAGCACTGTTGGTAGCACCTTTCCACCATTATCTAGTGTTCCCATGGTGCTAGCAAAGAGAGTCAAGAAGTTTATTGTGAATATGAAATCAACATCAAATGTGTTCGATATCTCCATAGATATTGCAAGTGGTGTGATTTTTCCTAGATGAGAATATTGGTTTTGCCATTCTTCTATGAAAGGATCATCAGGGTCTCTTTCTTCTAGATATTGTAATTTCTTTGTTCCCATCGGCACACCTAGTATATCATTTATTTTTTGTCTTGTTACCTTTATTGATCCTTTCTCTAATCGTAATTCCATGCTTGGTGGATGGAATTTATCAATCACGTGGTATACCAAAGCACCAGGAAGTTCAGTTATGGGAAAGTTAATGAATCTCTCGAAACCAATATCTTTCAAACATTTCTTTCTTGCATCTACTAAACCAACCATGGCATCATACATAGCTTTTGGTGATGATCTGGTTTTGCAGCTTGGATATATCACCTTTTTTATTGGTTTTTCTTCTTTTTTTCCTTTTTGTTTTTTTGTTTTTTCAAGTTTCACCTTAACAATCTCCTCCTCCTCCTCCTCCTCTGAATCTTCTTCTTCAACAGCTTCCATCTTTCTTTTTTTGGTTTGTTTTTCACTTCCTCTATCTCTTCTGTTTCACTTCCTTCATAGATCACCTTATCCTCCTCCTCCTCCTCCTCTTCGCTTCCCTGATAACTATCTTCATCTTTATTTGTTTTTTTGCGTCATTTCTTGTGAATCTCTTAGTGTTGGGATATGCTCGTGTCATAATTACTGATTATATGGCTAGACATATGTGAGCCTATGGGGTCACACACATATACACTGAGGTGCCACTTTATATGTCGTGTTTATTGTTGTTAGGATCTCTGAGAAATAAGGAATTTCTCATTGCTGCCGATAGTGAAGCTGGTTCCTGCCGATAGTTATCCATTGCTGCTGCGGTTGGTTCCTGCTGATAGTATTGTTTTGTTTCTGCCGATAGTGTTTATTGCTGCGGATATTATTGTTTGTTATCCGTAGGTTTAGTAAGTTTGTTAGATTTATTTTTAGAAGAGATCATGTTTATCTCTTCACACGTTTTCTTGTAAGACGGGTTAGGGTTAGGGTTTCTTATCATTATAAAAGAAACGTCCCGTCTATGAGTTTAATGTACCTTTGACGATTATAATATTCAATAACACAATTCTTAGTTCAAAGTCTGATCCATAGAGGATCATTGTCTTTTCTTCTTTAATATTCTTGTTGTTTAGTTTCTGCATAAACACAAGTCTTACACCTAGAGGTTCTTGTTTAACCAAGCTCAATCAAGCTCAAAGTACTCGATCCTACAAGTGGTATCAGAGCCTGGTGAGGATCTCTGATAAAGAAGGAAACATTGTTGAATTGTCTCTCTTGAATCTTTTCACAATGTCGCTATCAGGTGATAGATTTGAAATGTGCGCAATGAAGATTAGGAGTTTGTTCCATAATAAGTCTATGGAAAAGCTGACTGAAAGAAATGAATCCTATGAAGCTAAAGAAAATTTGGAAGAATATGCTCTAATGGGATTCCCATCACAGGTACAAAGATGTAATCCTGCTTGTCAAGAATTGTACTCAACTCTTAATAAAGAATATGATGATATGAAATCTAAGTATAATGAATACTTTATAAAGGTTCAAGCTTATGATAATGCAGTTAAAACCCTAGAAAAACAAAAGGTTTGGTTTCAAAAGAATCAGTTAGCTTATGAGGAAAAGATAAGGGTTTTAGAGAGGGACTTGAAAAACACCACTAATGAGCTTAAACATTCTGAGTCTCAAAAAGCTAAGATGGTGTTAGAAAACAGGATGTGCAGACTAAGCTAGACAATACCTTGGCTAGGTTTGATAAATGGAAAGATTCATCTAAAAACCTAAACAAGTTAGTCGATAGTTCTATGTCTACAAAAACTAAAAGAGGTTTAGGGTATGGTAACCAGATAGGGCAAAATCAATTTTATGACCCTAATGAGTACAGTATTTTTGACCCTGAACCTGTAGACTACCAAAAACCTGTTAAGTATGCGAAAGAAGGAGGAATGAATGCTGTTCCTCCACCTATAAGAGGAGTTTTCATACCTACCCCTGTCCACTCTCTCTCTGACATTGACTCAGATGAGTCACAAATGGTTTATGGTAAAAAGTCCAGAGACTTACCTGAATCTAATGACTGTGTCTCTTGTTCCACAAGTGACAAGTCCTCAGAAGCAGAGTCTAAAGACTTTGTTTCATGTGACTCAAGTGAAAAATCATCCACACCCAAATATCATGAGCCCTCAAGTTTAACTAATGATAAAACTGCTTCTAAATCGGCCTTTTCAGACAACAGCTCAATTAATTCTATTAAAAACAAATGTGTCTCTAGTTCCTCTAGTGATAATGTTGTCTATGTTAAGAAAAGTTATAGTAAGAACAAGGCTGTTAGGAAGAAGTCATGTTTTGTGTGTGGTAGTCAATATCATCTCATTAAAGATTGTGATTATCATGAGAAAAGAATGAATGGTGGGCAACAACAGACCAGATCATTGTGGAAAAATGTTAAACAAATACCACCATATGTTCCACAAGCAGCAGGAATGAACTTTTATAGGGGTCCCTTTCCTGCTGATAGACATGTTCCTGCTGATATTCAGGGAACCATTCCTGCTGGTACCTCTTCATATTTTCAGAGGGATTTTAGGCATGCCTATTATAATCAAATCTTTGGAGGGGGAATGGCTTATTCTCCATGGTATCCTTGGTAATTGTCAAGTTTGGCTAATCATGTTGTTGTATTCTTGTTTGCTGGTTTTGAGGGGAGGCATTAGCCTAAGGGGAGGCTAATGCTTGTAATTTTGTCTTGTTTTTCATTCATTTATGTTTATGTTTTGTGTTTCTCTAATTTTGTTTTGCAGGTTTTTAGTGTCTTTTGTTAGCTAACTTTGTTTTGCAGCTTTCAATCTTTCAATGCTTGGAATTAAAACTTAAGACATAATTTCCATTCATCATGATTAAGATGAGTACATTCAGTTACAAATCCCAAAAGCTACCTATCAACATCATTCATACATCATACCAACCTACAAACATCACTCGACCTAAACCCTACCACCTATTCCATCTTCCCTTTTCCCTTGCCAATATAATCTGGCATGAACCTCCTACCCCTTTGACGACTAATTTCTTCATACACATGGGGAACTGGAAGTGCCAACACCACTGGGAGTGGCTGTTTTGGTTCAGGGGCTGGAGTTGAAGAGCTTGAGGTAGTTTGCCTCTGGTGTGTTCTGGGGCGTGACCTTGCAGATGGTTGACTTGGCTGTGGAGCAGGGTGGCTTGATTGTGGTGTTGGCCGGCTTGGCTGAGGAGTTTGTCTGATGGGATTCTTTCTTTGTCTTGGATCTTGGCTTTCACGTTGTCGATTGTTTCGACTTCGAGGGTTAGGTTTTTCACGGCTAGAGTCTCCATGAAGATCTGCATTACCTTTTGGTTCCGGTACTTTATAGAAGGTAGCAGTTGTCCTTTCCATCTCTTCAGTAAGCAGAGCCACAGTTTTCTTCATCTCTTCTCTTAGCTTATCAGTAATGGGAAAATTGGGAGGATATGTCTCCCATTCACCCTGACAATAAGTCAAGGACTTCAATTCTGATGATCCTTCATCATCAGAGCTAGAGTACTCAAATGACGAAGGAGTAGATGGAAGAGGATCAGATGAATATGAATCTTCCTCAACCTTGGCCTTACCTTTGTTTTGAGAAGATGATGCTGTTTTGGGAAAGTAGTTTTTCCACCCTGAGTCACTGGAGGAGGAAGAATCTGATGAAATTTCGATGATTGGAATTTTAGAAGAACTCATGATTTTCTTTGGTTTGGTGAAGTTATTGTGATAATGAAGGTAGGTGATTTGAAAAAAAAAGGCTTTTATAATGAGAAGGTGATTAATGTAAATTATTGTTGGTTGGTGTTGTGGTTTAATTCTGAAGGTTTATTCCTAATGACTGGATTCGGAAGGTTGACTTTGGTCAAACCACCTCATTTCTGTCGATTGGTCAAACCTCTTATTGCTGCCGATTGACCAAGTGTTGCTGCCGATTGGTCAAACCTCTTTAAGTCAATTGGTCAATGTTACGTGCGCAGAATTGCAGCAATTTAAAGTGATATATTTGACAACCCAACCTAAAATTGCACTTCTCTCATATCAATTTCTCAAAATCCTATCGAACCCTAATTTTCTCATTTCAAACCCTAGATCATTCATCCTACACAATGACAACTCTTCGCTACAAGGATGATCCTAACAAGGTTGCATACTTAGAGTCGTCTTCAAGAAGTGTTGGTTATGATGAGGTGCTAGCGTTTCTTCGTGGTCATCTATTCGATATGCACTCACTTATTGTCCAGTGAAGGTGTATGATTCGTTGATTAAGCAGTTTTGGGCAACAGCTAAGGTCAGACACATTGTGGGAAGGGAGGACGACATCGTTGCCACCATTGATGAGAACGAGGTCATCATTACGGAGGAGTTGATTCGTGTACAGCTTCAATTTCCTGAGGAGCATGGGGAATATGATCTTTCCAGGAAAGATATCAATGATGGTATGGCTACTATAGGTTATCCTGTCACTGGTAGTTGTACATTCTTTAAAAGTAAGTTGTCTCCTCAATGGAGATTTCTGGTTCATACTTTACTCCAGTGTATGAGTGTTAAGACAGGTGGTTGGGACCAATGTCCAAGTCCCATTGCGTCTGGTCTTGTTTGTCTATCTCAGGGTAGAACATTTAATTGGGGAAAATATATTTTTGATGGGATGGTTGAAAATATTTCTGGTGATAAAAACAGATTTTTAATGTACCCTAGATTTCTTCAAATTATCTTAGGTATTCAGACCATCAACCCATCCCCTAAGATAATGAATCGGTTGACTCCCAAAATGTTTGCTCTGATGAAAATGAATTTTGCAGGCCAACATTTGCCTTTATTACCTGCCATGTTACAGAATGTCAATCTTGCTGACAACCCAGTTCTTGCTGACAATGTCAGTGTCCCTCCATCACCCAATGCAGCTGATGCAGATGCATCCAATGCTGCTGGTGAAGGGACTTCAGTTGCTGCTGATGCATCTGCATCTGTTGCTGCTGATGACCCATTACCACCATCACCTAGACCAGCCACACCTAGACCTGAGACTAATGTCCCTGATGAGCCCAATGTCCAGGCCACCACAGTTGTTTCACCTGTTGTCCAGCCAACACCTTCTGTGGATTTGCCTTCTTCTTCAAGGCTTTCCACTCCTAGTCCTACTAGGCAGTCTTTTAGTTATGACACCAATGCAGGGGGAGAATTTAATGTTTCTCCACCTAGATCCAATGAAGCTCCTAATACCTCAGGCATTCCTGCTGGTGGAGCTGAGGATGCTGCTGATCTCACCTCTATGTCCCAGTTACTTGACAGGTCTGTGAAGAAAATTGAGGCATTGGAGTCAGAACTTAAAGAGACAAAAAGGGTTTTTAGTGAGAAGGTGGAAAATTTGGAAAAGGAGCTTAAGGACACTAAAGAAACTTTTGGTGAGATTGTTCAAAAGCTAAATGAAAGAATCAGCTCTTTGGAAGCTCAACATCCTCAGAAGAAAAGAAGGGTTGTACTTTCTGAGTCTTTGGAAGATCAGGATGATATGTCATTTGATGGGCTTAATGTGCTGGCTTCTGTTTCTCTTGATAGTGCTCATACTGAAGTGCCTACCTCTTCTGAGCACACTATCACTACTCAACCTCAGGCCTCCACTGGAACAAGGACCATTGCTGCTGATGTCTCTGGTGTTACTGCTGAAGTTGGTGGTGTTTCTTCTGAGTCTAAGGTTCCTGGTAATACTGCTGGTAGTCCATCCATTGCTGCTGGTAGTGACACCATTCCTCCTGAAGCAACACAAGATGATGATGAGATAGCTAGACAGATCCAAGCACAGGAAATTGCTGATGCACAAGCTAGACTAGCTCAGGTTGCTCAAGATGAGGAGCTTGCAAGGAAAATGTCTGTAGATGAAAGGAATATAGCTGGGATTATGAATAACACAAGATCAGAAGATCCTACTTCAGAAGAGTTCAGTGAGCAAGTCGAATACCTGTTGGCTACTGATATGATTATTAGAGCTCATGGGTTTATGATTCTTCAAGATTCAGAGTTGGATTCGGATGAAAGATCAGATCAGCTCAAGGCATTTATCTTAAAGACTCATAGAGCATCTACTTGGAATGACTTGATGCATAGGATCAGTGAAAGACAAAAGTCAGGATTTAAGATGCCTTCAAACAAAGATAATGTCAATTTTATGAAGGTATATCTGAAGAATGAAGCTAACTACAAGCTCAGTGATTTCAAAGGTTGGACTGATGCTGCAATCCACAAGTTATTCCTTGATACCTATGCAAGGATAAATTCTTCAGTTCAGACAGGTATTCCACAAAGCAAGAAAAGAGAGCCTTCATCTTTAGAGTCTGATGTTGCAAAGAAAATGAAGTCTGGAGAGACATTGTCTAGTGCATCTTCCTTTATTCCTATTGAAGGTATTCAGGATACCACATTCATTTCACCAATTCCTAATGTAGATGCATCAGAGGCACCACAAGAAGGTCCTATTTCTGATGGTATTCCTGCTGATCATGTCTCTGTTCCTGCTGAACCATCTTCCTCTGTTCCTATCCTGCAATATGGTCTAAGGACAAGGCAGAAGAGTCACTCTCACTACTCTTCTTCTAGGGATATTTCTGAAGTGGATGATCAAGATTTGATTAGGGTTGACTCAGATAGTGATTCAGAAGGTGATTCCATTCACTCTTGGGGTCATATTGCTCACTGGGAGATTAGGTCTACTTCTGATGGTGAAGTCAATGTTTGGTTTTCTCTTAATGGGAAAGTCAAATTCTTTACTTTTCTGAGGGAGATCTTGAATAAAGTTGAGAGGAAAGATTTGGAGCATCTTTATAAGATAGTGGATAATCACTATCAAACTCATACTCCTACTGGGATTGGCCTACTGCTTTGGGGAGATTTACAAGTCTTGATGAATTCATTGGGGGGAGACAAGGCTAAATTGGTGTGGGGTAATCAATCATCCTGGAGAGTATTTTCTTGGAGACTATATCCTTCTTCCAATGTTCATGTTGTGGAGCTCATTTCTGGCAAGTTCCTGACTATGTTTGTGGATGTCACTTATCCTTTATCTGAGGGACTTATGAAGAGAATGCTCACACAGAAGGTCCGAGTTCCCAAGCATACAATTGGAAATGATTTAACTACAGCTGAACAGTTGGTCAAATTCATCAAAGATCAACTTGCAGCTAAAGGTTCATCTGCTTAAGGGGAGGCTTCTTGTTGTTGTTGTATATCTTTCTATCTTTCTTTCTTTTGGTTTCTTTTCTTCTTTTCTTTCTTTTCTTTTGGTTTGTTTCTGATTTCTTTTTCTTAGTTCAAAAAAAAAAAAAAAAAAAAAAAAAAATGGTTTTTATATTTTGTGTGCTAATAAGTTGGTTTTGAGCAACACCTTGCAGGTACAGTGTTGGTGTTTACACCTTCACCTTAAATGGTACTCAACTCACCATGTCTTGCAGACAAGAAAGAGTTGGCTCACCATGAGGGTACGGCTCTGGTGTGATTATCAAATCCGTTGATAGCTGTAATAGCTTGCTCAAAGCTATAGGGTACTTCAACTCACCCATGGTTCATTCCTGAGAGTTGAAAATGGTTCTCAATTCACCATGGATGTAACCCTTTATGGGATCCAAAGCATTGGCTAGTCCACAAAAGTATGGTTTGTGGTAAAGACACTTGGTATCCATATTTGGTATTCAATTCACTAAGGTTTGCTGTAACCCAAGAATTGGCTAGTCCTGAGCAAACGGCTACAGGTAAAGACAAGTCAAATCTGTTTATAGTTGCTGATTTGCTAATAAATCAGATGGTTATCAATGTACCATGGTCTAACACACCTAAACATTGGCTACTCCAGTAGTGATGGCTATTGGTAAAGAGACATCAAATCCATTAATTTTCAATGATTCACCTCTCACAGGAGTTAACACACCTGGATGTGATGAGAATAGTATGAAACTTAAGTGATTTGATGTACATATTGTCATAGTAGCAGTCAAGCTCCAGTGAATGTCATGGTGACCAGTTTACATGTTTTGAAGAAGATTTCCTATTGCTGCTGAACTATTGAAGTTGCTGCTATAGATGTTGGAATCTTGCGGGTTATAGATGTTGCTGCTGGTTACTAATTATTGCTGCTACTAAGTCGCAATCCTCAAGCCTGAGAAGTTAAAGCTCTATCACGTTGGAATCTTGCAGGTTAACCTAGTCAACCTCAAGATTAGGGGAGGATTGTTAGGATCTCTGAGAAATAAGGAATTTCTCATTGCTGCCGATAGTGAAGCTGGTTCCTGCCGATAGTTATCCATTGCTGCTGCGGTTGGTTCCTACTGATAGTATTGTTTTGTTTCTGCCGATAGTGTTTATTGCTGCGGATATTATTGTTTGTTATCCGTAGGTTTAGTAAGTTTGTTAGATTTATTTTTAGAAGAGATCATGTTTATCTCTTCACACGTTTTCTTGTAAGACGGTTTAGGGTTAGGGTTTCTTATCATTATAAAAGAAACATCCCGTCTATGAGTTTAATGTACCTTTGACGATTATAATATTCAATAACACAATTCTTAGTTCATAGTCTGATCCATAGAGGATCATTGTCTTTTCTTCTTTAATATTCTTGTTGTTTAGTTTCCGCATAAACACAAGTCTTACACCTAGAGGTTCTTATTTAACCAAGCTCAATCAAGCTCGAAGTACTCGATCCTACAATTGTATTTACGATATATAAATAACCGTAAGTAACCAGGAACCGCTATTGGGCTTCTAATGAATAAGTAATGGACTTATTACATTGGACTAGAAAAACAAATGGGAAGCCCATTTGGAACCCATGTATGGCCGGCCTTGGAGGGGCTTTTGAAGGGATTTTTGGTTGTTAATTTTAGGAAAATATATTGTGATTATCTCCAATTAATTTACAAAACTAAAAACAAAATCTTCTCCTTCTTTTCCTCCTCTAAATCTCACGGCAAAATAAACTTCTCAACCTAGGGTTTTTGTTTTGTTCATCTCTTCTTTGAATCTTGTTTATTCAAGGAAGACTTGAAGGGTTACGGGTTGAAGGACTAGCATCCATTGGCATACAAGGAAGTGTAGTGTGGATATTCATAGAGGTGATCTCCATTGATCACTTGGGTTTCTCATTCTAGTCGATTCATAAGTTTTGGTGGTGACTCCCGGATCACGCTACAAAGGTATAACTTATGTGTTTTATTTATTTGATTGATCATATAGCTATATGGATCCTTGTGGGTGATGTTTTCCACTGTGTTTATTTATTTGATATGTTATTTATTGTTACATCACCTGTAGTGGTATCACGAGCCATCATATGATGTCATATGATCATCAAGTATGCATAAAAATGGCTAAAAACACATGTTTTTAATGGATTTAAAGGTATATCTTTAAAACAGCCCCTAGGGCTCATATTTTCTGAATATGTCGACCTATTTAAGGTCTTAAGATCTGGACTTTTTCATCCCATGGTCATTGGTTATGCATACATCAATTGTTTACTTGTTCGGTACCCGTAAAATGGCCTAAAAACGCGTTTTTTTGATAGATTTATAACCCGATTTTCAATCAGCCCATGAGGCTTAATTTTCTGTGGTAAAATGATGTTAAGAAGGTCCTAATATAAGTGGGTTTTGAGTCTATGGCCATTTGACACGCGTACCATTCGGGGTTTTAATTCTTGTTAATTAATTTCTTCGATTCGTTGGCTAACAATTTAATTCTTGTTATTTATTTTGTTGTCCATGGCAAATATATGCATGTTTGTCCATGGAGTTAGCCAACACCTTGTAATGATCATAATTTTAATGTATTATTATGTGTATATGCAAAGCCGATGAAAACCTAGACCACTTGTGCGTTGTGATTGTGATTGTTGGTTGATTTTCTTGTTTTTGGGGTTTGCCATTGTTTCGGCACTTTTGCAATGTATTTCATTTTGGTTTTGCCATTTTTTGAGCATTTTTACAGTAGATACAAAGTAGATTAGATGTGCTTTACTTTATATATCATGTAATCGAAAGCTTGGAAGCAAATGGCAAAAGAATGAAGTATTTTGGACCAAAAGTAGCTGCTGGACACCTGATGGGAAAATGCGATTTCCAGAAGATTGGTAATGTATTTTTGGCTAAATTTTTTCGTGCAGGTTCACAAGACATGGGCCTAAAACTCTCTAGTTTGGGCCGAAGCAAGAGGAGGACTCCTTCTAGGCCGTTTGGGCCTCGCAAAACAGAAAATCTGGGCTGACAGAATCAACTTTTCAAGTGCATAATGGACTTTTACTTGCCCATGATTGTCTTGGGGCAAGTGGGAGTCCTCCGTGTGGTTGTGGTTTATGTCCCTAGTTGACTCTTGGTTCTTGTGATGGCTCACAAGACCAAGCATAGGATTTTCATCGGTTGAGGCTTTGCATATTGTGGTTGTATGCTTGTTTGGTTGTTTTATGTATGTTGTGACTACATGAAAATCGAAAATTGTTTTCTTAAAACTTAAAACGAAACATAAACCATTTTGGACTAAGTCTTATGATTTAGTTTAACTAAGTTTAAATATGATTTGAAACTTAAATCATTGTTTTATAAACAACACTTAAACCAGTTAAGATTGTTTGTTTATTTATTTATTTGTATTGTCCAAACTAAATAATAATCCACTTAGGATATATATTAGTCTTGAAAATGGACAACTTGACACACATAAATTAAAACAATGATTAGACTTAAGTTAAGAAAAGTTTTTAAATTGTGCTACGAAGAATGAATGCATGCTTCTTTCGTACACGTTTTTGATCCACATCAAAACTCTTTAGCCGTCAAAATTTAAGTCATGCCGTCCAGTTATGAGAACACTTGCAATTACCTTTTGGCTATGGTCAGACCTAGGCTGAATTGTAACCCAGGGTGACTATTCTCCATGCGTCAGACCTAAGATTATTCTCACAGTTTTCAAATTGGATGACTTAATCGTGTTTAGCGGTCAGACCCTGACACGAGGCAAAGATGGGACTAAACATGCAAGCTTGAAACTAGTTGCTTGTTCACTAGTGCCATGAGTCCCATAAAGATCTAAGAGTTGCACATGTAATGCAATTGGTCGACGTTACCTACCTAATGAATCCACCATTTCTAGTAGACAGTCTACTGTGATGGTCGAACCTCAATGAGGATCTTAGCCTTTTCGTAAAATTAATTGTTTTAATATGCTTAAACTTGGGTAGTTAATTTTAAAAAGAATTAATTATCGAAAATACTAAAATTGAACTTTGTAAATTCAATTAATGCAACGCAAGCCGTAAACAAGAGTTTGTTCTTTTCTTGTTAAAAGGACGAACTAAGTCGATCTTTCCTTGTAAGAAAGAGACTTATTCCTATCCTTTTTCTTTATGAGGAAAAGCCATAATAGGAATATTTGAATTTTCCTAATTCTAATCAAACTCAAGGAAAACCTACTCTAGAAATCGTGATGTCTTGTAAAAGTCAAAACGGTTAAGTATGGTTACACATCTTATTCTTTCAAGATTGTTTCATAACCCTAGTTTCGGTTTTGAAACCTCTAAGAATATAAGATATTTGGATAACTAGAGAACACGTGCATTTGACTTGACCTCTTTGGTCAGACCTTAGGGCCATTTCAACCCATGGCGAATTTTGCTCATTGGTCAGACCTTTGGCGATATTTGCATGTTCTTGCTTGGTCGACCTTTTTCGTACTAGCTACCATTCTAAAATGAGTTCAAATAATTAGAAGACGAAAATATCAATAAACCGCAAAGTGGTAAAGGCAATTACTAGCATGATTACCTAGCAGTTTGTCATAACCCAATAAGCCCACTATGGTCCTACATACCCTTGTGGTGAAGTAGACCAATTATGGAGGAAATGCATGCCTATTTTCAAGTTAAAATAGCAATGATGGCTAGCCCATCATCTATATGTTAGAACTTGATGCACTTTCTTAAATACCTAAGTACATGTTTACTAGTCAAAGTGACTCACATTAGCAATAATGTGTAGATATTCAAAGAAAGATGGAAAGTATCCAATCGCCACTCACTCTCCACTGGTGACGTAACACATTAAAATGTTGTCTAATCCAGTGGGAGCTACGTGATTATATTACTGGTGACGAAACACATATAATGTTGTCTAATCCAGTGGGAGTTGTAAGCTTTATTACCTTGCAAGTTGCCCATCTTATTTCCAGATTGTCTTGAAATAATACATTACTTTCCACATGTTAAGCATCATAGTTTATATAAGAACCATTGCATAAATTTTATTAGATAACTTGTCGCGTTCCTGATGTTGCTTCCTGAAATGTTATCTATAAAATCGTTATGCATGATTCATTATTAAAACGATAAAGTTCTACATATCTATATTTTGATTTTGACTAAAAATCATATGTTATCTTAGACATTGTCATATTGCTCTCATGATGTTGTGCCATGCACAAGTGGGAGAAATCTTAATTGTGTGCAAGGTACAACATATAACAATATGACTAATAGCTTTTCTTGACTGAAAGGTAAGAAACCAAAATTCTACTAGGACTTCTACACATAAAATGTAGGTTGCCCTAATTAGAACAAATATCAAGATAACATGAAAAGCTACTTCAACATATTCACTGAATTGTTTAGTAAATATGATTATGTCTTCTTGTAAAGTCATAATCATGAAGTATGAAATTAACTTGAAATTACTATTGAGGCCAAGTGTCGGTGCTCGTAATTACTTTAGTTGAATATGTTTAGGTCTCTTGTAAAGACACAAACATCAATTCAGTTAATTGTTGAAAGACAAATAACGTAAAGTAAGACGTTGATTTGTTATGTCTTCCTGTTAAGACATGCACACTTACGACGTATAGTATTAAATGTTTGTGTTTTCTAGTCAAAACATACACATGAAGTAAAGTATGCAATAGGCTAAAATTACTATTGATGTCATCTGGTTTGACCTGGTTGGCAGATATGTAAGCCAAAAGTATAAGTTCATCTAATGAGTTGTGTGATAGTCTCACAACATCAGTCCTCATGGAATACCACAACTTTATGGTATGTCCATCATGGAAAATCAAACACTATTGATATTGTTTGATCCTTGATGACTTAAACTGTTTTACCTCCAAAGCTATCAAGGTTAGAAAATTGGATGTGCCATGTGTACACTCAATATGATTCCAACCCAGAAGGAATTTAAGACACCATTGTATTATGGCATGGGATGAATCTCATTATGTCTTGATTGAAGTTCTGAATTTGTTAACTACCTAAGAGTAAGTAATTAACAAACTAGAGTCAAGAACTAACGATGTATTTTAGATGTCCCACTTGAAAACAATTCATTGTTACTCAAGATGCTGAGTATCTAGAGATTAGTCTCTACATACAAAAGCAAGTGGGAGCACCTTTAGATCTTGAAGTTATTCAAGAGAAACCTTCTGAGTACACTTGCTAATGTCATACTAAGGTTGAACATGCATATGTTAAACCATAGATTGATATCTCTCATTCATAAATCCGCAAAGATTCCTTTTGCACCTGAATGGTATAGTTTTTATATCAATGCTAAGGGACAAAAGTTAGAGGATCATAGTGAGCCTGCTAACTACTGAGATGCATTATCAGATATTGTATCTGATGAGTAGCTCAAAACTATGAATGTTAAGATGCAGTCCTAGTGTTAGGAATATGAATATTCAGATGAAGGCTCGGTCACCACGAGCATCTATTTAGCATATCACATAGCTCATAGGCTTATTTATATAAGCTTAGTATTATTAGTATTATTAGTTTTATTAGATTAGTCGTATTTATATTGTGGAGTGGGTCGGGGCTTTCCCCAATGTCAGCTCACTCCACAGCCCGCTAGGGGCATATTATGTTGTAAGTATAAATACCCCTTCCCACACAAGGGAAGGGTTGGAACTTCACTTCATTCTAATCTAATACACACATAGTTCTTTCTCTCTCTAGAAGTTCCCACTTTCTCTCTCTAGTTCATATCTATTCGATCCATCTAAAGGCCTCAAACAAGTGTTTCTTGCATTGTGAATACCCTACAATTGGTATCAAGAGCCATGGTTAGGTCCATGAGAGTTGGTATTCACGGATTTGTGTAGTTTTTGAGGTTTTTTGGTTCGATTTGTTAAGTTACATTTATTTCATTTTGTGCTTTGTTTAGTGATTAAAAGTTGTTATACCTTGTACTTTCTAGCTTAGGAATAGTATAAGAGTAGTATTTAGTGCTTGGATTCACAGATTTAAGGTTTGTGTGGTGTTTTTGGGTGATTCGAGTGTTTTTCTTTCAAGTGTTCTTGGATGCGGTTTGTGTATTTTGGACGTTCTTGAACGCGATTTGTGTCACATCGGGTACGCGGTTTGTCCTATTACTAGTTTAGGCAAAAGGACAAACAGCATTGAAAGCGACGTGTTTGGAAGTTTGTGCCAACGCGGTTTGTCTCTAAGGCGCGTACGCGGTTTGTGTCTACGCGGTTTGTCTCTGCAGCGTGAACTCGGTTTGTGTCTACGCGGTTTGTCTTTGCAGCGTGTACTCGGTTTGTGTCAACGCGGTTTGTCTCTCCAGCGTGAACTCGGTTTGTGTCTACGCGGTTTGTCTTTGCAGCGTGTACTCGGTTTGTGTCAACGCGGTTTGTCTCTCCAGCGTGAACTCGGTTTGTGTCTACGCGGTTTGTCTCTGCAGCGTGAACTCGGTTTGTGTCTACGCGGTTTGTCTCTGAAGCGTGCATGCGGTTTGTGTCTACACGGTTTGTCTCTGAGACGTGCATGCGGTTTGTGTCTACGCGGTTTGTCTAGGCGGTTTGTATCCACAAAGGTGCTATTTTTACGTCAAAACTTCAAACGGCCATAACTTTTGAACCGTAACTCCGTTTTCAGCGAAACACCTGTCAAAACGACCGTGAGACCGAGGAGAAGGACACGTTGAATAAATTTATTCATTCAACCCAACTTTCGAAGCCTGAAATCGCTCCAGAATGAAGTTATTGAGTTTCTAAGTTTTTCAGACCAAAATTTTGCCATAATAACTTGCAACAACTAAACAACAGATCAACAAGTCTACCCAATCACTAATCATAACACACATCAAACATCACTTCACGGTTCATTCTTGATTTTTGTAAAATCCCGCGAAAGAATCTATTTCTCGGTTTAAATCATAGAATTGTAAAATCCCGTGCACGGTTACATCATGTCTACTACTTCAGATCCCTTAATATCTGAGGTACTCAAGTTGTACGACACATATGATAACCAAATGATTTCCAATTCTGGACAACAAATGTACGTGTGTGATTCTGATAATACCAATGTGGAATCTTCGTGTCCGAAATCACAAGAGAAAGAGCTTCATCAGTCACTTATGCTGTTTAATGCAAAGGAAAGTCGCATCGAATGTTTTCGTCTACTTCATTCACATCTCAAGGTTCTGTTTGATAAATCTGAATACGTGATGGGTTACACACGGGCTTTCACAGCACTCTTTGGTCAAGATGTTCATGATTTCACAGTCGAAATGACTCTATATTTAGATCAACTTGAACAACAACTTGACAAAGAAGAATTCTCTGAAGCAAGATCCAGAGCAGCTTTCAGTGTGATCAATAACCAACTCCAGGTGTTCATTGACTCGCAATACACTGAGGACTATGACTATGACAGTCAGATGACAAAAGGGTGTTTTGCTAATTACACTAGATTCGAGGTTGACGTGTTCAGAGTTACATTACTACAATTGATGAGTAATGTTAATGGGTTTACTGATGAAAGGGCTAAACAAATGGGGAATGGAACAAGATCAGACAAGTTTGATGATGGTGACAGCACAGGAGGTGATTTCACAATATGTGAGAATGCAGCCTACGTACTTGAAAATCACCAAGCACAATCTGCTGTGGTACATCTGTCTTATCTAGATAATGCTCTTTCTAATGAACAACAACATACTGATCATCTTAAACTTACTTATGACACATATCTGTTGGAAAAGACTGATAGCAATATTACCTCTGATTCAACAAATATGAGTCATAAGGGGGAAGAAATTGATCAGGATGCTGAACATGAACATGATAATACGTCGAGTTCTTTGCCTACGGCTGAGTTTTTCAAATCAAATGATATGGTTGAAAAAGAAGTTTATAATGAACTGTCAAAAAGATTTTTACAGCTTGAAAAACATTGTATTGATCTTGAAATCTCAATGCAACAAAAGAAAGAAAGTCTTCAAAATAAACTACCATGTAAAAACCCGGAATTTCCTGAATTCCGTGAATTTTTTATGATAAATGATTTGAAAGCTCAGCTAGAAGCCAAAAACTTAACGATCAAAAACCTGAAAAACAGATTGGCTGAGATGCGTGACATATGTAATGAAGTTAAGACTAAACATGACAATGATGTTATTGCAACAAATAATGCAGAATTAGATCATAAAGTGACTGAATTGTTTAAGGAAAATGAGTCTTTGAAAATTCATTGCAAAGAACTGAGTGATACAATCAAAGAATCGAAAACTAAGAATGTAGAGCAAATTACCTCTTTGATTGCCAAAAATGATGAATTCAAGGCTCAACTTCAGGAAAAGGGTTTTGCGATTGCATCATTGAAAAACGAATTGAGAAAATTGAATGGAAATGGTGTGAACACTAAGTTTGCAAAACCATCAATCTTGGGGAAACCACCACTTAGGAACCAATCAGTTGTTAGACAACTGACAGCGTTTAGATCTGAACGGTCAAATGTTTCAAAAACACGGTTTGCCTCCCAAGTTGATGCGGAAAAAGTTTTGTCAAAACCAGTCACTTCACAGTCTAGACCTAGTGAAAAGGAATATGCTGTTGCAAAACCACATCACATGAGTGCATCTAGTTCTTCTAGGATTAGTTCAACGCGTGTGTCACTTGTGACACCAAAGGAACATGTTAGACATAAAGACATTGTTCAAAATCAAAACCTAGTGGACGCTAAGAAAAACACACATGAAAAGACTAGGAATTTGCCTGTTTCTAAGAGTAGTTGCGTGCCAATTAAGGCAATTCCCGTAGCCGATCACTCTAAGAACCCTAGATCTTTTTCTGATTCCAAACACTTTGTTTGCTCGACTTGTCAGAAATGTGTTTTTAATGCAACCCATGATGTTTGTATAACAAAATTCCTGAAGGAAGTGAATGCTCGTGCTAAGGTTCAATCCTCTAAGACTAGAAACAACAACAAGCCCGTAGAACCAAAGAGTCATACTCAGAAACCTGGTAGGCAGATCGCTGTAGGACAAAGGTCTTCTCTAAACAAGTCCTCCACTGTACGTGAGAAACCACACACTCCTAGATCTTGCCTTAGGTGGATACCGACGGGTAGAACTTTTAAGATTGTTGGTCTTAGATGGATACCTATTCGAAAGATGTTCACTAAGTGCGAAACCAAGGTTGACAGTGCAACCCCAAATGGCTCAACTGCTGATATCACTAACCCATATAAATGCAAACAAACTCTTAATGTCAATGCAGGAAGTCTTTACTTAAGTGCAGGTACATCGTTCCCTCCTATTAAGGAAAGACTCAGGGTTTGGGTGCCGAAAAGAGTGATATCTCATGATGTAGGGGTTCAAACAATTCAAGCTTGATGAACATCAACGACAATGACGTCTGTACAAGTCAGTGCAGGCCTCGTTCTTCATTGATTATGACGTCTGTACACTTCAGTGCAGGCCTCGTTCTTCATCAGATAACGTTTGATCAATGCAGTTCAAGCCTCGGGTCTCAATGTCATCATTATGGCGTCTGCTGACATCTCTTCAGGCCCCGTTCATCAAAGAAAAGAAAGGCGTACGCTTGAGTGCGCTTTATCTTTGGAAGAAGAGGAATCTTCTTATTTATGACCATTCTCATCAAGCTTCATGTTCTTCAAATGCTCATTTAGTCACCAAAGGGGATAAAAGTACATCGGAGTATATTCTTATTCACCTGCTCTATCAAAAATGGCAGTTAGTCGTCATGTGCAATTTTTGAGGGGGAGAAAGGTGAATAAACTACATGGTGATTGAGATTTGAGAAGTGGTCATACGACTCTCCATGTTTCTGACTTTTCTCATATAAAGGCTTCATACTTGCTCCATGCTCATTCAGATATCAAGTGGATCTACTTCCATCCAATTGGACGTTTATTCACTCAATCAAAAATTGCATCCTCGTATGCAATCTTTGAGGGGGAGAAGTGTGAACAGTGGACCAACCTCATATGCACTTGTTCAATCAAAGATGGCATCCTAGTATGCAATCTTTGAGGGGGAGATGTGTGAACAAGTGATTCGATGTACATTTGGTTGTTGGTTCACTCACTTGAGCTGGGCATCTAATTGTGACCATGGAGTTGATTAGGTATCACTTATTCGAGATTGAAGTTGACTTCCTCAAAGGCGTGATCTTATCCTATCTTGAAGTCGGGGTTGGTTGGATGCATGACTTTCTATGATAACTTGCTCGTGCTTAAGATTTAAGTTGAAGTCTTAGGTTATCTAGTTACCAGTAGTCGGGGTAACTATCACTTAAAGAAGTTACGTTGTAGTACTCAGTGTCACACGCCATTGTCGTTGTGGATAATCGTAAGAGGTGTTAATGTCTCATACCTTGGTTGGGTATTGAGTACTTAGAGATTTGCTTGGAGCACTAATTCTCTACACCGTTCTTCCAACATTAGTGCAAGCGTAAGTCACAAGAATGGGGAATTCTATCTTCAGGCTCAAGTTTGGTATATCGGGTTTGCTCCATCAGTTATCTCATCATAAGGCCTACTTGAGGGTTGATAAAGATAGTCAGAGACGGTTTCGGCAGCGGTTAATTCTCACTTGATCTACTTGAGCCTAAGTTGTTCTTCTCACAAGATTTCAAGAATATGTTCGTAAAATGTGTTGCTGATTCTGAGGTATCAAAACCAGCAAGGGGGAAGGAGACATACATCTGAATGCACAATGAGTACACATGATGGGCTTTATACTTCTTCTCAATTGAAGATTATTCCGGGAAGACAAATGTCATAACCGTAGAGAAAATCAGTGTTCTAACTCGTTCTTTCTTGTGTGTCATTCCAACTAAGTGTGGGAAGAGAATGTCAGTTTCTGATGATAAAAGAGGTACACAATTGTATGATGGTTCCTATGGTTAGTCGGTATCCTACTGAAGGAAATGTGTACATCCGGTACTCAGTAGCTATTATGGTACTGTCTTGGTGTTATCATGTCGACTACATACGGGATAAATTGCTTACACTCGGGACTTAGCTGAATTTGGTGTAACAATTCTCATCTGCAATGTCCTGAAAGGAGATAAGGGGATTTTCGGGTCTTAATTGATCTTGATGATGCATTGTCGACTTCATTGATGGGATTGAGTGTGTACTTCGGGTTTTTGGGCTTCATATATCGAGACTGGCTGCATCTCTTCAACTTCTTGGGGGAAAGTGGTCTCTGGATACTTTTGGTAGGCATTTCTTCAGTCTTCAGCGGGAAGAAATGTGAGAAGAATTATTCAAATGTGAGATGATTCGTTGCTGATCTATGTGATGGTCCCCCGATCGGAGAATCTCGATGGTTATTCTTAAAAGGAGCAGCAATACTTAATGGGGTTTGATACGGTTTTCGCTGTACACATACCTTTCGTAAGCTTGAAAGAGAGCTTTGAATCTGCTCAAAAGGAAGATTGTCGGTTTGGGGGGAAGCTATCAAAGCTTCACATTGAGAAGGCTCAAGCTAAGAAGATGATTATTTTGGAGCCTTGAAAGCTTTGGTGGTGAAAGTTTAGGAGATGTTGACTACAGATTTCTACCACATGCTGAACGTATCCTCATTTTGGTATTCATGTCATCATCGTCTTAAGCTGAGTAACATTTTCTTGTACATATCTTATACCATACTGTAAATAGAAAATTATAGATCCAGAAAATTGTAAATAGATACTTAGAAAACCTGCTTAGTGTAAATATAGAAACGTAAAACCAGAAAATCCATAAAAATTAAAAAAATTAGAAAAGACCAAAAATAGTTTCACCTAGGCATGTCTTCTGTTTATCGATAACATTTACGGACTTAGAAATGTCATTCAATAATGGCACGGGTCTTTAAATGAAGCTCGAGCAGAAGTTAAAATGGATGGTTAAAACATGTCTAAATGGCTTGCTATTACTTTAGATAGCAACCAGCGCTTCAAAATGGGGAAAGCACGTCGCCAAAAAGACGGCTGTTCCTCTCACTGGGTGATGTTCACCCGGGCATGGATTACTTCATATCCGTGCATCCCTGAGTTGATGTACGTGTCAGTGCATCATTTCTTGTAAAAGAAGAGAAATCTTCTTTGTATACAAATAGTTTTCATTCAATGATTCTTCTGAAAATTATTTGTGAGACACTTGGTGATTATGTGTTGTATGAAATTTGTTTATACTTGGATTATGCATAAAATTTGTCACTCAATCAACGACTACAAATCTTTAACTAGGTCATTGATTGAGGGGGAGAGTGAATTCAAATTTTATATCATCAAACGGATTTATTGGTTAAATCATACTTGTTAGAAATGGTTTTATAGTTAACGGGGAATTAGTTGAAGAGGATCTTGCTAAAACTTTATATCAAATGGCCAAACGTGTTAGTTGCTAGAAAGTTTAGGACATTATGTGCAATTTGCTTATAGTTTCCTAGCTTTATGTATCTAGAAGGTTCATTTGTGTTTCTTTGGAATCCTCATATAAGCCCCTAAACACCTTAAGATTCAAAACCTAAAAGAAGTTAGAAAAACCAGTTGTGTTTGATGTTTTTGAATACTCCAATGACATTTGTATGATCTGAATGAATGAGTTTCAAATGTTGTGTGACTCTTGGTAGTCGATTGCTGCTTAATTGTTGTTGATAGTGTGCATATGTTCTCAGGAATCACTTAGGTATATTGCTATCATATTAGAATCATGATCCTAAGTTCCTGAGTTGAATATTGATATCTGAGTGAATTGCCATGTGCATGATTGGTATTTGCTTTTCTTGCTAGATAGTGGTTTGACGTAGTTCCTGATTGTGGTTTGATTATAAGATGAACTTGGTATTATAATGTGGCAAGCTGCTGAAGGGTAGCTATTTAGGAATAGTGTATCTGTATGTATGTATATCTGTGTTGATATTCTTATGCAGATTCCATAGCCAAAATGAATGTACCAGTTCCCATTCTAACCATTTGATCAGACGTTCAAACTCTATTGATTGGCTCAAAATTCACCTCAACAACAACGTCGGCAACAACAACAACAACACTTTCACCACCACCACCGCCATTCATCTATCTTGGTCTCGCCAAGTGGGGATCAACTACATTTGCGAAAGATTTGTTGGTGGATGGATAATCGATGTTGACCACTGACTCACTCAGAAAAGTGGGTGATTACATCATCTGCACAAAAAGGTCAATATCATTTGTGTCATAAAAGTTATCTTGTGCAAAATAAGCAGTGAATCTCCCTCTTAGTTTAAGGGGGAGCATAGTATGTCCCATCATCAGACTACATTAACCTGACCACATTTTCTCCCACATTTTCTAACTTATTTAAATCAATTGGGATCACAAATCTCAAAAGGTTTGAAATTTTTGATCGGGGGAGAGAATGTGATTTAAATATGAAATCTGATGAAAATGTGATGTTTTGGACTTAAATGTAAGCTCTCCCATATGTGCTAAACTCTTTCGTATATCGATGCACATATTGAGGGGGAGCGAATTGACAAAAAGGATTTGGCATGCATCTTATGTGAGCAAGGCTCAGACTTCACCAAAGAATTGACGAAACTTGAATTGTCATCAATCGAAAGGATACGTCTTGGCCGGGTAATAATTTCAAGCTGGTCTAACCAGTGATGTAAGCGTGTCTCGAAAAAGACATATCTGAGTAGAGTGTACCATTTCGAGAAACTTTCTGTGGACTTGACCAGGCCGGGTAATAATTTCAAGCTAGTCTAACTAGTGATGTAAGCGTGTCTCGAATCGGTCATGTTCACTGAAAGTGGATCAATTCAAAAAGTGCGAGCTCTACCTAACATGTGCAAATTTATAAAACTATCACTCGAGCACATGTTGAGGGGGAGCATTTGAAAAATATAAAACTCTCAAGTGTTTGCAAAAATGTGTTTCAGAATCATGAACACTTTGAGAGATTTTTCAAAGATTTGGTTTGGTAATCGTGGATGAATACCAAAGACCGACCATTTTAATTAATGCATGGAGTTATAAGGATGGTTAGGTTAGGTTCAAGTTCCCACAATCCCGCCAGAGCCGGAGGGATCTACCCAGGGACAATCCACTAGTTAGTGTAGAAGTCCTTAGGTATGATTGTAAAGGAGAAAAGTGTGATTAAGGGAAGAGTGCCGACTGAGATGGAGCTAGTACTGGAACAAACCCAACAAGGTACTAGTAATGAAGTCTCGGTAAGCACTGAAGGGGTTGAAGAATGAAAAAGAATTGTAAAGATAAAGGGTGAAAAGAAATAGCCCTCCTTACAACTTAGGCAGAAACCGGGTCAATACATATGCTGTCAGAATCACTTAGTTGATTGCTGGCATTGAAGACAAAGTACCATGGACCCATTGATACGCTGCACAACCCTCCCTAGCCACTCAAGGTCCCTCAAAGGATTCTTGTTTCAATTGTCACGGAGTTCAATTCATTCCTATCGTCTCTCTCACTCCGAGTTGGATGATATTGAAAAGGTGGCAGTCCTCTCCAGCCTCCGATCACCAAATCAAAACGCACTATTGAGTCTTGAGCCACGAGATGCATAATAAGATCTCATAGGGACACGAATTATTTCTACACTGGGTGTTCAACATTAAGGACACCAGTTGTAAACTTAAGAGTCCTACGCAGATCTTAGCAATCTGCCAGAACATTTATGAGGGAATTTACAAATGTAATTCTCAATGATTGAATGGAAATTCCTGCCAGGGTCAACATCAAACAGCCCTGAAAGCAGGTCACTTCGGTAATTCCCTGTGGATTACGCTTAGTGATCGCGGCGGTTTCAAACGGTCTACAGTCGTGGAGTGATCTCCAGCGACTCACCTAATCGTTGAAATGCTACGGCATAGTCTTAAAAAGCCCTCTGTAGGTTTTCGATTAGGAACGGTCTTGGTAAGGATTAGAGAGAGTTTCCACACTATGCTGTTAACAATCTCGAAGTCCAAACCTGTAAGTACCGGTCGATTTGTTGCTAACTGTCTTATGCAGGAACTTCTGGCGGCTGTAGCTGTGGAATGCTGTAGCTGGTTGCTGTTGTAGCTGGTTGCAGAAAAGATGCCAATCCTCTACCACATGTTCACACTACATCATCATTGTTATTCAACAAAGTCATGATCACCCAAAAGACCTTCAACACAGCTTCTGCAAACTCTGATGCTGAAGATCATGACGCCTAATAGTGTGAGCATGTTGGCTTGATGATTTACACATCACATGGATACATACTCCTGAAAGATGACATGGAAACAAATGTTGGATGATAAAGTCGAAGAATACTCAAAGATCATCCAAGATAATCTATCAGTCATCAAATGATTACTGCTGGATACACAATGCACAAAGATACAAGACTTTGAAGAATCAAAGACTACGAGCTATAAAGACAAGTTCAGAAGAAAGAATGCTAGAATTCAAATAATTATTTCCGGGGTGACCTCCCTTAGGGGGAGATTGTTAGGAATATGAATATTCAGATGAAGGCTGGGTCACCCCGAGCATCTATTTAGCATATCACATAGCTCGTAGGCTTATTTATATAAGCTTAGTATTATTAGTATTATTAGTTTTATTAGATTAGTCGTATTTATATTTGTGGAGTGGGTCGGGGCTTTCCCCAATGTCAGCTCACTCCACAGCCCGCTAGGGGCATATTATGTTGTAAGTATAAATACCCCTTCCCACACAAGGGAAGGGTTGGAACTTCACTTCATTCTAATCTAATACACACATAGTTCTTTCTCTCTCTAGAAGTTCCCACTTTCTCTCTCTAGTTCATATCTATTCGATCCATCTAAAGGCCTCAAACAAGTGTTTCTTGCATTGTGAATACCCTACACCTAGAAAGACAATCACTCATGGAGTTTGATTGGTCTCTTACCAATCAGTTAGACTGTGAGGTCAAGAATGAGTTTCTTGAAGAGAAAACTCAAAAGGACAAACTTGTACACGCATTTAATGCACGCGTAGTTAAAAGAGATTACTCATACTCAGAATTTGACTATGATTAAATCTTCCTATATACAAACATTAAATGTATAAAGATTAATTGTCATACTTGTTTTCATGTAAATGAAATATGACAATCGGATATCAAAACACCTTTCTTGTTGATTATCTTTGCGAGGATGATGAGTAATCAAAAGGGTTTATGAATCCATATAATTTTTATTATGTATACAAGATAAAATAATCCATGTGTGGATTAGATCATGCATCTAGGAGCAAAGATCTTGAGTTAATTATAAATTCATTAATTTGATTTTGATTAATAAGATTACTCCTAAGTACACTAAGAGCAAGTTGGAGCACGGTATTTATTTTCTTAAATCTCATATGTCGTTAACATATTAGAAACAATATTCCATCTAACCTAGACTTTAATCCTTAGCTGGGAATGAAGTTTCTCTTGAGGGATTTATAAAATAAGACATACAACCTTGTTATGTATATGTTTATTAGAATAAACATAAGCGGTTATTAAGTCTAAACATAATATGACATGTTATTGAGGGGAGTCTCAATGATCAATCTCACTTGATGAGATTGAACACATGAGTGGAAATATTAAGTTCGACTAAAGGATTCATCATATAAGTCATATTACGCATTGGACTATGTATATATCATTTGAATGAATGCAAGATGATTTGATAACAACAAATATCTAAGTGAAAGTCATTAGATAATTGTTAAACGAACATTATAATGGACCTACAAAGGACCAAAGATATGTTCAAACGTTTACGGATATTTGAGAAGCACTATTTTGTTTGCATACGTTAATGCTTATTTAACTGAGATGATACTCAACCCCAGTCGTGGTCATCATGAATGATGACATTGATGACTAGATGTGCTCGACTGAGAGCATTGATGAACTCAAATAAGTACATTTTATTATCATCATTTATCCTATTTATTTGACTTGTTTTATTATATTATACATGAGAATCGATACATTAATGTTTACTTTAGTAATTCTCAGGTAAAAACAAGCATTATGTGAAACTTGGCGATTTTGGTCTAATTATGGAGCAAAACAAGCGAGATGTTAAAAGTCTACTGAAACCCAGAAGATGCGCCGTATCTCACTCAACAGATACGACGCAATATCATACTTAGATGAATTCGAAGACCATTGCCTGACTTTGAAGAATGCGCCGCATGCAATTCTGTCATGCGCCGCATATGAAACTTTGGTCAAAGAAGAAGATCAAGCTCGTTCTACTCCAGATACGCCGCAATATACTTCTAACATACGACGTATCACTATCAAGATTTCACCAGTTACAATCCAAGACAGCTAAAGTACATGCGCCGTATACAAAGATCAAGATACGCCGCATCTGAAGACGGTGTACGAATATTCCTGAATATATTAATCTTGGACCCCACGCGAAGTTAAGTCAATGCGCCGCATCTATCAACTCAATGCGCCGCATCGATCCGTCAGACATAAACTATAAATACCCCAAGGACTGACGAATTTGAGAGCTCTCGAAGACTTTAGACCTAGACGTAACCCTAGAGCCGAATTCAGACGACCAAGCAGCACAAGACACACCTCAAACAAAGATACAAGAGCTGTAAGAAGGTCCTGCATGTATTCAATTCATTAAGTAGTTTTGTTTTATTGTTTTAGTACACTTTAATTCATCAGGATTGATGGGCTTGTGTCATGTGACTACGAAAGATCATGCACTCCCCTTAATATTGCTTTCCCATTAATTAAAGTTTATATGTTGATGTCTTTGGTGACTTTTATTAGTGCATTGATAACCTCTGTGTCTAGCTGAGTCTTGCTTGGGTCGCCATGCCCCTTCCTCGCCTATTTATTCTAGCGTCTCTTGAATAAATAGGATAGACATAAGTAATCATTAAGGGTTTACTCGCCGATAAGATTAGAGCCAACGAGAAAGGTTTAATTATATACACTTCATATAAAACTAGCAATAAAACAAGTGACAAGCTATTTAATTATTAGGACAGGTCTTCTTATTGTCTCGAGTATCTATCTGTGTACGTGTGTGCTAATCGCTGATTCGTGCTCATTAGTTTAGTTTTCCACTTAATTATAACCAAACCGTGCTAGTCTCTCAGGCTCAACCCCCTTGCGTTAGATTATGTTGTATAACTAACTTAGAATATTAAAATACTGATTAGAATAATTAGATAATACGTTCCACTCTTAGTGATCGACACTCTACTTACCATTATATTCATACTGACCGGGTACACTGCTCGTTAAGTGTGTGTGTCATTGATAAGTCGGCTAAATATAAATTTAAAACTTGAGTAGGCATTAATACTGCTAAACCGCAACGACACATCACGCGCATCAAGCATTAATGCGTTATACATTAAAAGAATAAAATTACTTTATAGTTTGAGAAACTATTCAGATGACTGTCTGAAGTAAGTGTTTTGCTAGCTTCAAACACCCTATGGAATGTATTGTTGCAGTACTCGTCTTGTACTTGAATGCACACATACAAAGGAAAATCATCATTTAAACCTTTTATGAGTTTTAAAATAAGTATTCTCAAAGTTTACTCAGATGACTACTTGTTGTCTTGTACAACATGATTCGATCATGGTGGGAACATCGGATTCCAACCTATGAGTAGTCTTATGCATATCTGTTTTTAGTATTTGGATAATGGAACTGTAAGCAGTCGTATAATACAATGAATTGATATACCTGGTATGATCTTCTTCATTTATACTACTGTGTTCTATATTTGCATGTTTAATCCATGAATAATTTATTTATTCTAAAATTGTCCATTGCCAGTTGACGATATGGGAGTATCATCAAATTAAGGCAAATGTGAGCGTGTTGGTGATTCATTTGCCACACTCACATGTTGTTCATTGTGATGAACATTGGATTGACCCAACCTATGAGTATTCACTACATGGATCGTCGTCAATAGTGAATCTCGCTAGAGGTTATGTCTCTTATCCTTAGACTTGAGATGCAAGCAGGTCTTGCATGTGTGGAATTTCATTCCTTGATATGGTTAAACGCTGTCCTAAATAAGGTAGTTATAAAGGCCATTATCAGGAGTGACGTGAAGCATGTAAATGACAGATGTAGTCAAAACAGGATTTGTTCCTCCACATGTTATGGAGTTAGATACTATTGGCCCCCTCGATGAATTGAACAGATGTTTGTATGGCCGTACCCAAATGAAATTAAGATGAATCTTAATTCACTTGGTAATCTTGTTCAATATCTATATCGAGAAACATAATAGTTGAACTATTAGAATGACATTTGATCCATGTCTAATGTTCAACACGGTATCTGAAACAAAAGGATAGATGACATGTAAACCATCTAAAATGAGACGTTTAAGAAACTAACCTCACACATTTCTAGGGGCAGTGGCGTGTTGCTAGACGCTAACCATTACTTGTATAATTACTTGATTATTATGACATCGCAAGTGGGAGCTGTTGGGATATGCTCGTGTCATAATTACTAATTATATGGCTATTCATATGTGAGCCTATGGGGTCACACACATATACACTGAGGTGCCACTTTATATGTCGTGTTTATTGTATTTACGATATATAAATAACCGTAAGTAACCAGGAACCGCTATTGGGCTTCTAATGAATAAGTAATGGACTTATTACATTGGACTAGAAAAACAAATGGGAAGCCCATTTGGAGCCCATGTATGGCCGACCTTGGAGGGGCTTTTGAAGGGATTTTTGGTTGTTAATTTTAGGAAAATATATTGCGATTATCTCTAATTAATTTAAAAAACTAACAACAAAATCTTCTCCTTCTTTTCCTCCTCTAAATCTCACGGCAAAACAAACTTCTCAACCTAGGGTTTTTGTTTTGTTCATCTCTTCTTTGAATCTTGTTTATTCAAGGAAGACTAGAAGGGTTACGGGTTGAAGGACTAGCATCCATTGGCATACAAGGAAGTGTAGTGTGGATATTCATAGAGGTGATCTCCATTGATCACTTGGGTTTCTCATTCTAGTCGATTCATAAGTTTTGGTGGTGACTCCCGGATCACGCTACAAAGGTATAACTTATGTGTTTTATTTATTTGATTGATCATATGGCTATATGGATCCTTGTGGGTGATGTTTTCTGTAAAACCCAAAAATCTGAAACATGTAAAAAGACCAAAATGCCCCTACAACTTTAAAAATTTAATTAGAAAGTTTATAAAACACCAAATGAATCCCAAACTTCTGGAAATGATCAAGATACTAAGTAAATTAATTTTGCTACTACATGTAACATTTTGTAATGTACCAAAAATTTATTTGAACACACAAAATACTTTATGTACCGAAATTTTAAAATAAATAATTAAGTTATGTCTAAAATATATTTAAAAATCAAATAATTATAAGTAATTAAGGAAATTATAAATCAAAGTTAATGTTTTGATTTGGTCATTGATTGGGCCGTGTATACGGTCAATTCCCCCCCTAATACCACGGCTATTCCCATTATTTAGAGGTGATCTAGTAATTTTATGGTGTCCTTCATCATCAAAAGGAGCTGGGAAAAATAGCAAGAAGTCGTGGGAGTCGTTAGTTTGTTCGCTAGGAATTTTCCTTGTCGCAAGATTCATACGTGAGGTATAATTCTCAATAATTCATTCGACCCATTCTAAAATTCATTTAGCATTTTTCCTATGTTCCTTATGTTGTATATGGTCTGTATAAAATGGCTCTAAGGTCGTGGAATTGCTGGTGTGATCGTGGTAAATTTTTCCTTGTCGAACTATCCATCCGAGTGGTATAAAATTCGTGTGCCTATTCTACACGATCTAGTCTTGGTCTGGTATTTTTCTCATGACTTTTACATCATATAGGGTCTGTATAAAATGCTCAATTTGAATCATGCACGTTTATTTGATCATACAAATTTTTGAGAACGATAACACAAATAAAATGCAAACCGGTGGATATGAATTTTCTGTATTCGAAACCTATTTTATTTGGACTCTATACAATCTATACAAACCTGAAAAAAATGATAGTTCAAATTGTTGAAGGCCATATAACCTATTTCGATTTACTTTGTGCAATCGGGTCTAATGAAAACAAAAGAATAAAAAAGAAACCCTAGGTAACGAGATAGGGTTAGGGTTCTTGGACATGTTACTGGCTTAATAAATGTGTAATAATGATGAATCAATGATGGCATAATGGTTGGTGAAGCTAGGGTTAGGGTTTGGTGATTTTAAATGCATACCGATTGGGGTTTTATAAGTTAAGGGGGTGTTTTGTAATTTATAAAAGATATAGGTTATTTTTGTAACATATTTTAGACTAGGAGTAATCGGTATAAAATATAATATGGGGTTCCTTCTTGTCAAATATGTAAATTAAGGGGTTAAATGTGTAAATTATAAAATTATGTAAACCGAATGGAAATTAAATAAAGTTAAGGGACTAAAATTGTAATTTATGGAAACATGAAGGTATATTCGTACCATTAATTAATTAAGGGATAAAGTTGATATTATAAACCCTAAACTATCATAACTTGGTAAAATATACCCTATGTCCATAATATGTTTATTTAAATGACTTAACCTAAGTAATAATGTTTTAATCCTTCTAATTATGGAAACCTTCTAAATAAGGAAACTTTCTAAAAATGGAAACTTACTAAATTCGGAAACCTATTAAAAATAGAAAGTTACTTAAAATGGAAAGATAACAAGAAATGGTAATCTGAACTTGAACCCTCTGGTAATTATGTGTTCTTCTTCTCCTTTAGGTGTGAAGAAGGAGAGGCATTGATCTCTGTCCCGTATTTGTTTTATCTTTGTTTTGCTTCGCAATAAGGTACATATACTCTGCTCTTTTTCAGTAAGGGCGTCTTTCTCTCTTTTGACTTCTGATGTTGTTTTCGTTAGGATTCCCTAAGCCATTGCTATGTTCCCCATTTGTTTTTGAACCTTTGCTATGATCCTTTGCTTTGTGAACCTTGATCTGATGAACTTTGATTTGGACCTTTGATACTACTTCTGATATATTTGATATGAACCCTCTGTTATGAACCTATTATTATGAACCTTTGATTATGACACATCTGATTTGATATGATATCTGACTCTTAGTTTGATACCCGAGCCAAACTCTGTGACACTAGGCATGGGGGTTCCATGTCCATGTCTGTGATGCACCACTGGCATGACTCATGTGTGGGTGAGTGATTCCTCACACCGTCCCCATTTGATTATGCGCGCTTTATTATGATTGGTATATGGTTCGGGGGGCGTATGGATTGCAATCCTAGATCTGATCTGTTTAGTGGATTATCTATTTACATGATTTGTTATTTGTCTGGTGACTGGTGCTTGTGTGCAATACACGCCTTTCACATTTATCTGGGAGCTGATCACTCCATTTGATACATGAGGTCACCCCTCATATTATCTGGTTACTTGAGAGGTATCCCCTCTAGATTATGATGGTTACTATATGATATGTTTTCTGGGCTCGTGGTGGATTACGATCCTATCTTACTCTACTCTCATTACCCTTTTCATTTGATTATACCTTCTGATATTTCCAGTGCACCATATCTTATATCTGTTTCATTATCATTGCTTTGTATATGTATCTGTTCACTGAGCTTTTGAAGCTCAGCCGCATTTCTTTTCCATGCTGCAGGTATCTAAGCTAGGAGCTGGGGCTTTTGCTATGGAATGAGAGATTAGAGCTTTTGTTGGAGCTTTTACCTTAGATGACCACCTTTGTTATGTCATTGTTTAGTTTGGATTCGGATTTGTTATTCCTATCATTTGGATTATTTCGTTATCATTTGACTTATGTATTTGGTTCAAGTCGTGTTGACTTGACTTTCTTTATGAATTTATGTTTATGGCTTCCGCTGTGTATTATGTATGCTTTGATTTGTCACCATAATGTGATGCTTCTACCCTTGCTGTAACACCTAAAATCTAAAAGCAAGTGAAATGACTAAAATGCCCTTACATATTTAAAAATCATTTAAAAGCTTACTAAAGTATCAAATAAATCCCCAAAATTCTAACAATGCATAAGTTATGATCCAAAATAATTTTAACAACTTTATTTAATATTTATATAAGTGGTAAAATTACCAAAATACCCCTCATAGGACCGATTGAGATAAAATTGATTTTTAAGTGATTTAAATTGAAATAAAATGATGTAAATCTTTATAAATTTGGAAGATAATCATCATAATTATTTGGCTAACCATATTTCCGAAATTTTGGTACCCATATCCTCCCCATCACACGGCTTTACCCTTTTAAAGTCAATCAACACACCTTTATTTCCAAAACCCTAAAACCGATTGAAGAAAACACACAAAATAATTCCCATAGCCTCCATTCGGCATTCTAAAAATCCCAAGCCATTTTTCTAATTTCAAGCATCATCCAAGGAGTACAAGAAAAATTATTGTGAAGGTGTTCATCACACGAATCGATCGTGGTACTTTTTCTCCTTTTCGCGTCATAACAAAGAGGTATAATTCTTTTTGATGCACTCGACCTTTGTAAAATTCGTCTCTTATTTTTCTTGTGTTCCTCACATCATATGTGACCTTTGAAAATTGGTTTCATAATTTTTAGATCGTTTTTGAAGTCGTGGTGATTTTGACCCGTTTTGGCTAATCGCGTACAAAGGAATTCGTACACCTCATTCCACACGTTCAAATCTTGATTTGGTATTTTTCTCAGACCCTATATATGTTAAGAACACCAAATAAAATGTTAAAGTCAATCCATGCATGATCTAACCATTATTTGTGAATTAAATCTTAAAAACGTGTATAAACCCTAAATAATTCAATCCGAATTTTTGAGGCTTCATATTTATTTTATTTGGACTCTATATGATCATACTAATCTGGGGAAAATGCTATTTTGAATTATCAAGGCCTAAAATATTTATTTTCGATTTGATTGTTTTTACCGATTTAAAGAAATTAAGAAGAAAAAGAAATAAAAATGTAATTCGATTAGGGTTTGAGGATTAGGGCTTGTTCTTGGCTATTTAATGAGTATAAAATGATGGTATAATGATGGGGTAATGATTTGTATTTTAGGGTTAGGGTTTTGGCTAATTAAAGTGTTATACGATTTGGTTAAATTGTTTTGGGTGAGTTTTGTAACTTTTAAAACTCAAGGGTTATTTTTAGAACTTATTTTGGGACATGTACTTACTGTATAAAATATAAGAAGAGGGGGTCTAGTGTCATTTTTGTAATTTAAAGGATTAAAATGTTATTAGGGTTTAATATTGGTTCGAGTTAGAAAATAATTAAATGGAGGGACTAAACTTGTAATTTCTGGAAAGTTAGTGCTGTTTTGAATATTTTAATATATTCAGGGGGTTACGTGTTAATTTGGTGATTTACTGGATTAATATGTAATTATAAATAATATAAAGTTGAAATTGTAAATTAAGGGACTAAATATGTAACTTTGTAAACTAGAGGGACCTATTGTGTAAATTCTGTAAAATTGAGGATACATTCATATAACATGATAAAATAAGTGACCATTGTGTAAAATTGATAAATTAAGGGTTTAATGTGTAACTATAAATAATTGAAGGTTAAAAGTGTAACTTTTGTAATAAGGGGTATAAAGTGTAAATTGTGAATTCTTAAAGACCAATTATGAAAATATGATAAAAGATACCCTAATTCCAGAAATAATGATTTACCTAAGTATGTTACTCCATATTACTAAAAATGGAAACTTTCTAAATATGGAAACCTGCCAAAAATGGAAAGTTACTTTAAAATGGAAAGACACTAAATTAAGAATGAGTTATAATTCCCTTCTACTCCTCTAGGTGTGAAGAAGGAGAGATCTTGAGCCATTCCCTATTTTTGTGCTTTGTTCTGTTTGTACTTTCGTCATAAGGTACAGATACTCTGCCTTTTCAGTAAAGGTTCTTATATCCTATGCATTGATTTTGAGTTATGATTCAGTTAAGATTTCCCAAGCCATTGCTATGTTCCCTTCGAGTGAACCTTTGATATTCCTCTTGATTATGATCTGAGCTTCGTATATCTGACCTATGCCTTTGCCAAGTTGCGCTAAAGTTCTGAACTATCCTTGTGAGAAACTAAGATTTTGAAATGGTTTACTAAACTAAGGTTTTGAACTACTTGTTTTGAACTATCTTTTACGAAGACTATTTTAATGATTATCTTTATGAAACCAAATTAAAGACCATTTTAATTAAATAACTTAATTAAGCTTTCTAAAATGAATCTGTTGAATAAAGACTTTGAAGATGGATCCTTTGATACAGACGTTGAACTTTAATTTTGATTCTCTCTGTTTTTAAAACTATGATATGAACTTTGGAAGACCTTGGTGAACCACTCTATTATGAACTATTCGATATGAACCCCTTTCTATGGACCTTGTGATATGATTTTGAGATGCACCTTTTGATATGAACCTTTTTCATATGACTTTGAGATTCACTTTTGACATGACCTTGAGATATGCTTTGATATGACTTTGAGATGAACCCGTTTGCATGACATTGAGACCTGACTCTTAGTTTGATACCCGAGCAACCTTTCTGTTTCCTAGCCAGGAAGGTAACCTGGCCATGTCTGTGATGCACCACTGGCATGACTCCTGTGTGGGGGAGTGATTTCTCACACCGTCCCTTTTATATTATCTGCCATGGCTACTATGATTTTGAGTATGACTTTGAGATTGACTTTGAGTGGGGGCGTATGGATTGCAATCCTAGGCATGTATGTTTAGTGGATTTAACTATGACTTTGAGTATGACTTTGAGGTGACTGGTGCCTGTGTGCTATACACGCCTTTCACATTTATGGGAGCTGATCACTCCACCCCTTTTGATACATGAGGCCACCCCTCATATTATCTGGTTGCCTGAGAGGTATCCCCTCTGATTGTGAGATCTTGACTTTGAGTATTATGATGTTGAGATATGACTTTGAGTATGGGCTCGTGGTAGATGACTATCCTACTCTTCTCTTATTACCCATTTGTTTCTTTTATACCTTCTGACATTCCATTGCCCATATTATATTTCAGTTTCGTTATTCTTTGCTTTGTATATGTATCTGTTCACTGAGCTTTTTAAGCTCAGCCGCACGTTTTCTTTTCGTGTGCGGCAGGTAATAAGCAGGACGTCGGGTTTTGGGTATGAGTGAAGAGACTTGTGGACTTAGAAGACTGTGATAGTTATTCTGAAGTAGAGACCATTAGAAGGAGTTGCTTTTGTAGACTTAGTAATTAGCTTTTGTTTCCCTTGTATCCTTGTGTACTCAGTATTTCGTTTGTAACCTTTGAGAATCTTTGTATTACTATTGAATGTATGTTTTGTTTGATCTGATATGAAGCCATAAATGTGATATCTTTACCCTTGTCGGGTTGGGGTGTTACAATTATGGTATCAGAGAGACAGGCTGCGATACGTAATACATTTACCCTTGGCCTGTGTAAGTTAGGACCACTAAGTTTTCCCTGTAGGCGCTCATAAGATAACCTGTAAGAATTGCTTTAGGACTTCCCTATAGAAACGTAAGTTTTGACCAGTGAGGAATGGGTAGACTAAGGCATTTGTTTAAGTATCATTGCTTCCGCATCACTCTGATTCGTGCCTTGCTTTTGGTTAGATCCTGTTGATACCACTTCTGGAAAGTGAAAGCTTATGTTTTGCACCACCTAAGTTTTGAACCTGATTAAATCTTGAAGAGATTGAGAATTACATAATGGCCTGACACTAATTGATCCTTATCTTCAAATCCCTTTTGTTAATCACTCTGATAATGACCCGCATTTCACTCTGATCCTTTTGTTAATCACTTTGACGCCTCTTCAGGCATTCCGAGAACCTCTATGGCGATGACGTACTGGATATGTTTTGTTGATTGCCTTTTGTTTTAATAAGTAACTATGAATCTCCCGATCCTATTTGAGTTTGTTCCAACCATCCATGTCCTTGCGAGAAGTCTTGTAGTTCATAACTACGAGTATAAGGATATTCTCATCTCATTTCCGAATAATAAGATTTGCGTTGCCGATCTGCTTGATTAGAGGATAAATTTTGATCGATCGCTCATTCGATGATATTTTACGTGAATTTCTTGAGTTTCGAGTAAATTTTTGACACCTACCGAATCCTAATACCTAGTATCGTTTATGTCATTTTCAGCATGGCACCTCCAGCACGCCCCAGATAGCGTTGGACAACTAGGTTCGCCATCGGCCGAAAGAGGACCGGAAAATTGAGGAGGATTGCCAAGAGGATATTGATCCCCACTAGGATGTGGCCGGGCCGGATCGAAGAAAGGAGGACCGTCATGAATATAAGTGGGACGGAAGAACAGCTGCACGTGATGGAAATAACAGATGGAGGGGGCATTGTAACTAGATACCAGGGAAGATGCCCCAGGGTTTCAGAAGAAGGAGGAGTGGTGCGAGTCGAACCTCGCAATTTGTACGGATTTGTGGACCGCATAGAAGATGACAGAAGAGACACTTTTGAGGGTTTTGCAAGCCAGCCACTTCCCCAGCCAGAAGGGAACCGGAACGGATGGATCAGCGAGGAAGAGGAGGAGGATTCAGACTTGGAATCTACTGCAAGTAAACCAATCTAAGCATGGAGTTAGGAGTCTGGTAGTTGTATTGTTTAGAAGTCTATCTCGAATTTCCTTGGCATTAACGTTTCGCGTACCTCCGTTGAATTATGAGAACTTTCCCGAATAAGATTTGAGAAATGTTTGAAATAAATTTTGTGCGATGTGTGCTTCACCTTTGTAACTATGTTAGGACTCATCTCGGCTATATAAGCCAGAACTTTAACTTTCCACATTTGTTTTGGCATCCCTTAAAGATATGTTGTTTCGAGTACTGAAGTTTTCCTAGAAACCATTTCGTATTTCAACGACTAAACATTATCTTAGAAGCTTTTGGCGCTTGAACTCTCTGAACATGAGCATCGTATGGAACATTGTTTAGCATCCTGGACTTTTAAATTTGATTACTGATGGACCACCAAGTTTTGCACCGGAGTAGGAAGTAGGATTTGACATGATTGTCTGGGCATCTAACAAAGACGTCTGTCGGATCATATCTATTAATTTGAAACAAAAAGGGAAGAGCATGGAGGTTATTTTGCACCTTGTTAGAAATCTGATGATCATTTGTGTATTCTGAGAGATTGATGTTGGGTGAGACAACGGTGTTCCTTGCCTGACCTGGAGTTGACGACAACGAAGACTACCCCGGAGAGTGGAGACATTCCTTACAAGACAGAAGTATTGGCGATGCAGAAGAAGAAATTCTAGTCAAGATGGTGAACCTGGAGCTAATGAAGACATACAGTCCCCCTTCCCTATTCATCTTAGTTGTACTGAGATGAATTGAGAGCGGGAGCAGACGGGAGGAAGGAGAGATTTAAAGACCGTGCCAGAAGTCCACGTTGCTCCATCACATTCCAAGGAGAGCTGCAGGAGGCTCGATGAACCAGACACAAGTTCCTGATTTTGGTTTCACTTCCCAACGGATGGACAGCCGAAGACAGATCAACCGGACTTGAAGAGATTAATGTGTTAAATGAGCAGATTTTGAAACAGACCCTCTATACTTGGAATAATTGATTCTATGAAGGCAGAAGTTTGGCGACTAACTTTCATTTCCGTTGACCCTCTTAAGTTTCGTTATCTAGTATCAAGTTCCTCTTATGATTTAAGTTCCCTAGAAGCACTTCCATTCGTGTTTACCTTTCGTATGATTCGGTGATGACCTTGTTTTGAGAGATTTTGGCAACTCGTGGAAGATATGATGCTTGTGACGGCATACCCCACTTCTGCTAGATAATCTGGGATTTTGAGACTCTTGCGAATAGTTTTGGTTTCTTTCTTGACTGTGGCAATTGATTTTGTTGATCTATGAGACTGTAGAAGTACTAGGTGGATTAAGATAGGTGGTTTTGATTACGATTTGAGATAAAGTATGACCATCATGAGGGCATATTTATATGATGCCAGTATTATGACGTCTGGCCAACGTGATAATACTTACATCATATAACGTGCACTTGTTGTGGGCATAGGATATCTTGGGGAGTACCTAAGAAGTTTAGAATTTGATTTCGTTGGATTATCCGTGATTAGTGAGACTTTAGGTTCATTCTACCTACGCGTATACTCTGCTTTCGTTCATTAGATATCTGATTGAGTTGAACTCTCGTTTTGCATTCTGTTGACCTCAGTTATAAATCTTAAACTCTTCGTAGAGCTCTCTACTGTTGAAACAATTAATTTGATCTGAAATCTTGTTCGTAATTCCATATGAGCTTTCTGGAAGATTCACCCATCGTCCATTTTAAGTTGCATGGACCTTTTGTTCTGAATCAACCTAATTTGTCTTCTCTTGAGAAATTTGAACCCACCTCGTTTTGATCTGAGTCATGAGAAACCTATTGTTTTGAAGATCCTTCTGGGAGAATCTCCCCGGGCGTCAGAATGTTTGTGATGATCTTTTGCGACTTGCTACGACTTCGTTTAACCTTGCGACTTCAAATTTCGAGGAAGAAATTTTTCTTTTTAGAGGGGAAGAAGTTGTAACACCTAAAATCTAAAAGCAAGTGAAATGACTAAAATGCCCTTACATATTTAAAAATCATTTAAAAGCTTACTAAAGTATCAAATAAATCCCCAAACTTCTAACAATGCATAAGTTATGATCCAAAATAATTTTAACAACTTTATTTAATATTTATATAAGTGGTAAAATTACCAAAATACCCCTCATAGGACCGATTGAGATAAAATTGATTTTTAAGTGATTTAAATTGAAATAAAATGATGTAAATCTTTATAAATTTGGAAGATAATCATCATAATTATTTGGCTAACCATATTTCCGAAATTTTGGTACCCATATCCTCCCCATCACACGGCTTTACCCTTTTAAAGTCAATCAACACACCTTTATTTCCAAAACCCTAAAACCGATTGAAGAAAACACACAAAATAATTCCCATAGCCTCCATTCGGCATTCTAAAAATCCCAAGCCATTTTTCTGAGTTCAAGCATCATCCAAGGAGTACAAGAAAAATTATTGTGAAGGTGTTCATCACACGAATCGATCGTGGTACTTTTTCTCCTTTTCGCGTCATAACAAAGAGGTATAATTCGTTTTGATGCACTCGACCTTTGTAAAATTCGTCTCTTATTTTTCTTGTGTTCCTCACATCATATGTGACCTGTGAAAATTGGTTTCATAATTTTTAGATCGTTTTTGAAGTCGTGGTGATTTTGACCCGTTTTGGCTAATCGCGTACAAAGGAATTCGTACACCTCATTCCACACGTTCAAATCTTGATTTGGTATTTTTCTCAGACCCTATATATGTTAAGAACACCAAATAAAATGTTAAAGTCAATCCATGCATGATCTAACCATTATTTGTGAATTAAATCTTAAAAACGTGTATAAACCCTAAATAATTCAATCCGAATTTTTGAGGCTTCATATTTATTTTATTTGGACTCTATATGATCATACTAATCTGGGGAAAATGCTATTTTGAATTATCAAGGCCTAAAATATTTATTTTCGATTTGATTGTTTTTACCGATTTAAAGAAATTAAGAAGAAAAAGAAATAAAAATGTAATTCGATTAGGGTTTGAGGATTAGGGCTTGTTCTTGGCTATTTAATGAGTATAAAATGATGGTATAATGATGGGGTAATGATTTGTATTTTAGGGTTAGGGTTTTGGCTAATTAAAGTGTTATACGATTTGGTTAAATTGTTTTGGGTGAGTTTTGTAACTTTTAAAACTCAAGGGTTATTTTTAGAACTTATTTTGGGACATGTACTTACTGTATAAAATATAAGAAGAGGGGGTCTAGTGTCATTTTTGTAATTTAAAGGATTAAAATGTTATTAGGGTTTAATATTGGTTCGAGTTAGAAAATAATTAAATGGAGGGACTAAACTTGTAATTTCTGGAAAGTTAGTGCTGTTTTGAATATTTTAATATATTCAGGGGGTTACGTGTTAATTTGGTGATTTACTGGATTAATATGTAATTATAAATAATATAAAGTTGAAATTGTAAATTAAGGGACTAAATATGTAACTTTGTAAACTAGAGGGACCTATTGTGTAAATTCTGTAAAATTGAGGATACATTCATATAACATGATAAAATAAGTGACCATTGTGTAAAATTGATAAATTAAGGGTTTAATGTGTAACTATAAATAATTGAAGGTTAAAAGTGTAACTTTTGTAATAAGGGGTATAAAGTGTAAATTGTGAATTCTTAAAGACCAATTATGAAAATATGATAAAAGATACCCTAATTCCAGAAATAATGATTTACCTAAGTATGTTACTCCATATTACTAAAAATGGAAACTTTCTAAATATGGAAACCTGCCAAAAATGGAAAGTTACTTTAAAATGGAAAGACACTAAATTAAGAATGAGTTATAATTCCCTTCTACTCCTCTAGGTGTGAAGAAGGAGAGATCTTGAGCCATTCCCTATTTTTGTGCTTTGTTCTGTTTGTACTTTCGTCATAAGGTACAGATACTCTGCCTTTTCAGTAAGGGTTCTTATATCCTATGCATTGATTTTGAGTTATGATTCAGTTAAGATTTCCCAAGCCATTGCTATGTTCCCTTCGAGTGAACCTTTGATATTCCTCTTGATTATGATCTGAGCTTCGTATATCTGACCTATGCCTTTGCCAAGTTGCGCTAAAGTTCTGAACTATCCTTGTGAGAAACTAAGATTTTGAAATGGTTTACTAAACTAAGGTTTTGAACTACTTGTTTTGAACTATCTTTTACGAAGACTATTTTAATGATTATCTTTATGAAACCAAATTAAAGACCATTTTAATTAAATAACTTAATTAAGCTTTCTAAAATGAATCTGTTGAATAAAGACTTTGAAGATGGATCCTTTGATACAGACGTTGAACTTTAATTTTGATTCTCTCTGTTTTTAAAACTATGATATGAACTTTGGAAGACCTTGGTGAACCACTCTATTATGAACTATTCGATATGAACCCCTTTCTATGGACCTTGTGATATGATTTTGAGATGCACCTTTTGATATGAACCTTTTTCATATGACTTTGAGATTCACTTTTGACATGACCTTGAGATATGCTTTGATATGACTTTGAGATGAACCCGTTTGCATGACATTGAGACCTGACTCTTAGTTTGATACCCGAGCCACCTTTCTGTTTCCTAGCCAGGAAGGTAACCTGGCCATGTCTGTGATGCACCACTGGCATGACTCCTGTGTGGGGGAGTGATTTCTCACACCGTCCCTTTTATATTATCTGCCATGGCTACTATGATTTTGAGTATGACTTTGAGATTGACTTTGAGTGGGGGCGTATGGATTGCAATCCTAGGCATGTATGTTTAGTGGATTTAACTATGACTTTGAGTATGACTTTGAGGTGACTGGTGCCTGTGTGCTATACACGCCTTTCACATTTATGGGAGCTGATCACTCCACCCCTTTTGATACATGAGGCCACCCCTCATATTATCTGGTTTCCTGAGAGGTATCCCCTCTGATTGTGAGATCTTGACTTTGAGTATTATGATGTTGAGATATGACTTTGAGTATGGGCTCGTGGTAGATGACTATCCTACTCTTCTCTTATTACCCATTTGTTTCTTTTATACCTTCTGACATTCCCATTTCCCATATTATATTTCAGTTTAGTTATTCTTTGCTTTGTATATGTATCTGTTCACTGAGCTTTTTAAGCTCAGCCGCACGTTTTCTTTTCGTGTGCGGCAGGTAATAAGCAGGACGTCGGGTTTTGGGTATGAGTGAAGAGACTTGTGGACTTAGAAGACTGTGATAGTTATTCTGAAGTAGAGACCATTAGAAGGAGTTGCTTTTGTAGACTTAGTAATTAGCTTTTGTTTCCCTTGTATCCTTGTGTATTCAGAATTTCGTTTGTAACCTTTGAGAATCTTTGTATTACTATTGAATGTATGTTTTGTTTGATCTGATATGAAGCCATAAATGTGATATCTTTACCCTTGTCGGGTTGGGGTGTTACACTTGCCGGGTTGGGGTGTTACATTTTCCGCTGTGCTTATTTTTTTGATATGTTATTTATTGTTACATCACTTGTGAATCACTTAGTAGGTGTGCCAGGTATTTCAGCTTATTTTCTTTTTTTTCATCATGTTTTTTTTACTCTAGATCTGCATTTTTGCTTTATTCTTGTCCTTTTTTCACTTACAACAGGTTCAGGTTCTTCTTTTTTAGGTATTTTGTTTTCAAGCTGCTTTGCCTTGCTCTGTTCCTTTGATGTGGATGTATTTAAGAACGGCAATGAAGATACAACTCTGTCCACATTATTAGTTTCCTTTGCTTTATCATCTACATTTTTAAAACACATATTTTTAGTAATTATGTACTAGCAGACGAACTATCATACATCATCAGTTTCTTTTGTCGAAGGCTTAGCCGTAGCGATAGCTCTCTGCAAAGCCGAAGGCTATCGCTGCGGCTAAGTCAAGGATTTGATTATAGTTTCAATTTATTACTATTTTCATATTTTATATACAATTACATTACAAAAGCGTATTTTTCCTGTTGCTAAGCCAAATCTTTTTTTGCAGGCTTTTTGTTTTGATAAACCCTTACTAGATCATATGTGATAAAGAATAAAAATAATATCAACTGAATCTATCTATACGTGAATGTTTTGCTATATCATATGTGATATAGATTTCAAGCCAAACAAAATTAGAAACACTGATTCGGTGCGATGTGTCGTTGCGGTTTAGCAGTATTAATGCCTACTCAAGTTTTAAATTTATATTTAGCCGACTTATCAATAACACACACACTTATCGAGCAGTGTACCCGGTCAGTATGAATATAATGGTAAGTAGAGTGTCGATCACTAAGAGTGGAACGTATTATCTAGTTATTCTAATCAGTATTTTAATATATTAAGTTAACTATACAACCTATTCTAACGCAAGGGGGTTCAGCCTGAGAGACTGGCACGATTTGGTTGCAATTAAATAATAAAATAAACCAATAGGCACGAATCAGTGAATAGCACACACGTACACAGATAAATACTCGAGACAATAAGAAGGCTGTCTTGATAGATAAGTAGTTTGTCACTTGTTTTATTGCTAGTTTTATATGAAGTGTATAGTTCGATGCAACGCACCGAGATTAAGTCCTTTGTCGTTGGTTCTAATCTTATCGGCGAGTAAACCCTTAATGATTACTTATGACTATCCTATTTATCTTTCCTCCTACTTTTCTACAGGCGATAGAATGCATAGGCGATCTAATAAATAAGCGAGGGCAGAGGCATGGCGACCCGATCAACGCTCAGCTAGACACAGAGGTTATCAATGCACTAATAAAAGTCACCAAAGACATCAACATATAAACTTTAATTAATGAGAAAGCAGTTTTAAGGGAGTGCAATCTTTCCGTTGTCACATTACACAAGCCACCAATCTTGATGAATTAAAGTTTACTAACACAATAAAACAAAACTACTTAATGAATTAAACACATGCAGCACCTTCTTACAGCTCTTGTATCTTCGTTTGGGTGTGTCTTGTGCTGCCTATTCGACTGAATTCGTCCTAGGTTTCTGTACTTCGGTCTTCTGTCTAAACTTCGGAACTCTTAATTCGTCTGGTCTTTGGGGTATTTATAGTTTCTGTCTGAGGGTAAGATGCGGCGCATCTAGTAAGTAGATGCGGCGCATTGACTTAACTTCGCGTGGGGTCCAAGATTATAATATTCAGGAATATTCGTACACCGCCAGAAGATGTGGCGTAACTCCATAAATAGATGCGGCGCATGTCCTCTTGTATCTTGGATCGTATCTGGTGAAATATTGATAGTGATGCGCCGTATGTGATAAGCAAGATGCGGCGCATCTGGAGCAGAATGTCTTGATCTTGTACATTTCAGTAGACTCTTAACTTCTTGCATATTTTGCTCCATAATTAGTCCAAAATCGCCAAGTTTCACCAAATGCTTGTTTTCAACTGAGAATTACAAAAGTAAACGATTAAGTATCAATCCTCATACATAATATAATAAAACAAGTCAAATTAATAGGATAAATGATGGTAATAAAATGTACTTATTTGAGTTCATCAAATATCCCCCCACTTGAACTTTACTTGTCCCCAAGTAAACCTTAGAATTAATCTTATGAAAATGTATCCTAAAAGATATTAGGATTTGTTTTTATATTTAAGCATGTATTCATTTTTGTCATAATCACACAACTAAACACTTAACGAATTAGAAGTAAAATAAAACAATTTGATAAAAGAAAATCTAATCGTTTAACTCTCCAGTCGTGACGAATATTCTATCATAAGCTTGGCAAGTATACACATCTCCCCCACTAAAGCCAAGGAATAACAAGTCTAAAGCGGTAAAAAGGGTTTTTAGGTTTAAGGGTTAATTATTCTCCTTAATCTCTATCGATCTCAAATTCCAGAAAAGGCGACAAAATCACAAATACATGATCGAATCCACGAACACGATACTTGCAATTGCTCAAATCCTTAACTCGAATAGGCTAAAGATAGGTCCAAACTTCACCAATAATAATATATCAAAAAGGGCGACAAAATCATAAATACATAGCCGAATCCACGAATACGATACTTAAGATTGCTCAAATCCCTAATCTCAATAAATCAAAGGTTTGGATCAAGAATAATATAGGGTATGGATAATATTTGGGATACAAATTGGTGTAAAATAAAAAATAAACAAAACAGATAAATTAAAATCCTAAGTGTGGTTAATCACTATCCCAACCATCCCATGAATAAGACTCATATCATAGAATAACTCACGCTTTAACACTTGAAACACACGCTTTAGGTAGACACGAATTATACTCAACAAGATCTTAATCAAAGAATAAACCTTAGTTGGCGTTCCCATAACTGCCAACTCCCATTCAATCCATAGATATAATATACAACAATTAGTGGTGATATCGACCACTTACATAACTTTACATAAGTTGGTTAAAACAAACATCCAACTTTCTTCTTTTTTTCTTTTTCTTTTCTCATTTTTTCGATTTTTTTTTTTCGATAAACATAAACATAGATGTGTAAAATTTCACCACATCACTATAATGATAATTCTGGATAATTTTTCCATACTTTTCATGACTTCAGAAATAACGGTAATAGTGAAAGTAGTAAACCCACACAAAAAATAAACTCAAAGATATACGATATTTACTTTCACTCCAATTGCATTGTGCAATTTCCCGACCTAACCATAGATAATGAATTACGCACGCGAACACAGGTAATGTAAGGAAACACACTTTGCCTATAGCAATTAACCAACCACGGATTCTAATTTACAGGGTAGGCTAAGGTGTAAGGGTGTAACGAAACATTTTAACAAAGGTGTAAGAAACGAAAGGAATGGCTCTGAGTGTTTTTCTAGGGGTATCTTACTCTAAAAATGAGAGTAACAAAAGGGTTTATACGGGGGTCAACTAACCAGTGTAGTTAGCTAATAACACATAACATATAATGGCTATTTGGGTGTAATCCTAGAAATTTACCAATTTAGACAAGTCATTCCAATTATATAAATAATACTTATTATGGTGGTCTCGAATAGTATACAAGCCAAGTTCTAAAGTTTACAAGTCACCGGCACACTCATAGATTTGTGAGTTTTGAAAAATCACAATTTTTGAAAATAACGTCATGTGTGCAGCAATGCAACTTAGACTTTAAACAAAAACATGCTAAAAAATTTTAAATTTTGATATATTAAGCACATTTTAAGCATATTTTGAAAAGTTTAGGACAAGTAAGTGTTAAGTGTTCTAATTCTCCAATCCCCCCACTTAAGTTAAACAACATCCTCGTTGTTTGTATCAAAGGTTAAAAACCGGAAAATAAAAGAATTAGAACAGAAAAACTCCCCTGAGATTTGCTCGGTATGATCCTCCATTTGTATAAGAGCAAAAATCATCTTTCTTGTGGATTAGAACGTTTAAGCTTCATAATAGATGTATCCACAGGAAATGTAGGAATCTATAATACCACCAAGGCTTTAAAACACACCTAAGTTAAGAAAGGTTCAAACTTGCATAACACATTAGTAGTTAGTTAAAAATAAAACATAAAAATAAAAATGAAAATCATCAGGTCAGTCGATGCGCCGTATCTTATGGAAGAAGATACGCCGTATCGAGCCTGGAATAAATACGGATCAGAATAGAAGATGCGCCGCATCCTTAACCAGGGATGCGCCGCATTAAAATAAACTGATAAAAAGTTTTAAAGTCGAAAATAAAAAATGCAGAAAAAAATAAAATAAGATATGACCATTGCAGGAGATGCGTCGCATCTCAGAATTGAGATGCGCCGTATCCTCTGCGGCCTGACTGACTCGACACAAAAACAGAATAATTAAAAGATAAATCCGGGTTGTCTCCCGGTCAGCACTTGTCTTTATTCCAGAGTCTTCAAGTTAGACCCGTCCATCTTGATTTAAGTTTACCAGGATACATCTTTAATCTGGAATTAAATAGTAGCACTTTCTCTCCAATAGTAAACGTTTTATCCCCACGTAACCTCGAGTCATGCCATCTTTTAGTTCTTTCTTTGTAGATCTTAGTATTTTTGTAGGCCTCATCTCTTAGTTCATAGAGTTCATTAAGTTCCATGAAACGGTTCTTCGTTGCAGCTTCCATATCCATATTACAATTCGTCAAAGCCCAATATGCACTTTGTTCAATTTCGACCGGTAGGTGGCATGCTTTTCCGTATACAAGACGAAATGGAGTGCATCCCGTTGGTGTCTTATAGGCTGTACGGAATGCCCATAAAGCATCATTTAACTTGTCAGACCACCCTTTCGGATTATATCCAGTCGTTTTTTTCAAGAATTCGCTTAATAGCCCTATTGGTTACTTCAGTTTGCCCATTGGATTGAGGATGGTATGCGGTGAAAACCCTATGATATACTCCATATTTTTGCAAGGCTCTTCCCAGATGATGATTACAAAAGTGTGTCCCCCTATCACTAATCAATGCTTTAGGAATTCCAAACCTAGAGAACAAACTTTGTAAAAATTTAAGTACTACATTGCTGTCGTTTGTTGGCAATGCTTGCGCTTCGACCCATTTTGATACGTAATCAACAGCAACTAAAATATATTTATTACCTTTAGATTCAGGAAACGGTCCCATGAAGTCCAATCCCCATATGTCGAAAACTTCACACACATGGATATAGTTTTGCGGCATTTCGTTTCTTGATGTTATATTCCCGGATCGTTGACACGCATCACATCCTTTTATATAGTCTTTTGCATCATCCAACATAGTGGGCCAATAAAATCCCGCATCAAGGATCTTTCTTCTTGTGATGACTGCACCGTGATGTCCCCCCGTTGGCCCTGAATGGCAATGTGCCAATATTGCTGGGATGTCATCACCATCTACGCATCTTCGTAAAATATTGTCAGGACATAATTTAAAGGCATAAGGTTCATCCCAAATATACTCGCTAGCGCGAGTTAGAAACCTTCTTTTCTCGTCGGATGTTAGCCCTTTTGGAATTTCATTTGCAACAATAAAGTTTATATAGTCGGCATACCATGGTCCATTATTATTGCTCTTAATTCCTACCATCATAAGGTGTTCATCAGGAAAGTCATCAGCTATTTCCCTTTCGTCAAGCACCTCCATATCAGGGTTTTCAAGTCTAGATAAGTGGTCAGCAGCTAGATTCTCGGCACCCTTTTTATCTTTAATTTCAATATCGAAACCTTGGAGCAATAAAACCCATCTAATAAGCCTTGGCTTGGCATCCTGTTTATTGAACAAATACTTCAAAGCAGAATGGTCAGTGTAAACCACAGTTTTTGATAATATAAGATATGATCTAAATTTATCGAATGCAAAAACCACTGCTAAAAGTTCTTTTTCCGTGGTGGTGTAGTGTTCTTGGGCATTATTCAATGTTTTGATAGCATAATAAATTGGCTTAAATTTCTTATCTATCTTTTGGCCAAGTACAACTCCAACAGCATAATCACTAGCATCACACATTAGTTCAAAAGGCAAATTCCAATCTGGCGAAATTATAATAGGTGCGGAAGTTAGTTTTTCTTTAAGTATATTAAATGCCTTTTTGCAATCTTCAGAAAAATCAAACTTCGCATCTTTTAGCAATAATTGGGTCATAGGCCTAGATATCATTGAAAAATCCTTTATGAACCTACGATAAAATCCGGCATGCCCTAAAAAACTTCTAACACCTTTTACATTAGTGGGATAAGGTAGTTTAGCAATTACATCAATTTTAGCTTTATCGACTTCTATACCTTTCCCAGAAATCTTATGTCCTAACACAATTCCCTCTCTAACCATAAAGTGACATTTTTCCCAATTAAGAACAAGGTTAGTTTCTTCACACCTAGCAAGCATTTTATCAAGTTTAAAGAGACAATCACTAAATGAGTTACCGAACACCGAGAAGTCGTCCATGAAGACTTCCATAAAGTCTTCTACCATATCATTGAAGATAGCCGTCATACAACGTTGGAAAGTAGCAGGGTCGTTGCATAGTCCGAACGGCATTCTCCTATAGGCGAAGGTTCCATAAGGGCAGGTGAAAGTCGTCTTCTCTTGATCCTCAGGGGCAATTGGTATTTGGAAGAAACCTGAAAAACCATCTAAAAAATAATAATAATCATGACCTGATAGTCTTTCTAACATTTGATCAATAAATGGAAGAGGGAAGTGATCTTTTCGCGTAGCATCATTGAGTTTGCGGTAGTCGATGCAAACTCTCCATCCGGTAACAGTTCTTGAAGGAATTAGTTCATTATCGTCATTGAGTACTACCGTTATTCCCCCTTTTTTTGGTACAACGTGGATAGGACTGACCCACGAGCTGTCGGAAATTGGGTAGATAAGTCCGGAGTCAAGTAATTTCACAATTTCATTTTTCACCACATCTTGGACTTTTGGATTCAAACGCCTTTGAGGTTGGATAGTTGGTTTGAATTCATCCCCCATAAGGATTTTATGTGTACAAAATGACGGGCTAATTCCCTTAATATCAGACATACTCCATGCTAATGCTCCTCTTCGTTTATACAGTACCTGCAAAAGTGATTCTTTTTCTTTTGGCGTTAAGTTAGATGCAATAATAACGGGCGAATTAGTGTTCCCATTTAGATAGGCATACTCCAAAGTAGAAGGGAGATCCTTAAGCACAGGTTTAACACTATCAATTTCAGTAGCACTAGCGGAATAAACTTGTTCTTTAATTATATCGCTGCTGTCATCAGATAGATGCGCCGCATCGATATTTTCGATGCGCCGTATCGCGTTACATACAGCAGAGTCAGCAGCTAAATTATAATCAATAGTATTCTCATCAACTTGATCTTCTATAGCAATTGTGTTTTCTAAATTTTTAAGCAGAAAAGAATCAAGCAAATTACTTTTTAACAATTTCTGAGTAAATTGATTAATCGTGTCATCAGAAACATCGATATTATAGCATTCATCGTCATCGGATTTATCTTTACTCATAGATTGTTCCATGTTAAACTCAACCTCATCTTTTCCTATGGTAAGAGTTATCTTTTTATTAAAAACATCAATTATGGCCCTAGCAGTGGCTAAAAACGGTCGTCCTAATATTATAGGAGTTCTAGAATTTTCAGGCATATCGAGGATAACAAAGTCGATAGGTAACTCAAATTTATCAACTTTTATTAATATATTTTCAGCTATTCCTAATGGGTATTGTATGGACCTATCAGCTAGTTCTAAGCACATCCTAGTAGGTTTTGGTTCACCAAGACCTAATTTATCATACATAGAAGAGGGCATAAGACTTATACTAGCTCCTAGGTCGGCTAGAGCATTTTCAATATGCAAATTTTTAATTTGACAAGGAATAGTGAAACTCCCTGGATCTTTTTCTTTTGACGGAAGTTTGTTGAGCAATGCTGCTGAGCTTCTTTTCCCCATTGTTATGGTGCAAGCCTCTTCAAGTTTAGACTTGTTTGTAAGCAAACTCTTCAGGTATTTAGCATATTTTGGCATTTGCACTAGGGCTTCCATAAATGGTATGCTTAGCTGCAGCTGCTTGAGATTCTCCAGGAATTTCTTTTGATAGGCATCTTCTTTCTCTTTCCTTACCCTATGTGGGAAAGGTAGTGTTGATCGTTTAGGCTCAACAGAAGGTTCTTCTCTGATTACAGGTTCCGGATTAGTCTCTTTTGGTTGCTCTTGCTCAGGTGATAAAGATTCAGGGGAAATCTTGTTTGTACCGTCATCCTCGGGTGTCTCTCCGATTTGAAAGGTCGACTTTCCGCCTCTAGTTGTAATCCCTTTCAAGTCTTGCTTTACCAAAAGAACCCTATTAAGCACCGTTGACAATTGGTGCACTTCAATTGCCAATCCATAAATCATGTTGTTTTGTTCCTTTAGTAAAAGCTCATGACTGCCTTTGAATTCATTAATAAAGTTTCTTGCTTCATGATGTTCTTTTTCATTTGCTTGAGCGATTTGTAGTGCAAACTCTTCCATGGTAAGATTTCTTTGGGGTCTTCCGAAAAAGTTGGGGAAAATATCGAACATTGTTCCTGAAAATTAAAGAGAGGTAGATTTCAAAGTAAAAGTTTCCAGGTATAAAGGTCAGAGTATTTTCCGCTCGGAGATAAGAAAAATAAAAGTTGCTGATATCTGCAGACGATGCGCCGTATCCAAAAAGTTGGATATGCCGTACCTTATAATCGTTAAAATTAAATCAGACTTTTATTCAGAAAATAGATACGCCGCTTAGAAATTTAGAATGCGCCGTATCTGTTTTAATTATCAAAAATCGATATTTATTTAAAATTAAACGCGTCGTATTAACAAAAGTTAATGCGCCGTATCTTCGTTACGTTTCAAAATATAAGATTTTTGATTCAGAAGATACGCCATATCGACAGAGATCGATGCGCCGTATCTGTTTAATAATTCGAAAACTGTTTTTAATTAAAATAATAGATACGCCGTATCTGCTAAAGCAGATGCGTCGTATGGCGTTAACGTTTAGAAAATTTTTTTTATCAAAAACAGATACGCCGTATCTTGGGGAAAAGATGCGTCGTATCGAATTAATTAAACGCGTTGTATTTTATAAAAATTAAACGCAATACGCCGTATCTGAGAGATCAGATGCGCCGTATCGTTCGATTTAGCTCAGTACAACGATAGCAGAATACAAAAAATACGAAAAATAAAAACAAATAAAAACACAAACGAAAATAAACACAAAGAAAACAAATAACACACAAAAACAGAAAATATGCAAAATAATACAATGAATGCAAATTAATCTAATACACAACAGAATTAGCGGTTAGATAAAAAAAATTAAAAACCTAATTAAAATACTAATCAAATTAACAGATAATAACAATTCACTCCCCGGCAGCGGCGCCAAAAACTTGATGCGGTGCGATGTGTCGTTGCGGTTTAGCAGTATTAATGCCTACTCAAGTTTTAAATTTATATTTAGCCGACTTATCAATAACACACACACTTAACGAGCAGTGTACCCGGTCAGTATGAATATAATGGTAAGTAGAGTGTCGATCACTAAGAGTGGAACGTATTATCTAGTTATTCTAATCAGTATTTTAATATATTAAGTTAACTATACAACCTATTCTAACGCAAGGGGGTTCAGCCTGAGAGACTGGCACGATTTTGTTGCAATTAAATAATAAACTAAACCAATAGGCACGAATCAGCGAATAGCACACACGTACACAGATAAATACTCGAGACAATAAGAAGGCTGTCCTGATAGATAAGTAGTTTGTCACTTGTTTTATTGCTAGTTTTATATGAAGTGTATAGTTCGATGCAACGCACCGAGATTAAGTCCTTTCTCGTTGGTTCTAATCTTATCGGCGAGTAAACCCTTAATGATTACTTATGACTATCCTATTTATCTTTCCTCCTACTTTTCTACAGACGATAGAATGCATAGGCGATCTAATAAATAAGCGAGGGCAGAGGCATGGCGACCCGATCAACGCTCAGCTAGACACAGAGGTTATCAATGCACAAATAAAAGTCACCAAAGACATCAACATATAAACTTTAATTAATGAGAAAGCAGTTTTAAGGGAGTGCAATCTTTCCGTTGTCACATTACACAAGCCACCAATCTTGATGAATTAAAGTTTACTAACACAATAAAACAAAACTACTTAATGAATTAAACACATGCAGCACCTTCTTACAGCTCTTGTATCTTCGTTTGGGTGTGTCTTGTGCTGCCTATTCGACTGAATTCGTCCTAGGTTTCTGTACTTCGGTCTTCTGTCTAAACTTCGGAACTCTTAATTCGTCTGGTCTTTGGGGTATTTATAGTTTCTGTCTGAGGGTAAGATGCGGCACATCTAGTAAGTAGATGCGGCGCATTGACTTAACTTCGTGTGGGGTCCAAGATTATAATATTCAGGAATATTCGTACACCGCCAGAAGATGCGGCGTAACTCCATAAATAGATGCGGCGCATGTCCTCTTGTATCTTGGATCGTATCTGGTGAAATATTGATAGTGATGCGCCGTATGTGACAAGCAAGATGCGGCGCATCTGGAGCAGAATGTCTTGATCTTGTACATTTCAGTAGACTCTTAACTTCTTGCATATTTTGCTCCATAATTAGTCCAAAATCGCCAAGTTTCACCAAATGCTTGTTTTCAACTGAGAATTACAAAAGTAAACGATTAAGTATCAATCCTCATACATAATATAATAAAACAAGTTAAATTAATAGGATAAATGATGGTAATAAAATGTACTTATTTGAGTTCAAGCCAAACAAAATTAGAAACACTGTGTCTACGCCATTAAGCCGAAGTCATCTTCTGCATCTAAGCCAAAGGTTTAGCAGCAGCCTACACCTTCATCCAAACCGAAGGCGTAGGATTCGGCTAAGCTGTAACAATTCGCATTTTCAGGTTACTATCCAATCCCGAATTTTTGCTATTTATTTTTACTATTCACTTTTACTATTCATTTCCGAAATTTTTATTTCACATTCTTATAAGTTAAACTATTTTAATGATAATCCGAGAGTTTGATACTCGTCGGATCATTTCTGCAAGAATCACGAAACCGTGTCCGAGATTTACTTTAAGGCTTAAACATCATTTAGGCATCCCGATATGTCCACACAACATTACCAACAAGAGAAATATATGTTTTTCACCTTCCGTGACATTTTCAAGAATTTCGGAATTTTACGTTTTCGGAATTCGTGTTTTACGCGATTTACGCGTTTTAAGCTTACGGTTTTAAGTCTAAAGTACGTTTAACACCAACCGACACTAGACTAAGCCTAGTCTAGACATTATAAGCCTTTTTATTTCATTATTATCATATTAGAAAAGTTACATTTACTTTTCTCAGTCTTACGCAACTTTCGTACGTTTTACGTTTAACGCATTTTAAACCTACGTTTCCAGCGTTAACAGCGTTTTCGCAACCCATTAAACTTATCACTCATTTTTATAAGATAATAATGAGTATATTGACAAGTTTAATCATTTCTATAAGTTTCGTATGTTTACGATACCCGGTTTTGCGTTTCGTGACTTAACGGCTTACAGTTAGCGATTAACGGAACCAAGATAATACCAAGACTACATATCTAGTCATCCTAGCTCATCCTTAGCCGACTATAGGAAGGAGTACCATGACTTGTTTCTTGATCTTATGCCTTGATCTCCTAGACGCATACAAGTGTACTTTAGGTTGCAAATTTGATAACTACAAGCTAAGATGACTCATGTATCTTGTAACCTCCTCATTTTAGTATAAAAGGAACTCATCTCTTCCTTTCTCTTCATTTCAAACGCCACACACAACACACAAACACATTCATTTGCTAGTTTTCTTTCAAGTATTTCCAAGAGTTCAAGTACTATATCAATTCCAAAACTCTTGTTAAGTTTTGATTGATCCAAAGTCCTAGTTCTTCATTCCTTTGGTGATCTTTCATCCACACAAGAATTGTTCTAGTAGAAGACTTCAAGTACTTTCTCAAGTAGTCACAAGTTGGTGTCAAGAGCTTGAAGAAGTTGGAAGCTAGAGATCCTAGTTCAATCAAAGTCCTAATCCTTGTTCATAACTTCCTTTCTTTAGAAAGCCAAAAGTTGTAAGAAACCCTGTGGAAAGGATTCAAACACTTGGGATGTGAATCTTAGTAATGTGTTTGAGAGATATTTATGTATGAATGTGTTTAGCATGCGGAATCTACTACAACACATTTAAAAGAATACAAAGGTGGTGAGTTATGTAAACGTGAGTATGTAATGAACAAGGAACACAATTTTAGTTAACACAAAACGATTCAATATTATTGATGAAATAATAAGGATGATCTAAATATCACCGGGATTACAAAATAATCTTGAATCTTAGATTGTAAAAGGATTTGTGAGTTGAGTAACTAAGTTACTTGAGAGATAGTTCGGTTTTGGTTAATAGTTGGAGAGATGCATGCATGAAGTGGTGACTTAGGAAACCTTTTATACGATAAGGTACCCTAATTACAAGTTGTCAAGTGGTTGAATATAATACTTTACTTTGACTATTCTAGCCTACAATTAAATACAACTACCAATGTACAACTATGTAATATTCTTCTGTGAACCACAGAAGACTAAACTACTTCTACATAACGTATAACAATGTACAAAGACTAATAATTCCACTAAATATCTATTACAAAATATCTAACAACTTGACATAATGCTTGGCAGGATCTTTATCAACTAGCAGTACCTTCTACCCAGAAGGTACTGTTAGTACATCTTCATACTCTTCAAAATCAACTAGCAGGCTCTTTGACATCTTTGGCAGACTCTTTGACTTGAACATTTTATTCCCAACAATCCTCCCCTAAACTTGTTATTTCCATTAAAATACACAAGTTTCTGATGAATAAAATACATACCTTGAGGATTTGAGGGAACTCTTCCAAAAACCTTCACTCTCTGTTCTTCCTTTTTCTTTCACATTGCTCAAATATGTTCCTCAGCAAACTTTGAACAATTTCTGAATTCTCTTCATCTTTGTCACATCTTAATCTCTTGGAGATCATAGTTTTAAGCACTTCATAACTAAGTGGATACTCTTTCTCAGCCAACATGAAGAGTTCAATCCTACTTGATGTGTAAAGATGATGAATACTGCTAAGGCTTAGAAATTCCCATGTTGTTGAAGGATCATAATAGGGAAATTTCCAATGAACATCTTTGGGATCAGGATCAAACATCCTATTGAATTCTACCCATAGTTCCTGTTCCTTAACATCAGTACTAGAATTTGTGTCTAGACTAATCTGCACTAGATTCCACAATTCTTCCAAGTCTGCTCTGTCACATGCTCTAACTAGATTTTCAAAATTCTTAAAGATAGCAAACTGACCCCCAACCCTTATTATTTTCCATGACTTTCCTAATCTATCATGGTTGATATCCCAATCAATAATAGGGCGTCTACAGCTAATTGGATCAGCATGTATGATAGTTGGCAAAGTAATTAACATCTTACTTACTTGCTCTGTGTCCAATTTTGCTACTTCTTTCTTCTGAGCATCTTTCTTCTTTATTGAGGGCTTTGCATCAGATGGAACTTTGTAGTAAAGACTTTTGTAGGCTTGAAGATACAAGTAGTAGATTTCATCATTAGATTTCTTCTTCAGTTGATAATCAGTCCAATTTGCTTGACCTTTTAGAAATCTCTTCATAAAAGTCACTTGATCTTTCCATGATTTGCCCACCTTAAAACCTCTTTTCTCACTTTCTTTCATCTTTTCAAAAATGTCAGCCAGAGCTGCTTCTTTATACTTCTTGTTGATAAAAGATTCAAGTTCTGCTGTCTTCTCATCAGAATTGAGATTCTTGTCATTTACTATTATTGATGCTTGGCCTTTCACAATTGGATCATTAGCAATAATCCATTGCATTTGTGCATCAAAGGTTTCTTGAGCAATTTGAGTATCAAGAAGAGTCTGAGCATCTTTTTGCTCTTTCGTCTCTGTTAGCAGTCTTGAAGCTTCAAGTGCTTTCAGTTCTTCTTCATGAATTCTTTTGGCCTCTTCTTCATCTCTAGCTATCTGTGCTTGCTCTGATTTCTTTAACTTTTTGGGCTTTGGCTCATCTTCAACCATAATGCTCTTGCCCTTATCCTTTGGAGTTGGTTCTTGGGATGGAGCAGTGGATTGCTCATCAGCAATAAATAACCTCCCTTGAACAAACAAATCTCCTTGAGGCTCTAAGTCCCTCTTTCTTTTGTACACTTTCTCAGCAGACCCTTTGTAATCCATTGCCAATAGCCTCTCAATCCTAGCAGGCTCTTGTTCTGGCCTAGCAGGCTCTTGCCCTGCACCAGCAGGCCCTTCATCATAAACTTGAGTTCCTTCATGGAATTCAAATTGAGCCTCCTCTTCATCTTCAGATGTATCCATCCTCCCCTTTTTGGAAGAGTGACCTAACCTATCAGCATCTGACTTTGAAGAAGTAGATAAACAACCCTTGCAGATCTTTTACCCTTTAGCTTCTTCACTTCACCCTCCAATTTCTTCACCCTCTTGACTAACTTGATGTTGATCTCAGAAAATTTGTTGTTTTGACGTTTAAGAGCATCTTCTAAGAACTTCACCTTGTCTTTTAGTTCTTGCATTGTCTGAGGAGATTGGGTTTGTGATACATGATGTGATGATGTTGGTGGTGTTGCTGATGGTACTGGAGATGGTATTGGTGATGTTTGATGTGTTGGTGAGATGTAACCAGTTGAAGAACTAGATGATGGTGATTAATCTGAAGGTGTTGGTTCTTCAGGATGTTGTGGTAACATTTCATCAAATAGTGGTATTTCTTCCCCTCTAAAACCAATTCTCATGTTTGAAAATACTTTGTGAGAAAGTTTGGGTGTTTCATAAAGTGTGTGTGGGGGAAGCAACAAATGTTTTGATTTTGCAATGATGGATGAAATAAATCTTGGATACATCAAAAACTTTGTTTCACTATTCACATTTTTAGTCAATCCTTCAAAAATATGTTTGGAAAAATTGTATTTTCTGTTTGTAGCCAAGCAGATGAGAGCAGAAGCCATGTTTCCACTGAATTGCTCCCAAGAGGTTTTCTTCTGGCTCAAATAATGAAGGATTGTGTGAATCAAAAATCTCCATTGTGGAGTAAGATGCTTCTTTAGAAAAGTGAGTTTTGTAGAAGTAGCATGATACCCCATTCTTTCTAAATTTTCAAAAATTTCAGTATCTGGCAACTGACTAATACCATCAGAATCATCCAAATGAAGATGTCTTCTTATGGATGACTCAGTAAGAGTCAAAAGTTTGCCATCCACTTTGGCCTTAATCCTTTGTTCCCTATTTTCAGAAGTTTTAATTTTAGCAGTTTGCCAAAATTGTAAAATTTGAGATTCATAAATAGTGGGATTGACTAGTAAAGCAAACCTGATGTAGGAGTTATTTAAAAAGACCACTACTTGATGAAATGAGGCATTATCCTCTGACTTCTCCAAAAATGCTAATTGATTGTGACGTTGGAAAAAGTTTAGAACAACTGTGGTATCCATAATGAAAATTTTGAATATGATGGTGGGATTTGTTGGTGGTACTGGTAGAAGATGAAAGGTGTAAGTTAATTGTGATAAGGACTGATGAAAGATGATATTTGAGAATTACTTTTAACCGACAATAAGAAAGATTATAATAAGTAAATGTAAAGGCGGTTAAAAAGATCTTTTATATGAGAAATATAATATAATATAATCATCAGTAATTTACATAACTACCCCAACGGCTAAATTTAACTACCAGGCCCAACGGCTAAAACTTTTTCTGACAGGCTCAACGGCTATCTAGCAGTACCATTTTACTCTAGCAGTACCAATTTTTGAACTACCAGTACCTTTGAAAGTTTTGTAAAAATCCCTTATAGTTTTTAGCAAACTACCAGCTATCAACGGATTTGAGTTGTCTTTACCAAAAGCCGTTTGCTTAAGGACTAGCTAACTATTTACAATTAAGTATGGTTAGTTAACAACCATATAGTTTTTGGTAAACTATCAACCATCAACGGATTTGATTTGTCTTTACCAAAAGCCGTTTGCTTATGGACTAGCCAACTCTTAAGTTTGTAAAAACTTGGTGAGCTGAATACCAAAAGCCATATTGGCCTAAAGATGGTGCAATTTCCTTGGATGGAGGAAATTAAAAAGGCAATGATGCTGTGTATCTTGGATGATTGGTTCAACAAGTGAAATCATCTAATAGCATGCCTTTGAGTTGAAACTTTTCTTAGTTTGATCTAGATAGAACTTTCTCCTTTAGAAATGCTTCATCCCTTCTAGATATGTGATCTAATTCTCTCTTTTTCAACTTTTGCATCATCTTGTATGCTCTTGTCTTTTTCCTTCATAAATTGGTTTTTCTTCCATTCTGGGCTATCATATCCTCCCCTGAGATTGTTACCTCCCCTGAGATTAATATAACTTTTGTTTCCCCTTTTTGTTTGAAAGATCTCTTGTTTTGTTATCAACCTGAAATGTGTTAGTTGCAAACCAAAAGAACAAAGTGCAAAGCACTTGATCTATAGCATTTTAAACATTTAAGCATCAATATGAACAAAACCTAGCAAATTTTATATTAGCAGGACCAATTATGAACTGACAGTACCTATTGACCAACTAGCAGTACCATGTTTAAAAGCCAATACCAGTGAATTTTATGTACAAAAACACATGTTTTTCAAAGATTTATCATTCCAATACCTCCTACAAGATATTTGAATCTACCTAAATCAAAAGATTTGGTGAGAAGGTCTGCATAATTCTTTTCAGAATCAATTTTAACAACTTGAATTAACTTTTCTCATTGCAATCCCTTATGAAATGGTGTCTGATTTCAATGTGTTTTGTTTTTGAGTGTTGAACTTGGTTTTTAATGATACATATAGTACTGCTATTGTCAATATAAATAATGGTGTTAAGAAAATTGTACCCATAGTCAAGCATTTGATTTTGGATCCAAAGAACTTGCCCACAACAACTTGCACCAGCAACATATTCTGCTTCAGTTGTAGAGTTGGCCACCATTGTTTGTTTCTTGCATTGCCAAGAGATAAGTCTGCAACCAAGAAATTGACATCCACCAGTTGTGGATTTTCTGTCTAGAGTTGCACCAGCATAATCACTATCCGAATAAGCCACTAATTCAAAAGATGATTCCCTTGGATACCAAAGACCCAACCTAGGTTGACCCTTGAGATATCTAAAGATTCTTTTGACTGCTGTGAGATGAGAGATTTTGGGATGTATTTGAAACCTTGCACATACACATACTGAGAACATGATATCTGGTCTTGATGATGTAAGGTACATCAAAGACCCAATCATTGATCTATAATTATGCAAATCCATATCTTCTCCTTCAGCATCCTTGAGTAGCCCTTTATCTGGATCCATTGGTGTACTTGCAACCTTAGAATCAGCAAACTGAAATTTCCTTAGGATCTCTGCTACATACTTATCTTGACTGATAAATATGCCTTCTTGAGTTTGTTTCACTTGGAGACCCAAAAAGAAAGTAAGTTCCCCCATGGAACTCATTCCAAACTTACTATGCATAAGTTTTTCAAATTCTACACACAAGTCTTGGTTTGTTGATCCAAAGATAATGTCATCAACATAAATCTGCACTAGCAAGATGTCTTTCTTTGTTCTTTTGATGAACAAAGTTGGATCAATCCTGCCTCTTTGGAATCCACTTTCTAGTAGAAAACAAGCCAATGTTTCATACCATGCCCTAGGAGCTTGGTGTAGGCCATAAAGAGCCTTGGTAACCTTATAAACCTTGTCTGGATACTCTGCATCAATGAAGCCTGGAGGTTGATAGACATATACTGGTTCTTCAATTTCACCATATAAAAATGCACTCTTAACATCCATTTGATAGACAGTGAAGCCAATGTATGAAGCATAGGCCAAGAAAAGCCTAATTGCTTCAAGTCTTGCAACTGGAGCAAACACTTCTTCAAAATCTACCCCTTCTTCTTGAGTATATCCTTGGGCTACCAATCTTGCTTTGTTTCTGATCACTATACCCCTTTCATCTTTCTTGTTTCTGAAAACCCATTTGGTTCCAATTGCCCTGTGACCTTTGGGCAAATCAACCAATATCCAAACCTTCTGAATCTTGAATTGGAGAAGCTCTTCTTGCATTGCTTCCACCCAACTTGCATCATCTAAAGCTTTGTTTATGTTTTCGGGTTCAGCCTGAGATAGAAAACATGAAAACAGGCATATATTGGAAATATCATGATTCTTTTCTTCATAAATAGAGGAGATAAACCCTTCTTCGTCTGAAGACAAGACTTGAGATAAACCAACTTGAGATCTTGTTCTAACACCAGAATTTATGCTACCAATCACATCATCAGTTGAGTGATCTTTGAGAATTCTAGTGTTGGGTGTTTTAGGAACTTCATAGGTAGATGGAAGATTGCTAATCCCCACCTCTTCTGGTAAAGAATCATCTATTTGAACATTCAATGGCTCAGCAGTATCAATACTTGAACTAGCAGGACCATCTGGTGAACTAGCAGTACCATTGTCATTTGCACCACTTTCTTGATTCTCTTGATTCTGAGTTCCATGATCTTCTTCATTGCCTTCATTTCTTATGTTTGAAGGTTCTTCTTGACTTGAAGATAGATCCATTCCTTTCCAAATTGGCATCCAGATGTAATATTGATCTTTAGGAGTTTCAACATTTTCTTCAAAACCTGCATCATCATTAGTATTTGTACCTGAAACAGGCACATAATTCATAGATTCTGAAAGCCTATCAATATCAAACATCCAATCTGGTCCAATTCCTTTCACATTTGTTAGTTTCTCTTGAAACTCTATGTGAAGATTCTCTTCCACTAGCCTAGTGCAAGTGTTAAACACTCTAGAGGCCTTACTCTGCAAGGAATACCCTATCAAATAGCCTTCATCTGCTTTTCCATCAAACTTGCCTAAATGATCTTTGGTATTGAGAATAGTGACATGACAACCAAAAGGTCTCATAAAACTTAAAGATGGTGTTCTACCAAAGAAAAGTTCATAAGGTGTCTTTCTATGTGGCTTTGTCACAAGAACCCTGTTTTGTACATAACAGGCAGTACCAACTGCTTCAGCCCAAAATGAAATAGGCAACTTAGAGTCTACTAACATAGTTCTAGCAGCCTCTATAAGTGTTCTATTCTTCCTTTCTGCTACTCCATTTTGCTGTGGGGTTCTAGCTACACTAAATTCCCTTTTTATGCCTTTTTCCTTGCAAAAGTCATCCATAACCCTATTCTTGAACTCTGTCCCATTGTCACATCTGATGACTTTGACTTTCTTATCAGATTGGTTTTCTACCTCAGTGATATAAGATTTAAGAATCTCACTAGTTTCATGTTTAGATCTTAAAAAGAAAACCCAAGAGAATCTGCTATAATCATCAGTAACAACCAGACAATATCTTTTACCATTCAAGCTACATACATTAGTAGGACCAAAGAGATCCATATGAAGCATATATAAAGCCTGAGAAATAGAGTTTTGGGTCTTGGGCTTACAAGAAGCTCTATGTTGTTTGTCTTTTAGACAATCAACACAGGATTGGTCGTTTTGGAAAATCTTTTTGGGTAAACCTCTTACCAAATCATATTTTGCAATAGTGTTGATTGTTTTAAAGTTTACATGACCAAGCCTTCTATGCCAAAGCATAGATTCATCCAATGAGGCTTTTGCTACCAAACAAGTTAAACTCTCCTTAGGATCAATGTTCTTTAAATTAACACTGTACATATTGTTCCTTTTTGGGATTTTAAGAAGGATCTGACTCTCATCAGGCATTTTAAAATCAGAAGAAAGAACCATACATTCATTGTCAGTAAATAGAACATTGTTCTTTTTGTCACACATTTGTGAGACACTAAGGAGATTAAACTGAAGTTCTTTCACAAAATACACATTTTCAAAATCTAGTTTACTGGTTTTGATAGTACCTTTACCAGTGATCTTTCCTTTTATTCTTCCCCCAAAGGTAACATATCCTCCATCAAATGTTTTGAAGTCTGAGAGGAATGACATGTTGCCTGTCATGTGCCTTGAACATCCACTATCTACATATCCTTGATCTCCAATATCAGATGAATGTTCCTGCACATGAATAAACATATTAGTTTCCTTGGGGTACCCAAGCCATGACAGACTTGGGTTTGCCTCTTGCATCAATGAAATCAAACCTTTTCAGGATTGTTGATGCACCTTTTGATTGGATTGGTTTCCAAATCCAACATGCTGAGGACTTAACAGCACTTTCCCTTTTAATCCATTGTGTGGTCTTTGGTCTATTAGTACCAATTTTGGCAGTACCATTTGGTTTAGCAGGACCTTTGGTTTTTGGTTTCCAAATTTGTGTTTTGACCACAGATTTCTTTTGAATAGGACTATTCACAACTTTTGGTACATATTTGAAAGTGTTTCTTATACCCTTATCAGTTGGTTTTGTAATAACAGGCTTATTTTGTCTAACAGTATGTTTAACTTTTGTGGTGTTAGACTTAACAAAACTTTTTCTGGGGTGAGTAACATTTGTTTTAGACTTTGATTTACTCCCAGAAACCCATTTATTACAATAAGCATGAAGATGATTAAAGCTACCACAGTAATAACAAGCCTTATTGAACATAACAAAGTCATCACCTAGTTGTTGTGACTTAAGGTTGTTCCAATTTCTTTGGCTTCCTCTAGGTTTGTTATTACATTTTTCACAACTTTCAACTGTTTTCAAAACAGCTTTAGCCTTAGCCTTAATTTCTACTTTCTTAGGACTGATTGGTCCTACTTTGATTCCTTTGATAGGAACAGTCTCATCTTCATCATCAGATACCCAATCTTCAATAATTAGAATATCTGGTTTCTTATCAGTGAGCACCTTAGAGGGTGAGGCAATCTTAGCACTCTCAGAAGGTTCACTTTTCTCTACAGGTTTAGCCAATGGTTTGTTAATGATTCCATGCAAACCTGATTCAGCAAGATCTGATCCTGGGGGACAAGGAATTCCTCTATGAGGAGGTGGACATTTATTGTATCCTATCCCTGATTTTATTCTCTTATTCATCTGATTCTCAACTATGCTTCTAGTGCAATCAGAAGCAATTTCCAATTTGGTAACAGTCAGTTGAATATTATCCCTAGCCAATGTCACTTTAGTACACTCAGTTCTTAGCATTTCTATTTCTGAATCTTTCAAAAATATTTGTCTATTAAGATTAGCTTTTGCATCAGAAAAGGTAAGTTCATTTTCTCTAAAGTGAATGATTTGTTTTTCAAGCTTGGCCATACCACACTTATAATTAACTAAGTTTTGATGTGTTTTTCTGTGTTCTAGTGTCAGTTCATCATAAAGTTTTATATAAGATTTTAATTCATCAAAAGCTTTACAAGTAGTAGAACATTTTGTAATTTGTACCTCAGGAGTGGAGAATGCCATCAAAGCCAATTCATCTGAAGTTGACTCATCTTCACCCAAGAAACTCCAATCAAAACCCATGTCGTCAATAGCAAACATTGCTTTGGGCTCAATGATTTCCACTTCCTTACTCTTGCTCTCAAAGCTTCCTTTCTTTCTCTGCTCAAACCCTCTACCCTTGTCATCCTGCTTCAATGATTTCCGCAAGAATTACGAAACCGTGTCCGAGATTTACTTTAGGGTTTAAACATCATTTAGGCATCCCGATATGTCAACGCAACATTACCAACAAGAGAAATATATGTTTTTCACCTTCCATGACATTTTCAAGAATTTTTGAATTTCACATTTTTTGAATTCGCGTTTTACGCGATTTACGCGTTTTAAGCTTACGGTTTAAGGTCTAAAGTACGTTTAACACCAACCGACACTAGACTAAGCCTATTCTAGACATTATAAGCCTTTTTATTTCATTATTATCATATTATAAAAGTTACATTTTACTTTTCTCAGTCTTACGCAACTTTCGTACGTTTTACGTTTAACGCGTTTTAAACCTACGTTCCTAGCGTTAACAGCGTTTTCGCAACCCTTTAAACTTATCACTCATTTTTATAAGATAATATTGAAAATTTTAATCATTTCTATAAGTTTTGTATTTTTACGATACCCGGTTTTGCGTTTCGTGACTTAACGGCTTACAGTTAGCGATTAACGGAACCAAAACTCACTTCGGAACCAAGATAATACCAAGACTACCTATCTAGTCATCCTAGCTCATCCTTGGCCGACTATAGGAAGGAGTCACCATGACTTGTGTCTTGATCTTAGGCCTTGATCTCCTAGATGCATACAAGTGTACTTTAGGTTGCAAATTTGATAACTACAAGCTAAGATGACTCATGTATCTTGTAACCTCCTCATTTTAGTATAAAAGGAACTCATCTCTTCCTTTCTCTTCATTTCAAATGCCACACACAACACACAAACAGATTCATTTGCTAGTTTTCTTTCAAGTATTTTCAAGAGTTCAAGTACTATATCAATTCCAAAACTCTTGCTAAGTTTTGATTGATCTAAAGTCCTTGTTTTTCATTCCTTTGGTGATCTTTCATCCACACAAGAAGTGTTCTAGTAGAAGACTTCAATTGATTTCTCAAGTAATCACAAGTTGGTGTCAAGAGCTTGAAGAAGTTGGAAGCTAGAGATCCTAGTTCAATCAAAGTCCTAATCCTTGTTCTTAACTTCCTTTCTTTAGAAAGCCAAAAGTTGTAAAAAACCCTAACACACTCTCTTGCTCAACATCATTTACATGCTTCTTATACTTTATTTATGCTATATATGGTCTTTATGTTATGTTCATGATGTACAAAAACCTTTAAAACAAGTTAATAAGACTATATGTTAACTTAATTTAAGTAAACAAGAAAACTAGTAACTTATGTTAGGAAAAACGACCAAAATAGTATAAACATGATATTGAAAAATTACCTAATATAAAATAGGACTTCACAAGGAAAACATAGCAATTGGAATCGCCAAAAACAAGTATACGAGTCAAAAGATACGGCCAAAAGAAGTTAGCGAGAACAAAACGCCGAAACTGCCATTTACAAGCTGTTAAGCAGCTGTCCATTTTGAACGAGGCCCTTCCGGTCTGTTTCACCTAAAAGTTAAAACACGAAAGTTGTCCGGAACGACGTTTTCTTCTAAAACACAGGAGCAAGGGTCCTAGAAACGCATAACGAATGATATGTTTTCTCAAAATCTTCACAGCCCCTTTTATATCTAAATGACTTTACTTTTTCATCACGGCTAAGGAAAATGAAATGGCCTAAAGGCCTAGGATTGAGATCACAAACTCGGCTAAGGTTAAGGTTGAGATCTCAAAGACATGATAGCCAAGTCCAAAGCCACGGCAAGGCCACGGCTAAGACCTCAAGACTTTCTAAACCGAAATCATTAACTGAAGTTTTAGTCTTAACAAAACAAAACAATTTGGATCTACTCCATCGATAGACCATGAGATTTTGCAAGTAATATCACATCCATACTAGACTTAATAGACTTATAAAGATAACAATCTTCATTCAAAATAAACTTTCCTAAGTTTATTCAACCTTCGGACATGTAACTTTTAATGACCAACAAACGTATATTTTCTATCGAATACTACAATACTAGGAATTTTCATGTGAGGGGTTCATTAGAGTAAAATGGATCGACGAGTTGCTGGATTTACGAATTAAAGTGTCCTAGCTCCTCGAACGTTTACTGCATGACCTCTGGATTATGATGTCCCGAATGGTAGTACGAGAGATAAACTAAACAAGTTTTACAATCCGTTTCTATAAAATGACATGCACATCATACCAAGTACTGAATCATGATCAATATAAATGAGATATATAGGCTCGTCTATGTTTTCTTAGACATTGTTCCAAACCTAAGACATAACATCATATTCTAGGTTACGCGTAGAGACTTCCTGGCCTAATCCATCAATCCCGTTATACGTTGTGATATCACTAGTTCAAGGTGAGTCATAGCCCCACCTTTTCTCATTTAATTGCTTTATAAACTCTTTGGGGGAGATACATGCTTAGAAATACTTTACTCACTTTATTTACATACATGATTTGCCTTTACATAAATACTTGCATACATACATGATTGCGCTAAACATGATTGCATTATTCTTGATTGCATTGACAACTATAACTATACTTGATACAAACTTGCATCCTAACATTGAGGTGTTGGAAGGCCATTAATTTAGATACATCCCAAATTAAGTTGTTGGAAGGCCATTAATTTGGATACATCCCAAATTCAGTTGTTGGAAGGCCATTAATTTGGATACATGATTGATATACTATTTACATACTCAAAACGTTTATCCTTATAACTACTATGTTGCACGTATACATGATTAACATACTATTTTAGCAGTGGGTTGTGAACACACAGGTTACAAGTTTTGTATGGGCGGGATTTGCAACTGATTGGATTCACATTACCTTTGCTGTGTGAACATTCTTTAAAGGCTTTTCAACTTATTTAAAACAAACTCTACGAACTCGCCAACCATTGTGTTGACACTTTTTAGCATGTTTATCTCAGGTCTGTAAGGTGATAACTGTTGCATGGAACATAGAGTCGCTTGGCATGTTTTGAAGACTTGTGCTTTTATCATTACCATTCGATATGTTTTAAAACACTTATGTATTGTACTATAAAACTTATGTTTGTAACTCAGAATTTATTAATCGAATGGTAACTGATGCGCGTGATGTGTCGTTGCGGTTTAGCAGTTTTAATGCCTACTCAAGTTTTAAATTTATATTTAGCCGACTTATCAATAACACACACACTTAACGAGCAGTGTACCCGGTCAGTATGAATATAATGATAAGTAGAGTGTCGATCACTAGGAGTGGAACGTATTATCTAGTTATTCTAATCAGTATTTTAATATCCTAACGCAAGGGGGTTTCAGCCTGAGAGACTGGCACGATTTGTTTGCAATTAAATAATAAAATAAACTAATAGGCACGAATCAGCAAGTAGCACACACGTACACAGATAGATACTCGAGACAATAAGAGGGCTGTCCTTATGATTAAGTAGATTGTCACTTGTTTTATTGATAGCTTTATATGAAGTGTATGTAGTTAACCCTTTCTCGTTGGTCCTATTCTTATCGGCGAGTAAACCCTTAATGATTACTTATGTCTAAAAGTTATTCCTAAGTGATCAATTTAGTAATAACCGTGGGAGCCACATTATGTCCCGCAGTCAAATGCCCACAAGCCACTAATAAACACAGAGGTTATCAATGCACTAATAAGTAGTAACCAAAGACATCAACATATAAACTTTAATTGATGGGAAAGCAAGTATTAAAGGGAGTGCAATCTTTCGTTGTCACATTACACAAGCCACCAATCCTGATGAATTAAAGTTTGCTAACACAATAAAACAAAACTACTTAATGAATTAAACACATGCAGCACCTTCTTACAGCTCTTGTATCTTTGATTTGGGTGTGTCTTGTGCTGCCTCCTTGACTGAATTCGTCCTAGGGTTTTTCTGCTTCGGTCTTCGAAACTCTGATAATGCACACGAAATTCGTCTGGCCTTGGGGTATTTATAGTTTCTGTCTGAGGGAAGATGCGGCGCATTGACTTAACTTCGCGTGGGGTCCAAGATTATAATATTCAGGAATATTCGTACACCGCCAGAAGATGCGGCGTAACTCCATGATTAGATGCGGCGCATGTCCTCTTGTATCTTGGATCGTATCTGGTGATATCTTGATAGAGATGCGGCGCATGTCATGAGTGAGATGCGGCGCATCTGGAGCAGATTAGTCTTGATCTTCTTCATTTCAGTAGACTCTTAACTTTATGCATGTTTTGCTCCATAATCAGTCCAAAATCGCTAAGTTTCACCAAATGCTTGTTTTTACCTGAGAATTACAAAAGTAAACGATTAAGTATCAATCCTCATACATAATATAGTAAAACAAGTCAAATTAATAGGATAAATGATAGTAATAAAATGTACTTATTTGAGTTCATCAAATATCCCCCCACTTGAACTTTACTTGTCCCCAAGTAAACCTTAGAATTTCTTTTATGAAAATGTATCCTAAAAGATGTTAGGATTTATTTTTATATTTAAGCATGTATTCGTTTATTTCATAATCACACAACTAAACACTTAACGAATTAGAAGTAAAATAAAATAAGTTGATAAAAGCAAATCTAATCGTTTAACTGTCCAGTCGTGACGAATATTCTATCATAAGCTTGGCAAGTATACACATGTCCTCCACTAAAGTTAAGGAATAACAAGTCTAAAGCGGTAAAAAGGGTTTTTAGGCTTAAGGGTTAATCATTCTCTTTCACTATCGATCTCAAATTCCAGAAAAGGCGACAAAATCACAAATACATGATCGAATCCACGAACACGATACTTGCAATTGCTCAAATCCTTAACTCGAATAGGCTAAAGATAGGTCCAAACTTCACCAATAATAATATATCAAAAAGGGCGACAAAATCATAAATACATAGCCGAATCCACGACTACGATACTTAAGATTGCTCAAATCCCTAATCTCAATAAATCAAAGGTTTGGTTGGATAAAGAATAATACAGGGCATGGTAACATTTGGGATATAAATTGGTGTAAAATGAAAAATAAACAAAACAAATAAATTAAAATCCTAAGTGTGGTTAATCACTATCCCAACCATCCCATGAATAAGACTCATATCATCGAATAACTCACGCTTTAACACTTGAAACACACGCTTTAGGTAGACACGAATTATACTCAACAAGATCTTAATCAAAGAATAAACCTTAATTGGCGTTCCCATAACTGCCAATTCCCATTCAATCCATAGATATAGTACAACAAATAGTGGTGATATCGACCACTTACATAACTTTACATCGTTGGTTTAAAACAAACATCCAACTTTCTTTTTTCTTTTTCTTTTCTTATTTTTTTTCGATTTTTTTTTTTTTTTTTTTTTTTTTTTTTTTTAAACATGAAACATAAACATAGATGTGTAAAATTTCACCACATCACTATAACTTTCTTTCCGGATAATTTTTTTCATACTTTTCATACTTTCAGAAATAACGGTAATAGCGAAAGTAGTAATGTAACACCCCGACCCGACAAGGGTAAAGATGTCACAAGTACATGGTTTCACATCAGATCATACATAACATCCATAAATAAACAGCGGAAATACAATGTAACATAAGACAGAAAAATACATGAAATACAAAACATAATACAAATGAAGAATAAACCAACGAAACAAGACTTCACTCGTGAACACTCTTCCCAAAATCCATAACCCAGCTCCTAGCTTAATACCTGCCGCGGGAAAAGAAACGCGGCTGAGCTACACGAGCTCAGTGAACAGATATAACGGTAACAACAATAATAATGAAATAGGGAAAACGAAAGGTATCATACATGATGTGATAATAGATGAGAAGAAATATAAAGGTTATACAGAGATATAAGAAACATGGATAGTATCATGAGTAATGGTGAAGTAATCAAAAGATCCCAACAAGCCCAACATACCAAGCCCAGTACAGAGATAAGTCCAGTATCATGTCATAAGGTGTCAGTAATGGAAGGTAAAGGTTATAAGTCTAAAAGGTGCATGGAAAACAGTAATCCTCTACGAGCCCAGAAACATGAACATGAAATCATAATCATACCGCCATGCAGAGAGATGTTCCTCTCACTAATCCCAGGAATCAGGAATGGAGTAGCTAGCTCCCAGAGTGTGAAAGACGTGTATCGCACACACCATCAGTCACCATAAATAATATATCATGTAACAGGTCAGGTCAGGTCAAGTCTAGGATGCATCCATACGCCCCAGGTGGCCATAATCTGCCTCTACGTAAACATGACATGCAGGGACGGGACAGGTCATCACTCTCCTGCCCTAGAGTCATGCCATCGGTGCATCGACTGACATGGACATGAAACCCTCATGCCTAGTGAGTGGCTCGTAGTATCAAACTGTGGGTCAAGGTCAAGTATCATGAATCATGTTTTAAGTTTACTTGCATAGGTCATTATCTTGTTTCATAAGTTCATAATCATGGTTCATAATCATGGTTCATAAGCAATGGTTCATAAGCAAGGTTCATAAGCAAAGGTTCATGGTCAAGGTTCATAATTAAAGGTTCATGAATGAAAGGTTCATAATCATAAAAGGTTCAATATCATGATGGTTCAATAATCGAAGTCATAATCAGAGAATGAAGGCCTCTTATCAAAGAAGCAGAATATCTGTACCTTAGTGATCAAGTAAGCAAGTGAAATGGCAGACACAGATAAAACTTCTCCTCCTTGACACCTAGAGGAGTAGAGACAGAATTACTAAGGATCCCATGTTCATATCAAGTACTTTTTATTTTTAGCAGGTTTCCATTTTTAGAAAGTTTCCATATTTAGAAAGTTACCATATTTAGCCATTAGGTCATGTTAATATTAGTATATCCAAAATTTACACTTTACACCCTTGAGGTTTCATGATTTTACATGTTTAGTCCCTTAACTTAATAAAGTTACATATTAAACCTTAAATATTCATGTTAACATGTTAAGCCCCTTAGTTTTACAAATTTACATATTGAACCCTTAATTTAAATGTTGTACGATTCAAAACCCTTAGAATATAAGTTTTACAATTCAAATCCCCCAAGTTACAAAGTTTACATATTTAGTCCTTACTTTATGTAAATCAATCTTTAATTTCTAATAATTCCATAATAGCCCCTTAAATTATCAAAATGACATGTGGCACTTTAAATATGATTAAATACATGAATGACCCATAAGTTTCCCAAAATTACAAGTTTAGTCCCTCTAGATTAATTATTTTACAATTCGAACCATAATAAAACCCTAAAAACATTTTAACCCTCTAAAATACCAAAAATGACATTAGACCCCTTCCTTTTATATTTTTCCCAGCAAGTACATGATCTAAATTAAGTTTTAAAACTGACCCATAAGTTTTAGAAATTACAAAACACACCCTTAACTTATTATTTCCAAATCGTTACACATAAAATCTTGTCTAAATCAAACCCTATTAATCCAAATCATTATACCATCATTCTATCATCATTATACCATGTTAATTTCCAGGTTTCATTACCTCAAAACCCTAGCTCGATCGGTTTGATAATTTTCCCAAAATTTTTCTTTTATTCTTTTTAATTTCTTTAAAATCGGTAAAATTAAATAAATCAAGAATAATTATTTTAGGCCTTAACAATTCGAAATATAATTTTTCCCAGATTAGTATGATCATATGGAGTCCAAATAAAATAAATATGAAGCCTCAAAAATTCGAATTGAATTATTTAGGGTTTATACACGTTTTTAAGATTTAATTCACAAATAATTGTTAGATCATGCATGGATCGACTTTTACATTTTATTTGGTGTTCATAACATATATAGGGTCTGAGAAAAATACCAAATCAAGATTTGAACGTGTGGATAGGGTGTACGAATTGTTTCCTTACGCGTATGAGCAAATCGAACAAGAATTCACCACGGCTTCAAAAATGATCTAAAAATCATGAAACCAATTTTCACAGGTCACATATGATGTGAGGAACACAATAAAAATAAGAAACGAATTTTCCAAGATCGAATGAATCAAAAATGGAATTTTTACCTTTCGGGTTGAAATAAACAAGAATTTTCGAAAACCCTTGAATCCGGCCACCACAATTCGAAGTATTATTTTTCTAGGACTCCTTGGATGATGATTAATCACAGAAAATTGAGTGTGGAATTTTAGGATGATCGAATGGGGCTATGCAATTTAATTTGTGTGTGTGTATTACTCGGCAAATTAGGGTTTGAAAAGGGATTAATGTGTGATTGATTTAAACAAGGTATGGCCGGTCAAATGGGGGGTATTGGACCATAATTTTCGGCCATAAAGGCTGGAATTAAGTTTGATTTGATTTAGTCTTAACATTTCCATAATTTCCAAATTTAAATACATATAAATGCTTTAATTATACATGGTTTAGGGGTAGGGGTATTTTGGTAATTTTATCTCTTGTATAAATGTTAAATGAAATTTTTAAAATTATTTGGGATCATAACTTATGCATTGCCAGAAGTTTGGAAATTATTTGGTGCTTTACGTATGTTTTATTTAAGTTTTAAATTCCCAGGGGCAATTTGGTCATTTTACATGTTATAGAATTTCAGGTATTACAAGTAAACACACGAAAAATAAACTCAAAGATATACAATATTTACTTTCACTCCAATTGCATTGTGCAATTTCCCGACCTAACCAAAGATAATGAATTACGCACGCGAACACAGGTAATGTAAGGAAACACACTTTGCCTATAGCAATTAACCAACCACGGATTCTAATCTACAGGGTAGGCTAAGGTGTAAGGTGTAACGAAACATTTTAAACATAGGTGTAAGAAACGAAAGGAATGGCTCTGAGTGTTTTTCTAGGGGTATCTTACTCTAAAAGTGAGAGTAACAAAAGGGTTTATACGGGGGTTAACTAACCAGTGTAGTTAGTTAATAACACATAACATATAATAGGCTATTTGGGTGTAATCCTAGAATTTTACCAATTTAGACAAGTTATTCCAATTATATAAATATAATACTTATTATGGTGGTCTCGAATAGTATACAAGCCAAGTTCTAAAGTTTACAAGTCACCGGCACACTCATAGATTTGTGAATTTTGGAAAATCACAATTTTTGAAAATAACGTCATGTGTGCAGCTATGCAACTTAGATCTTAAACAAAAACATGCTAAAAAAAAAAATTTAAGTTTGATATATTAAGCACATTTTAAGCATAATTTTTGAAAAAGTTTAGGACAAGTAATTGTTAAGTGTTCTAATTCTCCAATCCCCCCACTTAAGTTAAACAACGTCCTCGTTGTTTGTATAAAAGGTTAAAAACTGGAAAATTAAAAGAATTAGAACAGAAAAACTCCCCTGAGATTTGCTCGGTATGATCCTCCATTAGTATAAGAGCAAAAATCATCTTTCTTGTGGATTAGAACGTTAAAGCTTCATACTTGATGTATCCACAGGAAATCCAGGAAACTATAATACCACCAACACTTTAAAACACACCTAAGGTAAGAAAGGTTCAAACTTGCATAATACATTAGTAGTTAGATAAGAATAAAACTTAAAAATAAAAACTGAAAATCATCAGGTCAGTCGATGCGCCGTATCTTATGGAAGAAGATACGCCGTATCGAGCCTGGAATTAATACGGATCAGAATAAAGATGCGCCGCATCCTTAACCAGGGATGCGCCGCATTAAAATAAACTGATAAATAGTTTTAAAGTCGGAAATAAAAAATGCAGAAAATTAAAATAAGATATGACCATTGCAGGAGATGCGTCGCATCTCAGGATGGAGATGCGCCGTATCCTCATGCGGGCCTGACTGACTCGACACAGAAAACAGAATAAAAATTCTCCGGGTTGTCTCCCGGCCAGCACTTGTCTTTATTCCAGAGTCTTCAAGTTAGACTCACGTTCAGCTCTTTATTCAGTCCTTGTCACGGTCCATCCTTCTTCCTTCATCCGAAAGATTTTCCCGTATATCTCTGCGATGTTTTCTTCCGTTCGACTTAATCTAGTATAATTCTTTGTCTTCACCGCAGTATATTCTTCATCAGGACCCAAAGAGTATTTGATGATTTTAAATTTTTCAGAAATAATCATGGGTGGCTCATTGTAAGGAATCCCAAGTAGTTGACACTTTCTTTTGGTGAACTCTTCCTCATCTTTATCAACAAACTTAAAATAAGGATCCTTAATCAAATAATCATCTAGTTCTTCAATCAACGACTTATCGTCTTGAATCGCCTCCCACTCTCTTTCCAAATCATATTGTAACCGTCGACTAAGCTTCGTGAAATCATCAAATTGTTTATGCACCCATTCCCAGAAAGTAGTATCCGATGTTCCCTTAAGTCCTTTCAAGCGTTCAATTCTGCCCTTTTCTTGTAAAGCCTCCGCTTTTTGTGGGCAGTCTTCAATATTATCGTACCACTCATAATCTTCAAAGGTTACATCGTTTCCAACCCGTTTCATCCCAATTATACTTCCCCCATTACAGGTTCCGTCACTTTTATAATCACAGGTCGGCCAAACACTACTCCCGTCCTTGAAAACGAAGGGTGTACAAGTGTGATTAATGTGCGCAAATTCCCATGGTTTATCCCAAACCCATGGTACTTGGTCATTCCATTCATAGTACCAGGTGTTTTTGAAATCATCATAAGTCTTAAATCCTGGTAGATCTCCGGTAAGCACATCATCGTCGACTTGAAGAAGGTAGTTAAATTCCTTGAACTGCTTGCACAAGGGTGTCTCATAATCGAACACATCAATGTCAATCCTGAAAAGTTCTTCAATGCCTTCATTGATTGTTGAATCATGAAGTGACAACCCATAATCGCTTTCTACTTCTTCGTCTTCTCCTCTCATCCAATATACCCATAATGCATCCTTAGTAGCACGATCCATGCTCTTATGGTTATTAAACTTACTAGCTAACCATTCTGAAAAATCAACATCGTTAGGATCGTGGTTAACGTCAAAGCAAACCTTTCCAATCATATTCTTTTTTATCTCCATGAACTCGTTAAATTGCTTCTTAAAACTCCGAGTCAACCATGAAGTCATAATCTCCTTGACTTCATTTGTAGGGGCAAATTCCGGACTACCATATTTGAGTTCTAGCCAATCATTGAGGGAGAGGTCTATCAATCTTACCAATCTGCCATGAAATAGTAACTCCGCCAAAGCATAATTCATGTCATTATCCAGATAGTTCTCATTTAATCCCCAGTATTGTTCGGAATAAGGCATGTAAGAGTTTTGGGTATTGCCTCCACCACAGCTTTCGTTGCTTGAATCCATGTATGCAAGATAGAATTTCCCATCATCTTCTTCTATAGTAGTCCAGTTCAATCCTTCGGCTTCAATGATAGGCCATAAGAGCGATAATTCTTCTCCAGTGTACCTCACAAATACATCATAAGAGAATACCTCTTTGTCAATGTTGCACAAACGCATGAATTCCTTAAAAGCAGCTTCAAGAGGAGTCTCCCAAGAGAATAAATCTGCATCGATCATGAGCACATTGAATGAATCTGAAAACAAGCTTTCCTTAGCAAGATATCCGTTAACTGACATGTCTTCCATAGCAAAATCTGTCATCCAAGGTAAAATCATCAGTAGGATTTGTTCGCTAGAAGAGAAATTAATGAATATAGAAACGGATATATGAATACAAATAGCTGATATCTGCAGACGATGCGCCGTATCCAAAGAGTTGGATACGCCGTATCTTAATACGTTAAAATTTAATCAGACTTTATCCAGAAAATAGATACGCCGCTTAGAATTTACGAATGCGCCGTATCGAATTAATTAATCAAAAATCAGCTTATCTAATTAAAATTAAATGCGTCGTATTAACGAAAGTTAATGCGCCGTATTTTCGTTACGTTTAAAAATAAATATCGATTTTTGATTCAGTAGATACGCCGTATCGATATAGATCGATGCGTCGTATCTGTTTAATAATTCGCAAACTGTTTTTAATTAAAATAATAGATACGCCGTATCTACGAAAGCAGATGCGTCGTATGGCGTTAACGTTTAGAATTTTTTTTTATCAAAAACAGATACGCCGTATCTTGGGGAAAAGATGCGTCGTATCGAATTAATTAAACGCGTTGTATTTTAAAAAAATTAAACGCAATACGCCGTATCTGAGAGATCAGATGCGCCGTATCGTTTGATTTAGCACAGTACAACGATAGCAGAACAGAAAAAATACGAAAAATAAAAATAAAAAATTAAACACACAAACAAAAATAAACACACAAAAATAAAAGAAAACAATTAACACACAATACAACAAATATGCAAAATAATACAATGATGCAATTAATCTAATAAAAAGAAAAACCTAATTAAAATACTAATCAAATTAACAGATAATAACAATTCACTCCCCGGCAACGGCGCCAAAAACTTGATGCGCGTGATGTGTCGTTGCGGTTTAGCAGTTTTAATGCCTACTCAAGTTTTAAATTTATATTTAGCCGACTTATCAATAACACACACACTTAACGAGCAGTGTACCCGGTCAGTATGAATATAATGGTAAGTAGAGTGTCGATCACTAGGAGTGGAACGTATTATCTAGTTATTCTAATCAGTATTTTAATATCCTAACGCAAGGGGGTTTCAGCCTGAGAGACTGGCACGATTTGTTTGCAATTAAATAATAAAATAAACCAATAGGCACGAATCAGCAAGTAGCACACACGTACACAGATAGATACTCGAGACAATAAGAGGGCTGTCCTTATGATTAAGTAGATTGTCACTTGTTTTATTGATAGCTTTATATGAAGTGTATGTAGTTAACCCTTTCTCGTTGGTCCTATTCTTATCGGCGAGTAAACCCTTAATGATTACTTATGTCTAAAAGTTATTCCTAAGTGATCAATTTAGTAATAACCGTGGGAGCCACATTATGTCCCGCAGTCAAATGCCCGCAAGCCACTAATAAACACAGAGGTTATCAATGCACTAATAAGTAGTAACCAAAGACATCAACATATAAACTTTAATTGATGGGAAAGCAAGTATTAAAGGGAGTGCAATCTTTCGTTGTCACATTACACAAGCCACCAATCCTGATGAATTAAAGTTTGCTAACACAATAAAACAAAACTACTTAATGAATTAAACACATGCAGCACCTTCTTACAGCTCTTGTATCTTTGATTTGGGTGTGTCTTGTGCTGCCTCCTTGACTGAATTCGTCCTAGGGTTTTTCTGCTTCGGTCTTTGAAACTCTGATAATGCACACGAAATTCGTCTGGCCTTGGGGTATTTATAGTTTCTGTCTGATGGAAGATGCGGCGCATCTATTAAGTAGATGCGGCGCATTGACTTAACTTCGCGTGGGGTCCAAGATTATAATATTCAAGAATATTCGTACACCGCCAGAAGATGCGGCGTAACTCCATGATTAGATGCGGCGCATGTCCTCTTGTATCTTGGATCGTATCTGGTGATATCTTGATAGAGATGCGGCGCATGTCATGAGTGAGATGCGGCGCATCTGGAGCAGATTAGTCTTGATCTTCTTCATTTCAGTAGACTCTTAACTTTATGCATGTTTTGCTCCATAATCAGTCCAAAATCGCTAAGTTTCACCAAATGCTTGTTTTTACCTGAGAATTACAAAAGTAAACGATTAAGTATCAATCCTCATACATAATATAGTAAAACAAGTCAAATTAATAGGATAAATAATAGTAATAAAATGTACTTATTTGAGTTCATCAATCGAATGGTAACTTTTCAAAACGTCTCATTTAGAGGTCGTTTTCTATAACTTGTACTTTGTATTTTGAAGTAGCACCCCATTGACACTATCATTCCGCTGCGATATTTTGGGGGTGTTACCTAAGCCTTCGGCTAAGCAGCATCCTACGTCTTCGTCTATTCCAAAGGTGTTAGATGCGGCTTACTCCTTTGTATATGCTGAAGGCGTCTGCTATATATAAGCCATAGCCTACACCTAAGCCGAACGCATCTTCTACGGCTAAGCCGCAGCCGATGCCTTCGGGGAAGCCGAAGCCATCTTCTGCGGCTTAGCCGCAGCCAACGCCTTTGGCCAAGCCGAAGACGTCTTTTGCGGCTAACCCTCTTCAATAAAGGCTTCTAATATGTCTTTTTATCTCAATATCTTCAACTGAATCTATCTATAAACTTTGAAAACCTAATTTCTAGTCACGTTTTTATTCACATAATCACAATAACTTCCATAAACATCCATTAATCAGTGTAAAATCGTAACATGTTCAATATAATCTCTATAAACAGTACGCATCATTATTTAAACGTATATGATAGTAACGGTTAGTAAAATAGTTGTTTAAAGTGTATCCGTATACCTGAAATCGGTTTTTTAACCCTTTTTTTATCATTCTTTTTCGCCGGAGATTCCATTTTTTCTGGCTAGATTTTAGATCTGGCGTGTTTATAGGGCTAGAATTTGATTGTTTTTTTTTGTGATTAGTGTGTGTTTTTATTGTGTGTTTGTTGAGAGCAGTTATGAGAGGAAATGATCGCGGTTAGTGGTTTTGTTGTTGTTGTAACTTTACAAAAATGACCCTCCATGTATTTTCTTAGTGGTAAGTTGTTTGATCTCAGCCATTGATCAAATTTAAATCAATGGTTGGGAGTTGTCCTTTGGTATGTGAGTTTTTTATGGTTTGTAAAATAACTCAACTCTTTTTGTATACATTACTTTATTATACTAGTAATATATAGTTTCGTCGTATTTTTGAAAAAGGCAAGAACAGTTGTTAGTTTGTGTTTCCTTTATAAATGTATTAATTAAGGTACTTTCTACTAATATATAGTTTAGCTATAGTTTTGAACAAATTTATAACCCGCGCTTTGAAAAACTTTTCCACATTTTAGAAGGATAAAGGGTTTATGCAATTAGAAATCTTTTTATACATTGGAAACAAACATCATATGTTTTTCAATTTATCATGCGTACATACACATCAAATATGACACAACCAGATATTACAGGCCAAGTTGAAAAAATACCCAAAGTTCAGTGCGTCATACAATCTATATGGTTTTGCTTGGGCTGTCAAGGTATGTCATACTTATTAGTCTGTACTAAAGTTCACCACTATGCACTAAATTGTTTCTATGCTCTGTGTCACAATATTTGTAAAGGAAATGTATTCATTAGACTATTGAGTATGCTTCTATTTAGTCTGAATACTGACTAATTGCTATATATGTTTCTGGTGTATAAAATGTTTGTGTTTTTTTTGGTATACATTACTTTATTATACTAGTAATATATAGTTTTGTCGTTTTTGTGAAAAAGGTAAAGAACAGTTGTTAGTTTGTGTTTCTTTTGTAAATGTATTAGTTAAGGTATTTGCTACTAATATATAGTTTAGCTATAGTTTTAAACAAGGTTATAACCCACACATTGAATAACTTTTCCACATTTCAAAAGCATAAAGGGTTTATACAATAAGAAATCTTTTTATACATTGGAAACAAACATCATATGTTTTTCAATTTATCCTACATACATACATATCAAACATGACACTACCAGCTATTACAGATTTGGATTTTGGAGAGTTATCCTAAAAGCAGAAATTGGTGGGCGAATGACACAAATTTCATTCTACCAGATCTTGCTTGGTCTGAATGTGAAAGGTTTCAAAAATCAGACTATGCTAATCTCTTTGGACCGGTAAGCACACACTATCTTTGAAGGCTAATTTATTTAACATTTATTTAAATTTGTTCACAATGTCAGTCATTTAGTATTTATTGATTTTTTTTTGGTTTGTTAGGAGTCAATTCCCATTCTGGCACTTTAGGCAACAAAAGCCGAATTGAGCCAACTATCGTGTATTGCTAGCGTCCCTGTTATCAATGGTTTGGTTGACCGAGACCTTAATGATGGTGAAAAGGATGATGGAGAACAAGCTGATATCATAGAAGATTACGAACAATAAAGGGATATGGAAATCGGACACCAAGGGGAAGGTCATAATGGACATGGTTTCAACATGCAACAAGGACCACGTTTACAAATTTTAGATGAAAATGTTTTCGAAAACGTAAATCGTGCCCAATCAAATGAAGCCCAAAAGGAAAGCAATGTTTCAACAAATGGTCTTTTCGACGAGTTATTTCATTTGCAAAATAATCTTGAGTTGATAGCGAAGCACATTGCATTTGTCCCAATACCAGACATTGTCGAGCTGTTTGAGAATGTGAAAAACAGAGTTTCACAGATACAGTCAGTTTTGAACGTTAATTATGATGGTGGTGTTGTTCCTGATCAAGCTAAAAGTGATGACCCAAATATTCAGGTTACCAACCCAGATATTCCAGACGAGTCTTATGTCAATCCCGATGTTTACATGGTTTGTATTTACTTTCTATGTTTTTTCCCTAAGTTTATAAGAATGTCAATTCCTTGTTAATGTTTACAATTATATTATCTAGTCACCATACATTAATCGTTACTTTAATCTATTATTTATTTCTATTTTTTTTGTCAACTACAGACCACGTCATCACCTTGTGAAGCTGATCGTGATGTTGATGCTGATCATGATGTTACGGTCAGAAATGTAGCCCATCCAAAGGAAGAAGTCAATCCCGATGTTTCCATGGTTTGTATTTACTTATTATGTTTTTTCCATACGTTTATAAGAATCTCAATTCCGCGTTAATGTTTACACTTATATCATTTGGCCACCATACATCAATCGTTAATTTAATTCATTATTTTTTTATTTTTTGTCAACTACAATCCACGTCATTACCTTGTGAAGCTGATAATGATGTTACGGTCAGCGATGCAACCCATCCAATGGAAATTGGCAAGGAAGATGGGAAGAAATGCTGTAACGAACCTCAATTGGGCCCGTCTTCGATGGACGTTCTTTTAGAAGCATGTCGGATTACCCCTGACTTCCCTGCTATTGATGAACAATAATCTGCTACTCAAGTTGGAGCATTTCATGAACCGAGCCTGAAACCAACAACATCCCTCGTCCACAGTGATGTATGTTATCTTTAATATATACTTTCGCAATATACAAGCTTCCTTATTTGCCTATTTATGTATATATGTTAATTTTACCAGGATGAGCCGTTTAATGATGATTACATGAACTACCTAAACGATGATAAGGGTGCGCCTAGGTATTCTTTAAAAGAATTACAGTTTGATAATGAACAGGGGAAGGGGGTGGAGAATGAAATGGTGATGGAACAAGTATCCGGTAAGAATGTTGGTTGTGTGCAGAAAGAACAAGCAACACCATTGCATAAAGATGTTGAGGTACTTGCTTTATTTTAATTTTAAAATGGTTAATAAGTGTTTCTTTCTATGTCTTGCGGTCGGTGCTAATCATAACCTTGGATATGCAGAAAGAACAAGCAACACCATCGCAGCAGATAGTCATCAACCTAGGATATGCAAATGTGGTCGGTGCTAATGACAAACCTTGCTTGGACTCTATTTTTTTCGATCGCAAAATGAAGAAAATGAAGACTGCGAAAGCTCGCAAAATCTCTAAGAACTTGTTAAACTCTATTCAATCAAGGCAGACGAAGTTTTTCGAGTCTCTGAATTCACACTACGTCCAACCAGAACCATCTGCTACTCCATGCCACCGATTCACAAGAACAGTTGCAAGCAAAGAGGAGTCGATTCTCCCGCCTGTCGTTTTAGAGGTAAAGCACCGTATTACGTTCATACTGAAATCAATATCTTGTGGGCCTCTGCTAATATATGTTAAATATGTTTTCAGGAAGTATGCGGAAACTCGAAAACGCGGTCAATTACTGAATTCTATTCGGCCAACATAGATCCTTTTGTAGTGGTAGGCTATTTTTATTCTTAAATTGATTGTATTATGATTCGTTTAATGTTAATCAATGATTTATTTTTTTAGGATCTTTCTCGACACCCCAAATGCAAAAGGACAAGGTAACTGTGCCTGATTCTTTACGTACTTATTTAAAGCAAAAAGAACCAGCAGATTATAAGTTTCCTTGGGGTGGTCATGACATTGTTGCTGGTAGGTGTTTTTGGCTAGCCTTGGCCTGTCTTGAAGATTGTCAAGGCGGTTGGTTGTTTGACTTTGGAAGGAACCATCATGACTATCTAGTCTATTACATTTGTATATATTATTAATTGAGTAACTACTATAACTTTGATAATTTGTGTTTTTTGTACACAGCACTTAGATCTATGGTTTGATTTGATGTGGTCTTTTAGACTAAGCAATGCAGATTGGACTTTGACAGGGACTCTTTTCTTACCAAACATCCTAGCTGGTAAAATGTATGATCATTATTCAATGGCACATACTGCCCTGTGGCTTGGCGTGATGTCGAAAAGGTCAGTTTACCACAATCTTTTGGAATATACAATTGTAAATGTATACATGCTAAATTGTTGGATTGGTTGTCTATATTAGGTGTATTTTCCCGTGAATGAACCTGACATACACTGGTGCCTCGCTGAGGCTTAATTGCGTACTGGAGTTGTTTCCTTTTATGACACTCTTGGGTGTATCCAGGGCGTTGGCAAACGGTGGTGGAGAAATATGAAGAGAAAGTTGCCACAACAACTTACGATGTATCTTGACAAGCATGGGATATTGGAGAGCAAGGGCATATCAGCTAAGGACTATAAAATAACATACCAGTTTCCTTCAGTCCTAGAACAAGCCAATGTATATGGTGATTGCGATGTATGGGTGTGTATTATTTTGTACAGATTGTGCCGTAACCAACCATTAGAAGTAGATGACCCTCTTCAAACAGATTTAGCATATTGTGAACGGATGCTTGAATACTTCTTGAAACATAAAGTGTAAATAAAAAAGGTTTAACGGTCTTTCAAGGTACTATACTTGATTTTTAAATCTACACGATGATAAATTTTGCTTCACTTACACTACACAGTTTGCATTCGCATGCCTATGTAGTTTTAACTACATTAGTGATACCCCCAGTTTATTTGAATTCAAGACGGTGTGTTTTATATATACCTGAGCACATAGACCATAAAGTGTTACGTAGTATTAACATAATTTGTATAAATTGCAACTTTAACGGTAGGTTGCACTAAAGTACAAAAAAATACACCTAATTTATTTCAATGCAACTTGTTAGCTGTATTCATAATCAATGAAACCCATATATATATATATATATATATATATATATATATATGTGTATATATATATATATATATATATATATATATATATGTTTGTGTGTGTGTGTGTGTGTGTGTCATCTTTACTAGTGCCTTTCATACACAACAATTTTATACTTCCTATCTATAGCCCAGCAATTCCTCCAAAGCTTTAAAATATGTCTGACAACATACCTTTGGATGTTCAACTAGATATCATGAATAGGCTACCTGTAAAGTATATACTCCAGCTACGTAGTGTTTCAAAGTTATGGAAATCAAACATAGATTCACAAGCCTTCATCTTTTCATACGGTGCTCGTCTCACTCCTGAATGTCTTTTTAATCTAACATTTGATCATGGTTATAAAGGTTTTGTGTGTTCTGTAGATGAAAATTTAACCATTATCCCACTTGATTCACATCTACACCTTTCAGTTATGCTGCTTGTCGGCAATTCTAATGGCCTATTGTGTTTTATTTATGGTGCTAATATGATGGCTGTTATTTGGAACCCATCCATAAGAAAATCAATTGGCATATTTGTCCCTTTTTACACTAGCCAAATAGAATGTTCTAAGATTTGTTTCAGTTTTGGTGTCCGTCCGGACACTCTAGACCCGACTATTGTGAAGGTCTCTTATCCTGTTTTCCAAACTGGTTTTTGGTATGTATCAGTCTTTTCATTGAACTCTTTAACCTGGAGACGTCTCGAAAATTTTTAGTTGCCATATGAGTCAATCAGATTCAAAAGAAAAAGTCAGGCAGTTGTAGGTCGTTTTATCTATTGGGCTGGTACTGAAAGGTTAGTTAATGAAAAGGGGATTTCGTACAAGAATTACACTTTGATTTCTTTTGATATGATTACCAGCCAATTTCACGTCATAGAGATACCTGCTATGTTTAAAGTCGTTATGCCAGTTCCATTCTATGTTTCTGATCTTGGAAACTCTGTTGTGATTTCTGGAATGATCATGACTTTTGAGGTCCCACTGTTTTGCGGATGGCGTTTGGAGGTGGATGGTGCATCCATAACATCATTTTCAATTCTATTCACCATCCCTACCCCTATGGTGGCAAAGCTGATTGGCTTTACAAGTAATCAAGCTCCAATAGTCGAAGCGAATATCGGCCACATTTTGGGTCACTCAATATTTGTGTACAATCCTCAAGTTGAACAATTTTTTAGTTTGGGAATTGAAGGAAATGCGGGTTCATTCTACATCTCTCCGTACAAAGAATCTCTTCTTCTGATAAATCACCCAGACCGTGCGCTGTATAGTATGTTTACATTTTTAGTTATCATTCTATTGATGCATCTTTGAAACCTTTTCAGTAATGTGTTAAACCATATATGCAGCATGATAATTGCATTTGTATTATAGAATGACATTCACAAATATTGTCTAGTACAATTACACAGGTACAAACATTAACACATGGTCTTTTATGCAATGCAAGAATGGCATTCAAAGAGTATTAAAAATAGCAAATGAAATTTTTTTGAACGATATTGCCAACAAAAATGAATGAAATTATTATAAACAATACTAAAGAAAAATTGTAGCAATAAAACCAAAAATATAGGCATTATTTTTCTTTTAATTTTTATTTTTAATTATTTTAATTTTGCATTTATTTTGTTTTTTTATTATTGGGTTTTTTCCCTAGTGTAAATTTACATGGTACGATTGTCATATATTGTTTGTACTTTAGACAACTTTCCTTTGTACTTTAAGCAACCATTTCTTTTTAATTAATGGGAACAAGTTCTCGTGTTTGGGTAACCTTGTTGTGTACTTTAGGCAACCTTGTATAAGTACTATGGCCATTTATTGTTTGTAATTTAGGCAACTTTTATTAGTACTTTAAGTAACCAATGGTTTTGAAGTCGTGGCAATAGGTTCTCGTGTTTGGGCAACCTTGTTGTGTACTTTAGGCAACTAGTTCTCGTTTTTGGGCTACCTACTTTTGGTTGGTACTTTAAATGTTTCTACTTTAGTCGACCATCGGTTCAATATTAATCCTCGCTTATACTTCTTCAATAATATTTTTGTTTGTAAATCCATGGAGTCTAAGTTACCAATTTACGAGCAAATTGCACACCAGACTGGTACGAGGCAATTGAATAAGGTTCTCCATGCTCTGTTTGCTAGAGAGAGAGAGGCTAACATAGGTGATGATAAATATTATAGGAAGATGATCGAGGAAATACAGCTCCGTGTTCAGCACATGCATGTGATCATGCTGGAGCTTGAACAATTTGGGTACCATCGTGTGGTTAATGAACCTTTGAAATGTCTTAGGTTAGCGGAGCAGGATGATTTGGAGGAAATTGACTTTTTGATTGAAAGGCGCAAGGCAAGTGTCCGCCGTGCCGCTGAGTAGTCAAAGATGATGAAGATGCTAAGGAATTACAAATAAGTTTGTTAATGTTTGTGCCTTTTTCAAAAAATCATCTTTTCTAGTTAAATCATCTTTTGTCATAGTGTTTGGGTTAAAAAACTTATAGCAGCCATTGAATTTTGGTTGTGGGTCATGGGTTCCTGTTTAAAGTAGTTTACTTGTTGGTTTAGTATTCTTTTCTCAGTGTTGAATTGAATGTATTTTGGGTGTATGGACCTTCTATCTGGTGTGGAATTGTTGTATTTTCATAATGGTTGCAACTATTAGTTATTATAGCTAGTGTCGATATGATAACCATAAGGGTTTTTAATTTTCAGTTTTTTTTTTGTGTGGCCATTTACAAAAACAAACCAACCAAGAAACCGCCAATAGTTACACTCCTCCAATAAATAGACACAACTGTTCAATGAAATTAATAACCATAACGGTTATAAATTTTTTGTATTTATAGGAGGCTTCACCATCACAAAATATCATCGTCATTAACCATCAACCACCCATAAAATTAAAAATGAACCAGCCAACTTTAGAAGAACTATCAAAAACAGCAAACTCTAACCATATGGTAGACATGTGGCTACATGCAATCGAAAAGGAGACCGCAAGAGATTTTCAAATAGCAAGAAAACTGTATGATGTTGTTAAAGATCTACAAGATAGTATCGAGAAGAGGCAAGCTATTATTGATGAATTGAAATTCGATAAGAGTCTGCGTGCCGTGCAAAGTGCAGCATTCTTCAATGAAATTCAAGATAGGGAGTTGGCCTTGAAGATGAAATTAGAAATTGACAGCAAGGAAGCACAGTTGCAGACCTTCAAAAAATGGAAAATTTTTAAAAGATAAAGAAACTTTAGATGGAATGTTGAAGGTTTTGGTGGCAACAGATGCTATGGTGCTTTTATTGTGTTTAATTTGATATTAGTAATGTTTAATATCTATGTATGCTAGGTGTATGTATTTTATATGCAACCATTATTAATGTATGCTTAATGTATGCATGAAATAGTTTGTACAAATCATTTGTCTATGTCATTATTGTCCATAAGTGTATTATATATGTTTGTTATGAAAATCCATATCTAGAAATGTTGTTAACATATGCTATAAACCACGATTATGTTGTTTCTACACATAACTACAACTTATGGCCTAATACATTCGTTAAGCAATTATGTATAAATGAAACTAATGGGAAAGTTATTTTGTATGTGTGGATAGTAACATAGTACTGTGGGCTATTAGTTGTAGTTTACTTTGGGCCACTAATATTGGTTTTCATTTTGGGTAACCAAATGTTGTGTATTATGGGCAACTAATTTTGATATTTGTGAAACTATTCTTGTACTTTAGATAACATGTTATTGTATTCAGTTGTTCATTGGGCAACAAGATTTGCTTATATAACTCTTCACCAAGTGTAACATAAACAACACAAAACAAAAAACAACAAAAAAAAAAAAAAAAAGATATGCTTAAAAGAAAAATGAATTCTGGTACAACAGAAAAATTCAAGGTGTGTATACAGTATGAAGATATTGTGTGTGGCGTTTTACTTCCAAATGCCATAAACTTTGGTAATCTTGTGAGGTATGTATGGAAAAAGTTCAAGGTTAACGATGTAAACACAATAAATTTATCTTACAACATCGGTTCAACAAAAATGAACCTACTTGATGACAACGAGTAGAGTTTTTCAAAACTCTTGTTCTGGGGTCGCCTCAGATGTTCAAACAATAATCGTCGACCACACTAAAAAAACCCCTGTGGTAAGGAGGTCTTCTTCTTCACAACATCTAGATGCAGACCATCAATTGCAACTCAATAAATTTAACTTTATGCCACTCCCACCCCATCCATCCACTTTTCATAATAGCCTTTCATATAAGAATAAAGGTGTTTTAAAAGTGAATGATAGCTTTGATGATAAGGAAGAGTGCATGTATGAGATAGGTTTGAAATGTTTAAGAGAAGGGTATGCATTTTTTGTTTTTAAATCGTGTACGAAAAGATACGCTGTGAAGTGTGTTCAACCGGAATGTGATTGGCGCATAAACTGTCGTCGAATTGGGAAAATTACCCAGTTTAGAATCAGTTCACTAAACGACAATCATAAATGTTCAAAAATCCAATTCAATCCAAATCACCGAAATGCTTATGCAAAAACCTTGGCTAAAATATTAGCTCCAAAAATCGAAGATCTAACAAGGGTGTATAAGCCAAAGGACTTAATTCATGATTTGAATTTGGAGATGAATATAGACGTTTCATACAAACGAGCTTGGAGGGGGAAACATTTGGCACTGGAAGCAAATCAGGGCTGCCCAAAGGCCTCATTTTCGCAACTGCCCTTATATTGTTATAACCTAAAGCTGGCAAACGAGGGGACAGTTACACACATAGAGATCGACGCTGAAAGCCGTTTTAAGAACCTATTTATCGATTTCGGTGCTGCGGTAAGCAAATTATTAAGTTTGTAATCCTTTTGTTTAATTGCTAAACATACTTTTCATCATGTTATCAACATTAATAGCTATGGTTATCAGTTAACCTTTCTGTCATACATTATTCTAGTGTTATAAATAAAAAAATAAATAAATAAAAAAATAAAAATAAAAAAAAAAAAAAAAAAAAAAAAAAAAAAAAAAACCTAACAATAGGATGTAAGCATATCATACTTTTATACAACTTAAATTAACTAGTATTAATGAAATGCAACAACAAATCACTGAAGCTTAAATTATCAGTCAGATAAATAAACAAACATGTACCTGCATATACAGGTACAACCTAAAAGTACGAAAGACATATTAGTTAAATATACTGCTAATACTTTGTTTTCTTAAGTACAACATACCAAGTTACCAAAAGATACCATTTAACTTAATTGGTGATAACAACATTTAACTAAAATCAACAAATCCATCTTATGTGCATACCGCACCTGTCAGGTCAAACAACAAACAATTTATTGTTATTAATTTAGATAGTCATGCAATGACATATTATAAATGGTTTTATTAAGTAGTTATCATAAACGGATTAAACGAAATATGCTTTTTCAAAGATCAAATGCCATATATGTGGCATTTAACAATAAACTAAACTAATATGGAAGGGATTTTTTTTTAATAAGTTTTCACCATGATGTAACAATTTCATCTTACACAGTATTTGATAAATTGTATTATTACAGATTAAGAGTTTCTTGTGCTATATGCGCCCTCTGATCATAATTGATGTGGCACATCTAAAAGGGACATACCTAGGAACAAATCTAGTTGCCGTTGGAATGGATGGAATCAATCAGATTTTACCGATTGCTAGCGGTGTTACTCAAGGCAAGACAGGTGAAGCATGGACTTGGTTTTTGACAAAACTCAAAGAATGTATAGGGGAAGTTCCTAATTTCGCAATCATATCTGACAGACATCATGCAATCACCCTTGCATGTAAAAATGTATTCCCAAATGCCTTTCACGGATATTGTTGTCGTCATTTGATGTTAAATGCAAATATGTGAAGCGATAAACTAAATTGTTTATGCTGGAAGACATGCAAAGCCTACACAAGGGAGGATTTTGCAAAGCTAATGTCTGATATTCGTGCGGTAAGACCGCTGTCTCACAAAGCAGGAGTGGAGAAATGGTCAAGGGTGCACTGCCCTGGGCAGAGGTACAATTACTTAACCTCAAAAGGTGTGGAATCCATAAATGCTTTAACAAAGGATGTGTGCCATTGCCCAATAACAACGCTGATGGAATGGTATAGAGGTCTTCTTCAAAGTTGGTATTACCACCGCCGAGCAAAACATGTAGGTAATACATGGTCTAATTTTTACTACATTTACTGAACAATAATGAAATACTACACACTAAACATAGTTTCTTATTTATTGTTAAATGCCCCGGATGACGAACTTACGGATTGGGCGACTGCGAAAGTGAATGACAGAATAGCCAAAAGTGCAAACTGGAAGGTTATGGGGATCGATAAGGACAGAGTGTATGAAGTACGCGACAGGAAAAAGCGGCATGTTGCTGATTTGGAACAGGGTGAATGCACTTGTCGAAAATGGCACCTTTCGGGCTTACCATGTGGACATGTTTGTGCTGTCGGTAGATTTGCAGATCTGACTAGTGTGAAGAAATTGGCTAAAGCTTGGTTTTATAATACAATAGTTAAAGGTACATACGAAGGCATCATTTATCCTTTAAAAGACATAACGATGTGGGACACTCCAGACGACATCGAACATGTATCACCCCCTCTTATAAGTAAGCGGCAATTAGGTAACCATTGCGAAAATCCCACACTAGATTACATTATTTCTTAGAACAACTGTCCTTTCCTACGGGTAATTTTTTTTTAATATTTGTTATCTGGATTACAATTACTATCTCATGTGACGTAACTCACATCCTGATGAACGTGCTCGCGTGCAACCCAACCTGAACTTATTTAATGTTTATCTACATAAACATTTTCCTATGACAAGTATAATACTTTAAAAATTACCATTTACCACTTTACGTTAATTCGATAATATACGTTTATAACTGCACATATTTTATCTAATGAAGGTATTTATGAAACCCTAAAAATTCATCACAATACCAAATAAGAATAACTAAACCCTAGAACATAAAAGTACAACTCATCCGAATTAAGGTACAAGTTACTAAAGCATTAGGAACCCTAATTCTAATCTAAATCCCGATAAAACCCTAATTTCATAGAATTATGATTCTATGTATTCATTTCACAAACCTTAAATTATTTATACAATATTTTTACAAAATATTAATTTTACAAGTCATATAAACTAGAGTACAAGTCACTTATGCACAGAAACTATATATTCATAAATATCTTATTAAAACCTTAGATATTATTTGTAACACCTGATTTATAAACCATTCATGCATAAATCTTAGGATTAATATTTTTACGAGTCAATAAGTAAAGGTACAAATATCTAATGCACCAACATAAGAATAATATAGATAACATTATAAGCCTCAGTGTACTCACCCTAACAACCCGATATTCGTTACATTAGCTTTAAAACTTTACTTTTCAACATAACAAATATATGTACTAGTTTTCAAACCTAGAATACAAGTCCCTGAACTAAGGTACAAGTTATTTAAGCATAATATTTAAGTTAAATTAAAACTTTATAAAAACATTAAAAATAGTTATTTAAAGGATATTTTATGTAGTCTTTTCATACAATAAATTATAAAAATAATTTATTTATTTATTTAATATATGTACAACTCCATAAACTTAATGTACAACCCCCTAATGCACAAAATCATAAAAACATAATTATATGTATTTAAAGTGTAATAAAAATTACATAAAAATTATAGAAAATTAAGAAATAATTAAAAATATATTTTTCTTCTTTTTCTTACATTAGTACAAGTCTTTCTAGCCTAGAGTACAACTTGCTAAAGCAAAAAATTATTTTTTTCTATTTATATACAAATCGATACATGTTAAATTGGGTCATATAGATTCAAAAATCATTTCTAACTAAGTCTTAAACCTGGGAACCCTAATTCTACCCTAAAACCTAGTTTACAAGTCAACAAAGCCCTAGGTACAACTCCCTTATGCATAATTCGATCCTATATAACCAAATTACATCACCTAGTTCAATCTTAGCTACAAACTAACTAAACCCTAGTATTTCTTCAACCTTAAGACTTTTAATTAAGAGAACATAAGTGTGCCACATAGCCCCTCCTCTAGAATGTGATTATGTGTATGGCATATAACACATACACATCATTTCCCCCTCCTAAGCTCTATGTGTCATCTTCTATAACCTTACAACACACCAAACTCACTTATGGTCCATGTAAGAACACCTCATCTTCTTCATAAAACCCTAGCTAGTCCTTCTCTATAAATACAAGATCAAGAAACCCTAATTTGCCCATAACCATTCAAACCAAACCACAAAGCCTCAAACCATTACTCCAATGATTCTATTAGTCCCATATAAGTTCAAATAACCCTAAGAAGGCAGTATAATGAAGCTAGAACCATAGGAGAGCTCAAATCGAATCATACTCTAAAATTATGCCCTAGTCGAACAATAATAATAAGGTATGTTTCTAGCTATTTTTATTCACTTTCTTATGTTCAATTTATGTCTAACTATATCCTAGAACATGTCATAATAGGGTCATAAGCCCATAAATAACAAAAACACACTTTTGCTCATTTTTGTTCATATCGAGTGCTTTAACAAAAATATATTCGAAATTGAGTTCTAAAAGACCTAGGATCTTAAAAATAGTTTGAAAATACTTTAAACATGTTAGAATAACTACTTATATCATAAAAACACTAGGTATAATAATCGGATTTCAATAAAACGATTTTCCTTTCCTTTTGTTCCTGTCGAGACAGCAGAATACCTACTGCTTTCGTCCTTAAAATCACATAGTAAACGTATCTCAAAAATTCTTGTTTTCAACATGGTTAGAGTACTTTCAAAGAGCTACGTTTAGGAAAAAGAATCGTAATTTTTCGTTGAGAAACGAAGGAGAACGAGGCGTGTGAAGTTGGGTTGATTTTCTGTCGAGCCAACTGCTATACGCATGGTTTCTGGATTTGTTTTTGAAGTCGCGGGTTCGAAACAGCCCATAATCTTTCACAAAAATACTTTTATAACTCTTATAAATGTTTTGGTAAAAGAGCCGTAAAAGGTCTCGGCTTGAATCGTTGGAAATAAATTGTTTTTGATCAAGAGGATGTCGAGTGGAAATGTTTAAAGAACACAAGGACTATTTCTGCCAAAACTTTATCAACTTTGGTGTTTTGGACTTGCTTTGTGATCGAGGAAACCCTAAGGGGGTAAACTGTCTATTTTTGAAACTTGAGGGTATAAAGTGTCAATTAACTAAAGTTCGAGGGTAAAAGTTGTCATTTTCATATAGACTAAGGGTAAAAGTTGTCAACTATAGAAACTTGAAGGTCTAAAATGAAAATATAATATAAACCCTAATCTTTATTTAATATTATTATTATTATTATTATTATTATTATTATTATTATTATTATTATTATTATTATTATTATTATTATTATTATTATTATTATTATTATTATTATTATTAAGTTTTATTTAAACTTAATATACGTTTTGTACCGTAATTAGCAAACGAAGTATCTATTTAACGAACGGACGGAACCGAAACCTACAGATAGGAAAATAAGATAAAATCATACTTTTGAAACTACATATTGGCTCTATTAAGTATTTAACTATCAAACCAAAGTATTACGAAACGAACATTGGAAAACTTATATAATCAGAAATAATTACTAAGAACTTGACATAACAACCCAGGTTGCGAGCCGGAGACGTTTATCAACTTTGTTAAACTTTGTTTTCCATCCAGATTGCCCAGGTGAGTTCATAGTCCCACTTTTTACTACGTTTTTCTAAACTTGTGGGGAGATACATGCTACAAACCGAACACAAGTATTTTCTGAATGTTTTCCTGATTATATTGCTTACGTTTGATTTTGTCAAAAAGACCCCTAATCATGGACCTCTAATCACTTGCGGGTGAGCGCGAATATAATGGATAGATCTATTGGGTTTGACAGCCCCTTTTTGTTACCGTAACGTAACCAAATGCATTTTATTTGAGTTTATTAAAGAGACTGACAATCTCCTACTCGGGGGCAAGGTTACCTACATTTAATTATGGGGTAATTTATATCTAATAGCTCATTACTATCAAGATAACCTGTTAACGTTTTGCGTGCCATGAGACTTAATGCAATATATACAATGAACCTGATATTACTGGTTTATTTTCTACTTAGCTTGTGTTCAAATTGATTACTACTGAAAACACTATGAATTCACTCAACCTTTGTGTTGACTTTTTAAGCATGTTTATCTCAGGTAACTAGATGTACGATTCGGCACGGAGTGGCTGTGGACTTTCTTTTTATAAAAAGAGTGTCCACTTTGTTATCATTCAAAGAATAATGTATTTTATTTCATGTTTTCAAAACTTCCCTCTGGGACCTATCCTATGTACTCTGATGAATAAATGAATGATAACAATTTTACTTAAAAAATGTCTCTTTTTGAGTCGTTTTCTATCTCCATGACTGTGAACCATGAAGTAGCACCCCAAACTTATGTTCCGCTGCGTATCACGAAAATGGGGGTGTTACAGATTGGTATCAGAGCTTGTGGTTATAGAGAACCAAATGTTTTCAAACATTGGACTATAACCGATTTTCACAAACTTAACCTAAAAGTCCTCCGTGCCACAACGTTGCTGAAACACTATTTTTATTGTTTATTTTGAGTAGTGAACCTAGTGAAATATTTAGGATTATCGGGTGGTTACAGAATCCTGACTTTCCCTACCCATTCTATTTCCTCTTATGTCCAGATTAGGACATCACGATAATACCATTCTTAGTACCTTACCTATTAGGGTTAATTTTATATCAGACTCCGTATTTTCCTAGATACTCCGACTCTCTAGGTTATTTTATTTTTCTCTCGTTACTGTTATTAATTTCTTATAATAATTATTTATAATTATTATTTGTAAATTTCTACAGTATAATGTCTCCCGAAACCCCTAATGTTAACGAAACTACTCCAATTCCAAAACCACTTTCACCTACCCACTCGTCTACCCGTCAGACGTTGGAAAAAGTAGTTGAATTTCATGAACAGTTGATTGGTTGCCCAACAGCATCTGAGGTTGGACGAAAAGCACACCAAGAAACGATTCAGAAAAATGAAAATTCAAACTCTCCATTACCTGACATTCCGAAATCCCCAGTACCGGACGACCCAGATGATAATTCTTCATCTAATTCCCCCGACTCAAGTTCAAACCCTACCGAATCAATGTGGAATCTCCTTTACCAACAAGCCAATACTCTCGACGCTCATACTAAACTATTAGAGGAATTACGTCCATTGCGTTTTAAAGGATACGACCATAGTATCGACATTCTATTCAGAAAGACCGATGCCGAGAGACGCACAGTGTTTGGATTGGGAGCAAAGGTTGAAAAGATGAAGAATACTTACAATCATAAATTTAGAAGCATCGATTCCAGGATTCGTTGTTCGATAAGAGAACATGATCAAATGCTTGGAAAAGTGGAAGACATCGAAAGAACCCTCTGGATAGCCAGTGATATGGCAAGAAACCAGGATCAGAAGATTTTCGCCTTGGAAGCTCTCCTGGACAATCAATTGAGGATATACCAGGAACTTCAGGAACGCTTCTTAGAAATGGAAATTACACAACTGAAACTTGAGACTGAAGTGAAGCTTTTACGTCAAGGACATAACGGATCATAAAGTCACATGTATCGTTGTTGTAAACCAAATAGTATTTGGTTAATATTTCCTGTATTTCTAAACAAGCTCGAAACTCTCAGAGTTTGTAATCCATCAATAAATCTATAACAATCTACTTTTGTTATATATTTACTGTTGCGAACAAATTCATCCTATTATGTCTTACTATGATGCTATGCATACATGTAATGACTACTCCTTAAATCTATTCTTTCGTCAAACGATTTTATACTATTTTTCTTTTCCCCAAACCTAGAAAACCAACCCACTAGTAACCTAGCAAGTAACAGAAATTAGAACCATTATTAGGAATCAAACTACTCTATACCAAAAATAGGAAAACTTTAGGAAGAAAATTTCGGAAGAGAACTTGATGAATGAAGAGAAAGTTGCTGAACTTCAGTTTTGTAAACAAATTGTTTACTCCCTTAGCAAAGTTATATCTAAGGTTAATCATTTACCTACGATGTCAGCTGAGAAACATCGTAATTGATTGATTCTAGAGATTGGATATAACTTCGCAATATGATCATTTGTTAATTATTCTGATATGATCATTACGGGAATTCTGAAATTCACATTTCTTGTTGCAAGAAGGAAGTTAACATGGAAAACATCAATGTTTCATTAATGACTCAGGAAGATATTCAGAAGTTAGTAACTAACCTCGTTACAGCAGTACTTGGAATAACTACCGTAGCCCGCCTAGATACCAACAATATGATCACAAGAGAAGAGATGCCGACTATGTCTTGTAGACAAATCCCTGAAAGTCTTGTAGGATGCAAGCCAGTTATTCATAGAAGCCCCATAAAACCTACCGTTACCCATGCCTTAGGAGTTAGGAAAACTGTTACGTTTAAACCAAATAATCAAGAGCGAAAATTCAAAACCATTATTCCTACCTACTACCATCACCAACAAAATCCTAGCAATGGTTATGTCGGAAGAAAAGCCATTGTGCACACAATGCTTGTTGCACCATTACGGTCCATGCATTGTAGGGTGCACAAGGTACCAGAAGATTGGACATCAGACCGCAGACTGTAAGGCGACAGGAGCAAATCTACAGTCAGTGATTGTTACTTGTCATGGATGTGGTGGACATGGACACTACAAGAATCAGTGCCCGAACTTCAACCCGAATTGGAAGACCAAGACTGATGCCCAGGAATGAGATCCAAGTATATGAAGAAGATGGACGCCTGTAATAGATAAATAAACCGAGGATTAGAACTCGCTACGTTATATTTTCTTTTAAATCTCTACCCTAGTGTAATAAATTATCTTTCTACCGTATAAAACTTTCATTCTGTTACTTTTCTACAACAATCTGCGTTTAGCTCCGTTATCTACTCTATTCCTCTCTACTCTATTCATAGACGTACCTAGCAAACTCTAGTATATCTTTAGGAAAATTTGGTGAAAATATTTTGGCAGAACAATAGAATATCCCTAGTTCGTAGGAACTTTAGGCGAACCCTAGAATTCACTTGAGGATATTCCATTAGTACTTTAGGAAAAACCCTAAACCTATCACTGTAGTGTGGATAAAAATTTTCCTATTCTTTTGAAAAATAATTATGATGCTATTTTTCGAAAATTTTGCGTTGAACACCATCTAAAGCTTTTTGAAAAGGAATAAATATATTATGACTGAGCCAAAACATCACATTATTTGATCCTCGATTATACATAGCCTGATCAACTATGTATAATTAGGAAGAATCATGTAATGAATTGGACAGTTATCTTTTCAAAATTTTCTATTAATTCGAAAAGTGAAAATATCAAAAACAAAATCTTTTCATAACCTATCACTTTTGATTAAATACAATAAAAGTCTACTACTACTCAATTACCTTTACGATAGAATTCAACAAAAATTAAGGATAGACAAAATATAGGAATTCATAAACTTAAATTTTATTAGGAATCTTGGAAGATAGTACATAGCAACAGAAGTGCTAATATTACAAGGATTACATAAGTTTTATTTTATTTCACTAAGGATTACTTAGGAAAGACAACAAAGACCATACTAATAACTCTAGCGCCAGACTTATTTTCCCCACGTCTGATCTACGATGAAGGATACGATTGTAAGTGGTACGACGATCAGCAGAATCATGAACCTGACTTCGTGATCTTCCTCCGGATTATACACCATATAAGTAATAATCGCAACAATGAAAACAATTGCTAGGAGTGTAACGAAATGCGGCATTTTGAAGTTTTTAGGAGAAAATTTAGTAGTGAAAGAATGAGGATTGAAAATGAGGTATTTAAAGGAGAAGATTCGACCGTTAAAAGGGCACTAGGAAATCTGACCGTTGCATAGTAATCCATTAGGTGGCAAAACATTCAAATTTAGTTCATCCAGTAGAGATAAGACTGACCAAACCTTGATTCCTTAGGTATTAAACGGAGAACCAAGGATTAACAGAGAAATAGCATTATTAGAATAAAATACCTAAGAATAAAAAAATATTTTAGAAAATATTTTTTTAACTTGAGGCATTTTAAGCATATCAAACTCATATCTTCACTCAAGCCTTAGTATTATTTCCTATTATCATCCACATTGACTGAATGAGACAGAATCTTCGATTCTATTCAGATCATGTGTTAAATCTCTCATTAAGGTTAACTAGAAACCCTAGGTGAGAAAATTAAATACGTATAATATCCCTACATCCTTTCCCCAAATCCTTGACCAACGTAGACCGAATCTCGGGACGAGATTCCCTTAACGGGGGAAGACTGTAACCATTGCGAAAATCCCACACTAGATTACACTATCTCTTAGAATACTTGTCCTTTTCTACGTGTAATTCTAATTACTAAAGCATTAGGAACCCTAATTCTAGTCTAAATCCCGATAAAACCCTAATTTCATAGAATTATGATTTTATGTATTCATTTCACAAACCTTAAATTATTTATACAATATTTTTACAAAATATTAATTTTACAAGTCATATAAACTAGAGTACAAGTCACTTATGCACAGAAACTATATATTCATAAATATCTTATTAAAACCTTAGATATTATTTGTAACACCTGATTTACAAACCATTCATGCATAAATCTTAGGATTAATATTTTTACGAGTCAATAAGTAAAGGTACAAATATCTAATGCACCAACATAAGAATAATATAGATAACATTATAAGCCTCAGTGTACTCACCCTAACAACCCGATATTCGTTACATTAGCTTTAAAACTTTACTTTTCAACATAACAAATATATGTACTAGTTTTCAAACCTAGAATACAAGTCCCTGAACTAAGGTACAAGTTATTTAAGCATAATATTTAAGTTAAATTAAAACTTTATAAAAACATTAAAAATAGTTATTTAAAGGATATTTTATGTAGTCTTTTCACACAATAAATTATAAAAATAATTTATTTATTTATTTAATATATGTACAACTCCATAAACTTAATGTACAACCCCCTAATGTACAAAATCATAAAAACTTAATTATATGTATTTAAAGTGTAATAAAAATTACATAAAAATTATAGAAAATTAAGAAATAATTAAAAATACATTTTTCTTATTTTTCTTACATTAGTACAAGTCTTTCTAGCCTAGAGTACAACTTGCTAAAGCACAAAAATTATTTTTCTCTATTTATATACAAATCGATACATGTTAAATTGGGTCATATAGATTCAAAAATCATTTCTAACTAAGTCTTAAACCTAGGAACCCTAATTCTACCCTAAACCCTAGTTTACAAGTCAACAAAGCCCTAGGTACAACTCCCTTATGCATAATTCGATCCTATATAACCAAATTACATCACCTAGTTCAATCTTAGCTACAAACTAACTAAACCCTAGTATTTCTTCAACCTTAAGACTTCTAATTAAGAGAACATAAGTGTGCCACATAGCCCCTCCTCTAGAATGTGATTATGTGTATGGCATATAACACATACACATCATTTCCCCCTCCTAAGCTCTATGTGTCATCTTCTATAACCTTACAACACACCAAACTCACTTATGGTCCATGTAAGAACACCTCATCTTCTTCATAAAACCCTAGCTAGTCCTTCTCTATAAATACAAGATCAAGAAACCCTAATTTGCCCATAACCATTCGAACCAAACCACAAAGCCTCAAACCATTACTCCAATGATTCTATTAGTCCCATATAAGTTCAAATAACCCTAAGAAGGCAGTATAATGAAGCTAGAACCATAGGAGAGCTCAAATCGAATCATACTCTAAAATTATGCCCTAGTCGAACAATAATAATAAGGTATGTTTCTAGCTATTTTTATTCACTTTCTTATGTTTAATTTATGTCCAAATATATCCTAGAACATGTCATAATAAGGTCATAAGCCCAGAAATAACAAAAACACACTTTTGCTCATTTTTGTTCATATCGAGTCCTTTAACAAAAATATATTCGAAATTGAGTTCTAAAAGACCTAGGATCTTAAAAATAGTTTGAAAATACTTTAAACATGTTAGAATAACTACTTATATCATAAAAATACTAGGTATAATAATCGGATTTCAATAAAATGATTTTTCCTTTCCTTTTGTTCCTGTCGAGACAGCAGAATACCTGCTGCTTTCGTCCTTAAAATCACCTAGTAAACGTGTCTCAAAAATTCTAGTTTTCAACATGGTTAGAGTACTTTCAAAGAGCTACGTTTAGGAAAAAGAATCGTAATTTTTCGTTGAGAAACGAAGGAGAACGAGGCGTGTGAAGTTGGGTTGATTTTCTGTCGAGCCAACTGCTATACGCATGGTTTCTGGATTTGTTTTTGAAGTCGCGGGTTCGAAACAGCCCATAATCTTTCACAAAAATACTTTTATAACTCTTATAAATGTTTTGGTAAAAGAGTCGTAAAAGGTCTCGGCTTGAATCGTTGGAAATAAATTGTTTTTGATCAAAAGGATGTCGAGTGGAAATGTTTAAAGAACACAAGGACTATTTCTGCCAAAACTCTATCAACTTTGGTGTTTTGGACTTGCTTTGTGATCGAGGAAACCCTAAGGGGGTAAACTGACTATTTTTGAAACTTGAGGGTATAAAGTGTCAATTAACTAAAGTCCGAGGGTAAAAGTTGTCATTTTCATATAGACTAAGGGTAAAAGTTGTCAACTATAGAAACCTGAAGGTCTAAAATGAAAATATAATATAAACCCTAATCTTTATTTAATATTATTATAATTTATTATTATTATTATTATTATTATTATTATTATTATTATTATTATTATTATTATTATTATTATTATTATTATTATTATTATTATTATTATTATTATTAAGTTTTATTTAAACTTAATATACGTTTTGTACCGTAATTAGCAAACGAAGTATCTATTTAACGAACGGACGGAACCGAAACCTACAGATAGGAAAATAAGATAAAATCTTACTTTTGAAACTACATATTGGCTCTATTAAGTATTTAACTATCAAACCAAAGTATTACGAAACGAACATTGGAAAACTTATATAATCAGAAATAATTACTAAGAACTTGACATAACAACCCAGGTTGCGAGCCGGAGACGTTTATCAACTTTGTTAAACTTTGTTTTCCATCCAGATTGCCCAGGTGAGTTCATAGTCCCACTTTTTACTACGTTTTTCTAAACTTGTGGGGAGATACATGCTACAAACCGAACACAAGTATTTTCTGAATGTTTTCCTGATTATATTGCATAAGTTTGATTTTGTCAAAAAGACCCCTAATCATGGACCTCTAATCACTTGCGGGTGAGCGCGAATATAATGGATAGATCTATTGGGTTTGACAGCCCCTTTGTGTTACCGTAACGTAACCAAATGCATTTTATTTGAGTTTAATAAAGAGACTGACAATCTCCTACTCGGGGGAAAGGTTACCTACATTTAATTATGGGGTAATTTATATCTCATAGCTCATTACTATGAAGATAACCTGTTAACGTTTTGCGTGCCATGAGACTTAATGCAATATATATAATGAACCTGATATTACTGGTTTATTTTCTACTTAGCTTGTGTTCAAATTGATTACTACTGAAAACACTATGGATTCACTCAACCTTTGTGTTGACTTTTTAAGCATGTTTATCTCAGGTAACTAGAAGTACGATTCGGCACGGAGTGGCTGTGGACTTTTTTTTTATAACAAGAGTGTCCACTTTGTTATCATTCAAAGAATAATGTATTTTATTTCATGTTTTCAAAACTTCCCTCTGGGACCTATCCTATGTACTCTGATGAATAAATGAATGATAACAATTTTACTTAAAAAACGTCTCTTTTTGAGTCGTTTTCTATCTCCATGGCTGTGAACCATGAAGTAGCACCCCAAACTTATGTTCCGCTGCGTATCACAAAAATGGGGATGTTACAATTAGGTAGACCTAAAAAGAAAGATTGAATTCCCTCTCAAGGCGAGGTGCCTAAAAGAAGAAATTGTGGAAGGTGTGGAGGCGCAGGACATAACCGGCTAACATGTAATGAACCTTTGGTGAAACGAAGGTTCAAATTTTACTTATTATTACACAATTAACTACTTATGATTATTGGCAGCTAATGTTTATGTGTACATGTCTACAGAAAATATGTTCCAAAAAAAGAAAGTCTGTAACCAAGGGTCCCGCCGGTCCAAGGAAAAAGGCTCGTGCAGTGGAGGATTCATCTAATCAAAGTAACAACATACAAACCGAGGCAAATGTAGAGTTTATGCATGGGATGATGAAAGCAGCAGAGGCACCCAACTCAAGTCATACCCAGGAACAACCGAACTCATCCACTCCACACATTAATTTTCTCTCAGATTTATCTACTCCAAACAACTTTTTACAGTAAAGACCCCTTATCTTTAAGCAGAGTGCTAGACTCACTTTATCTTTAAATGTACGCACTCACTTCCTAGTTGGTACTATGTTTTGTTTATGTAAGAATAACAATTGTGGGTTGTTTGTGGTCTGAAGATATACCTATAATATTTAGCAATTATATAATGGGAACTGATTGCATAAACTAAATTTAAAATGCTATTCAATAAACGTGCCAACCAGCAATCAAACAGATGGCACTTCCACCATTTTGGCTCGCCCGTTAACCACAGCCCTCCTGTATATTTTTACAACTTCCCAGTTGGTTTCCTTGCTTGATTCAGCGTCATTCATTATTTCCTTTCGTTTTTTACTACCCTTACTAGTCTTTCTTTCCAGCACATCCTCTTCAAACAGATTCAATTTTCCCTTATCGATACCCTTTGCATTCTCTATTTTTACACCAACCTTGTGCAAAATTTTATCTTCCCCAGTTCCACTACCTCCTTTCTCATTTATCTTGAACCCGCCATCAGTTTTACTGATAAGAACAAGCTTAGTTATCTTCCTTCTTTTGAACGGAGTTAAACAACAGCAACGCATCGCAGCGTCCTCCTCTTGCCACATCATGTTTTTAAAATAATATTTTGACAATTCCTGTTGTTTGTGCTCAATATACAGGTTTATGGAACCATTGTTCAAAGCATGATCAAAAAACCTACGCACGTCATTATCAGTGTGTAGTAAAGTTAAACCATTTGCATGTGACATGTTTGGTTTACAATAAAACAATGCCCATTTATCCCCAACAATGTCATTCATAACATGATCAAGTGCCCTAGTAAAAACACCCCTGTCGGAGGTAAAACACCAAACGTCGGCAACGCACCCATCAACATAACGTAGAATTTGCATCCATAAGTAACAAACTAACTACAGTTTACATAAAAATTATGTTATAAATCAAAAAAAAATTAATTAAAAATTAGATTAATTAACTATAACATCATATTTATATGAACAAAAAAGGTAATAATATAGTTATGGGACAGTACAACAAACCTAGTTTACTTGATATAAAGATGAAAACGACATCAATTTTTTTGGATTCGTGAGGTGAAAATGACCTAGGGTTTGAACTGCCTGTGGGGATCTTGTGTCTTGGGACCAAAAGGATAAGTGATGTGGGGTTATAGTGTTTCCATGTACTTACACATTTGGTCCTTTTAGTTGTATTAAATTTACACATTATTAGTAAAACAAAAAACACATTGACTTTATAAAGTGAAAAGTGGTATTCCACAAAAAATAATCTCACGTGCATTTTTTTCCTCTTTTTATAAACACCCACACTCCCTAATTCTTTCCCTAATTTCCCCTTTTTCTAAACCTCTAGACCTTAAAATATGAGTTCGCGAACTTCAGCTACAACCCGAGTCATTGGTGGTAAAATTGAATACTTTTGTAACTATGCTCTTCGACTCACAGTGAAGACTTCAACAACAAGGACAATCCGGGTAAACGATATGTAAAATGCTCAGTTTGTGAAGTATATCAGTTTTTGGATGATGATCTTCCAAGTGAATACTATAAAGTTTTGGTGCATGGGTTCTTTGAAAGATAAAAACAATTGAAAAAGACTCTGGAGTATCAACAGGTGGTTGATACTCTTGCATTGGACAAGTCAATCATGGAAGAAGAGTTGACTGATATGAAGGCAAAGATGAAGTTGTATGATAGTTTGTTTTTCATTTTGTTAGGATCTTTTGCAGTGATTTGTGTTGGATTTGGTATTATGATAATAGGCAAGTAATGTGCTAGATTAGTTTTAGTTAATGTAATGCAGTGAAGTTGTATCTTTTGTTGTTAAATGTGTTGTTGCAAATCAAGTGTTTTATCTATTATAGTTTCCTTTTGAATTGGCCTGCATTGGGGATGTGTTACTGCAATAGACATTAACTTTGGGGATGTGTTGATGAACTTATTATGTAGTGACATATTTTAGCTGTCAAAATTGCAAAACTGCTAAGCACATATCTTAAATTTTTGAAATACAATAGCATTAGATAATAAAACAATTTCAACATAGGTTGCATACACTAGGGTAGGTTGATAACAGGCTTAACCGTAATGTTTAAACCATCCACAACACCACAGATTCAAAGTACAAATACTAAGCATTAGTAGCTATGACCAAATAAAAAGTGACTTTTTCTTCCTTGTACTGCTGCAACCTCCCATTTTGCTAGTCCCAACACCATTCTTTTTGGACTTTAGATATGCAAACACAACTTCAACATTTGGTATCCTCTTTTCAATATCATCACATTTGGATAACAGGCTATCGTGGCCATCGTCACCAATCAAATTCTTGAAATTGCATCTTAAAAAAATCTCAATGAATGAAAAATCAGTATATGACAAAATAGTCTATCAGTATAACTGTGTAATATACCAACATATGAACTATATCACACCAACTTTTATTGTTGTATCAAATAAATGTTTTATGAATACAAAAAACGTTAACATACCAACACCCTCAATCTGTTGATTCGGCAAAGGCAGATTGTAAAAGGGCTGTATACGCAACCATTCAAGTATGACACCTCTCTGCCATGGGTAAACCTTCCTATATGAACCATACTCATCGATTATTTCACCCCCAAAGTGATTGACAATAGCTTCAAAGATTGATTTGTCATCTAAGGCATTGGCATATTCTTCTTCAAGCGTAATCGGATTCAAAGGCTTACATTTTCCCTTACTAGTTCCTGCCGTTTTTTTTAGAGTTTATAATCGGTTTTGTTTGGTACTACTAATATGTCAGACTTATGAGTGTGCAGGTGGAGGGGTTTATATTTTGGGACGCATTTTAGATCTTTTATGGGGATGTGTAAAAATTGGGCGCCAAATCTCTAACAAAACACTCGCCAAAAAAAATTGGTTGCCCTATGAAGGGAACCATCTTTTTGTAATACTCATTGTTTCAGTAGTTACCATTTCTTGTTGACCAAACAAGACATGAATGAGTATCAGATCTAAATTTGCTTAACCAACAAAAGGTCACAAGGACATGCATTATATTTTGAATACAACAATTAACCTTCATACATCATTATATTAACACACATCAAATGTACAACCTAAAACATGTGCATAGTACATAATCGTAACAACGGATGTATAAAAAATACATCGACGTTTATCTATTTGTTGAACATGTTCTTAATAGACATAAAAAGTACCAAAAATATGTTTCACAAAAAGATAACGTTGTATCACAAAAGCCTATAGTAGTGCATATACTTTACTTAGAATATTGCTAAACTACCGGTTTGTCAATCTTGTATTGCGGCTTCATGTTCATCAACAGGCTGATTTTGAAGCACAACAACCCTAGATTCCAACCTTCCATCCCTAAGGAACCAAGTTAGTGTTTTTTCAACACCTCCTCTAACCCGGTGATTTTTTAGAGCTTTAAAAAACCTCAACATCTTTGACCTCCTCAAACCTAAAGTTGGTGATCCAAAGTTGAACCTCCTTGAATATTTCTTTTTTGAAACACGACGACCGGTCCTAGGGTGCACAATAGTCCCATCATTATCTGGAACTGGAGACCCACCCACATCCAAGAGAACCTCATTTTTAAAATAGTCGTTAGAAACATTTGGTAAATTGGAAATATCGTACCTGACTACCTGATGAACTCAAATAAGTACATTTTATTACTATCATTTATCCTATTAATTTGACTTGTTTTACTATATTATGTATGAGGATTGATACTTAATCGTTTACTTTTGTAATTCTCAGGTAAAAACAAGCATTTGGTGAAACTTAGCGATTTTGGACTAATTATGGAGCAAAACATGCATAAAGTTGAAGGTCTACTGACATGGACAAGATCAAGTCAATTCTGCTCCAGATGCGCCGCATCTCACTCTCGACATGCGCCGCATCTCTATCAAGATATCACCAGATACGATCCAAGATACAAGAGGACATGCGCCGCATCTAATCATGGAGTTACGCCGCATCTTCTGGCGGTGTACGAATATTCCTGAATATTATAATCTTGGACCCCACGCGAAGTTAAGTACATGCGCCGCATCTACTTAGTAGATGCGCCGCATCTTCCCTCAGACAGAAACTATAAATACCCCGTAGACCAGACGAATTACAAGTTCCAAAAAACCTAAAACCGAAGTTCGAACAGGAGAAACAAAGGACGAATTCAGTCAAGGAGGCAGCACAAGACACACCCAAATCAAAGATACAAGAGCTGTAAGAAGGTGCTGCATGTGTTTAATTCATTAAGTAGTTTTGTTTTATTGTGTTAGCAAACTTTAATTCATCAGGATTGGTGGCTTGTGTAATGTGACAACGAAAGATTGCACTCCCTTTAATACTTGCTTTCCCATCAATTAAAGTTTATATGTTGATGTCTTTGGTTACTACTTATTAGTGCATTGATAACCTCTGTGTTTATTAGTGGCTTGCGGGCATTTGACTGCGGGACATAATGTGGCTCCCACGGTTATTACTAAATTGATCACTTAGGAATAACTTTTAGACATAAGTAATCATTAAGGGTTTACTCGCCGATAAGATTAGGACCAACGAGAAAGGGTTAACTACATACACTTCATATAAAGCTATCAATAAAACAAGTGACAATCTACTTAATCATAAGGACAGCCCTCTTATTGTCTCAAGTATTTATCTGTGTACGTGTGTGCTACTTGCTGATTCGTGCCTATTGGTTTATTTTATTATTTAATTGCAAACAAATCGTGCCAGTCTCTCAGGCTGAAACCCCCTTGCGTTAGGATATTAAAATACTGATTAGAATAACGAGATAATACGTTCCACTCTTAGTGATCGACACTCTACTTACCATTATCTTCATACTGACCGGGTACACTGCTCGTTAAGTGTGTGTGTTATTGATAAGTCGGCTAAATATAAATTTAAAACTTGAGTAGGCATTAAAACTGCTAAACCGCAACGACACATCACGCGCATCAAGTTTTTGGCGCCGTTGCCGGGGAGTGAATTGTTATTATCTGTTAATTTGATTAGTATTTTAATTAGGTTTTTCTTTTTTTTATTAGATTAATTGCATCATTGTATTATTTTGCATATTTGTTGTACTGTGTGTTATTTGTTTTGTGTTATTTGTTTGCTTTATTTGTTTTTATTTTCGTGTGTTTTAATTTTTGTTTTTTATTTTTCGTATTTTTCTGTTCTGCTATCGTTGTACTGTGCTAAATCAAACGATACGGCGCATCTGATCTCTCAGATACGGCGTATTGCGTTTAATTTTTTTTATATACAACGCGTTTAATTAATTCGATACGACGCATCTTTTCCCCAAGATACGGCGTATCTGTTTTTAATAAGAAAATTTTTCTAAGCGATAAAGTAATACGACGCATCTGCTTTTGCAGATACGGCGTATCTGTTTTTAATTAAAAAAAAAAAATTCTAAACGTTAACGCCATACGACGCATCTGCTTTAGCAGATACGGCGTATCTATTATTTTAATTAAAAACAGTTTGCGAATTATTAAACAGATACGGCGTATCGATCTCTGTCGATACGGCGCATCTTTCTGAATCAAAAATCTTTTATTTTTAAACGTAACGAAAATACGGCGCATTAACTTTCGTTAATACGACGCATTTAATTTTAATTAGATAAGCTGATTTTTGATTAATTAATTCGATACGGCGCATTCTTAAATTCTAAGCGGCGTATCTATTTTCTGAATAAAGTCTGATTAAATTTTAACGTATTAAGATACGGCGTATCCAACTTTTTGGATACGGCGCATCGTCTGCAGATATCAGCTATTTTTATTCTTATATCCGTTTCTATATTCATTAATTTCTCTTCTAGCGAACAAATCCTACTGATGATTTTACCTTGGATGACAGATTTTGCTATGGAAGACATGTCAGTTAACGGATATCTTGCTAAGGAATGCTTGTTTTCAGATTCATTCAATGTACTCATGATCGATGCAGATTTATTCTCTTGGGAGACTCCTCTTGAAGCTGCTTTTAAGGAATTCATGCGTTTATGCAACATTGACAAAGAGGTATTCTCTTATGATGTATTTGTGAGGTACACTGGAGAAGAATTGTCGCTCTTATGGCCTATCATTGAAGCCGAAGGATTGAACTGGACTACTATCGAAGAAGATGATGGGAAATTCTATCTTGCATACATGGACTCAAGCAACAACAGCTGTGGTGGAGGCAATGCCCAAATCTCTTACATGCCTTATTCCGAACAGTACTGGGGATTGAATGAGAACTATCAGGATAATGACATGAATTATGCTTTGGCGGAGTAACTATTTCATGGGAAATTGGTAAGATTGAAAGACCTCTCCCTCAATGATTGGCTAGAACTCAAATATGGTAGTCCAGAATTTGCCCCTGCAAATGAAGTCAAGGATATTATGACTTCATGGTTGACTCGGAGTTTTAAGAAGCAATTTAACGAGTTTATGGAGATAAAAAAGAATATGATTGGAAAGGTTTGCTTTGACGTTAACCACGATCCTCACGATGTTGATTTTTCAGAATGGTTGGCTAGTAAGTTTAATAACCATAAGTGCATGGATCGTGCTACTAAGGATGCATTATGGGTATATTGGATGAGAGGAGAAGATGAAGAAGTAGAAAGCGATTATGGGTCGTCACTTCATGATTCAACAATCAATGAAGGCATTGAAGAGTTATTCAGAATAGACATTGATGTGTTCGATTATGAGACACCCTTGTGCAAGCAGTTCAAGGAATTTAACTACCTTCTTCAAGTCGACGATGATGTGCTTACTGGAGAACTACCAGGATTTAAGACTTATGACGATTTCAAAAACACCTGGTACTATGAATGGAATGATCAAGTACCATGGGTTTGGGATAAACCATGGGGATTTGCGCACATTAATCACACCTGTACACCCTTCGTTTTCAAGGACGGGAGTAGTGTTTGGCCGACCTGTGATTATAAAAGTGACGGAACCTGTAATGGGGGAAGTATAATTGGGATGAGACGGGTTGGAAACGATGTAACCTTTGAAGATTATGAGTGGTACGATAATGTTGAAGACTGCCCACAAAAGGCGGAGGCTTTACAAGAAAAGGGCAGAATTGAACGCTTGAAAGGACTTAAGGGAACATCGGATACTACTTTCTGGGAATGGGTGCATAAACAGTTTGATGATTTCACAAAGCTTAGTCGACGGTTACAATATGATTTGGAAAGAGAATGGGAGGCGATTCAAGATGATAATAATAATGAGTCGTTGATTGAAGAACTAGATGATTATTTGATTAAGGATCCTTATTTTAAGTTTGTTGATAAAGACGAGGAAGAGTTCACCAAAAGAAAGTGTCAACTACTTGGGATTCCTTACAATGAGCCGCCCATGATTATTTCTGAAAAATTTAAAATCATCAAATACTCTTTGGGTCCTGATGAAGAATATACTGCGGTGAAGACAAAGAGTTATACTAGACTAAGTCGAACGGAAGAAAACGTCGCAGAGATATACGGAAAAATCTTTCGGATGAAGGACGAAGGATGGACCGTGACAAGGACTTATTGCTGAGCTGAACGTGAGTCTAACTTGAAGACTCTGGAATAAAGACAAGTGCTTACCGGGAGACAACCCGGATTTATCTATTTTATTATTCTGTTTTCTGTGTCGAGTCAGTCCAGGCCGCATGAGGATACGGCGCATCTCAATTCTGAGATGCGACGCATCTCCTGCAATGGTCATATCTTATTTTATTTTTCTGTATTTTTATTTTCGACTTTAAAACTATTTATCAGTTTATTTTAATGTGGCGCATCCCTGGTTAAGGATGCGGCGCATCTTTATTCTGATCCGTATTAATTCCAGGCTCGATACGGCGTATCTTCTTCAATAAGATACGGCGCATCGACTGACCTGATGATTTTCAGTTTTAATTTTTAAGTTTTATTTTTCCTAACTACTAATGTATTATGCAAAGCTTGAACCTTTCTTATCTTAGGTGTGTTTTAAAGTGTTGGTGGTATTATAGTTTTCTGGATTTCCTGTGGATACATCAAGTATGAAGCTTTAACGTTCTAATCCACAAGAAGTTGATTTTTGCTCTTATACTAATGGAGGATCATACCGAGCAAATCTCAGGGGAGTTTTTCTGTTCTAATTCTTTTAATTTCCAGTTTTTAATCTTTTATACAAACAACGAGGACGTTGTTTAACTTAAGTGGGGGGATTGGAGAATTAGAACACTTAACAATTACTTGTCCTAAACTTTTTCAAAAATTATGCTTAAAATGTGCTTAATATATCAAACTTAAAAAATTTTTAGCATGTTTTTGTTTAAGATCTAAGTTGCATAACTGCACACATGACGTTATTTTCAAAAATTGTGATTTTTCAAAATTCACAAATCTATGAGTGTGCCGGTGACTTGTAAACTTTAGAACTTGGCTTGTATACTATTCGAGACCACCATAATGAGTATTATTTATATAATTGGAGTGACTTGTCTAACTTGGTAAAATTCTAGGATTACACCCAAATAGCCTATTATATGTTATGTGTTATTAACTAACTACACTGGTTAGTTAACCCCCGTATAAACCCTTTTGTTACTCTCATTTTTAGAGTAAGATACCCCTAGAAAAACCCTCAGAGCCATTCCTTTCGTTTCTTACACCTATGTTTAAAATGTTTCGTTACACCCTTACACCTTAGCCTACCCTGTAGATTAGAATCCGTGGTTGGTTGATTGCTATAGGCAAAGTGTGTTTCCTTACATTACCTGTGTTCGCGTGCGTAATTCATTATCTATGGTTAGGTCGGGAAATTGCACAATGCAATTGGAGTGAAAGTAAATATTGTATATTTTGGAGTTTATTTTTCGTGTGTTTACTACTTTCACTATTACCATTATTTCTGAAGTCATGAAAAGTATGGAAAAATTATCCGGAAAGAAAGTTATAGTGATGTGGTGAAATTTTACACATCTATGTTTATGTTTACTAAAAAAAAAAAAAAAAAAAAAAAAAAAAAAAAAAAAAAAAAATCGAAAAAATGAGAAAAGAAAAAGAAAGAAAGAAAAGTTGGAAGTTAGTTTTAACCAACTTATGTAAAGTTATGTAAGTGGTCGATATCACCACTATTTGTTGTACTATATCTATGGATTGAATGGGAATTGGCAGTTATGGGAACGCCAATTAAGGTTTATTCTTTGATTAAGATCTTGTTGAGTATAATTCGTGTCTACCTAAAGCGTGTGTTTCAAGTGTTAAAGCGTGAGTTATTCGATGATATGAGTCTTATTCATGGGATGGTTGGGATAGTGATTAACCACACTTAGGATTTTGATTTATTTGTTTTGTTTATTTTTATTTTTACACCAATTTATATCCCAAATGTTATCCATACCCTTTATTATTCTTTATCCAACCAAACCTTTGATTTATTGAGATTAGGGATTTGAGCAATCTTAAGTATCGTAGTCGTGGATTCGGCTATGTATTTATGATTTTGTCGCCCTTTTTGATATATTATTATTGGTGAAGTTTGGACCTATCTTTAGCCTATTCGAGTTAAGGATTTGAGCAATTGCAAGTATCGTGTTCGTGGATTCGATCATGTATTTGTGATTTTGTCGCCTTTTCTGGAATTTGAGATCGATAGTGATTAAGAATAATTAACACTTAAGCCTAAAAACCCTTTTTACCGCTTTAGACTTGTTACTCCTTAGCTTTAGTGGTGGAGATGTGTATACTTGCCAAGCTTATGATAGAATATTCGTCGCGACTGGACAGTTAAACGATTAGATTTGCTTTTATCGACTTATTTTATTTTACTTCTGAATCGTTAAGTGTTTAGTTGTGTGATTATGAAATGAACGAATACATGCTTAAATATAAAAATAAATCCTAACATCTTTTAGGATACATTTTCATAAAAGAAATTCTAAGGTTTACTTGGGGACAAGTAAAGTTCAAGTGGGGGGATATTTGATGAACTCAAATAAGTACATTTTATTACTATCATTTATCCTATTAATTTGACTTGTTTTACTATATTATGTATGAGGATTGATACTTAATCGTTTACTTTTGTAATTCTCAGGTAAAAACAAGCATTTGGTGAAACTTAGCGATTTTGGACTAATTATGGAGCAAAACATGCATAAAGTTGAAGGTCTACTGACATGGACAAGATCAAGTCAATTCAGCTCCAGATGCGCCGCATCTCACTCTCGACATGCGCCGCATCTCTATCAAGATATCACCAGATACGATCCAAGATACAAGAGGACATGCGCCGCATCTAATCATGGAGTTACGCCGCATCTTCTGGCGGTGTACGAATATTCCTGAATATTATAATCTTGGACCCCACGCGAAGTTAAGTACATGCGCCGCATCTACTTAGTAGATGCGCCGCATCTTCCCTCAGACAGAAACTATAAATACCCCGTAGACCAGACGAATTACAAGTTCCAAAAAACCTAAAACCGAAGTTCGAACAGGAGAAACAAAGGACGAATTCAGTCAAGGAGGCAGCACAAGACACACCCAAATCAAAGATACAAGAGCTGTAAGAAGGTGCTGCATGTGTTTAATTCATTAAGTAGTTTTGTTTTATTGTGTTAGCAAACTTTAATTCATCAGGATTGGTGGCTTGTGTAATGTGACAACGAAAGATTGCACTCCCTTTAATACTTGCTTTCCCATCAATTAAAGTTTATATGTTGATGTCTTTGGTTACTACTTATTAGTGCATTGATAACCTCTGTGTTTATTAGTGGCTTGCGGGCATTTGACTGCGGGACATAATGTGGCTCCCACGGTTATTACTAAATTGATCACTTAGGAATAACTTTTAGACATAAGTAATCATTAAGGGTTTACTCGCCGATAAGATTAGGACCAACGAGAAAGGGTTAACTACATACACTTCATATAAAGCTATCAATAAAACAAGTGACAATCTACTTAATCATAAGGACAGCCCTCTTATTGTCTCAAGTATTTATCTGTGTATGTGTGTGCTACTTGCTGATTCGTGCCTATTGGTTTATTTTATTATTTAATTGCAAACAAATCGTGCCAGTCTCTCAGGCTGAAACCCCCTTGCGTTAGGATATTAAAATACTGATTAGAATAACGAGATAATACGTTCCACTCTTAGTGATCGACACTCTACTTACCATTATCTTCATACTGACCGAGTACACTGCTCGTTAAGTGTGTGTGTTATTGATAAGTCGGCTAAATATAAATTTAAAACTTGAGTAGGCATTAAAACTGCTAAACCGCAACGACACATCACGCGCATCACTACCTCTTGTTGCCATTCAAAAGGTGGCGAACGAGACCATCCGACATCTAGGGCAGCAACATCAAGAGCAAAGCCACCAGGCAAGCAATCTTCATCCAAAAACTCAATAGCATCATCAGTAGAGTCACTATGCAAAAAATCTTTAAAAAGATTCTTGCCTTGAAAATGAATTCCTTTCCTTCTAGGTTTTGGATGGAGGTGTTCTTAGGGGAGGTGAACACCCTTCTTCCTCCTCCCATGCAAGAATCTCATCATACGAGTTAGAACTAGCAACTTTCTTCCTTGTTTCATGTATTTTAAGCTTTGAAAATAAGTCATCAGCAGAAAAATCTAAAGTCAGGTTTTGATAATAGAATGATGCTAGGTTTTGAGCTCTATGGGCAATATACAAGTCGATTAACCCATATACCTCAGCCATATCATACATCTTTTTCATATCACAGTCACCTTCAACTAAATTCAATCCTTTTTCTAGACCAACTATTGGACTACAAAAATATAAACCTCGTATCTCGCATTCAAGTTTAAAGCTTAGCAAGTCAAGCATTTAAATAAAGTTCATCCTCTTTGACTTACATAACTTCAGTACCATTATTTTGCCATGCTCATACTTTAAGGTGGGCAATTGAATGAAAACACCATCATATAAACACTAGATGTGTAGTAGTAATGACATGTGTCATGTAGAAAACGAATGGAAATGTGTTAAAATCAAGTTAGCAAGTAAGCATAATACTTTATAAAGTAACAAACATTTACAAGCTCAAGAGTAAATATAGTAATGACATGCATACCTTTGTTTGATATCAAACGAATCAACTTGAGGGTTTGCAGGGACTTTCTTTGGAGGAGATAGATGAGAGTAAGCCATGATGAGTTGTGTACTAGTGTAATCTTGTTGAAGATTTCTTCATATAGACTACCAAATATTGTCTTACTTTAGTATTAGTAATTTACTAATATGTATGTATAAGTTATGGGACACATATTGAGTTGACTAGGGACAAGGAGCAAATAGGGAATCAGACTTTATATAAAGATATTAAGGAGGTATTAAGGGGTGTAGGTGTTAGTAACTATAAGTGATTTTTTTTTTTTTTTTTTTTTTGGTATTGTTGTATGAATGCAAGGTTATATGTATGAATGTTGGATAACTTGACAATGTTTTATCAATGAATGGTTATAAGTGCATGTTATATGTATGGTGACAATGCTTTCTAATATAAGGTTGTAAACTTATTTGATAAAGTAACTTAAATTGATAAATAAGAGTATACAATACAACAATGACACCTAACTTGAACCAAAATAACAAACCAGTTACAAAGGATAATATCTGTGTTTTTAATAAAACCGAACCATCTTCTCACGATACGCTAGGGCAACGTCAACGGGGTCATCAACATGCAACGATAGACCATGTGACAAACGATATAGAAATATACACACCCACACACCACAATCACCAAAGATCCCCCCTTCCTTTGGAACTTTGTCTACTAGCCTAAACGTAATGTTATAGTCACTCGGACGCATTCCATTCTTATCAAAAACTTTGGCACGGTCTAGAACTAGTGGCAGTCGAGCCTGTAGAATAAGATAAAATGTTAATATACATACACGGGAGATCTTGTGGGAAATTTTAAAAAAAAAATGTTATTATAGATTATCCATTTACTAGCAATGTTTGTCCATAAACATTTGAATGTTTGTTGGTAATAATTTGTATACAAATCATACTTTCAGCAAAAGCAGGTGTATTTTTCTGTTGTTTCTTCAAGATATTTGTTAAGCTATTAAAGGTTTATTGTTCCTTGATTCATATGCAGTGTTGTAACATTTGACTTGTTAACAAACAGAGTTTTACATAAACTAATTTCATTTCATTATGAGAAACACAAGTATAACCAATAACCAAGTACATAGATGATAAACCCAAAACACAAAAGACTTGACTGACAGAAGTTGAGAGATAGCACATAACAGCCCAGGACTGGAGGTTTAATAGTTTTTGCGTATCTTTGACAGAAATGAGATTGTTTTGAGAACTTTGATTTGAGTTTCACTGGTGAGTTTCATCAGTGTCCTATTTTTCTCAAGGTCCTCATCTTGAATGTCACGCAGCAACTCTAAACACTCAGTAGCAAGAGTGGACCCAACCATAGTCTCGAGTTGTTTGATTTGCTCACCCCTAGCCTTGCAACGGCGAGCGAGCTCTATCACGTCGGCATGAAGTGCCTTGATGAGCTTAAAGTCACTATCAATATCAGTTGTAAACAAAGTATTCATCAGATCTTTCAACAGGTTTGGTTGAGCCATTGATTTTTGAAGTGAATGCTTGTGTGTGTAAAGGTAAGTTGGTTTTTAAATGTGGTATGAAATTGGAAGATTAGATGGATCGTTTATATAGAAAAATGGGGTGACCCTTCAATTTGAATTAAGTCGATGTGAATAAATGAGGATAGTTAATTGGTGAATAGTTGTGTCTTGTCAAGTTATTAGGATGCATACTAAGCCAAAGATTATTAATGAGGATCAGAAGATAGGAAATGATGGTGGCAGAGAGTGTCCTATACTACTCCCTTCCTATTCTCTAATTTACAACACAACCCAATGCATATTCAGGCAACTTGTTATAAAAGTTGGGCAACTAGTTTGAAACATTGCCCAAATAGTCAACAAAGTTGTGTCCACTTCCAAAGTTAACAAAATCAAGAGTTTAGCTATGTCTGTATTGTCCATAACTGTATTGTATATGTTGGTTATGAAAATCCATACTTTGTAAACCACGTTTGGTATTTATACCATGCATTTGGTATTTATCATTCTATACTTTGTAATTGTTTCAACATTACCAAGTATACGACTATACTGCCACTTACTATTATGTGGATGTATAACCAAGTAAGTGTTTACTTTACCAAGTATATATGTTAGTAAGTTTTATGTCGTTTGGTCAATTTCGAACTAAGTATTCATCATGTATGTCAGCAGGATTTACATGACCAGAAATAGCTAATTTACTTAACTGACCCATTGATTTGGAAGTAAATTGTGGTGTGTTAAAAGGTTAGTTGGATCAGTTAAAATATGCAAAAAATGGAAGGTTTGATGGACCTGTTAAAATATGCAAAAAATGGAATGACTCTTCAAGTAGAAGTAATCCAAAGTGTATTAATGTGGAAAGTCAAGTGGTGAATAGTTGTGTCTTGTCAAGTTATTTGGGTTCACATTAAGCCAAACCATATTCATGAGGATCAGAGGTAAGGAAATGATGGTGGCAGGGCAAGTGTACTTATCCCATTTTTGTCCATGGAAATTCGTGCAACTACTTAGTTATTTTGGGCAACTATGTAACACCCCCAATTTTGTGATACGCAGCGGAATTCAAACTGGGTGTTACTTCATGGTACAACAGTTATAATGATAGAAAACGATCTCTAGTTTAGTCATTTTAAAAGATTTACTTTTCGAATATCATAGTTTACAAAATGAGGTCCCAGTAGTTATAAGATTTACTAAATAAGTTTTCGAATGATAATAAAATTTATAGCCTTCTTGATGTATCCGTGCTCCTTCGTGCTATCCTCGCTCATTATGGACCTGAGAAAAATATGCTAAAAGTGTCAACACAAAGGTTGGTGAGTTCATAGGTTTATATAAAACAGTAAAGTTGAACCATAATTGAAGCATGTGACCATCCCAATAAATATGATGACACATCAATATAAATGTCTATTACACTAGCACTAAGTTCATGCAACCGAAGCTTGACAATGTACATGCTCTAGAAGCACATTAAATAAAGGCCTGTGTAAGTGTCTAGCCCGAGACACTCGTGTTTCGACATGTTATACGCTCGCATTTGGTCAACCTGACCAAACCGAACGGGGGTGTCATCCCTAATAGATCTATTTATAGCATTCGCGCTTCCCAATAAGAATTGACGGTTCATGAGTTTGGGCATGAAGGGGATACAATGCTTAGGCTAATCGTTACGTAATAGTTTGATAAAACATGAGTATAGTGTCGGTCTTTGAAAAGTGTTTTGCATGTTTCTCACCCCAATGTAAAGCAAGTAGTAATAGTAAAAGTGGGGCTATGACTCACCTTGAGTGTAACTGGCAAGGTGAAATGTGAAATCAAGTAAGTTATGCGAACGGCTCCAACACACGACCTGAATTAATAATGAAGTCTTAGATTTTGATAGTTTTGGCTCAATACGAATCATGAGTGTGAAAATGTGTAGTGGATAACGATTTGGTTTACGATATGTGTGTTTGATATGCTTAAAATGATTAAAGTTCAAAAATAATACTGTTACACCCCGTGCCCGCTTAGACCAAAAATTAAAACTTTTTACGCGAAAACGCTTGATTTTTATAGACATCCGGTCACTCTTTTGACAACTGACAAAAATCGGTACATACTCAGGACTTTAGACTATTTTTAAATGAAAGTACACTCAATTACCTTCAAAACGACGGGTGGCACGACCCGTGAAGACTTACGGTTTAAAAGATATAATTTTTAGAATATTGACAAAAATCTACAAAAACAACCTGTGTACCATACGCCCTTACGCCCAAGGTCCGGAAGGGCGTATGATCTGGTACTCAGAATGGGTGAAAAATGCATTTTAGGTAGAAGGCCTTATGCTCAGCCCATGAGGGCGTATGATCTGTTACTCAGAAACACATAAAACCACTTTTAATTGAGGAAGGCCTTATTGCCCAGAAGTGGAAGGCCTTATGCTCCATTCTCAGATTTTTACCAAAGACCATAACTTTTAGCAACTTACTCTAATTTCCGGAAAGACGACTTCCAAGACTTGAAACTTAATGAAACTTTCCAGATTTCTTTAGTATGCCATTGGGCTCATTTTCATACAAAAATATTTACCGAACGACTCCCCGAAAGGGTACTTTTACAAATTAGACGGGTTATGCAAATAACCCGTTTTGACCCATTTTCACTACAAACAACCCATACGACTTCCGTTTTACACCAAACTTGACCAACGTCAATAACTTAACATATCAAACATGTTCCAACAACACTTGACCCGATTACTACCCAAAATGGGTATATTTACAACTAAACCAAACGCCCCTTTAACTTTATGCATAAACACATAAACTACACTTTGACTCATCGTTAGACTCCCAAATCGTCACGACCTCTTTGACATACATTTTGACACACGACTACACTTTACAAATCAATAAAAGACCAACGGGGGTACAAGCTTTATACTTGAGCTCGGTATTCTACCTAAGCATCTCAAATACAACTACCTCCATTCTCGCCTAACCAACTCCTTGTTCCATCATTCCAAGCCATCTGTATAAACATGTCAACCCACAAAACGATTAGACAACTAAACCGTAAGCACAAAGGCTTAGTAAGTAAAACGATCATAACATACATTACACTTCAAACCACACATATGCATCACATACATTAAGCACTTACTTGGCGGCTTACATTCTAATCCTTACTTTAACACTTGACATCAACTTACTCTAACAACCATAATCATCACTTAGGTCACATTCATTATGGCACATAAGCACATCTGTTGGGAATTACAGATTTGATGATTACAAAACTCACGAGCAAGAATGAAGAAAGAAGAAACAATAGGGACCTAATAGTTAATAGTTAGCTTTCTTAGTAAGCTAGGGTTTGTAACCTCCCTCTATTATATAAAGAGGGTTGGCGTCTAGGTTATAAACTCATTCATTGATAGATCGTCTCTTGAATGAGAGTCGATTAAACGCATCGAGCGTGTAGTAGTTGTAGTAGGTTTTTATTTATTGTTCAATAAAGAAAAACCTTGTTAAGTAATATTGATTGTGTTCTTGTTATTATTCCGCTGCGTTTGCAATCATTGTTGCTATAACCCTAGTTGGGCTAGATCTTGGTTTCTACACTTCTTGTTGAATCTTAAGACCTTGATAGATCTTCTTGAGCTCGTGGATCGTTAGTAATGTTTATGTAATCACAAACACACTAAAAGAAAGTCTTAGTTACTTGTATTCTATAGCGGAAAACAAACACAAGTAAGAACACGATTACTAAGAACGATTTGATCCTCTATGGATCTTTTTATTAATACTAAAAGTGTTTTTCTAAAACTCGTACATAATACATAATGATGCGTTCCTTTTATAAACAAGGAACCCTAAACAACCCTAAACTGTTTCACAAGAAACGTATAATCTAAAAACTATCCAAGATATGCAATATCACTTTCTAAATAAACTCATGCATATCCTAACTAATAACATAATACGCGGAAACTATCAATCAGCAGAAACACATTTCGCAGAATCTATACTTCCGCAGTAACATTCTTCAGCAGAATCATAAAGCTTCAGCAGTAACCATTAGCAGTAACCATCAGCAGAATTCTTCCTTAGCAGAATTCCCAACAATCCTCCCCTAATCTTGAATTTGACATGGTTAAGTTCAAGATTTTTGATAGATCTTCCACACTTCAGAATAAGAGGATTGACTTCGAACATCAGCAGCAAAGAAGCAAAATGACCACATCTCTATGAATGGTAGAACTTGAAACTTCAGGCCTTTGCAGCAACAAATGACATTAGGTACATCAAAACAATTTAGTTTCAGACTATTCTCATCACATCCAGGTGTGTTAACTCCTGTGAGAGGTGAATCATTGAAAATAATGGATTTGATGTCTCTTTACCAATAGCCATCACTACTGGAGTAGCCAAATGTTTTAGTTCGAAAACTATGGTACACTGATAACCATCTGATTTATTAGCAAATCAGCAACTATAAACGGATTTGAGATGTCTTTACCTGTAGCCGTTTGCTCAGGACTAGCCAATGCTTTGGATTCAACTGAACCTTGGTGAATTGAATACCAAATATGGATACCAAATGTCTTTACCACAAACCATACTTTTGTGGACTAGCCAATTCTTTGGATCCCATAAAGGGTTACATCCATGGTGAATTAAGAACCATTTCAACTCTTAGCAATGAAGCATGGGTGAGTTGAGTACCCTATAGCTTTTAGCAAGCTATTATAGCTATCAACATATTTGATGTATCTTTACCAAAGCTGTACCCTTTGGACTAGCCAACTCTTTGATGGACACAAGTCACATCTGGTGAGTTGATAACCATCAACAGAGTTATACAACAAACCTGCATAAAAGTTAGTATACAAAGAAATTTTTTTTTTTTTTTTTTTTTTTTTTTTTTTTTTTTTTTTTTACTAAGAACGAAATAAGAAAGAAATGAAATAAAGAAATAGAAAATATACAAAGAATATATAATACCAGAATCAAGTAGAAGCTTGTTGTTGCAGAAGCTTGGACTTGATGAACCCAACCAATTGTTCAGCATGTGTCCTATCATTAGCAACTGGATTTGGAGGAATTTCCAACTTCCTTTGGAGCATTCGATTCATCAGGGTCATGGACAATGGATATTGTTGATCAGAAAACATACATACTCTTATCCCAGACTCAGTCTCTACCACATGTACATTGGGAAGGGGATAAAATCTCCAAGTATCCACTTTCCACCTATAGGAATTCTTCCAAATCGAATAACCTTTCCCCTGTGAAGTTTGGGAGTCAAATAGAACTTGAAGATCTCCCAATAGATATAGGCCAGCACCTTGTGGAGTATGGATATCATAATACTCAGTGACCAACTTGTAAAGAGTCTGCAGATCTTGTCTATCCACCAAATGAAGAATTTCTTGCAAGAAAGTGAAATTCTTATAGGATTGATCTTGCCTGTAGATAGTGTTAAGTTGTCCATCTATGATAGTCCATCTGATCAACACATTGTATGACCCTTCAGGAAAATTGTCAGAAGTTCCTTCCTGAATAAATGAATCATCAGCAGCTTCTAGGTCTACTTGCTTTGAAGAACTACTCATTTGAGCTCTGAGAACCTGCTTAGCCAATCTAATTGATCTTCTACTTGCAATATGCTTGCCTATATGTGCCATTCTCTTCTTCCTTCGACCAGGTATGTAAATTCCCATAGAAACATCTTCAGTAGCAATAGAAGAAGTATCTTCAGTAGGAATAGGAGAACTTGGAATAGAAACCCCTGTTACATGTAATCCCTCAGCCATTTCCCTGGCTTGTTTACCCTTAGCAGCTGCCTGTTCAGCTTGTTTAACCTTTTCTGCATTAGAATTTGACAATGATGAATCTTCATGATCAGCAGATGTTGCAGCAAAAGGTTCAGCAGAATTGGGCGGAACTTCAGAAGAAACAGGAATCCCAGATGATTGTCTCTCAGAAGCTTCATCAGCAGCAATGGTAGGAGTAACAATAGGCTCAGCAGATTGTAAGTCTGCAGGAGTATCATCAGCAATATCAGTAGAAGGACTCAGAGGTACTTGATCTCCAGGAGATGAGGTACCTATCTCCACTTGCTTCAGTCTTTTAGTACTTGGAGCTTCCAAACTAGCAGCAGTCCTCTTAGATTGAGTAGCAGAAGAATGAATAGACTTCATAATTTGATCATAAATCCTATTCAACTCAGAATCAGACAAAGCCCAAACTTGCTTCTTTGTCAAACCATAACTGTACACAGATGTATACTGATTATAGACCACATTCCTCCTATATTGTTTCTTTTCTGCTTCAGTCTGAGGTCTATCTCTCTTAGCTTGTGCTTTCTGAGCAGCAATAGCCTTCCTCCTCTCTGCTGCAGCTTTCTTCCGCTGTTGCCCAAGAGCTACCATTTGCTCAGCAAAGGTATGACTATCAAAGTTAGCTCCTAAGATACTCTGGGCCAAAGTGGGATTGGATGCAGCTTGTTGAGTGTAAGAGTCCCATTGTGCATCAGTGAAATGAGCTGATTGCTCATCTAGCTCTCTTTGCCTTTCAGGAGGCAAATCTGAAGTAAAATGATCAGCCATCTGTTTTGCTAAAGCTTGACTCTTCACAAGATCCTCATATTCTTTAAACAACCTTTCTTGCTCCTTCCTTTCTTCTTCACTAACAAGATCTGTACCAATATCTTCTTCAACCATCCTTCCTTGCTCATTCCCAGAAGTATCCACACTAGTAACTCTGGCAACATCTTCAGTAGAAACCCCATTAGAAGCATCAGCAGAAACATGTTGAGTTGAAGATTCAACATGTGGAGCATGAACTTCATCAGAAGTATCCAAGACAGAGGATCTTCCAGCAATAAACACTTCAGCAGACACCTTGGAAGATGTAACATCAGCAGAAGCCACATGATCATAATCAATATGTTCTTGAGCAACTGACAAACTTTGCAGTGTAGATTCCTTGCTCAAGTACTGTCTTCTCCTCTTTCTGTAGAACTTAATCTGATCCCTTTGTTGAGAGGATTCAGCAGCTGTAGGTGAATGAGTAGAAGTCTGCTGAGCAGCTTCAGCCAATAAGTCAAGATGATCCCAATAACTAGCCTCCTGCTCATCATCAGATGCAAACACAAACTTCCTCTTCTTTGTCTGCCCAAGTTTATCCTCTAATTCTTGAACCCTTCTTTTCAGCACCACAATCTCATCACCAAGTGAGGATTTAGTCTCTGCAAGTTCCTTCTTCAACTTCTTAGTTTCTTGAACATTTCTATTGAATAAAGTATACAGAGAAGTGAGAGTAATAGGGTCCTCTGCTCCACCAGCAGATGTCTCTGTGGTAAAGGGAGCTTCATTGGGCTTTTCAGAAGAAACATGTAAATTCTCAAAATTAGAAGTGTTCTCATCTATTGGGTCTCTAAATGGGCTAGGTGTGGACAGTCTTGGAATCTCATCTTCAAGAGGTGTAGGAATATTAGTATCAAGAGACTGAATTGTCTCCTCTACCTCAGGAACAAGCTCTTCAGGAGCTTCATGAGATGGTGATGGAACAGGTGAAGGTATAGAGTGGTCAGTAGAAACTATAGGTACTTCAGCAGCTAAGGAGGGGCCCTCAACCCTTTCTACTGATGGAGTACCATCAGCAGTATTGGGAGCTAGTGGAGCATCAGCAGCATTGCCCTCATCAGCATCATCATTGCCATGTGGCAACATAGCTGGAAGAAGAGGGTGATGCCCCCAACATAATGAGTTCTCATAGAAGCAAACAACTTGCCACTAAGGGCTCCTATGGGATAATGTCCTCTATCCTGGGTATTTATGTCTAAAATTATCTGTAGAAACCTAGGGTACATCAAAAACTTATGCTTTTTCTTGTGAATATTTTCTACCAAATTATCAAAAATAAACTTAGAAAAATTATAAGTTAAACCCTGTGAAAGACACACGATACCACAACCCAGTTGACTAGAGAATTGATCCCATCCTCCGGATTTGTTGCTGATACATTGAAGCAATGTGTGTACCAGAAATCTCCACTTGGGACAAAACTTGTTCTTCAGCCACATAGTTGTATCCACACTTTGATAACCCGCTGCTCTTAGACCAGTAAGAATCTCTTCAGTGTTGGTGTGATAAACCCCATTTTCATCATCCAACTGCAATCTTTCCCTAATCAAAGCTTCAGTCACAACATACTCAGTTCCATCTATCTTTGCTACTATCTCTGTATCAGACCGCTTCTCAGCAGATGCCCAAAATTGTTTTACCAAAGATTCATGTACGATATCCGGATAATGAGTCAAAGCAAAATGAATCTTTGATCGCTTTAAGAAATCAACCATAGGGTCATATATGTCCTGTCCCTTCGCTTTTCCCAGAAAAGCAACTTTATTGTGATCCTTCTTAAATTGTAGAGCCTCCATTGAAGAAATTATGAGCGAATGGAGAATAGGTTTAGAGTACTTGAAGAGGGAATTAGTTGTTTTGGGCAAAGATTATATGAATAGGTTATAAATAGAAGTTACCCAATTATTGTCAAAATTTATCGGAACAAATGGTTGACCTTATCTGACGTGTAAAGTAACTTCACCATTCAAAATCAACCCTTCAGCAGAAATGATGGTCAATCTGCTGAAGTGAAAAGTCAATCAGCAGAATCAACTCAAGAGAATAATATCTTCGGTATAGATCTTGAGTTTTAATTTGCCACCCAACTAGCATTAATTAGCATTTCCACTTGACTTTGCCTATAAAATAACCCCAATTCACAATCCGCACAAATCACTTAACCCTAATTTACCATCAAACCTTCATCCAATCAAAATCACTTATCAACACAATGAATAACCAACCCGAAGTCATCGATCTTTCTTCTGAATCATCAGCAGATTCAGGAGATAACAAACCTCAATCATCCATACAACCTTCACATAGAAGGTATGGTATCACCAAAGAACAAGCCCGCAAGAAAAGACATGATGTGGGCTCTTCAAGCAGACCCAACAATCCACCCAAACCTCCATCATCATCTTCATCATCTGAGGATAGTCGACCTCTATTTCGATATCCTCACCAAGACGAGCCACCTACAAGGAAGTCCCCTTTTCTTCCTTCTTCAGAAGATGATAGTGTGGTGGATCCAGATGATTCATCTAGGGGCTCTGATGACTCCACAGAGCGTCTTGAGCCAATCTTCAATAGGTTGGTAAGAGAGGAAGAGGAGAGGGAAGCAGCACCAACCAGGGAAGAGAATCCCCAACCTTCACAACCCCAACCAAGGCCACACACCCGAAATCCACCACTCCCAGAGACAAGGGAAGTGGTTATTGGTCTTCCTGCTCCAAGGACTGGTGTTTCATACCATAGAGACACAGGAAAGAACAAGGTTGCAGAGGTGACTGGAAAGGGAAAGGGTAAAATGGAGTAGGAGATGATGAGATGTTGCCAAGGACCAAAGATATAAAACTAGGTTCTTCAGCATCTTCAATCATGTCTGTTAGTCTTCCTGGTGCATCAGTAGATGATAGGAACTAGTGTCTGTGTGGGTTTATATCTTGTATAGGATTGGTCTTGTTGAAATTGAAGTTGTTTGTAAGCTGTAATTTCTTTTGAATGAATGAACAACTTTTCTTTGATTATTACTTGAACTCTGCTTCAGTACTTCCATTCAGCAGAAACACTCTTTAAGCTTACTTGACCATGTCCCATTAATCTTGGTGAGCATCAACTTAAGATCATCAATATCAACTTAAGATCATCAATATCAAGGCAGTTCTGCAAAACAGACACATAACAGCAAACAAACCAAACCATACAAACTAAAATTGCATTAGAGGATTAGTGTGTTAGCAAACATAATCAATAATCTACAAAATATTACAAACTTTACAACCACAATCCTCCCCTGAGGTATATGCCTCCCCTGAGGCCTATGCCTCCCCTCAAACATAGCATCTAAGGGTTAACCATCCCAATATGGACCACTAAGTGTTGAAACCTAGGTCCATCAAAAGCTTTAGTCAGCAAATCTGCCACATTATCATCTGTGTGAATTTTAAGCACCTTAATCAAATGTTTTTCATATGCATCTCTTATAAAATGGTGCCTTATCTCAATATGTTTAGTTCTATTATGAAAAACTGGATTTTTAACAATGCATATGGTACTTTGGTTATCAATAAAAATTGTGGTATTCATGAAATTAAACCCATAATCCAACAATTGATTTTGTATCAAAAGAACCTGTCCACAACAATTGGCAGCAGCAACATACTCTGCTTCAGTAGATGAGGTAGCAACAATGGTTTGTTTCTTGCACTGCCAAGAAATCAACCTTCTTCCAAGAAATTGGCAACCTCCAGTTGTGGATCTCCTATCCAGATTTGTACCAGCATAATCACTATCACTATAAGCTTCCAACTTGAAAGGAGACTCTTTTGGGTACCAAAGACCTAACTTGGGTTGGCCTTTGAGATACTTAAAGATCTTCTTTACTGCATTCATGTGGGAAGTGAGTGGTGTGACCTGATGCCTAGAACAAGCACTCACAGCAAATGTGATGTCTGGCCTTGAAGCTGTCAAGTACATCAATGAACCAATCATGGACCTGTATAGGTGAACATTCACTGCAGGATCTGGTTCAAGATTATTCTTTGGTTTGGGAGCTTCATAAGGAGTAGTGGCAGTTCTGACATTTTCCATATCAAACTTCTTCAAGATATCTTGCACATATTTATCCTGACTTATAAAGATACCATCTTGTTTCTGCTGAACTTGTAAACCCAAAAAGAAAGTTAGCTCCCCCATAGCACTCATCTGAAACTCTCCTTTCATTAAATCCTCAAACTCCCTGCACCAAGTCTCTTTAGTGGAGCCAAAGATAATGTCATCCACATAAACCTGCACAAGAATTATATCCCTGGAATTCTTCTTAATAAAGAGAGTTTTGTCAATAGCACCTCTCCTGTATCCATGCTTCAGCAGAAATGCAGAAAGCCTAGCATACCAAGCTCTTGGTGCCTGATGTAGTCCATAGAGAGCTTTTACAACCTTGTAAACATGCTTTGGATGATCTGGGTCTTCAAAACCTTTGGGTTGAGTGACATATACTTCCTCTTCAATTTCTCCATATAGAAAAGCACCTTTCACATCCATCTGATATACCATGAAACCCATATAAGAGGCATAGGCCAAGAAGATTCTAATGGCCTCAACTCTAGCGACTGGTGCAAAAACCTCAGTATAATCAATTCCTTCCTCCTGTCTAAACCCCTGAGCCACTAACCTTGCTTTGTTTTTGACCACAATACCCCTTGCATCTCTTTTATTTTTCAAAATCCATTTTGTCCCAATAGCAAATTTCCCTTCAGGTAGTGGTACTAATATCCAAACCTTCTGATTCTTAAATTGAAGCATCTCATCTTGCATTGCTTCAAGCCAATATGAATCTTCAAGAGCTTGAGCAACACTGGTTGGCTCCACTTGAGAAAGAAAGCAAGCAAACAGACAATGCTTAAAGTCTGTGTGATTGTTCCTTTGCTGATTTGACACATAGGAAAGAAAAGCAACTTGACCATACTTAGAACCTTTCACAGTACTTCTAGTTCTAACAGGTGCCTGAGGATCACCAAGTATATTGGATTGAGGATGTGCAGTGTTGATCCTTGTGATAGCATTGGGATTGACATCAATTGTGGTGTCAAGATTGTTCATAGTGGGTCCAAAATCACTATCATAGGAGGCTGAGTTGAAGATACCAGCTTTGGGTTGGTGATTTCCAAGATCAGAAGGACTTGGAAAACGTGTATATGGCTCTTCAAGGTCAGTGGACACACTAGGAGAAATAGGAGAACCTTCAGGAGAACTGTCAGTAGAATTGGTGATGTCAGGAGAAACAGAATGCCTATCAGCAGAATCCGGGTTTCCACTGACTGATTGTGCTAACTCCACATCAATTCCTTCAGCTTCTTGCTTGGCTGCATGCTCCTGCTTCTTAAGTCTAGCAAGATCCTCTGCATAGTGTGACTCATCTTCAAGCTCATCAGAAGCAACTTTGGAGCTATCACCTGCAAATTGGTTAGGAGAAAAGGAGGGAACAACAATAGGGTGTTCATCATGCTCAGAATCACTATCTGAGTCACCATTCATGTTACCAACTTTGTCTTCGGGAGACTCTTGAGAACCTGCAGATTGGTTAGCCACATATCTAGTATAGCCCAAATAATCAGTTAAGTAATCCAGGTCAAAATACCAAGCATGACCTTGACCCTGAACATTAGGCTTATCTTCTAGGAATCTCAGGTTAAGGGTCTCCTCAATCTTTTTAGCATTTAAATTATATACCCTATAAGCCTTACTATGTGCTGCATAACCCACAATATACCCCTCATCAGCTTTCTCATCAAACTTTCCTAGTGGATCACTAGTATTTAAAATGGTCACTTGACAGCCAAAAGGTTTAAGGTAATGAATATCAGGAACTTTCCCAGTGAGAAGTTCATAAGGTGTCTTAAAATGAGGTCTAGTGATGGATACCCTGTTCAAAACATAACAAGCAGTACTTACTGCTTCAGTCCAAAACATAGTGGGTAACTTAGAGTCTGCAAGCATGGATCTTGCTGCCTCTATTAAGGTCCTATTCTTTCTCTCAGCCACCCCATTTTGCTGTGGGGTTCTTGGATTGCTATAGTCCCTTTTTATCCCCTTAGACTGACAAAGTTCTATTAAAACAGCATTTTTGAACTCTGTCCCATTATCACACCTAATACCTTTAACCTTTTTGTTTAGCTGGTTTTCAACTAGGGTAATGTATTCTTTTAAAATTGGAGATGTTTCATCTTTAGTTCTCAAGAAGAATACCCAACAAAACCTGCTATAGTCATCAGTGATTACCAGGCAGAAGCACTTATGATCAATACTTCTGATTTGAGTTGGACCAAAAAGATCCATATGCAGCAACTGAAGAGGTTCTGAGATAGTTCTCACAGCAGTAATGGCTTTGTATGAGGCTCTATGTTGCTTTCCTTTGTTGCAGGCAACACAGTTGTGCTCATTGGTGAAGACTTTGGAGGGAAGTCCATGAACTAGACCAAGTTTTGAAAGCTTGTTAATGGTCTTGAAATTCACATGAGCCATCCTTCTATGCCACTTTGTAGACTCATTCATTGATGCTTTAGCCACCAAGCATGTCAGATCACCTTCAGGTTGGACTTCATTTAAGTTGAATGTGTATAAGTTGTGGCTTCTGGGAACTCTCAGCAGTATTGTGGTATCTGCTGGAAGCTTGAAGTCTTTTGAGAGTACGAGACATTCATCCTCAGAGAAGAAGACCTTGTTCTTTGTATCACATATTTGTGATACTGAGAATAAGTTGAAGTGTTGCAGTTCTTCCACATAGAGCACATTCACAAAATCCAAGTTAGGTGTTCTGATGGTTCCATACCCAGTGATTTTGCCATCTCCTCCACCAAAAGTCACATTGCCTCCTCCTTGAATGGGTACAAAATCATGCATCATATCCCTGTTTCCTGACATACTCCTGGAACAACCACTATCTACAATGCCTACATCTTTACTTTTCAAAGGATGATCCTACATATACAACAAAATTATACAACTGTTAGTACACTTTGGAGACTCAAGTCATTTCTGACTTGAGCCTGCCTTGTGGATCATAGGAATTAGGCCATGTAGATGTATAAGATCCACTATTGTTCTTGGACCTGCTATGAAAATTAGGTCCCTTGTGAGTCCAAAAACAACCTGCTGAGGGCTTAACAGCAGTATCCCAAAATCCCATACCCATATGCATTGGGTCAATAAAACCAGGCCAATAACCATTCTGAAAATAAGAACTAGTGGGTTGCATAATTTGTCTAGTAACATATCTTCTCCTAGCAGATTGAGAATGTCTATCAGCAGAATGTCTATCAGCAGAATTGCTGGCCCTATGAGTTGCTTGTGGAACATATGGTGGTATATCCTTAACATTAGTCCACTTTGTTCTAGGTTTAGGTTGACCACTACCTACACCCATTCTTTGCTCATGAAAATTACAATCCTTAATCAAATGAAACTTACTGCCACACACAAAACATTTCTTCTTTTTAGAAGATTTATTCAAATTAAAAGATGTTCCATGACAAGCAAAAGTATTCAAACCATTAACATGAACTGAATTGTTTTTGACAGAATTAAAAACATTGTTTTGCAAAGAATTAAATAACAAGTCTTCAGAAGAAACTGTCTTTGAATTTGATTCATCAGCAGCAACTCTAACAGGCTTGTAGGGAGTCTTGGGTATAGGCTTTGGTGAGGTCTTGGGTGAGGTCTTGGGAAGGTCTGACTTTTCACTTGAATCACAACTGGTAGTTGACCCTTGGTCTGAGGACATGTCACTAGAAGAACAAGAGACATAGTCAGTAGAATTAGAATCAGGATCTGGCAAGTCAATTGACTTTTTGCCATAAAGATGGTGTGATCCATCAAAGTCTGAGGTGGTGGTATTTGAGGGCATGTGCTCTCCTCTTATAGGTCCAGGTACAGCATGTAAGACTCCTTCTTTAACAAAATTTGCTAATCCTGCTGGTGTAGGTTTACCTACATCAAACCTAGCCTCTAAACCAACATATTTTTTAAACCCTAAACCTATACTAGAGTTTACAGGTTGACTATTATAGAGACAGTTATTTAACTTATCACCTGACATTAACCAAATCTTATGATTAGCAATCTCCTTCTCTAATTTCTCTTTAAGAACATGGTTTTCTGATTCTACATCAGCTTTTTCTTTCTCAGTTCGTTTTAAATCAATTCTAGCACATTTTAAATCACTCTCTAACATCCTTATCTTCTCATCATAAGCAAGCTGATTCTTTTGAAACCAAACTTTTTGCTTTTCTAGAGTTTTTAAAGACAGTTTTAAAGACTCAACTTCCACATAACATTTATTATATTTAGGTTTCAATTCATCATAAGCCTCCTTAAGTTCATTATATCTTTCACTACAGCCAAAAACACAATTATGTACCTGAGAGATGCCCATTAAGGCAACTTGCTCATGTTGATCATCTGTAGTACAGCATGCCAGCAATCCACTCTCCCCAGAAGCTTCATCATTATCAGGTTCATGCACCTTCCAATTGACATGATTATCCAGAGTGACCAAAGCTCCAGCTTTCCCAGTATCCACTTGTTTCTGCTGATAGGTAGTATACCTAACCTCATCCCCAGCCTTCCTATCCTTGCATTCTCTTGAGAAGTGACCCATCTGACCACATGTATAGCATTTGACCTTTCTCCTGTCAAATCTAGCCGAGTCTCTTCCCTTGAAGCCAAACTTTCTTCCTGACTTGTCTTCAAACCTTTTGATGTTCATTGATAGCATAGCCACCTGCCACTTCAAGTTCATCTCTTCCATATCCAAAGGATCCACTTGATCAAAATCCTCATAAGCAAGTTCCTGCTGATGATCATAATCAGCAACAAAAGATTGTATAACATCTTCCAATACACCACTAGACTTTGGTTGTGAATTTGGTCTGGTGTTGTTGTAGGAAGATGATGCTGAGGAGCTTGGGCTTGAAGCTTGATTCATCTTATTGGAGGTGGTGCTAACAAAGGCTGAGTAACCGGGAGTGGATGGACGAATGGGACTTCTAACATCAGGCTCAAGGGTTTTGAGCTTGTTGTAGAGATCATCAAAAGTAAGCATATCCAATCCACCTTTAGCTTTGAGTGCAATGCTCACATGCAGCCAAGATGGAGGTAAAGATCGCAGGAACTTTGCATTGCAATCCTCATTGTCTGGTCTGGCCTTCAGCTGATTCAATTGACTCAAAATCTTATGAAACCTGTCATACCCCTTGTGAATACCTTCTTCCTCAGAGATTTGGAATTCTTGAAACTGCTGTTTTAACATAGACTTCCTCATCCTTTTAGACTCTTCATTCCCACCAAACCTAGCCTTAATTGCCATCCAGATGTCCTTTGCATCCTCCATATAGTGAAAATCACCAATGTGATCATCTGGAATAGCCTGAAGGAGAATGGACCTTACTTTATTCTCTCTCTGGACAGTAAGAATCTCTTCAGCAGATTGAGGGTCAACAATGGTTACTACACCATCAGCATCTTTGATGTGCTTCTTCAAAGTATTCCCCTTTTTGACAATTTCCCAAAGATTCTAATCTACATTCATGATCCAGTTCTGCATCTTCATAGCCCACAATTCATATTCTTCCTTCTTGAGGTATGGAAACTTTGCATTGCTGTTGGTGAGAGTGAGTTGTTGAAAAGACGAAGATGTGGTGTTTTGGTTGTTGTTGATTTCTGAGCCGTCTTCTGATCCAGGCATTGTTTTGGTTGAGAGGGTGTAAGGAATGGATGTTCTTAGTAACACAGAGACTCTCACGAGGCTCTGATACCACTTGTTGAATCTTAAGACCTTGATAGATCTTCTTGAGCTCGTGGATCGTTACTAATGTTTATGTAATCACAAACACACTAAAAGAAAGTCTTAGTTACTTGTATTCTATAGCGGAAAACAAACACAAGTAAGAACACGATTACTAAGAACGATTTGATCCTCTATGGATCTTTTTATTAATACTAAAAGTGTTTTTCTAAAACTCGTACATAATACATAATGATGCGTTCCTTTTATAAACAAGGAACCCTAAACAACCCTAAACTGTTTCACAAGAAACGTATATTCTAAAAACTATCCAAGATATGCAATATCACTTTCTAAATAAACTCATGCATATCCTAACTAATAACATAATACGCGGAAACTATCAATCAGCAGAAACACATTCCGCAGAATCTATACTTCCGCAGTAACATTCTTCAGCAGAATCATAAAGCTTCAGCAGTAACCATCAGCAGAATTCTTCCTTAGCAGAATTCCCAACAACATCTCAAATTCCTTATTACTAACCACAAAACATACATAACACATATACATTAGAAATCCATATAACACATGCTACCATCATTTTACTTACCTTAGTCCAAGCTACATAATATCAAGAACATCATCATCATCACAATCTTCCATCATCATCATCCGCTTTCACAAAATAACAAAACCTAACAACATAACAATCAAATACATAACAAGGGTTATCAAAACCCATCAAAACATACTCATCTTTCTTTCTACATCATCATATGATCATATCTTGATCATATGATGAAAACCCACTAACTATAACTTATAATCATCAAGAACATAGATACTTACTTAAAGGGGAATCATGGTTTAAGCTTATCCTTTGACAAGAAAACATCTCATCTATCACTTGATCATCATAGTTCCATCTTCCCTCCATTTTTCTCTCTAAGCCGACAATTCCACCCAACTCTTGAATATGGTGGAAATGTCTAGACTTTTGTGGATTTATGTAGCTAAAACACAAGTTTGGGCCATTGGCAAGAATGGTCCCTCAAGTCACTTTCGTCTTACTTTAGCCACTACTAACTTATAATACCTTTAACATATTTACCACAATGGCAACTTAGGTCCCTTTAGTTATACATCATATTACATAACCACTTTAGTCATATTTTGACTATCGGGTTTGACCACTACACAACAAATGTTGACTGGCCAATCATATAAGGTCTTTAGTCCTCTTTCATCTAAGGTGGGGTCCCAACACCCGGGAAACGGGTGTTACAATTCTATCTCCCTTATTTAGATTTCGTCCCCGAAATCTCTCGTCTAAAACTATCCAAAACTAAATTCACATCATATACATGCATCTTATTCTCATGCTCTCTAGGCCACAACCTTGCAACGATCTAAATGATCGTGCAAATTTTAACTTATTATACCTAAACATAACTTGCAATCCGCTATAACAACTCTTCTTATCGCAATCTTGTCTAAAATTCCCAACAATGACTACTTGTCACATAGAAAATTTTACTATTTTGAGTTTATATAAGTCAAACTTCGGCACTATTACCTTGTCATATGCCTCTGTACTAACATTACATAAACCATATACGGCCAAATTCACATTCCACATAATACCAACACATGTCAATATCAAAAACCGGCAACTTAATTCAAAATATACAAAGTACCATACAAACGGCACCTTTCAAAATTCCTTCTCACGCATCACTTAAGCAATCTTTCTTATTAACTATCGGAAAAGCTCACCAATAACTTATCAATTTAATGCATAACTCATTTTAGACATCTATCTTAAGGTTTCACACATGACCTTAACGCCACTATAAGTTTTATTCATATTTATCTTTTCTTATGACGTCTAACACGTTTTAGTTTTCACTTTCTCATATCACTATCCGTACTCACGTCATATCGGCTACCCATAAGCCCACTCATTTATTCATGCCATTTTCGATTACCTTCTAAGACATATAGAAATATTACATGAATTAGCTTTGTAGCACCATACTTTAACATTTGTCGCCACATTACACATGACATTTATCATCAACTATTTCCATTACTCACATTTTGCACCACGGCATAATTACGTATTATAACATTTTGAAACATCATTACAATTTCTTAGTTTCGCCAACTTAAACTTAACACTCAAAACATAGGTTTCTCATATGTCCTCACTAAAAGACGTACTCTGATCTTAATCCTCCTATCTTAGTCCTTAAAATTCCTAACTAACTCAATACTTCCGCTATCTACTTCTCTAACCCTACTCGTGCCGTGTCGGCAACACATAAGCCCACTCGTTTATACTTTCTCATTTACATGGAGAGGCGTCCCAATCGATGTAAATCAAGAAATATAAACTCATGGTTATGTACCCCGACATAACACTACTACTCCTATTTTTCCAATTTAACTTTTGTTCTCTCATCCTGTTTATACTTCATATTTCCTTTTTAGACTTGGATCCATATCATCAACACATTCATTATGGGGATATTTTTATTGCCAAGGATGTAGGCAACCCCATTTGCCGATGAAGGCAATGCGTTTTATCCCAAAGGATCTTTAACATATCCCAAAGGATTCCTTAACATTCATTTACTTGGTCATCCCGAAGGATACCACTTTTAACATTCACCCCGAAGGATCATTAACATTCATCCCAAAGGATCTTTATCATTCACACTTTATCACTTTCACATTATAACTTTGGATCCAAGCTATTAACGTTTTCACATACACACATTATCTCATCCATTTTATTTAGTAAATGCAAGCTCATAGAGCATATGAACCTGCTTGTTATAATTACACATTTTCTATGTGTTTATCGTCCTACATTCTTAATCCGCATTAATCTTTCTCACATCCTTACTTTACCCTTTAGCCTATCCGCCTTTTTCTATGTTTAAAGCTTACATAGGTTTAACTACATTCGTTATTAGCATCATTCTTTCTTCATACACATTTTAGTCATTTACATGTCTCATCAGGTTTTATCTACCCACACTTTCGTTTTAATGAGCACCGCTAATGAGGCACATTAGCCGTGATAATGATAATTTCAGGTTGTTATCTTAACTTCATACCTACTCATATCATCCTCACTTATGTTCTTAACCTTTCACATTCTTATTCTCATCCCTTAACTCATCTCATTACTTATCTATGCGTTTAGAGCAATACCGCTCTTGTTCATTCTTTACATATCATGTTGCTTTAGTCTCAGTCTAGAACTTTTAGTTTATTAGACATTTATAAATCAATACGCCAAGTCATTCTCATGTTCATTACATATCACCATAACTTCTTTATCATTACTACGCGTTCATGCACATGCTCAATTCTCCTACCTACTCATCTCATTCTCATTTACATTCTTAGCTTATCGTATCTAGCCTTTAGCATTCAAACTTGTTCGTTTGAGTTCCATCATATATATATATATATATATATATATATATATATATATATATATATATATATATATATATATATATATATCAACACTCTTTATCACCGCTTCACGTTCACATTTAGGCCTCACATACTTTACCTTATCATTACCCCGTCTCTATACCACCTCAATATTAGTCTTTAGTCACTAAATATGATGAGACCATATGTTGGTCTCATTTCGTGCTATCATTCCCTAACCTCATTCTTTAACCTTCAAGTCATTAAACGTTTAATTATTATTTCGTTAGTTTCATCTTGTCTTTTCACGCTATACCTTAGTACACTTAATATCATTACGATCCGCACTTAGAGCGTTATTTCTTACTTCACTTGCTAGCCCATCTCTAATACCACTTATCGTTCCTACCTATTTTCCATTACCGTTACTTTAACATACATTTATATAATCATTATATAATCACCGGCACTAACCAAAGTGCACGGTAAACGATTTACTACGTGTCATCACTAGTTAGTCACTTCTAGTTTGCTAATTCTATGCATCACCAATTTATTCCTTATGCAAGCATTTCTTAGACTACCACGTTTTCACCTTCTCTTCTCTTTGCCTCAAGCACCTTCGATCGCTCACCTATCACCTTTCATTACCTTGACGCCATCTTAGTAATACTTATCTTTTCATACTTTCGAATATATGAATATACACGTTATATTTCATCTGAGTTGTCACATTACACTTATCGTTTTCTTGTTAACTTCACGTTATCCTCCTACTTTATTTTACACGTGTTCATTCTTTTAATGTTGTCTATTTCAATCCCGATTGATTCACCTTAATCTTGACATAGATTAACTCAACATTTAACATGAATTATTTTCTAGACCACATATTGGTCTTACGTCGTAATATAAACTCGTTCATCTACTCAGTTTCTAACACTTCATGTCATGATGAGAATCCTAATCGTGACTTCTCTAATTTAAGTTTCCTTGTAGTTTACCTTTTTAATCATTCTATACCTCACCTTATGACACGCATTCATAATCACCTTACACATAAACGACGAACATGATAGTACATACTTAATCCCATTCATACTTAAAGATAAACGTCACTACACACTCGTACTTCGTTAATCTATTATCAAATTATAATTTAAAGCATTTGAACATGTCTGTCATATCATTCGTCTATTCTTATTGAGGCAATTTCTATTTTGCCTCATCAATCTATCCAATAGCTACGTCATGTATCCGTCACTACCTAATCGTTTCTTTAATATCTTATAGTTACTTATTTCATTCACACATCTTATCCGAGCATTTAAATCTTCTTCACGTATCCATACCTATCTATCCTTAACGTTCCCATAAGACAAGCCTTGCTCAATCCCTTATCCCTTACTAGGTCATTATTCTTCCGGACACAACACATACAAGTCATTCATCAAACCTCTATTATTGCAATCTAAGTAATTTCGACCTTTTATGTATTATACTATGACACATTCTTCGCCTACAACTCATAACCTTTAAGACCTTGATTCACATAATTAAAACTTTAGACTTCCGACACAAAAATTATCATTTGGTTACTTAGCATTTAGCATAATACATTCAAACATAGAATTACTTCACATATACATTGACACCATAAAACACGTACCACACTTATTGACTTAAATACGTTTACCACGTCTTGCATTCCATCGCATAATTAAAGCAATCTATAATTCGCGTCTAATTCGTTACTCCTATATATCAACACATCCACATGACAACATTCACATTATAACTTAGCTATAATCTAATCTCATTATTACTATAAGCATTTCTACGTCATACCTCAAAGGCACTTACAATTCGCATTACTTTATCTTACATACAACGCGTCTACGAGTGGTTTAAGTCTAGGCAACCTATAGTGGAAACCTAATTCACTTAAACCGAAGCTCTAATACCAAGTTGTTACACCCCGTGCCCGCTTAGACCAAAAATTAAAACTTTTTACGCGAAAACGCTTAACTTTTATAGACATTCGGTCACTCTTTTGATAACTGACAAAAATGGTACATATTCAGGACTTTAGACTATTTTTAAATGAAAGTACACTCAATTACCTTCAAAACGACGGGTGGCACGACCCGTGACGACTTACGGTTTAAAAGATATGATTTTTCAAATATTGACAAAAATCTACCAAAACAACCTGTGTACCATACGCCCTTACGCCCAAGGTCCGGAAGGGCGTATGATCTGGTACTCAGAATGGGTGAGAAATGCATTTTAGGTAGAAGGCCTTATGCTCAGCCCATGAGGGCGTATGATCTGTTACTCAGAAACACATAAAACCACTTTTAATTGAGGAAGGCCATATTGCCCAGAAGTGGAAGGCCTTATGCTCCATTCTCAGATTTTTACCAAAGACCATAACTTTTAGCAACTTACTCTAATTTTCGGAAAGACGACTTCCAAGACTCGAAACTTAATGAAACTTTCCAGATTTCTTTAGTATGCCATTGGGCTCATTTTCATACAAAAACATTTACCGAACGACTCCCCGAAAGGGTACTTTTACAAATTAGACGGGTTATGCAAATAACCCGTTTTGACCCATTTTCACTACAAACAACCCATACGACTTCCGTTTTACACCAAACTTGACCAACGTCAATAACTTAACATATCAACCATGTTCCAACAACACTTGACCCGATTACTACCCAAAATGGGTATATTTACAACTAAACCAAACGCCCCTTTAACTTTATGCATAAACACATAAACTACACTTTGACTCATCATTAGACTCCCAAATCGTCACGACCTCTTTGACATACATTTTGACACACGACTACACTTTACAAATCAATAAAAGACCAACGGGGGTACAAGCTTTATACTTGAGCTCGGTATTCTACCTAAGCATCTCAAATACAACTACCTCCATTCTCGCCTAACCAACTCCTTGTTCCATCATTCCAAGCCATCCGTATAAACATGTCAACCTACAAAACGGTTAGACAACTAAACCGTAAGCACAAAGGCTTAGTAAGTAAAATGATCATAACATACATTACACTTCAAACCACACATATGCATCACATACATTAAACACTTACTTGGCGGCTCACATTCTAATCCTTACTTTAACACTTGACATCAACTTACTCTAACAACCATAATCATCACTTAGGTCACATTCATTATGGCACATAAGCACATCTCAAATTCCTTATTACTAACCACAAAACATACATAACACATATACATTAGAAATCCATATAACACATGCTACCATCATTTTACTTACCTTAGTCCAAGCTACATAACATCAAGAACATCATCATCATCACAATCTTCCATCATCATCATCCTATTTCACAAAATAACAAAACCTAACAACATAACAATCAAATACATAACAAGGGTTATCAAAACCCATCAAAACATACTCATCTTTCTTTCTACATCATCATATGATCATATCTTGATCATATGATGAAAACCCACTAACTATAACTTATAATCATCAAGAACATAGATACTTACTTAAAGGGGAATCATGGTTTAAGCTTATCCTTTGACAAGAACACATCTCATCTATCACTTGATCATCAAAGTTCCATCTTCCCTCCATTTTTCTCTCTAAGCCGACAATTCCACCCAACTCTTGAATATGGTGGAAATGTCTAGACTTTTGTGGATTTATGTAGCTAAAACACAAGTTTGGGCCATTGGCAAGAATGGTCCCTCAAGTCACTTTCGTCTTACTTTAGCCACTACTAACTTATAATACCTTTAACATATTTACCACAATGGCAACTTAGGTCCCTTTAGTTATACATCATATTACATAACCACTTTAGTCATATTTTGACTATCGGGTTTGACCACTACACAACAAATGTTGACTGGCCAATCATATAAGGTCTTTAGTCCTCTTTCATCTAAGGTGGGGTCCCAACACCCGGGAAACGGGTGTTACAATTCTATCTCCCTTATTTAGATTTCGTCCCCGAAATCTCTCGTCTAAAACTATCCAAAACTAAATTCACATCATATACATGCATCTTATTCTCATGCTCTCTAGGCCACAACCTTGCAACGATCTAAATGATCATGCAAATTTTAACTTATTATACCTAAACATAACTTGCAATCCGCTATAACAACTCTTCTTATCGCAATCTTGTCTAAAATTCCCAACAATGACTACTTGTCACATAGAAAATTTTACTATTTTGAGTTTATATAAGTCAAACTTCGGCACTATTACCTTGTCATATGCCTCTGTACTAACATTACATAAACCATATACGGCCAAATTCACATTCCACATAATACCAACGCATGTCAATATCAAAAACCGGCAACTTAATTCAAAATATACAAAGTACCATACAAACGGCACCTTTCAAAATTCCTTCTCACGCATCACTTAAGCAATCTTTCTTATTAACTATCGGAAAAGCTCACCAATAACTTATCAATTTAATGCATAACTCATTTTAGACATCTATCTTAAGGTTTCACACATGACCTTAACGCCACTATAAGTTTTATTCATATTTATCTTTTCTTATGACGTCTAACACGTTTTAGTTTTCACTTTCTCATATCACTATCCGTACTCACGTCATATCGGCTACTCATAAGCCCACTCATTTATTCATGCCATTTTCGATTACCTTCTAAGACATATAGAAATATTACATGAATTAGCTTTGTAGCACCATACTTTAACATTTGTCGCCACATTACACATGACATTTATCATCAACTATTTCCATTACTCACATTTTGCACCACGGCATAATTACGTATTATAACATTTTGAAACATCATTACAATTTCTTAGTTTCGCCAACTTAAACTTAACACTCAAAACATAGGTTTATCATATGTCCTCACTAAAAGACGTACTCTGATCTTAATCCTCCTATCTTAGTCCTTAAAATTCCTAACTAACTCAAGACTTCCGCTATCTACTTCTCTAATTATAAACGTAACGAAAGTAATATATTGAAACAAATGATGAAAATGCACATGTTTAAATGAAAATGTGCAAGACATGAAATAGAAATGAATATGAGTAAATGTTACTGTTCAGTCCTTGATTTTATACAGAATTTACACTTTCTACCCTAACAGCGTTAGTTTTGTACCGTTAGTCCTTGGTTAACATATTGTTACATTTTTAGTCCAACAATTCAAAAAATGACATATGAGGACTCATGTTTACTAATTGATCAATTTATACCCTCAGGTTATTAAATTAACAGTTTTAGAACATAATTAGGTAAACTTTACACTTTTAACCCAAATAGTAATATTCTTTGCAAAACAAGTCCAAAATTTACAAAAAGAATGTGAAAAGTTTTCCGAGAGTTTTACTAACTTAATAAAGCTTGTTTAAGTCAAAATCAACTGCTTATTATTCGAAGTGCTTATTTTTAAGCTAAATGGGCTTTAATGATTTAAACACAAAACCCATTAAGTTTTTGTGATCCGATGCAAATTAGGACAAAGTGGGCTTATCATTGGGCTTGTTTTAGGGTCTGAAAAATGTTACAAAAGAGCTTATTGCAACAGCTTATCGAGATTGCTTAATAACTTCTTATTGGGCTTTTAAGCCCAATCGGTAAAAATATAAGGATTTTATGTGGTTCGTGTAGCGATTAGTTTGTGGTTTTAAGAGGGCTTATATGAGCTTATCATGGGAAACTTAAAACATCAACTTATTAAATGAGCTTATGTAGAAACGAGTTGAGCAATAAAATTGATATGGTGTGTGTTTGATTTCGATTTAACATGACTAATTCTTAGTCGATATAACATGGTTAGAAAAATATGAAAATGACATATATATATAACTCGATATGAAATACAAGTTAGAAATGTGTCTCGTTATGCAATAAAATGTAAATATGAATGTCGAATGAATGTGTAACTTGTATAATCTAGCCATCCATGAATAGGAGGTCAAATATGTAACGAAAATTAAATACTAGAAATCGAATAAATGCATAAAAGTAAATGTATGATCGAATAGAATATAGAACGATGCATGAGATGTTGAAAGATCGAAATAACAAATGGAAATGAGTTCTTAAAGGCTTACCACACCAAAAGGTGGTGAGTTATACGCTTAACGTGGACTAGAACACGTATGGTTTGCAAGTATGATCATAATGGCTTCGAATGGTGCTCGAATGAGTTGATAATAAGTTCAAATGATTATGAAGCTTGCTCCTAGGTTTAGAGAGTCTCGGCAGTAGCAAATGAGGTGAGACAATATGTTTAAGAGTGAATGAGAAGGTATGTATGTGTAGGTCGATATATATATATATATATATATATATATATATATATATATATATATATATATATATATATATATATATATATATATATATATATATATATATATATATATATATATATATATATATATGCACATATGAGTTTTATTGTTTAATATTGGTCAAGTGGTGAGATTTGATTCTTTTTCCAGGATTTTCAAGGGATAAGATGAGATTACACTCAAGTACATAGGTCTTAGGAGGGGTTTGCTTGTTTGGTTCGCTTATGATCATCTTGTGTATATGTATATGTATCGAATGACATATTAAAGGGTCCAAATAAACTTGTAATGTGACCAAATGTGTAAAAAGATGAGAAAACAATGTCATGAACTTATATTCGATCAAGGAAAAGTAAATAAGCTAGGAAAAATAAGTTAATGTCGATTTAAATAGAAATGGGTGACTTTGTAAATGTGGTCGAAGGTGATTTACTTTGCGTCTTGTTAATGTATCAAATATTCGAGATAGGATGTGAGACTCGACCTTCTAATTCTTTGATGTGAGAGGATACGATCCATGTAAAATGTTTTATATGTTATGTGTCGAATTATCAAATTATCGGGGTCAAGCTTGGTGTATCCATCGAGTGAGAATAAAAGAAAATAATAATTGGGTTGGACTTATGAATAGTACAGGCTCAATTTGGGCCAGGAATAGTAACAAGGGTCCGTTTGGTTTATTATTCATATAAGGGATTTTTGTGGTCCGTGTGTGAGCTTGTCCTAATGCATTGTATCACGTATCAAATGTTTTTGAGTTATCATAGCGTGATAAACAAAATTTTCAAATTTTTGCTCATAAAAGTGGTTAACTGAATCGGCAATGGCAATTAATACTTGATTAACCTTTACAAATTACTATGAAATTTTACAGGTTGTTACAAACTAGTTCAACACAAGGGCAACTGCTAAGAAACCTTGTTTCTGGTTCCAAAGTAAAAGATATTGACAGTCTAGTTATGTATGTATTATCCTTAAGTGTATTATAAGTGTTGGTAAGAAAAAGTGCGTATTTCCAAATGTTGTTTACATATGGTATTAATGACATTTATGTTGTTTAGTTTGAGGTACTTCTATGTAACCTACATATGGTATTAAACAAAGAATAATTGGTAATTGTATTCTAGTATCATATAGGCGTGTAATATACGTTACTTTTATGTGGTTAACTCTCAGTAAGTTTTATGTTGTATGGTCTGCATATGTTTAACTAAACATCAAGAATTAAAAGTTCTTTCATCCAGCCTATTTAAATCATCTGATTGGTATATACCAACAACGTACCTGTAAGCACTTCCTAACACGGATATACCAGTCACGGGAGTCGTAGTCATATGTGTCGCCGCTATCATAGAATGTTACCACTCCCGAGGGTATATGAAAATGGGCAAGACACCAGTGTTTGACCGTTTCATTGATCGGAATAAAAACCTACAATATAAAGGAAATGGACGTATATTAGGCGACATAAATTAACATCTATGTCCATAATATATCAATGCAATCAAATGTTGCACCAATATACGAATGTTGACAAAAATGTCGACTAATGTGACGGCCTATTGACTTACTTCAATTCTAGTGTCCATATTTTCTTGAAACATAAATACTTCCTTTAATAGGAATTATGATAAATCCTTATACTAGATATAAACAAAAAAAACACCAGACTCTGTAATCGTTTTGTAATGTTTGAAAATGCTGGTGAATTAAATAAGTGGTGAGTGTGTAACCGTCGTTGGTTTAAGGGAGAACCACAGATAGACATGATATAACTGATACTTCAGTGGGTAGACTATTGCCTAAGGTAAGTAACCACTAAATGTCAAACCAACCAACTGAAAGTAGTGAAGGAGAAAGTGAACCAGATGGTATTTATGAATAATGAATCTTATATTTATTAACCAAAATGCTCATATCAAACACTTAAGTCCTCTAACTTTCAGCGTACGTAAATAAACGTAGTACCGGTTCAAAATTACTCCATGGACAGGGATACCTCTGCCCATTTGCATAAAACGATGGTGTGCCATTTTGAAGAAGAAGCTGAACAAAGTAACAACTAACCATCGCCCAGTTTGCATTCTTAGGTCTCACATGCCACATGTAGCCAACCCACAAGTCTATGTATTGCGAATTGCCCGTAAATAATAAGTATTTTAAGAAAGGGTAAAACTCAAATATGCTACACAATACATGAATTAGAGTATGTATGTATGCTCACCTCCTCAGTTAGCCAACCTTTTCTAGCGGGGTCTAAGCAAACTAAGCGCTACCAGAAATTTCGATCTATGGTATAATCATCGGACCATGGAAATTTATACCTTTGTTGCCCCGGTTTGACCAAGAAATACTTCAATATCATCGGTAAGCTAGACATTTTACACAGTATGGAACCATCGAGATAGATCCTACAAACGTTTATCAATTTATAAGAAAGAATGTAAAAGAGGTAACAAAATAAAATGTCAACTAAAAAAAGTATGGCAATACCTCAACCTATGGTTCAACTCTTCTCAGCAATTCAATAATAGTTGGGTCAGTAACGTTAGGACCGTGTTTTTTTATTTTATACCAAGTTACTTTCGCATTGTTTGTTTCTGAAACAGGTTCCATGTGAATCCTCTTGCTCGGTGGTAACCGAGCCAAATAATTTTTATAATGAGAGGAATTCATAAACACTATTCTTTTTTTCTTCTTCTCCTCCTTCAACTTCAACATGTTATCTTCTTCCAACCGCAACCTCTTAGCCTCTTCCAGTCTTTTCATGTTGGCTTCTACCATCATCTTCTCTTCTTCTAACTACAACCTCTCTTCCTCTGCCAACACGAATCTCAATTCCTCTTCAAGAAGATACTCCTGAAACAGGATATTGCGGATTACACATGCAGCACAAATAATATTACGGTATATAACGGGTATACAAAAACGTTGGAATAACGTATTTTACCTGAGCAAGTTCTTCATCAGAATCAGGCAATTCAATCAATTTTAGGTAAATGATGTTAAGTGAATCGCAAAATTCAGACCTCGTGTTTGGAAAATGTGATTCAATATCCAGTTTCTGCTGTCAAATCATTATATTTTTGTAAAAGTACACAATCGATGTGAAAGTAGATACTCATTTTTTGAAAAATTGTACCTGTAGTTCTCCAGTTCTGTCACGAGCAAGAACCTGTAAGATTTGAACTTGTATTAAAAACCCGTATATAACTTCTAATACATAGTAAATAGTATTGATATATTATGCTAAATAAAACACAACCTGAATAATAGTCTCAAGTTTCAAAACTTGGCGATTCAGATCAGCAATGACACGATCCTTAAGCCTCTTAGTTGTCGAACTACTACCAGTCCTGCATTGAGTGGAATTTACTTTGAATGACTCAATGACATGTTTGCGTGACTTTGCCAACTTGTTAAGATAAGCATCGGAGAGGCTGTAATTGGATGTGACTGGAGCCCTGGGAACGTAGTTTTGGAAAAATTCTTGGCTATGTATCCACCATGAAGACTCGTACTCAGGTGTATTAGGTCTTAGATCAAACGTGTACTCGACTCCTAAAAATTATTGGGGACAAATAACATATGTTTTAGTAAATTATTTGACTATTTTATTTCACGTACAACAAACTAGAAAAAGATTAACCTTTGAAAAAAGGTAGGAACGATCACTTATTTTAAATATCGACTTCCTAGACCAGGCAAGTGCTCTTGGTATCACATTTGGGTCTTTACTCCACCAACGATCACATCTTTGAAAAGACTCGAGTATCCAAATCTAAACAAATTATGAAACACAAACTTATCAATTTAACAATCCGTCAAAATGTTGGGCTGCAAAATATTATTAATACAAAGAAATTCAAACCTAGAAAGAAAATACAAATCCAGACAAAGTATATGTCAGGACATACTTTGGATCTTTCTTCAATCCTAAAAGGTGGTTATCCGTGTGCTTATCCATTACATTATGTAGTTGGTCGTATAAATGAGTCCAAATATGTTCACCCCATGGAAATGCATTCCAAGCTTCTAGATTTTCAACCAACCTCATCAATGTGTCATCAACTTGGCATGTCAACAAACGACCCATAAAGATAACCATCAAGACTAACAAAAGAGAAATCTGTACTGCGTCTTCGTCAGATAGCTTCCGAAACCGCTCTTCATCCTCGATGACACCAATAAGGTCTAAGTTGGTTACAATCAACCCTTGCTTGTCAGGAAATACCCTATTACAAAATTTGAGATCACCAGAACTATATAACCCAAAGCTTACACTTCCAAACCGCAACCCCGTCATTAGACAAAACTCAAGATGACCAAAATGCAGAGTATGTCCATCGAGGTAATAAATTAAGGGCATATCATAATAAGAGTCGTCCACTCTACGTTGTTTTCGTACCATATAGTCTATGACGTGTGTTTCATGTTCAAAATATAACAGATCCAACCATTGTCCAAAGCAGGTGCTCCTAAGCAAGTTCCGTCGTTTTGCGTCTAGTTTTTGATTTATTAACCAAAAGTAGTTCAGTTTACTCGTAATGATTAGTTTGGCTTCATAGTCCTAAAAGGATAAAATAAGTTAACTCATAACATACAATGCATAACAAATTAAGTTTGAAGACATGTATACAGACGTCGTAAACACTAGCATAAACAGTTCATGTGATACATACAAAGGCATAGTTAATACTGATTCAATGCCTGATTCAATGCTTAAACCTTTTCCCCTTTCGATGACTTCTAGTTGGCTAGTAAATACAACTTCAGTTAAGTAGAACCCCTTAGTATTGGTCAATACTAAGGGGGTGTTTGTTTACGGTTATATGTGTGCTTATGACCTTATTTGATTCAGGCCTGGCGTATCATTAGCCCCAAATTTCCGGTTAATTTTCAGACTCATGGGCTTATATAAGTTAATCATATCATAATAAACATATATGAACCAACAAGTCTCAAGTAAAGGCGAAAAAATCGTGGCTTATGAAATATAACCCGAAACACAAATAACCTCAAAATTCACATAAAAGCTTAAACAAACAACCACCAGTAAAAACATCTCAAATACCATAGACGCTTAAATAACGTTGGATACTAACAATGGATAATAAAATATGATCCAACATGATCATAACACACATAGATGCTTAAATTAGGACACCCAAACTATAAATCAACCAATCATTATAACCTAAAAGAACAATGGATTATAAAATCCAATTAACACCTATCTAAGATAAAAATTAATACAATGACAACCTTTGAAAAACTAGAACGATTAACCATAACATTGCAATTATATGAACGTAGTTCAATAACATGGCATAAAATACTTTGGGCCTAAATTAGGTCAATACAAAAACCAAATAAACATAAAATCAAAAACGATAAAAATCATATGTAATAAACATGCATAATACGATTTACATACCATATTATACCACATTTTTGCTAATAAAATCAACAATCGATGGTATTCTTGATTTTATTGGATATATGTGCGATGAACAGTGAACAATTTTATCGCTGGCAGCTTTGTTGTAAATACGTGATATATGTGTGTGTAACAAGATACAGAAACGGAGGGAAAATAACCGGAGTATGTTTTGGTGTGTGTGAGCAGTGAAAAGAGAGCGTGAGGAAGAAGATTGAAGATGACGGAGTGCGCTATAAAATCTGTTTTGGTTAATTTTTTTTCCCTGGTAAAGTGGGATTATAGTGTGTAAATTGTGGGGTTATACTATAGAAAATATTTGCATTCCATATACAGTCTTAAAAAAACCAGTAAAATAACTAACTTGTGTATACCATGTAAAATGACCAAAAAACCAATTGCCCAATATACGGTTGCCCATCCACTAATAGTTGTCCAAAAAACATTACCTTACACATACGTGACACATGTCACTGATCCGTGTGTGAGTGTATATATATAAATATAATATCGGATCCCCGTGATACTTGGGAATCAACTAGTCAACCTCTTAGGAAAAAGGTCAACGTGCAAAACCCGTGAATACGGTGCGAGATACCGGATAAGTGATTACCCGGGTCGTGTCCCAGCGAGGTGTGAATCGAGGATTTTGTTATCGGTTAGGAATTAAAATGCTTGATGATTGGATTTTTGATTTTTGAGTTTTTAACTTCTACTAAAAATATGGTAAACAAAATTACAAAGAAAAATTAAACGAAAATCAATTACACAAAAAACGTGAGTCGGAAAATCTAAAAACGAGCTTAAAAACTAAAATATTTAAAAATTAACCCTACAAGTTCAAATTTATTTTTCCTAAGTCCTGAATTATAAAAGAAAATTTTAGAAAAAAGAATTATAATTTTTTGACTTTTATATTTTTTTATTATGAATTAAAAACTGAATTTAAAAGAAAAATAAATTAAAAATAGTAAATGAAAATGGAAAATTATGAAGAATTCCAGAAAACTACTTAATTATAATCAGAATCTATGAAAAATAAAAGTGGGTTAACTGCTTATTGGGATAAGCAAATAATAACCAAAATGGGGAATAAGCTTAAAAGGAAAAAAAACAAGGTTAAATAAAAAAGAGGGTAATAGTTAACTGAAAAAAGACCCTAGGGCAGTTGGTGATTGGTGTGTATGTTGAGGCTTTGGTAGCTAGAGGTCCAGGGTTCGAATCCTGGCCTTAGCTTTTTGTTTTTATTTTATTTTTTTGAACTTTTCTGATTAAACTCAATAAGCACAGCCAAAAAAACAAAATTTATATAAGCACTAAAACAGAAAATAAGCAAGAATGAAAATGAAAAAGCTACAAGAAAACAGAAATAAGCACTGAATCAAAGCTTGAATAAGCAAAATGGGTCAGTTGAGGTACTGAGGTGCACAGGGCAAAATTCAGTTAACCTAGGCAACTATGGGCTTATTTTAAAGCACTTATATAAGCACTAAAGACCACAAAAGCTTAAAATGCTTAAAGCTGACCTAGCAAAGATTACTTAGAACCAAAAATCAGGACTTAATAAGCTTATTAAGAGCTTATAAATAGGCTGCAAAAGATGGCAATCAAGACAAGCACATGCTGATAAATCAGTATGTACTTGTCTAATAAGGCAGTCTGTTGAGCTTATTTTTAGGCTTGAAAAAGCTTAAAGAAGATCTGAAAATGTGAAATAAGCTGAGACCTAATGGCAAACTATCTAGAACCAAAGGAAAATTAGCACTATGGAAATCAACTAAGGACTTAAATTGGCCAAGCAAACTGATGCAGTCTGCACATATGGGGTTTGTGCAGACAAAGCCTAATTGGCATAAACCAAAATGGTTATGGACAAGCTTCTAAATTACACCTAAGTGGACTCAACTGAGCTAGAAAATGCCAAGAAATAATTGCCAACACAGCTTTTCTCAATAAAAGCTTATTGAGATAAGCTCAGACCCTCAAAGTGACACAGAAGCTCAAAAGTTGTAATTTTTAGAAAAACAGACCTAAAGATCTTTACAAAAGCTTGAATGACTCACTTTAATCAAGATCAAAGCTGAGAAACATGCAAATGAACAGTATTTAACCAATATGACCCAGTTTGACTTTGAACCAAACACTCCTTATGTAGAGTCTGTTTTGAGTTTTCAAATGCAACAGCCAAATTAAGCTAGGTTTCTGGATAAAAACTGATTTGATAACTTAGTTAGACCTTATTGAACAACTTTTCAGATTGAAATAAGCACTATTAAGCTATATCCTATATATGCTATTTTTGATCTTTTTTAAGGTTTTCAAGTAAAAACAGAAACTAGCTTATACTATCTAATGATTAACACTAAAGTAACAATATAAAGAACAAATAAGCTAGAATTAAGCAAATAAGCACAAAAATAAGCTATGCTACAGTGAAATTAAAGAAAATAAAGATTTACTCACTTGGGGCCTTAGCTTAACAAAGGCTCCAAATCAATGGCAGCTACAAGCTCTAGCTTGTTTTACAACAAGCTAGTAAAGTCCATCTGGCCCCATCCATTGCAGGCCACTTCCAATAAGCTTTCCATGGTCTATGCAAAGGTTGACTTTCATTGACTTTTTGGGGTTTATTGGACTTTAACTGGTTTAACACTAATAAAAGCTTGCAAATTCTATTATAAGCTTATATAAGCTTATTCAAACAGAAATAAGCTTTTCTAACTAACAAATTGTTTGAACTCAGGATTAACAGGAAACTTGGAATTTCATTAATTTGGAAAATGAGTACAATTCTGATGAGATTGATAACAAAAGACCTTAAACAAACTTAAATTGACTATTGAAAACTTAAATTACTACTAAATAAGAACTTGAATAAAAATACGACTAAACTAAAAAACTACATGCCAAATTTGGCTACAAAATGCCCTATTTATACTAATTTAGTGCTGGGATAATCCTCTTGACTTCTTCTGACCATCTTCTGACCCTTGGATTGGCTTGAAATGATCTCAGCCTTTCAATCTAGTTTTGGCGCCAAAAATATATTACCCACTTGGTACTGGTAAACTTGTGATGTTGGAGAAGCATTAAATGCTTTGGAATGGGTAGGTGGAGTGTAGTAGGAGGGTGAGGGGGAGGGTTGGTTTTGTCAGGGATAAGCATGGTGGGTAATGGTGGTTTTCTGGAAATGGTGGGTTGGGGTGGTTTTGCTTTGGCGGGTTTGTGGGGTTTGACCGAAGTCAAACATGGTTTAGCTAAGGGTATACGGGTTGGGTTTATTTATTGGTGTTGGGCTTGGGTTAGTTAATGGGATGGGTTAGGATAGGAAGGATTGGGTTGTGTTTTGTTTTGGATAAGGGTTAATGGGTTAATGGGATGGATTAGGATAGGAATGTGTTTAAACTTTGAGGGACCATTTATGTAGAAATCTGAAAATCCAGGGACCATGGCTGCCAATATTGAAAATTAATTCCAAGGACCATTTGTGTTGTTTTGGTATTTTTGGGGTTGACTTTGACTTTGACTTCTGTCTTCACTTGATCAAATGCACACTTATTGTCGAGTCGATCCAAAAATGCTCGTTTTCGCTCCGTTTTCAATCCTTTGTACCTGAAACACATAAAAACACAAAACCAAGGATATCTGCAATATATTTGGGTGTTTTTGGTCATTTTTGTGTCTTAAATGGGTGTAAAATGATGAGTATTTACACACTCATCAATCCCCCACACTAAGCTATTGCTAGTCCCTAGCAATCCGATCATATGAAGTAATGAAAGGAACCAAGTATACCCCGTTTCGACTTTTTATTCAATGCGAGAAATTTAAACTAGAACATAAATAAATAACATGCTTGATTTTCAAAAATGGTATCATGGAACGGGATTCACACAAAATGGGTGTCTCCAGGGAATTGAAATTGTCATCCTCTTTTTAATACTCCCAACAAAGCTTAAACTCAATGTGCAAACGTTTTTGTAAAATGCCAACGCTACTTATACCAATAATCTATGTAAGTCGAGACTTAACTTTTCACTCCCATATTTATTTAAGTTAGGTGAATGTGCTTGATTTTCAAAATTTTGATCACAAAAATCGACGTTTTTATAAAACTTTGACTAATACTAGCTGAAAGATAGATTTAAAATTCACAACAAGCAAGCTTCAAAATTAATTGCATTTTGCAATATCATTCCATTTTATTTTCTTTTTTTTTTTTACTTAACTTTGTGCAATATAAACTAACGGAGTTTCACGGGAACCAAGACCTTAAACCTTCCTGGAATAAAGGATCCAAGGGCCGTTACAACGGAGAGTTCCAAGACCTTAACGCCTTTCAGAATTAAGGGTCCAAGGGCCGGTGTAAGAGGGTAGCCAAGACCTAAACGCCTTCCGGAAATAAGGATCCAAGGGCCGATCTTGAACCTTAGCTTTTTAGCACATTTATTTATTACTTAACTTTTTGCAACTTTCAAGCAACGTCTCACTTTCATTTTGCATTATTCTGACATATGCTTGTTCCGAAGTTTAAATAAAGCTTTGAACTAGTATTTTTCAAAATCGTATGAAAAAATGATTTTGTGTGTTCAAATGTTTGAAAATAAGCACTTATTAAGTCAGATTAGTTATCTTCTGGGAGGAAAAGCCATAGATTACTTGTATAAGCTCTAAAGAAAACCAACTATTCTACGCTTAGCATTTTCATTTGCACAAATCGTAAAACCTTAGTCTAATCGTTAAGGAAGCAGCTAGATCAACACTCTAGCAAGGGAAACCTGAAAATCAGAGCAAACAACACAAAAGCCAAGCACAGTGGGACTCCCCCACACTTAGTTGTTAGAAAATAGAAAGAAGTCAGAAACATGGGTTGTCACCCATGTGGTGCTAATGTTTTTGTTAACCGAGTCACTAGCTTGACTCGACCCCGAATTCATTGGTCCATGGGGAAAGTTTGGAGATCCGGGACAACCATGGATGGTATGTCCCCTCCAAAGTAATGCTTCAACCTATGACCGTTCACCTTGAAGTTTGGTCCGTCATTTTGAGATAACTCGACGGTACCATAAGGAAAAACTTTGGCAACGGTGAATGGTCCAGTCCAACGGGTTTTAAGCTTACCCGAGAATATCTTCAATCTAGAGTTAAAAAGAAGGACTCGATCACCAACGTTAAAAACGCGGTTCTTGATTTTGGAGTCATGGATCTTCTTTGTCTTTTCTTTGTAGATCAAAGAGTTCTCGTAGGCTTGATCACGAAGTTCGTTTAATTCATTGAGTTGAACTTTGCGATGATCACCCGCGGACTTTAGGTCGAAGTTTGCATTCTTCAAGGCCCAATAAGCTTTATGCTCGAGCTCGATCGGTAGATGGCACGCCTTTCCGTACACCAGCTTGTAAGGAGTACACCCGATGGGTGTTTTATAAGCTGTACGGAAGGCCCAAAGTGCATCATCTAATTTATCCGACCAAGATGCACGGTTTTCACCTACGGTCCTTTCCGAAATTCTTTTTAGACCACGGTTTGAAACTTCCACTTGTCCACTTGTTTGTGGGTGATACGCGGTAGAAAGACGGTGAGTAATACCGTACTTAAGCATGACTTTTGCAAATTGGTCATTGCAAAAGTGCGTACCGCGATCACTAATGATAGCACGGGGAGTTCCAAACCGAGCAAAGAGAGTTTTCAAAAATTTACAAACTACTCGGGCGTCGTTGGAGGGGAGTGCTTTCGCTTCCACCCATTTAGACAAATAATCGACGGCCACGAGTATATACTTGTTCCCTCGTGAAGACGGGAACGGGCCCATAAAGTCAATGCCCCAAACGTCAAAGATTTCACAAACTTGAACGACATTTTGTGGCATTTCATCTTTTTGAGAGATCTTCCCGTGACGTTGACAAGAGTCGCAAGATTTGACTAAGTCATGGGCATCACGGTAGATTGTGGGCCAAAAGAAACCGGAATCAAACACTTTCTTGGCGGTGTAGTTGGCACCATGATGTCCCCCCGTGGGTCCATTGTGGCAAGCTTTAAGAATTTCAACGGCTTCTTGGCCGTGAACACACCGCTGGATGACTTGATCCGCACATACTTTAAACAAGTAGGGGTCATCCCAAAAGTAATGCTTCACATCTTTGAAGAATTTGTTCTTTTGTTGGGACGACATCCATTTCACAACAAAGTTACCCGCATGGTAATTTGCAAAATCGGCAAACCATGGGGTACTAGAATCACCACGAAAAGATACCACGTTAAGTGTCTCGAGAGGAAATGTTTCATTTATTTCCTTTTTCTCGATCACACTTTGGTGAGGATTCTCTAATCGGGACAAATGATCAGCAGCAAGGTTCTCGGCTCCTTTTTTATCACGGATGGTGATATCAAATTCTTGTAGGAGGAGAACCCAACGGAGCAATCTCGGCTTTGCATCTTGTTTTGCAAAGAGATATTTGAGAGCCGAGTGGTCCGTATACACTATGCTTTTAGACAAGATTAAGTATGGCCGAAACTTTTCGAAAGCATACACCACGGCTAATAATTCTTTTTTCGTCGTGGTGTAATGTGCTTGAGCTTCGGTCATAGTTTTGCTAGCATAGTGTATAGGCTGAAAATGTTTTGCTTTCCGTTGCCCCAAGACCGCACCTATGGCAAAATCACTTGCATCACACATAAGCTCAAAAGGTAGGTCCCAATCGGGGGCAACCAAGATTGGTGCTTCAGTAAGCTTTTTCTTAAGAGTCTGAAAAGCTTCAATGCACTCTTGTGAGAAAATGAACGGAGTTTCCTTTTCAAGGAGACGAGTCATCGGCCGGGCGATTTTGGAAAAATCTTGTATGAATCTACGATAGAAACCGGCGTGACCAAGGAAACTCCGAATACCCTTGACGGTAGTGGGATGAGGTAATTTAGCGATAACATCAACTTTGGCCTTATCGACCTCAATCCCACTCTTAGAAATCTTATGGCCGAGGACAATGCCCTCTTTGACCATGAAATGACTCTTCTCCCAATTTAGACAAAGATTAGTGTCTTCACAACGTTGAAGCATTTTGTCCAAATGGGAGAGACATGTAGAGAAAGAATCCCCAAAGACCGAGAAATCATCCATAAAGACTTCCATAGTTTTCTCGATCATGTCGTGAAAAATGGCCAACATACACCTTTGGAATGTGCCCGGAGCATTACATAAGCCAAAGGGCATGCGTCGGTAGGCAAACGTTCCATAAGGGCACGTGAAAGTGGTCTTTTCTTGGTCTTGCGGGTCAATGGGAATTTGGAAGTAACCCGAGAAACCGTCGAGGAAACAATAGTACTCGTTTCCCGCTAGTCTTTCGAGCATTTGATCCATGAATGGAAGAGGGAAGTGGTCTTTACGGGTGGCGTCATTTAACTTTAGGTAGTCAATGCATACACGCCATCCCGTCACCAATCGAGTAGGGATCAACTCGTTCTCATCATTTGTAACAACGGTAATGCCACCTTTTTTAGGCACGCAATGAACGGCGCTCACCCAAGGACTATCCGAGATAGGGTAAATCAAGCCGGCATCAAGGAGTTTAAGAACTTCCTTTTTGATAACCTCATGAATTTTAGGATTAACCCTTCTTTGATGTTGAACCGCTGGTTTAAAGTCATCTTCCATTAAAATTTTGTGTGTACAAAATTCCGGGTTAACACCTTTAATGTCGGAAAGTTTCCAAGCGATGGCTCGCTTGTGTGACTTTAGAACCTTTATGAGAGCGGTTTTCTCCTCATCATTTAAATCTTTAGCAATTATGATGGGTAATTTATCGGTACCCTCCAAAAATGCATATTCGAGATGAGGCGGTAAGTCCTTAAGTTCGACCTCCGGAGGATCATCAGAATTTTCAACAGATTTGATTTCCTCATTATGAAGTTCTTTCGGAGGGAGAGATGATGGATCTTCATTAAGTAACTTCTCAATTAGAAGAATGTCTCCCTCCATGTCAAATACACCATCATCAATTTCAAATGGAAATGAATCACAAGACAACCAAGCTTCAATCTCTTCCAAGATGAAGTCACCTCCCTCAAACGGAGTGAGAGAGAGGGAAGAGAGGGCATTGGTAGGATCAGATGAAGTGGGATTTCCACTTAGCACTTCTTGAAAGTATTCCTCGCATGTAGAATCAAGGGTATCAATTTGGTTAATTGACTCGCTTTTATGCTTGAGAAGATCTTTTGAAGTGCTTTCAATATTAATGACCAGTTTTTCATCTCCGACCCTAAGAGTCATCTCACCTTCGTAGACATCAATTAATGCATGAGCCGTTTTCAAGAATGGTCTTCCCAAAATAAGGGGGACACGGGGATCGGCATCAAAATCGACTACTACGAAGTCAGCAGGAAAATGGAACTTGCCAACCTTCACGAAGACATCTTCGGCAATACCTTTCGGAACAGTAACCGATCGGTTTGCAAGCTCGAGAGTCATTCGTGTAGAAGTAAGCTCCGGAAGAGAAAGATTTTCCCAAACTGAAAGAGGCATTAGATTGATGCTTGCGCCAAGATCGGCCAAGGCTAAGCATTCATCTAGCTTTTGAAAATCACAAGGGATGAGAAATTTGCCGGGGTCTCCTAGTTTTTCGGGTAACTTCTTAAGAATCACCGCCGAACAATTCTCATTCAATGGAGTCTTTGCCAATTCCAACAATTTTTCCTTATTGCTAAGGAGACTCTTGAATGTAGAGGCAAACTTTGGCATGTAGAGAAGAGCATCCGCAAAACTAATATCGAAGTGTATCTTTTGAAAGATTTCAAGAAACTTCATCATTTGACTATTAGTTTTGTCACGGAGCTTTTGTTCATTAAGCCTCGAAGGATAAGGAATCGAGGGCTTAGAATTTGTCTTCGGAACATCGGGTTCCGGAATTGGAGATTGGACGACCGGAGGTTGGACGTGTGGCGGTACTTTGTGGGCTAGTAATTTGCACTTTGTCCTTTGTCACCTCGGTCTCTTGATTCACTTCCCCGGTGGAGGGGGCATAGGAGTCGAGGGTCCATCAATCGTCTTACCACTACGAGTGGTAATAGCTTTCAACTCACCCTTCGGGTTTGGAATGGTGTTTCCCGGGAGACCTCCCGAAGTTGAAGCTTGATTCAATTGACACATGAGACTAGAAAACATGTTCTCAATTTTACTTTGAGATTGATCAATCTTTTGATTTGTATTCTTAAGTTCATTTTTAAGCTCATGACCTTGTTTTGATATTGAAGTTTGAAAATCATTCTTCAAGGTGGTGATTTGATTTTGCATTGACCTCATATTTTCTTCATTTGCCTTGATGTAATTAGCAAGTTCTTTTGAGGAAGCAATTGGGGCTTGGTAATTCGAAGCTTGAAAGCCTTGATTGAAATTACCACCTTGATTTGGGTGTTGATTGATCGGGGCTTGAAATTGATTTTGAACATTTTGCCCTCTTGGTTGGTTTTGATGGAATCTATTTGGATTGTTGGGTTGAGAAAATCCGGGTGGTCCATTTTGATTGCTAGCACGATAGTTCGGGTCAACTTGAGGACGGTATTGGTTACCTCCTTGGTTGTAAGAACCGGCTACTGCATTAACGTCACAACGACTACCATCGGTGGCAGTACAATTGTAGTATGCATGAGGACCACCACAAGTGACACAAGTTTCTTCCACCGCTTTGACTTGAGTGGGTGAAGAAGTTTGTGGGGAAGATTGTTTCTTTTGCTTGGAAAGAACCAAAGCTTGAATAGCCTCCATGAGTTTGTCAATCTTAGCATCGGTGCTAGAAGAACTCACGGGAGATGAAGTAGAAGGTGAAGCATTCACTTGGGAAACAACCGGTTTGCTTCGTGTAGTGCGGACCTTGGACTTATTCTCAATGATGGCTAAAGCATCTTTAGTAGTCCGATACAAGAGATTACCACCGGCGGCGGCATTTAGAGAGTCTTGATCGGAGTGGTTCAAACCATTATAGAAGGTATCGAGTTGATGTAACTCGGAGAAACCATGGTGAGGACATTTGCGAAGTAATTCTTTAAAACAGTCCCACGCTTCATTAAAGGATTCATCAAATTTTTGAGTGAATTTAGTGATTTCATTTTTAAGGCTTGTGGTTTTAGAAGGAGGAAAGAATTCATTCACAAATTTCGACACCAAATCTTCCCATGTTTCAATAGAACGAGGGGGTTGTTTTTCGAGCCAAATTCGGGCGGTCCCCTCGAGAGAAAAAGGAAATAGAAGCAATCTGATTGCCTCTTGAGGAACATTTCGGTATTTGATGGTAGATGTGATCTTGTTAAGCCATCGAATGTGGGAATGAGGATCGTCCCTCTCAAATCCGAAATATTGACTCGCGGTTACTAAGGATAGCAACCCGGTCTTAAGCTCAAAGCTATCAGCAACGATTGCCAGAACAACGATAGCATCTCCGTAACCCTCGGTGGGTGCTTGGAGAAGCTCACACATGGTACGTTCCTCCGCCATTGTGACAATGGGAGGATCGGGATTAGCACGAATCTCGGGTTCGGCTATTGAGGCAGAATGCCTATGATTACGTCTCCGATTACGTCTTCTTGGGGTATGCACGAGTTCACGTAAAGAACTTATTGACGGAGAAGAACGAGTGCGCATGCACTAAAAACAATTCAATTAAAACAAGACCGAGGCAAAACACAAGTGAACTTAAACCTTAAATCAAACAAGCGTACGGTAGCTCTTTGAAAGAAAAACGCACAGGGTGGCGGAGGAGCAAAGGTGGGCAATAAATGCTCCTTAAAAACCCGCTCCTTTCGGTTCGTCAATTTAATGACAAACCTCTTGAAACCTCCGTTAGAGTTTGTTAATCAATCAAAGGTGAGCCGAATTCGCAAGCGACACAAAGGCAAGTTTTAATCTTTTGTTTGGGAACTTAATATGATAATACTCCAAGTTGAGGAATATTATATTGAGATTGCTTTTATCTTTTATTTTAACACAAGAAAACGGAAAATGTTTTTGGGTTTTTATTTTTATATGATAATATATATACAAAAGAAAAGAAAAATATTTTTTTTTTATGGGGTTTATGGAAAACGGGAACTTCACAAGGAAGGATCTCAAGTCACTAATCGTTAAAACCTTTAACAATATTGTCGCAACACAACCTCCCCGGCAGCGGCGCCAAAATTTGATCCGTGTGTGAGTATATATATATAAATATAGTATCGGATCCCCGTGATACTTGGGAATCAACTAGTCAACCTCTTAGGAAAAAGGTCAACGTGCAAAACCCGTGAATACGGTGTGAGATACCGGATAAGTGATTACCCGGGTCGTGTCCTAGCGAGGTGTGAATCGAGGATTTTGTTATCGGTTAGGAATTAAAATGCTTGATGATTGGATTTTTGATTTTTGAGTTTTTAACTTCTACTAAAAATATGGTAAACAAAATTACAAAGAAAAATTAAACGAAAATCAATTACACTAAAAACGTGAGTCGGGAAATCTAAAAACGAGCTTAAAAACTAAAATATTTGAAAATTAACCCTACAAGTTCAAATTTATTTTTCCTAAGTCCTAAATTATAAAAGAAAATTTTAGAAAAAAGATTATATTTTTTTGACTTTTATATTTTTTATTATGAATTAAAAACAGAATTTAAAAGAAAAATTGATTAAAAATACTAAATGAAATTGGAAAATTATGAAAAATTCCAGAAAACTACTTAATTATAATCAGAATCTATGAAAAATAAAAGTGGGTTAACTGCTTATTGGGATAAGCAGTTAATAAGCAAAATGGAGAATAAGCTTAAAAGGAAAAAACAAGGTTAAATAAAAAAGTGGGTAAGAGTTATACTGAACAAAGACCCTAGGGCAGTTGGTGATTGGTGTGTGTGTTGAGGCTTTGGTAGCTAGAGGTACAGGGTTCGAATCCTGGCCTTAGCTTTTTGTTTTTATTTTATTTTTTTGAACTTTTCTGATTAAACTCAATAAGCACAAGCTACAAAGCAAACTTTATAACTAACACCTTTTCTGAAAACCTCAAATAAGCCCAGAAATGAGCTGATCAAACCTGATCAGTGGGCTAATGAGGGAATAAGCCAAAGGCTTTGACTAAAAAGGGGTGATAAGCTAACCTATAAGCTAAGGTGGAACAACAATAAGCTGAGTAATGAAAATAAGCAAGAATGAAAATGAAAAAACTACAAGAAAACAGAAATAAGCACTGAATCAAAGCTTGAATAAGCAAAATGGGTCAGTTGAGGTACTGAGGTGCACAGGGCAAAATTCAGTTAACCTAGGCAACTATGGGCTTATTTTAAAGCACTTATATAAGCACTAAAGACCACAAAAGCTTAAAATGCTTAAAGCTGACCTAGCAAAGATTACTTAGAACCAAAAATCAGGACTTAATAAGCTTATTAAGAGCTTATAAATCGGCTGCAAAAGATGGCAATCAAGACAAGTACATGCTGATAAATCAGTATGTACTTGTCTAATAAGGCAGTCTGTTGAGCTTATTTTTAGGCTTGAAAAAGCTTAAAGAAGATCTGAAAATGTGAAATAAGCTAAGACCTAATGGCAAACTATCTAGAACCAAAGGAAAATTAGCACTATGGAAATCAACTAAGGACTTAAATTGGCCAAGCAAACTGATGCAGTCTGCACATATGGGGTTTGTGCAGACAAAGCCTAATTGGCATAAACCAAAATGGTTATGGACAAGCTTCTAAATTACACCTAAGTGGACTCAACTGAGCTAGAAAATGCCAAGAAATAATTGCCAACACAGCTTTTCTCAATAAAAGCTTATTGAGATAAGCTCAGACCCTCAAAGTGACACAGAAGCTCAAAAGTTGTAATTTTTAGAAAAACAGACCTAAAGATCTTTACAAAAGCTTGAATGACTCACTTTAATCAAGATCAAAGCTGAGAAACATGCAAATGAACAGTATTTAACCAATATGACCCAGTTTGACTTTGAACCAAACACTCCTTATGTAGAGTCTGTTTTGAGTTTTCAAATGCAACAGCCAAATTAAGCTAGGTTTCTGGATAAAAACTGATTTGATAACTTAGTTAGACCTTATTGAACAACTTTTCAGATTGAAATAAGCACTATTAAGCTATATCCTATATATGCTATTTTTGATCTTTTTTAAGGTTTTCAAGTAAAAACAGAAACTAGCTTATACTATCTAATGATTAACACTAAAGTAACAATATAAAGAACAAATAAGCTAGAATTAAGCAAATAAGCACAAAAATAAGCTATGCTACAGTGAAATTAAAGAAAATAAAGATTTACTCACTTGGGGCCTTAGCTTAACAAAGGCTCCAAATCAATGGCAGCTACAAGCTCTAGCTTGTTTTACAACAAGCTAGTAAAGTCCATCTGGCCCCATCCATTGCAGGCCACTTCCAATAAGCTTTCCATGGTCTATGCAAAGGTTGACTTTCATTGACTTTTTGGGGTTTATTGGACTTTAACTGGTTTAACACTAATAAAAGCTTGCAAATTCTATTATAAGCTTATATAAGCTTATTCAAACAGAAATAAGCTTTTCTAACTAACAAATTGTTTGAACTCAGGATTAACAGGAAACTTGGAATTTCATTAATTGGGAAAATGAGTACAATTCTGATGAGATTGATTACAAAAGACCTTAAACAAACTTAAATTGACTATTGAAAACTTAAATTACTACTAAATAAGAACTTGAATAAAAATACGACTAAACTAAAAAACTACATGCCAAATTTGGCTACAAAATGCCCTATTTATACTAATTTAGTGCTGGGATAATCCTCTTGACTTCTTCTGACCATCTTCTGACCCTTGGATTGGCTTGAAATGATCTCAGCCTTTCAATCTAGTTTTGGCGCCAAAAATATATTAGCAGAAAATCCCACTTGGTACTGGTAAACTTGTGATGTTGGAGAAGCATTAAATGCTTTGGAATGGGTAGGTGGAGTGTAGTAGGAGGGTGAGGGGGAGGGTTGGTTTTTTCAGGGATAAGCATGGTGGGTAATGGTGGTTTTCTGGAAATGGTGGGTTGGGGTGGTTTTGCTTTGGCGGGTTTGTGGGGTTTGACCGAAGTCAAACATGGTTTAGCTAAGGGTATACGGGTTGGGTTTATTTATTGGTGTTGGGCTTGGGTTAGTTAATGGGATGGGTTAGGATAGGAATGATTGGGTTGTGTTTTGTTTTGGATAAGGGTTAATGGGTTAATGGGATGGATTAGGATAGGAATGTGTTTAAACTTTGAGGGACCATTTATGAAGAAATCTGAAAATCCAGGGACCATGGCTGCCAATATTGAAAATTAATTCCAAGGACCATTTGTGTTGTTTTGGTATTTTTGGGATTGACTTTGACTTCTGTCTTCACTTGATCAAATGCACACTTATTGTCGAGTCGATCCAAAAATGCTCGTTTTCGCTCCGTTTTCAATCCTTTGTACCTGAAACACATAAAAACACAAAACCAAGGATATCTGCAATATATTTGGGTGTTTTGGTCATTTTTGTGTCTTAAATGGGTGTAAAATGATGAGTATTTACACACTCATCAGTCACCCTCTGATGTAAGTTGTCCAATTGTATAGGTTGCCCTGGTCTAGAAAAGCAAACACAAAAGATTCCGTCTAGAAAACCCCACGTCTTAGGCAACTGGAGCATTTTTGGAATTATCCCTTAAAACTATTATGTGAAGTAGGCTAAGATATTGTATCCAATTACTTTGCCCACTCATAAACCGTCAATTCCTGCGGTAAGCACAAATGCTATAGATAGATCTATCGGGGGTAACTACCCCGTCTAGGGTTGGTAGTGCCAACCGGTCGGACGTATATCATGTCGGATTTACGAGTGTTTCGGGATAAACACTCGCTGGGGGCCTTGATTGTTGGACTTGGTGCTTATGCACATTATACTGGGTCGAGCTTCGGTTGCATGAACTTAGCTAGCGTAATAGACTTGTTTACTTTACTTGTGTAACACTATTTTCGCAGTAGTGTTTATATACTTGATTATGGTCCAATTTACTGCCTTATACTTAAACCTATTAACTCACCAGTTTTTTGCTGACTTTTTAGCATGTTTTCTCAGGAAATTGATTCTGGATGTTTCTGTGACTTTCTTTTGTAGGCACTTGGCAAATGGCACGGTTATGGGATCAAGTTGACTCTGATATACATTTTGGACCGTTTTAAATCATTTTCTTGCGCCTTATTTCCGCACTACTTTGAATAATGTAAAACTTATTATTTATGAAATGTGCAATGTTTTTTTTTTTTTTTTTTTTTTTTTCTTCCTAAAACGGAAGAGGTAATTCCGTTTCCCTATACTTTATGTTGTGTACCAATTAGTAGCACTCCAATCCTAGTAATGTTTCCGCTGCACTATTTTTGAGGGTGTTACACATACCGTGCAATTTAAGGATATTTTTACCTGCTACTCAGTTAACAAGTCACCTCTTTATTTTTTTTATAAAAGTTTTGTGTTTTTATTTAGTCTAAATATATCAAAAACCTTCATAAAAATTCGTCCTTTTTATTAAGATTCTAAAAAGTATTTTCTTTTTGTCATAACTATTTCAAGATTTTTAGTCACGTTTTACTATTTTATAAAAACCAGTTTTACGTTTTTATTTAGTCTAAATATATAAAAAAAACCGTCATAAAAATTCGTCCTTATTATATAAGATTCTAAAAAGTATTTTCGTTTGTCGTAATTTTTTCAAGAATTTTATCCACGTTTTACTATTTAAAAAAAATCAAAAACCAATTCTGTCATTTTCTTTTTATAAAACTGTTTTGTTTTAATTTTATAAAAAATAGTAAAAAAATGTCAAAAACATATTGTTTAATTTTCTGGTAGCTCTTCAGTAGCGTTTTTAGTTGGGTTAAAAATTCTAAATTTTTTGGAATTCGTTTGGTAATTTAATTTAATTTAAAGGTTGTTTTAGTCATTAAAGTAGTTAAAATATTTTGTTTGTTTAAAATTTTTATTTTATTTTCTAAAATTAGTTCTTGCTGTTAAGATTAAGTTTCTATGTGAATTCATATTTTAATTCGTACGAATGATGTATTATGACAAGGAATTTGGTGTAATAAGAGATAAAGGGGTGTTTGGTATTTTAACCTGCTTTGTAACTTGCAAAGCTACTAATTGTCCAACATTACAACAACAACAAAAAAAAAAAAAAAATATATATATATATATATATATATATATATATATATATATATATATATATATATATATATATATATAAATTGTATTAACTGAAATTAGACCTAAAATGGGTATCTTTTTAGGCGATTTGCCCTATTAATTAGAGGTGAGCACAAAAACCGAAAAATCAAATCGAAACCGAAAAAACCGCCCCATTTGACAAACCGATGGCGGTGATTTTGAATTTTATAAAACCGAATGTTTGGGGCGGCTTTTCGTTTCATAAGAAACCGAACAAAAAAAACTGCCCCGCCCCACCTTTATATATTGTTTTATATAATTTTATCTATATAAGAGATTTGCTATTTAATTTTAAACATTTGAGTTACCAACTTTATCTATTAAAAAAATAAAACAATAGTGTTGTTCAAATTTGTTATATTTATGGATATTATATCTTTGTTTCGAACAATAGTGTTCTTTGAATGTTTTTGTGAACGAAAAGTTCAAAGCCGCAAAGGCTTGCATTTTATATTTTAGATTCATGTTTGGTTGTTTCATACGTTTTTTTGAAGTTTTGGATTGCTAGATATTATGCTATTATTGATATTTGTTTACATATTTTTGCTTGAAAACTTGGAATCGTATAATTTATATAAGATTAAAATTTACTTGTTTTCAAGTAAGAAAAAACCGAATATAAACCGAAACCGAACCGATTCAATGTCAAAAACCGAAAAACAAAAACCCAAAAAAACGAAACCAAACGGTTTGTAGTTTTTAAAAACTGAAATATATGGTTCGGTTTTTGGTTTTACCATAAAACCGTCCCACCCTGCCCCATGCTCACCATTTAAGGGTTAGAAATTTGATTTATTTTTAAAACTTTTTAAGTTTTTAACATTATAGAGATTATGTAAAAGGTTCGAGAAGGTTCAAAATACATCCCTGTGGTTTATCCCGTGTCTCGCTTTACATCCTCATGGTTTTTTGGCACAAAAGCATCCATCCGTTAGTAAAGTTGGCACAAACCATCCCTCTGTTAGTAATATCAGTCAATGAGGACTAACGATGCAAATTATTTTCCGTTATCTCCTAACAAGAGTTGAAATATTTGCATCGTTAGTCCTCATTGTGTTAAAATATTTGCATCGTTAGTCCTCATTGACTTCTCACGTTTTTATCCTTTTTCGTCCGTTTTTTTACGCTTTCTTACGTTTTCGTCCGTTTTTCTTATGTTTTCGTCCGTTTTTCTCACGTTTCATATGCTTTTTATCAGTTTTTGTCCGTTTTTATACGTTTTCATCTATTTTTCTCATGTTTTTATCCGTTTCTTCCGTTTTTCTCATGTTTTCATACGTTTTTATCTGTTTTTATACACTTTTATTCGTTTTCGTCTATTATTCTACGTTTTCGTCCGTTTTTCTTATGTTTTTATCCGTTTTCATCCATTTTTATACATATAATATGTATGAAAACGAATAAAAATATATGAAAATAGATAAAAACGTATGAAACTATAACAATTCATATTTTAAGGTTACTATTCATCCTAGTATTTTTACTATTCACTTCTACTATTTATTCCCGTATATACTTTTTTTGTGATTAGGTAAGTATACAAAAAGAAAACTTGACATTTGATAAAAATGTTTCTGTATCGATTTTAAATCACGATTTTGACCCTTTTCTGGTCCTAATCATCAAAAGTGTAAAACACGAAAGTTGTCCGGAATGATGTTTTACATCAAGACTGGCGAGATTTTAACCTAAAAATGCAAAATAAAGGTTGTTTACTACCAAAACTTAAGCGGTTTTCGACCAAATTTATAACTTATAAACTCTTAGTAAATTTTATAACTTGTGTAAATCATCAAACTTATTTGAAAAAATGGACGAAAACGGATAAAAACGTATGAAAACGGATTAAAATGTACGAAAACGTGAAAAAAACTGACGAAAACATGTACAAACGAACGAAAACAGATAAAAACATGAGAAAAATGGACGAAAACGTTTAAAAACGGATAAAACCGTATGAAAACGTGAAAAAAAAACGGACGAAACGGGTAAAAACGTGAGAAAAACAGACGAAACCGTATAAAAATGGACGAAAACGTAAATCGGTTAGGAGATGTATGGTGGGTGATAACGGAGAACTAACGATGCAAATATTTTCGCTTGCGTTAGGAGACAACGGAGAATAATTGCATCGTTAGTCATCATTGACTGATTTTACTAACGGAGAGATGGTTTTGTGCCAACTTTACTAACGGAGGGATGGTTTTGTGCCAAAAAAACACGATGATGTAAAGCGAGATACGGGACAAAACACAATAAATGTATTTTGGACTTTACTCTAACACAATATCTATATTATTAGAGTGGAGTTATTTTGCAAACCAAATAATGCTCACAAACCAAGGGACACATCCCCACCCTTCATCTCAAAATAATCAACGCTCAAGATTAAATCAAATAATAACACGGAAGGGCAATTTCGTAATCTAACAACCTCACACAAAAGTCGCCCGTCCCTCTCATTTCTATCCTCATCACTCTCTCACCAAACACACAGTACTCACATAGCAAAAACCGATCAAAATCTGTCATATCAACCTCAAAACAAACACTAAATCTACTAATTCAACCTTAAAATCACAACAACTGTAAGTAATGATGATGATATACTAAAAAATACGGCACAAACGACGGTTCCGACGAACTTCCGATCAAAAAATTGCTTAAACAACCGGCGAAAAAAGTGGTTAAAGGTATAATGATACATCTTCGTTGATTTGAATTGTGTAGGTTAGGTTATATAAGATGTTGTGATTTGATGTATTCGAGATTCTGATTGAAGAAGATGTAGGAAGCTCATTTTTGAATAGTCGAGAGGACGAGTTACCTGCTTATTGAAATAGAGGTTTTGATTTGTGTAATTTTAGGTTATTTTGAACTGTGTGATCTTAGAGTACAGAAATGTGCTTAAAACTTAGCTTATTATGTGGTTTAATTGTTTGAGATGCCTGTGTTAGATGTAAGCTGTAGAATATAATCAAGAGTTAATTAAAATAATACTGATAAGATTATAATCTCATTTTTAACGGCTTAGAAGGTAATCAAGTAGAGCTTGTAGCTTCATTTGAGTTTATATAAGCTCAAGTTAATAATAAGCTCATACGCAATTAAAAGTGAGATTATGAGATTATCAAATAAGCTCCTAAACCCATCTAATAAGGTCAAACATTGGTTAGTACAATGAAGACAACATCATTAGGTATCACCTGTGATTTTGTATGTATCACAGGTGATACCTGTTAAGGTATACTTGGAAAGTGGCAAGTGTATTAACAGTTATCTGATTGTATTAACAGTTATCTGGTTGTTTGTATATAATGGATTCCATTGGCAATGTGTTAAGGTAGGTTAAAAGAAGACCTAGTTGACATTATTTGTATGGGGCGTTTTGCATCTTCCATTGGCAATGTGTATATTCAGTAACTTTTGTTCCTGATCTAACTGATCTTTTACATAATTCGCTAGTGTTGTTGATATGTGATGAAATGAAAATGACATGCTGATGTTAGTTTATTCTTATGCAATGATCGTGATTAGTAAGTTACTTGAAACGCGTTCATGGTTTTAGGTTAGAAGAAAACCTAGAAGTAATTGTGTATGGCAATCAGATTTTGTAGCATCATAGCTTGTTGCTTAGCATTTTATTTGCTTTAACTCTGCGTGTGTTAGTCTTGTTTGATTCATGTTTGTGTGTGTTAACTTGCCAGCTGTTTTAATTAAACTTGTTTTTTTGTAAAATTGGTTTTAGTCCAGATGAAACTGGCAAAGTAGATACAGAATATTGTAAGTGATAAAGGTTGAACACTCTGCAATAAAAATTAAGCGTTTATTAACCTTCACTTTGCTGCTACTCAGTTTCATTGTCTTCACTCAGACTTTAGGTGCAGATGTTTGATACAGAATTACTGATGTGACCCTGTTTTTGTTTGGAACTAGGTTTGAAGAGATCAAATTTCAAAGGCCTCAAGAGGCTTCAAATTTTAGCACTGGGATGATTTATGCCATTCTTTTTGAGGTGGATGACCGAGAGACTATTGGTGGCTCAGCCTACGGAGGCCAAACAGCTATCTGTTGCACTGCAGATTTAGCTAAATTGGGTGCGTGTAAGGAAGGGGAGATTATTCACCTGTGATATCACATGTGATATCGTGATATCACCGGTGATATCACATGTGAAACTTGTAACATTGTGATATCACATGCATAAAACATGACCACAAGTGATATCACATATCACCGTGATATGTGACTGAAGCTTACATATTGATGATATGTGATATCACATGTGATATGTGATATCACATGTGATATCACAGGTGATATCACATGTCACATAAGCTGAAAACCACATAAACTATAAGCTAAAAAAAACATTCTTTAGCTTATGCTAAAAAAACTGAAAGTTTCTTCAAATAAGGTAAATGTATATCTGTGCATGCAGGGAGCAGCTGTAACCTTAACAGAATTGGGAGAGTATACTTGGGCAGCACCCATGCTTGAAGATCTTACTAAGGTTTGCTTTGATAAGTCGTGCTAAAATAAACAGCATTCTACACTACATTATTGTACAGCTGATAATGTGTGGGTTATAAAAACTGGTTATCAGATGAAACCTAGTGATCCTGAGCCTTATCGTGTACTTAGAGCAGTAAAATATGAATTGAAGGACTATGAAGGTAGTGCTGCTGCTTGCACCAGAGCACAGGGATGTTTGCATCCCCCATATAGTTAACCTCTCTAGGTCATTGTGGTATACTCGACTAGATCCTAACAAGTATAAACCTGTGACTGAAGCTTGCACCAGAGCACAGGGATGTTTGCACCGCTGATGAGTTAACAGAGATGGTCCAAAGGTCAGCTTACTAAATGCGTTCTTATACTTGATCAGCATATCCTATTCAGTTTACTTGCAATGCACACATTGCAGCTAAATAAATTTTTTATCCTGTACGCTGTGCAGGCAGCTCGAGGACCACAAGGTTCAACAGTTGGATGCCACAGAGCTCTGGCAGTTGGAGAAACAGATCCAGCCCGTTCTCCAACTAGTCAGAACCAGAAAGGTCAGCTTACCAGTTCACAAAATTGGTCAATGTGGAATTTCTAACTACATCCTGATTTAATAAATGTTTATGATACTATGAACGATGATATAAAAAGAAATTAATTGGCAGAAGTACCGAGTAAATAACAGATCTAAAACATGTAATATTACTAATGAGTACTAACGAATTCTATAACGAGCTGTGATACTTACATATTGATGATAACGGGTAAGAATTAGGCTATCTAAAAATACAACTCAAAGAAAAGTTTGCCGTAGGCCTAATCAGAACAGTATTGAAAATAGAACCCAATCTGATTTAGATATTGTAGCAAAATTTTGACAATATTTCCAACTTTTTCTACAAAATTTGGTTTGATCACCTGTCACAATTTATTAGTTAATTTTTTTATCTGCAACCAAGTACATATCAAGTGACAGTAATGTTTCTGAACCGCAAAGTTTTAAATGGGAAATTGTCCTTCTCTAAGATCTCCCTACAGTGGTTTTAGCACATTGCAGTTGCGACCTATTTTCTAAAACTTTATGCTCATTTCACCTTGCTCAAGACCACGCGAAAACATCGTCTCACTAACTGCAAGCCTGAGATTTGAATTGGTATATGTGTAGTGACTTCTATATTTCTATGTGCAGACACAGTTGATGTTGGGAACTGTGAAGGCACTGCAGGAACAGGTACGCCACAACATCCATATATGCTGATTACTATTAGTTTTTAGTTGGCTGCTTGTTTGGGAGAGCTGTTATAAGCTACTTCTCATTACTCCCTATCTCTTAGTTCATGGCTGGGGCCAAGAAATTATCCCACCAAACCCTGAAACTATTTATTAATTTAAACAAAGCAAAATCAGCTGGAACAAGGATTATGATATATATTTGTGGGTTCAATTGACCTGACTCAAAAGAGAAACCTATGCCTGAACAGCTATCTAAACGAGATCACTTTAAAACTGGAGTCAACTTAATAAATTCATGTTCTGAAAATTTTGAATGGGACATAATGATTCATGGTCACAGAGGCATTTGAGGGTGTTTGGGATTGCTTTTTCAAACTGCTTGCCTACTCTGCGATTTTCATACAGCACACAAGTACTTTTGATGGTTTGTGATTGTTAATCCAAACTGCCTATCTGATTATTAACAAGTGAAAAAGCTGTTATGCATAAGTTGGTTGACACGACGTCTTTTAAACCACCAATAAGCATGTTATGATAAGCGAAATCCCAAGCACCCCCATAGCTATCGTGGCATATTGCCAGTAATGTCCCCTAAACCCCTGGAGTCCATGGTTTCTTGTTTTTAAATGACACTAGATTTGCATAATGTCATATTTCAACGCTTTCTTGAGCTAGCTGTTAAAAGTATAAAACCTATTCTCCTTATTATCCGACTAACTACTTTGTGCCTTGCAAAATAGACAAACCAGCGGAGCAAAGAGCAGCAGGTTCTAGAACGAGAGGTAATAATAGATTAGTTACTGATTCGAACTAAAATCAAAACAGTGGTTCTGAGAGTGTGTTGGTAATTGATGCATTTCCCTTGTGATATGGCCACAGCTACTGGCAGACAGGCTGAACGAGAGCAATGTTGACGGTTGAGGCATCAACATACCTACCAAAGTGATATTAGGATCTATTGTATGATAGTTTGTTCATTGTGTCCCCTATCTTGTTTCTGGTTTTGTTCATTGTGTCCAATATCTTATTTCTGGTGAGCAAGAGTGTGTCCTATGTTTCTTGCATACAGCTAAGAACGTGGTTCTCCGACCAAACAATGCTGCAATGACACGTAAAACTGTGTTGTTCTATGTATAAAAATGTCATCCGTCCAACAATGCTGCAGTGACACGTAAAACTGTGTTCTATGTATGAAAATGTAATCCGTCTTTAACGATGCTGCAATGTCACGTAACATGTCTTTAGTAACGGATTTTTCCCTTTCTACTTCTACACTTCTTAGCCATTATATTTTGGCCCATTGAAACCTACCTTTAGGTACCGTCGGTAAACCATAAAATGATATAAATGTCAGGACTTTACCACGGTAAGTTTCTAGACGCCGCTGCTCGGCTAGCAGCTAGCCGAGTTCCAGGTAATTTTTATATCTATGTTTATCTTACTATACAAATTTATATTAGATATTCAAAGATGGCCACTCTATTCTTTTAGCTAATATCTTATTTTGTATCACAGGTGATACCAAATATCTTATTTTGTATCACATGTGATACCTAATATTTGGTATGTATCACAGGTGATACCTAATATTTTATTTTGTATCACAGGTGATACCTAGTAAGTTATTTTGTATCATAGGTGATACCTCATATATTTTCAATCGTTTTGTCACAAAAATAAACAAAATTTTTATAACTTGACAGGTGGAAAAGGCAAAATAAACAAACAGTTAACATATTAGGTATTACCTGTGATACAGAATAACTTATTAGGTATCACATGTGATACAAAATAAGATATTAGGTATCACCTGTGATACATACCATATATTAGGTATCACCTGTGATACAAATAAGATATTAGGTATCACCTGTGATACAAAATAAGATACTCCCTCCGTCTCAATTTATTTGTCAGGAGAGAGAAAACACAAAGTTTAATAAAAGTGGGGCCACTTTAATTTTCAACCACTAAAATGGAATATTCCTCCACTAGATTCTCTAGATTTTACTAAATAAGGAAAGTGAACAATTAATTTGAGACATCCATAAAAGGAAATATGGACAATTAAATTGAGACGGAGGGAGTATTAGGTATCACCTGTGATACATACCATATATTAGGTATCACCTGTGATACAAATAAGATATTAGGTATCACCTGTGATACAAAATAAGATATTAGTTATCACCTGTGATACAAAATAAGATATTAGGTATCACCTGTGATACAAAATAACATATTAGAATTAACTGATTATATTTATGGGTAATAGAGTGAATTAATTGATTTCAGAACAAGTTGAAGCGTCTAAGAAACGAATATATGAGTAATAGAGTGAATTAATTGATTATATTTATGGGTAATAGAGTGAATTAATTGATTTTCTAATAGAGTGAATTAATTGATTTCAGAACAAGTTGAAGCGTCTAAGAAACGAATATAAGAGAATTTACCAACAAATTTATGGGTAATATAATAAAATAACGGTTAGTATTTAATATCTTATTTTGTATCACAGGTGATACCTAGTAAGTTATTTTGTATCACAGGTGATACCTCATATATTTTCAATCGTTTTGTTACAAAAATAAACAAAATTTTTATAACTTGAGAATTCAGGCGGAAAAGGCAAAATAAACAAACAGTTAACATATTAGATATTACCTGTGATACAGAATAACTTATTAGGTATCACCTGTGATACAAAATAAGATATTAGGTATCACCTGTGATACATACCATATATTAGGTATCACTTGTGATACAAATAAGATATTAGGTATCACATGTGATACAAAATAAGATATTAGGTATTACCTGTGATACATACCATATATTAGGTATCACTTGTGATACAAATAAGATATTAGGTATCACATGTGATACAAAATAAGATATTAGTTATCACCTGTGATACAAAATAAGATATTAGGTATCACCTGTGATACAAAATAGGGATAATTACTAAAATAGCCCAAAACCCAAATGGGATATTTCTACCCCGGTTGCCCTGGGCAATGCCCCCAGTTGCCCAAAAAAGGGCGATTGTTGCCCAAAAAATACACTGGAAATCCTTCGGTTGCCCCAAAAAATGCCGGTTGCCCTGGGCAACACAATTATTTTCGGATTTCGGGTTAGATAGGGAACCGCCCATTTGTGGTTGGGCTATTTTGGTAATTATCCCTATGATACAAAATAACATATTAGAATTAACTGATTATATTTATGGGTAATAGAGTGAATTAATTGATTTCAGAACAAGTTGAAGCGTCTAAGAAACGAATATATGAGTAATAGAGTGAATTAATTGATTATATTTATGGGTAATAGAGTGAATTAATTGATTTTCTAATAGAGTGAATTAATTGATTTCAGAACAAGTTGAAGCATCTAAGAAACGAATATAAGAGAATTTACCAACAAATTTATGGGTAATATAATAAAATGACGGTTAGTATTTAATACCAACAAGTTGAATCATGAAGCAAGAAACAAAGAAGATGAAAAGATGATTTCCGAGTATCAGAACAGAATTGATGATCGTAATAAAAAGATAGAAGATTTTCGACAAGAAATAGTGAAAATTTACCAACAAATTGAAGATGGTAAATTTTATGTTTCGAAGTCTTAGGCCAAGTTGAAGATGGTTTATATGTTTCTACAAGAAATATTGAATTTTATGTTTTAGTTATAATATTTTTGTTATGTAATGTTTTTATTGATATATTAAGAATTTGATAAGCTATTTTCATGTTGCTTATTGTGTAGACTTTTAAGTTTTTTTTTTTTTTTTTTTTTTTTTTTTTGCTAAATAATTGTTGTTACCTACTTACATTATGAGGTATCACCTGTGATACAAAATAATTTATTAGGTATCACCAGTGATACAAAATAACTTATTAGGTATCACCTGTGATACAAAATAACATATTAGGTATCACCTGTGATAGTTAGACTGTAGTTAGCTACTTGTTTTTGTAGATACAAAATATGAGGTATCACTTGTGATACATACAAAATCATAGGTGATACAAAATAACATATTAGGTATCACCTGTGATACAAAATAAGTAAGTAAAGCACACATAAGCAAAAACGCAAATTAAACTGAAAAACGAGCTCTTACGGGAATTAAACGAGCCTAAGAAAACCTAAAAATCAAAAATTACCCCTAGATATGTAAATTTGCTTTTTATTTTATTTTTAATGAATTAAAAACACTTTTGGACTAAAATAATATTAAAAATACTAAATTAATACGAAAAATTATGAAAAATTCTGAAAAACTACTTTAAGCTCTAAGGAACTTGTGATAATATCACTTGTGATAATATCACTTGTGATATTCTGAATATCACAGAACATCACAAGTGATATTCTGAATATCACAAGTGATTTTCTGAATATCAAGTGATTTTCTGAATATCACAAGTGATTTTCAACTAATGTTTTGTAACATGAAAATCACAAGTGATAGATATTCAGAAAATAACAACTGATATTCAGAATATCACCAGTGATATTCAGAAAATCACAAGTGATATTCCGAATTTCAGTTGTGATATTCAAAAACGTATAAAAACGGGCGAAAACTTAAGAAAACGGATGAAAACGTAAGAAAACGGACGAATACGTATGAAAACGGATGAAAGCATAAGAAAATAACAAGTGATATTCTGAAAATCACAAGTGATATTCTGAATATCAAGTGATTTTCTGAATATCACAAGTGATTTTCAACTAATGTTTTGTAACATGAAAATAACAAGTGATATTCAGAAAATCACAAGTGATAGATATTCAGAAAATAACAAGTGATATTCAGAATATCACCAGTGATATTCAGAATATAACACATCATCATGTCATTATACAATAGTTTTATTTTACTATTTTCTCCCTCGATAGGCATTTCAGTTTCATAAATACAACGATATCCCCATTGCAAATCAATTTTTTGTGTACCCTGCAGCGGAGTTAGCTTGGAATGAGATGAGAAGAGCATGGGTTGGTGATAGATCTCAAACATCACATAACAACTGTAGACAACCAATTATGAGGTTTGACTTTTCACTTTTTGTTATTCCATTTTGATATGCGAGTCCCACTTGTTAATATAAGAAAAAAAGGGACAGGGCTCACAAAAGAAAATATAATGTTTGATTAATAAGTTGTCTAATGAGTTGGTTTTTTATATGTTACGCTACAGTTGGACAACAAGTTTTGAAGATTTGCTCGCATCTGGTGAACCATTTCCTGAGCCAATTTCATTAGTTGTATGTTCTCCTTCTCCATGTTGTATATGCGCCACTTTAGACAACTGTTTGTTTGCTAAAATGAAGGTTGCTTTTTGCAGGATGTTGTGGACCTTTTAGTTGACATTTGAATCGATGAATGCAACTAAATTGCAGAAGACATTAATTTTGACATCAAGAATGTTACAAGTGAACATAATGTTGCTCCTATTCTTCCATTGGAACAATAGTCTCATATTATACAATAGCCTGAATTCATCACGACATCATTAATCATTGTAATGAATGTTATATCCATCGATTATTCTTATTCTTTTTATATACAACTTTAGATACCAAAAATTTGCGGTCGTATTAGCGGCTACTTTTGTTTTTGTGATCATCGTATCGGTTGCAGTTGCAACTTTTTGGCAATTTGTTATTGTTAGTACACGATATACGTTAGCCTTTGTTTAAGCAAATTAACACAAAGTTAGAACTTAGAACTCAATGGGTTGTCACATGTCAGCTTGCTATTTTCAGTATATGTAGCTAACTACGCATGTGTATTAGCTTCTTTGTTTATTTGTGCTTTGCTTACTTATTTTGTATCACATGTGATACCTAATATGTTATTTTGTATCACCTATGATTTTGTATGTATCACATGTGATACCTCATATTTTGTATCTACAAAAACAAGTAGCTAACTACAGTCTAACTATCACAGGTGATACCTAATATGTTATTTTGTATCACAGGTGATACCTAATAAGTTATTTTGTATCACTGGTGATACATAATAAATTATTTTGTATCACAGGTGATACAAAATAATGTAAGTAGGTAACAACAAGTATTTAGCAAAAAAAATAAACTTAAAAGTTTGCACAATAAGCAACATGAAAATAGCTTATCAAATTCTTAATGTTTTAATAAAAACATTACATTAACATATTCAGTTTATAGCCTCTGGTCAAAGGTACAGGCATCGCCATCGGTACAACTCTATCCAATCAATTATCATTGTGTGATCCATTAGAGAGGGGGTAATCTGTGACTGAATCAGACGAGATGTTTGAATTTCCATTTTCGGCTCCATTTGAAACACATTCCTGAAGTTTGTTCTTTTGTTCTATCAAAGCTTTTGAACATTGCTCACAATGCCAAGCATGTTCATTTTTCGTAAGAAGCTCAGATGCTGTGAAATAAGCTAAACATTTATCCAGAGACGCATGAGAATCAGTATTGTCCACCTCATCACAATCAAACTCGCAACCACTTTCCACCACTCCATTTGAGACGGGACCCACAGCTGGCCCATAAACCACCTCCTCCGGTTCATCAAATAAACCCCCAAAACCAAAACCATCAATATCCGACGTTTCTTCTTTTTCACATCCGATAGAAGACGATACCGCCCCATAGCCATTACTGGTTGAGGTAAGCTCTTCATAAGGAAGCAATATAACTTCTGACTGTTGAATCAACTTCGGCTCTTCTTCCCACAAAACATCAGTAACATTTTCAGCATTTGATGCCATATTGTGATCATTTGATGAAGAAGTTGGTTCTGGGTATTCCAAACACGAAACATCTGTTAAAGGTGGCTTCTCCGTCAAACCATTAGAATCAGTCTTGCTAGACTCAATCACCTCCTGCAATACAGAATCGTCGGTTGAAGGGGGCGTTTCCTTCACACCATTTGATTCAATCTTGCTAGCTTCAATAACTTGCTGCAATATAGCCTCGTCTGTGTCCATATATCACCAACAGATGCATCTGCATTTTGATCACTCGACACTGTTGCCGGGTCCACATAATCCAACCACGCGAAAACATCCGAGGAATCCACTGTAGAATTATCATTACCATTACTATTCAACACAGTGCTTGGGTCAACATAAACTACAAGTGCCATATTATCTGAAGAGACGTCCGGTTCCTTGATTGTCATCTCAAGACATTTTTTCAATTACATTATTTTCAGTATGTGAGGAATCACTAGTGGTTGGAACAACCGGAGCATTGGCAGCTGCTGTGGTATCATAAGTTTTGTTGATCTTTGTTGCAATTCTCCCGCGTCTCTTTGGAGGTGGTTTTAGTTTTATTGAAGGAACTGGTGGCACTTTTTGTTGGAGTATGCTCTTGTCATAATGACTAATTATATGGCTAGACATATGTGAGCCTATAGGGTCACACACATATACACTGCGGTGCCATTTTATATATCGTGATTATCGTATTTACGATATATAAATAACCGTAAGTAACCAGGAACCGCTATTGGGCTTCTAATGACTAAGTGTTGGACTTATTTCGTTGGACTAGAAAAACAAATGGTGAGCCCATTTTAGCCCAATACATGGCCGGCCTTAGGAGTTTTTCTAGGGAAGATTTGTTTAGAATTTTTGGTTAATATATCACTATTATTTCTCTTAATTGTGATTGTAAGTTACCAAAAAATCCTCCCTCTCTCTCCTTGTAAAACTCACGGCACAAACAAGAAAACCAATCTAGGGTTTTCAATTTCATCTTCTCTTCTTTGTTTCTTGATTAATCAAAGAAGACTAGATCGGTTACGGGGTTAACGATTAGCATCAATTGGTATTCGGTGACGTGTAGTGTGGATACACATAGAGGTGATCTCCATTTGATCACTTGGGTTTCTCATTCCATTCGATTGGTAGTGTTTGGTGGTGACTCCCGGATCACGCTACAAAGGTATAAAACTTATGTGTTTATTTTATTTGATTGATCATATGACACTATGGATCCTTGTATGGTGATGGTTTTCCGCTTCGTTTATAATATTAATTGTTAATTTATGTTTACATCACCTATAGTGGTATCACGAGCCATCATATGTTGTCATATGATCATCTTGTATGCGTAAAAATGGCTAAAAACGTGTTTTTTTAATGGATTTAAAAGTATAATCTTAAAACAACCCCTAGGGCTTATATATTATGAATATGTCGACCTTAATGAGGTCTTAAGATCTGTACTTTTTGATCCTATAGCCATTTTTTATGCATACTTTAATTGTTTACTTGATCGGTACCCGTAAAATGGCATAAAAACGTGTTTTTTAAGAGATTTTTAACCGATTTAAAATCAGCCCATGAGGCTTATTTTTCTGTGGTAAAATGATGTTAAGAAGGTCCTAATATCAGTGGGTTTTGAGTCTATGGCCATTTGTCACGCGTACCATTCGGGGTTTTAATTCTTGTTAATTATTTCTTCGATTCGTTGGCTAACAATTTAATTCTTGTTATTATTTTGTTGTCCATGGCAAATACATGCATGTTTGTCCATGGAGTTAGCCAAAACCTTGTAATGATCATAATTTTAATGTATTATTATGTGTATATGCAAAGCCGATGAAAACCTAGACCACTTGTGCGTTGTGATGTTGTGATTGTTGGTTGTTTTTCTTGTTTTGGGGTTTGCCATTGTTTCGGCACTTTTGTAATGTATTTCATTTTGGTTTTGCCATTGTTTGGGAATTTTTACAGTAGATAGAAAGTATATTAGATGTATTTTACTTTATATATATTGTAAAAAAAAGCTTGGAAGCTAATGGCGAAAGAATGAAGAGTTGTAGTCCAAAAGTAGCTGTTGGACACCTGTTGGGAAAACGTGATTTCCCGTTGATTGGTAAGGTATTTTTGGCTAAATTTTGTTTTACAGGTCCACAAGACATAGGGCTACAACTTTGTCAACTGGGCCGAACCATGAGGAGGTCATCTTCTAGGAGCTTTGGGCCTTGCAAAACAGAAAAACTGGGCTGACAGAATCTAGAGTTCATTGCATTATGGGCCTTTTACTTGCCCATGATTGTCTTGGGGCAAGTGGGAGCCCTCCATGTGGTTGTGCTATATGTCCCTAGTTTACTCTTGGTTCTTGTGATGGCTCACAAGACCAAGCATAGGATTTTCATCGGTTGAGGCTTTGCATATTGTGGTTGTATGTTTGTTTGGTTGTTTTATGTATGTTGTGACTACATGTAAAACGAAAATTGTTTTCTTAAAACTTGAAACAAAACATAAACCATTTTAAACTAAGTCTTATGATTTAGTTTAACTAAGTTTAAATATGATTTGAAACTTAAAAATCATTGTTTTCTAAATAACACTTAAACTAGTTAAGATTGTTTATTTATTTATTTATTTATTGTCCAAACTTAATTATAATCCACTTAGGATTTATATTAGTCTTGAAAATGGACAACTTGACACACATAAATTAAAACAATGATTAGACTTAAGTTAAGAAAAGTTTTTAACTTGTGCTACGAAGAATGAATGCATGCTTCTTTCGTACACGTTTTTGATCCACATCAAAACATTTACCTGTCAAAATTTAAGTCATGCCGTCCAATTATGAGAACACTTGCAATTACCTTTTGGCTATGGTCAGACCTAGGCTAAATTGTAACCCAGGGTGACTATTCTCTATGGTCAGACCTAGGATTATTCTCACAGTTTTCAAATTGGATAACTTAATCGAGTATTGTGGTCAGACCCTTGCCCGAGGCAAAGATGGGACTAAACATGCCTACATGACACTAGTTGTTTGACACTAGATGCCATGAGTCCCATAAAGATCTAAGAGTTGCACATGTAATGCAATTGGTCGATGTTACCTACCTATTGAATCCACCATTTCTAGTAGATCAACTGCATTAATGGTCGAACCTCAATGAGGATCTTAGCCTTTTCGTAAATTAATTGTTTTAAATTGTAAACATGGGGTAGTTAAATTACAAAAGGATAATTATCGAAAATACTAAATATGAACTTTGTAAATTCAATTAATGTATTAATGCAATCCGTAAACAAGAGTTTGTTCTTTTCTTGTTAAAAGGACAAACTAAGTCGTTCTTTCCTTGTAAGAAAGAGACTTATTCCTATCCTTTTTCTTTATGAGGAAAAGCCATAATAGGAATATTTGAATTTTCCTAATTCTAATAAAACTCAATGAACACCTACTCTAGAAATCGTGATGTCTTGTAAAAGTCAAAACGGTTAAGTATGGTTAAACATCTTATTCTTTCAAGATTGTTTCATAACCCTAGTTTCGGTTTTGAAACCTTTAAGAAACATAAGATATTTGGATAACTAGAGAACACGTGCATTTGACTTGACCTCTTTGGTCAGCCCTTAGGGCCATTTCCACCCATGGCAAATTTTGCTCATTGGTCAGACCTTTGGCGATATTTTCATGTTCTTGCTTGGTCGGCTTATTTCGTACTAGCTACCATACTAAAATGAGTTCAAATAATTAGAAGACAGAAATATCAATAAACCGCAAAGTGGTAAAGGCAATTACTAGCATGATTACCTAGCAGTTTGTCTTAACCCAATAAATCTACTGTGGTACTACATACCCTTGTGGTATAGTAGACCAAGTGTGGAGGAAATGCATGCCTATTTTCAAGTTAAAATAGCAATGATGGCTAGCCCATCATCTATATGTTAGAACTTGATGCACTTCCTTGAATACCTAAGTACATGTTTACTAGTCAAAGTGACTCACATTAGCAATAATGTGTAGATATTCAATGAAAGAAGGAAAGTATCTAATCGCCGCTCACTCTCCACTGGTGACGAAACACATGTAATGTTGTCTAATCCAGTGGGAGCTACGTGATTATATTACTGGTGACGAAACACATGTAATGTTGTCTAATCCAGTGGGAGTTGTAAGCTCTATTACCTTACAAGTTACCCATCTTATTTCCAGATTGTCTTGAAATAATACATTACTTTCCACATGTTAAGCATCATAGTTTATATAAGAACCATTGCATAAATTTTATAAGATAACTTGTCGCGTTTCTGATGTTGCTTCCTGAAATGTTATCTATAAACTTGTTATGCATGATTCATTATTAAAACGATAAAGTTCTACATATTTATATTTTGATTTTGACTAAAAATCATATGTTATCTTAGACATTGTCATATTACTCATACAAACACACGAGCGTAGTGGTGCTTGTATACTATCATGATGTTGTGCCATGCACAAGTGGGAGAAATCTTAATGTATGCAAGGTACAACATATAACAATATGACTAATAGTTTTTCTTGACTGAAAGGTAAGAAACTAAGATTCTACTAGGACTTCTACACATAAAATCTAGGCTGTCCTAATTAGAACAAATATCAAGATAACATGAAAAGCTACTTCAACATATTCACTGAATTGTTTAGTAAATATGATTATGTCTTCTTGTAAAGTCATAATCATGAAGTATGAAATTAACTTGAAATTACTATTGAGGCCTAGTGTCGGCGCTCGTAATTACTTTAGTTGAATATGTTTAGGTCTCTTGTAAAGACACAAACATCAATTCCGATAATTGTTGAAAGACAAATAATGTAAAGTAAGACGTTGATTTGTTATGTCTTCTTGTTAAGACATGTACACTTACGACGTATAATATTAAATGTTTATGTTTTCTAGTCAAAACATACACATGAAGTAAAGTAGGCAATAGGCTAAAATTACTGTTGATTCCATCTGGTTTGACTTGGTTGGTAGATATGTAAGCCAAAAGTATAAGTTCATCTAATGAGTTATGTGACAGTCTCACAACATCAGTCCTCATGGAATACCACAACTTTATGGTATGTCCATCGTGGAAAATCAAACACTATTGATATTGTTTGATCTTTGATGACTTAAACTGTTTTACCTCCAAAGCTATCAAAGTTAGAAATTGGGTGTGCCATGTGTACACTCAATATGATTCCAACCCAGAAGGAATTTAAGACACCATTGTATTGTGGCATGAGATGAATCTCATTATGTCTTGATTGAAGTTCTGAATTTGTTAACTACTTAAGAGTAAGTAATTAACAAACTAGAGTTAAGAACTAATGGTGTATTTTGGTTGTCCCACATGAAAACAATTTATTGTTACTCAAGATGTTGAGTATCTAGAGATTAGTCTCTACATACAAAAGCAAGTGGGAGTACCTTTATACCTTGAAGTTGTTCAAGAACCAAATACACAACCTTCTGAGTACACTTGCTAATGTCATACTAAGGTTGAACATGCATATGTTAAACCATAGATTGATATCACTCATTCATAAATCCGCAAGGATACCTCTTGCACCTGAATGATATAGTTTTTATATCAATGCTGAGGGACATAAGTTAGAGGATCATGGTGAACCTGCTAACTACTGAGATGCATTATCAGATATTGTATCTGATGAGTAGCTCAAAACTATGAATGTTAAGATGCAGCCCTTGAAAGACAATCACTCGTGGAGCTTGATTGATCTCTTACCAATCAGTAAGACTGTGAGGTTAAGAATGAGTTTCTTGATAAGAAGACTCAAAAGGGAAAACTTGTACACACATTTAATGCACGACTAGTAAAAGGAGTTTACTCATACTCAAGAAATTGACTATGACTAAATCTTTCTACCTAGAAACATTAAATGTATAAAGATGATTAATTGTCATACCTGTCTTCATATAAAATGAAATATGACAATAGGATATCAAAACACTTTTCTTATTGATTACCTTTGCGAGGACGATGAGTAATCAAAAAGGTTTATGAATCCATATAATCTTTATTATGTATACAAGATAAAATAATCCATGTGTGGATTAGATCATGCATCTAGGAGCAAAGATCTTGAGTTAATTATAAAATCATTAATTTGATTTTGATTAATAAGATTACTCCTAAGTACACTAAGAGCAAGTTGGAGCACTGTATTTATTTTCTTAAATCTCATATGTCATTAACATATTAGAAACAATATTCCATCTAAGCTAGACTTTTATCCTTAGCTTGGAATGAAGTTTCTCTTGAGGGATTTATAAAATAAGACATACAACCTTGTTATATAGCCTAAACACAATATGACACGTTATTGAGGGGAGTCTCAATGATCAGTCTCATTTGATGAGATTGAACACATGAGTGGAAATCTTAAGTTCGACTAAAGGATTCATCATGTAAGTCATATTACGCATTGGGATTTGCATGAATGCAAAGATGAGTTGATAACAACAAATATCTAAGTGAACGTCATTAGATAATTGTTAAACGAACATTATAATGGACCTACGAAGGACCACAGATATGTTCAAACGTTTACGGATATATGAGGAACTCTGTTTTTGTTTGCATACGCTGATGCTTATTTAACTGAGATGATACTTAACCCTAGTCATGGTAGGATGTCATCATGAATGATAACATTGCTGACTGGATGTGCTCGACTGAGAGCATTAATGCGTTATACATTAAAAGAATAAGAATACTTTATAGTTTGAGAAACTATTCAGATGACTGACTAGTGTAGGTGTTTTGCTGGCTTCAAACACCCTATGGAATGTATTGTTGCAATCCTCGTCTTGTACTTGATTGCACACATACAAAGGACAATCATCATTCAAACCTTTCATGAATTTTGAAAGAAGTATTCACAAAGTTTACTCAGATGACTACTTGTTGCCTTGTACAACATGATTCGATCATGGTGGGAACATCGGATTCTGACCTATGAGTAGTCTTATGCATATCTGTTTTTAGTATTTGGATAATGGAACTGTAAGCAGTCGTATTATACAATGAATTGATATACCTGGTATGATCGTCTTCATTTATACTACTGTGTTCTATATTTGCATGTTTAATCCATGAATAATTTATTTATTCTAAAATTATCCATTGTCGGTTGACGATACGGGAGTATCATCAAATTAAGACAAATGTGAGCGTGTTGGTGATTTATTTGCCACACTCACATGTTGTTCATTGTGATGAACATTGGATTGACCCAACCTACGAGTATTCACTACATGGATCGTCGTCAATAATGAATCTCGCAAGAGGTTATGTCTCTTATCCTTAGAATTGAGATGCAAGCAGGTCTTGCATGTGTGGAATTTCATTCCTTGATATGGTTAAACGCTGTCCTGAATAAGGTAGTTATAAAGGCCATTATCAGGAGTGATATGAAGCATGTGAATGACACGTGTAGTCAAAACGGGATTTGTTCCTCCACTTGTTTTGGAGTTAGATACTATTGGGCCCCTCGATGAATTGAACAGATGTTTGTATGGCCGTACCCAAATGAGATTAAGATGAATCTTAATTCACTTGGTAATCTTGTTCAATATCTATATCGAGAAACATAATAGTTGAACTATTAGAATGACATTTGATCCATGTCTAATGTTCAACACGGTATCTGTAACAAAAGGATAGATGACATATAAACCATCTTATATGAGACGTTTAAGAAACTAACCTCACATATTTCTAGGGGCATTGGCGTGTTGCTAGACGCTAACCATTGCTTGTATAATTACTTGATTATTATGACGTCGCAAGTGGGAGCTGTTGGAGTATGCTCTTGTCATAATGACTAATTATATGGCTAGACATATGTGAGCCTATGGGGTCACACACATATACACTGAGGTGCCATTTTATATATCGTGATTATCGTATTTACGATATATAAATAACCGTAAGTAACCAGGAACCGCTATTGGGCTTCTAATGACTAAGTGTTGGACTTATTTCATTGGACTAGAAAAACAAATGGTGAGCCCATTTTAGCCCAATACATGGCCGGCCTTAGGATTTTTTCTAGGGAAGATTTGTTTAGAATTTTTGGTTAATATATCACTATTATTTCTCTTAATTGTGATTGTAAGTTACCAAAAAATCCTCCCTCTCTCTCCTTGTAAAACTCACGGCACAAACAAGAAAACCAATCTAGGGTTTTCAATTTCATCTTCTCTTCTTTGTTTCTTGATTAATCAAAGAAGACTAGATCGGTTACGGGGTTAACGACTAGCATCAATTGGTATTCGGTGACGTGTAGTGTGGATACACATAGAGGTGATCTCCATTTGATCACTTGGGTTTCTCATTCCATTCGATTGGTAGTGTTTGGTGGTGACTCCCGGATCACGCTACAAAGGTATAAAACTTATGTGTTTATTTTATTTGATTGATCATATGGCACTATGGATCCTTGTATGGTGATGGTTTTCCGCTACGTTTATAATATTAATTGTTAATTTATGTTTACATCACCTATACTTTTTTAGATGGAACTTTCTTCGTTGGTAATGGTAATGAAAGATCTAAATACGGTTCATACACTACTGAAGTGTGCCCGCATTCCAAACAACTGACACTGCTAGAAATTTGCCCCCCAAACAGAACATCTACGAAAGTAGGACTATTTTTTGGAACACATTTTTGTATGCTGGCCTCTTCACTAGATAACTCGTCGAGCAAAAAGCGAAGCACCTCGTGACTATCCTGCTGTTGATATCCCTTAAATTGAGAAGTTATGCCACATATAGAGTTAAAAAGGGGCCGTGGGTTGACCACATGTTTCCCACTTGCTAAAGGATTTGCTTCAACAAAGAGCTTTTTTAAAGAATCTGAAAGAGGCCCACCGGTCTCCATTTTCAAGTAGTGATCCCGTAACCTATCAATTGCTATAAGGTTTTGCAGCGCTGAATTCAGGAAACAAGTGTTTCCTAAATTAAGCAAACCCTTCACTTTATGCACACCACTAGTATCTGAACTACTTAATGAATTTTTATTTGATGAAGTGCTCTCGCTTAGTACAATGCCACTTCCAAAATAAACACTCTCGACATCCAATGAGTTATTTGATGGTCGTTGAGCCATTAATACTTTAACAACTTCAGCTAAAACATCTTTTTGTTCCCCGTTCTCTTCTGAAGATTTAACTGGAAGGAGCGTATTACAAGGGAAGCACCACCGAAGATTAGGATTTGCCAGTTTGACTGCCAATGGATGACGCATCTGTTTGGAATGATGAGTCGCGTGACTCTGAGGTACTGTAGGAAAGCTAACACCCCCACACGTAAACTGACCACATTCCAAACACACCCAAATGGATTTGGAGTCAGATGCTGAACCACCACCTTTTTTCTTACCATGTTTACCTTTACCCGCCCTTTTATCAATCGCCCCTTCTCTACAATCATCACATTTATGTGGCTCTGATAATGCTATCTTTACTGAGACTTTCTCTAAATTGATTCCCTTATCAAGATGGAGACATACTCTTGCGTCTCTGACAGCCGAAACTGAATCAACTACCGCTGTTGGAATTATCTTTTGTAAGACCGCTTTTGTTGGAACTGTCTTTCGGGTAGCTCCCTTCACTTTTTTCCCCATTTACCCCTAAAAGTCATCATGGATAAAAAGTGAAAAGGTTAACAACTCCTACAACAGTAATCGAAATAAAAAAGAAGTGCAATTACACTAGAAAAACACAGTGGCATATGTGTTTCTCAGAAGCATATTGATAAAGAAAGTTGCAGTTTTCTTTCTGATTATTTGTTCTCTGTAACAAGTAGTGAGGTTTTTTTAGCGTCAACAAACATACTCATAAAAAAGTCGCATACACATAAGCACAAAACAGCAAACACAACATATCTCAATTAGTTATCTAAAGCGCAAACAATGACTTGTTACCAACATATCTTATAAGCGCTGCAAATTTTAAACTACTATAGTGCTTATTGTGTTCTGAACAGCTTAGTAGATTGTTAGCACTTGAATAACTAGTTTAAAAGGGTCATTGGGTTGCTAACAGATTATTTTATTAATTATCATCGTTGTTACCATAATCTTTTCCCAGATAGAGTAAACGCTTCCATACCAGAAATCTATAAGAAAACAACATGAAGCAACGAGTTACCATCTTACTACACGAAGAAACAAGTAGTAATCAAAAACCAACACGGGCAGAAGATTCCTTGGACTAAGTCACGAAAAGCCCCTTAAAACTTTGTAACAAAGAGCAATGAATAAACTTGAGCACTTTTCGTATTAACTAAATGCAAATCCATAGCACGATCTTATTACTATCAATAGTCACTTTCATAAAGTCAACATTCTTTTCCTACATCAAATAAGCAAAACAAAAACATAGTCTGAAGTTACCTTTTATCTTGAGTACTCAGTGTCGTCTTACAGCAGAACTCCTTTGCAGATTCATTGGTTGTCACGGGTAACATGTTACCATTTATCTTCAGTTAAAGCAAACACTTATAAATATAAAGAGTCTATGATTAATTGATTATGCTGATATTCCGAAACCCGTATACTTGATTACCATCTTGATTATGCCTCTGTTCACATGCCTTTAGGTAACTGATATTTTCTCTCACTCCAAAGGCCTTCAACAGCTTGATTCATCATGTCTAGACCCACATTAAGCCGAAAGCATGCAGGTTCATTGGATAAAAGCTCCGTTGGGATAGTAAAATTCTCAACCAATCCACTGACCATCTTCAGAGCCACTGTCACTCTGTCAGTGTCACCCATAGCAAAGATGCCATAAAGCACATCACCTTTCCTCTAGGTGACGTTTTTCCTTTCGCTTTTTGTATTAAAATTCTCCACCAATCAACTGACAATTTTCATAATCGTTCTCCATCCCAAACCTCTCCCTTTCCTTATCGTCCTCCATGGTTCTTCAGAAAACAAACCTGCAACAAAAGGTCACAACAGTAAGCACCACCAATTTGGAACTCATAAACAAACAAGTAGACTGTTAATCATACGCCAAAGATTATGCAAAATTTTACTCAGGTGCAATAATCATTGTACACCATTTTAATTCATACACCACCATTTTAAATTTGCACATTAAACCAATTCATATGTTTCCCCTTTTTCACACTCCTTTAAGAACAAAATAATCCAATATGCATATTCCATGGTTTACGAATCATGTCACTTCCATAACGATTAACCAATCAATAACATCTTCCTGCTCGAAACAAGCCTATACTTAATAATTAACCTGGGTTATACATTACTATCATTCATGAAACAAACAACAACTTCCAGTTTCTAACTTTTTCCATCCTCACTCCTTCTTCACTTGTAACCCACGAAAACTAGTGTCTCTAATCAACGAATAGCTCATTGCGTTATGAACATGTACTAATGGTAAATTGACCACAATGGACTAACAAGTAACAAGCATAAGCAGTTCCGAAATAAGCCAAAAAGCTAGTTGAGGTATCAAAAACAGCTAAAAGTACGCTTTTCCGTACATGTTAGCTTAATTGATAAGCTTATTACAAATTCAGAAAGCCAACAAGCTCACTTTCTTACAAGCTTGTCAATAAACGGCTAAAATAAGCTATAAAATTGGTGTTTGTTTGAGCTTACTTAACGTGTTTATGAGCTGATTATAAATTCAAAAAACCAAAGAGCTCACTTTCTTATAAGCTTATCAAAAATAGCTTAGGAATTAGCGATCACCCGCTACAAGGTCAGTGACTAGGTGAGTTGAGCTGGCCAAAATACTCTATTTGGTCAAAGGTCGTTTCTAAACATACTTCTATGTTCATATGAACGATTATATGGTCCTATAAACATGTCATACATAAAATTTCAAAATACACATAAAAATTCCAATCCGAGTATTCCTCGCCTAGACTGATTACTCTTTACATGGATTATTTTAAGCAAATTATTCCTTAATATTGATGTAATCACAAGTGTACTATAATATCACATGTGATACTCATAATATCACATGTGATACTCAGAATATCACATGTGATAATTTTCAAATCAACTTAATACTTCTTCTTAACAATGATAAGTTACATTTAACTTAATTCAGCTTATATTAACACCTTAATTCAATCAAATGCTAAATGATAACTTAATCAAAACTTAAAACTGCTTAATTATATAGCTTATGCAGACTATAACATGATCTATCGTTAAAAAAAATTAGCTTAGAATTCTAAAGCTTACTACTTACAGCTTGCGTTTCATCACTGTGTTCATAAGCAACGATCTCTTCAGTGTGCTTAGCTGTAAGAGCAACATCATACGAAACAGGAATTTTGCTCACTTATTTCAATCGAATCCATAACACCTGATTATTTGACAAATAATACGAATCAATTAGCTTATAATTCAGCACGATAACTTCAGTTGATGATAACTAATAAGCTTATTGAGATCAATCACCTAAATAAACGAATCAAAAACCGGATCTGAAAAAAAATGTGTGATAAAGAACAACCTGATGTTAACGAAATAAAAAATTAGACGATCTATTGACGAATTGAAGAAAAAAATTATGATTCATGATGACGGTGATGTAGTTATAATCGAGAGAAAAAACCTGATGTAAAAAGCACAGAGTTTGTGTGTGTTTTGAATGAGAAAAAAATACTTTTATATAGACAAAAATGCCCTTGTAGTGTAAAGCATGTATTAAATCTCAGCCATTAGATCAAAATGAATGAAAGGTAGGGATTAGTCCCTTTGTATGTATGGGATCTTTTGTCCTCAAATGATCTTGTTTCACAATATCTATATTATTAAGATATTCATTAAACTTGACATAAATGATCCAACCACGACTAAATAAAACCAAACTTTTTTATCATATAAGTCGACATAATAATAATAATAAAATTGCGAACTTATCTAATAACCGACCTATCTTTGGTAACAAGAAAGCTTCATCACTATATATATACAAAACACAAAAAATCCTTCAAACCCATAAACACGATGGCTGATCATGCTGAATCATCTGACCCGTAAGTAAACGTTAATCTTATGTTAAAGTCTGTTTGTTATTGTATATATGAGATGATGATTGACTACTGTGATTATTTGATTTTATAGTAAGGGTGCTAAGCGTGATTTTAGTACTGCAATATTAGAGCGAAAAAAGGCGCCAAATAGATTGGTGGTTGATGAGGCAATTAATGATGATAATTCTGTTGTGGCTATGCATACTGCTACTATGGAAAAGCTTCAGCTTTTTCGAGGCGATACGATCTTGATCAAGGTACTTTTTTTTTTGTTAGTTGTTGATTCATCTAGGTTGGTTTTTGCTTAATCTGTTATTGGTTAAGCTTATTTGTTTATATAATTAAAAAAAAGTGCTTATTAGCTTTTTAGTAGTGTTTCTTTGATGATCTAGACACTCAGTAGATTGTTTATATTGACTGAATAATCTCATATGAAAGTTTCACCTTATCTTATTTAATTAGTGGACTAGGCCTTATAATGGGAAGGGTTATCGATGTATCTATACTATATATTTTTAGAGTTTATCAATAAGGGGTGTTTGCGTTAGTTTATTTTCTGGGGTTATTAGTTTATTTGATTTATGAAAAGCTCATAAGCCTATTTTTCCAGCTTACGAGCTTATCAAGTTGAGATTATGGGCTTAAATAAGCCATAAGCTTAAGTTGATAAGCTCATTAACCAAAAAGTGAGCATATAAGTTTTTTTAATTTCAAATAAGCCCATAAGCCCGAAATATAAGCTAATCCAAACACCTCGTTAATTTTAGTGTACTAGTGGACTATACATGTGGGCCGGATAGAGTGTATGTTAAACCACCAATATCAAATATGAAATTATTGTCGATGTTCAGTTGACGAATGCATCTAGTGGAAAATTTATTCCATTGAGATGTTCTGGATGACAAACTTGCTCGCTAGCATTACTTAGTGCCAAATAAGGATAATCAGCGACAATTTTGCCTTTTTTTACTTATATTTGATAGTTAAGGTGTACTTTTTGTTTATTAATATTGAGATTATTAAAAGAAATTGTATGTTGGGGTGCAGGGCAAGAAAAGGAGAGATACAATATGTATTGCACTTGCTGATGATACTTGTGAGGAACCAAAGATTAGGATGAATAAGGTTGTCAGGTCAAATCCTAGGGTTAGGCTTGGTGATGTGGTTTCTATTCATCAGTGTCCTGATGTTAAATATGGGAAGCGTGTTCATATTCTTCCTATTGATGATACTATAGAGGGTGTTACCGGGAACTTGTTTGATGCTTACTTAAAGCCGTACTTTCTGGAAGCGTACCGTCCTGTGAGGAAGGGGGATTTCTTTCTGGTTAGGGGTGGAATGAGGAGTGTTGAGTTTAAAGTTATCGAGACGGAACCTGCCGAGTATTGTGTGGTTGCTCCGGATACTGAGATATTTTGTGAGGGTGACCCTGTGATAAGGGAAGACGAGGATCGTTTAGATGAGATTGGTTATGATGATGTTGGTGGTGTTCGTAAACAGATGGCGCAGATTCGTGAGTTGGTGGAGCTGCCATTAAGGCATCCACAGCTCTTTAAGTCTATTGGTGTTAAGCCACCAAAGGGTATTCTGCTTTACGGACCTCCTGGCTCTGGTAAGACTTTGATAGCCCGTGCAGTTGCCAATGAAACCGGTGCTTTCTTTTTCTGCATCAATGGGCCGGAGATTATGTCAAAGATGGCTGGAGAGAGTGAGAGCAACCTCAGGAAAGCGTTTGAGGAAGCAGAGAAGAATGCACCATCGATCATCTTCATTGATGAGATTGATTCGATTGCTCCCAAGCGTGAGAAGACACATGGAGAAGTTGAAAGGAGAATTGTTTCTCAACTATTGACTCTAATGGACGGGCTTAAATCCCGTGCTCATGTTATTGTCATGGGTGCAACCAATCGTCCTAACAGTATTGATGCTGCTTTGAGGAGGTTTGGCAGATTTGACAGGGAGATCGATATTGGCGTGCCTGATGAAGTTGGCCGTCTTGAGGTTCTTCGTATTCATACTAAGAATATGAAGCTTGCTGAGGATGTTGATTTGGAAAAGGCTGCTAAAGAGACACATGGGTATGTTGGTTCTGATTTGGCTGCTTTATGCACTGAAGCAGCACTCCAATGCATCAGAGAGAAGATGGATGTGATTGATTTGGAAGACGAGTCCATTGATGCGGAGATTCTTAATTCCATGGCAGTGTCGAATGAACACTTTCAGACAGCGCTTACCACTAGCAACCCTTCTGCTCTTCGTGAGACAGTTGTGGAAGTGCCCAATGTCGGTTGGGAAGATATTGGTGGTCTTGAGAATGTTAAACGAGAGCTTCAGGAGGTATTAACAGATTCTGATCCTGATTTGTGTTTATTATGATAATATTTTCCTATTCTGATTATGCTTATTAACCTGTTATTTGTTAATCTATTATGCAGACTGTTCAATATCCTGTGGAACATCCTGAGAAGTTTGAGAAGTTTGGCATGGCTCCATCCAAAGGTGTTCTCTTCTATGGTCCACCTGGTTGCGGTAAAACTCTTCTTGCTAAGGCTATTGCGAGTGAATGCCAGGCCAACTTCATTAGCATCAAAGGTCCTGAATTGCTTACAATGTGGTTTGGTGAGAGTGAGGCCAATGTCCGGGAAATTTTCGATAAGGCTCGTGGGTCTGCTCCTTGTGTCCTCTTCTTCGATGAACTCGACTCTATTGCAACACAGGTTTGTTGATTTTGTTTTGGTGTAGTAATTTCACTACTAATTACTTTTATGGCGACTAACAATGTTTTTCATATTATGCTCACAGAGAGGGGGCAGTCAAGGTGATGCAGGAGGTGCTGCTGATAGAGTTCTGAACCAACTTTTGACTGAGATGGATGGAATGACTGCCAAGAAGACTGTCTTCATCATTGGTGCGACCAACAGGCCTGATATCATTGATCCTGCACTTTTGAGGCCTGGTCGTCTTGATCAGTTGATATACATCCCTCTCCCAGATGAGGAGTCTCGTTATCAGATCTTTAAATCTGCTTTGAGAAAGTCCCCACTTTCTAAAGGCGTAGACCTGCGAGCTCTTGCAAAGTACACTCAGGGTTTCAGTGGTGCTGATATCACTGAGATATGCCAGCGTGCTTGCAAGTACGCCATTCGTGAGAACATAGAGAAAGTAAGTGTACTGTAATGTTATAATAATTATTTTATGGGGATTTAAGAATGTTATTTACTGATTTGGCAATTTTTTCAGGATATTGAGAAGGAAAGGAAAAGAAGTGAGAATCCAGAAGCTATGGAGGAGGATGTGGAAGACGAGGTACCCGAGATTAAAGCTGCTCACTTTGAAGAGTCGATGAAATTTGCACGAAGGAGTGTGAGTGACGCTGACATTCGCAAATACCAGGTCTTTGCTCAAACACTGCAACAGTCTAGGGGGATTGGCTCTGAATTCAGGTTCTCAGAGGCGAGTGGCCGTGCTGCTGCTAGTGACCCTTTTGCAGCCCCAGCTGGTGCAGCTGATGATGATGACCTTTATAATTAGGCTTACAATAAAACTGTAGTTACGGCTTGTTCTATTTCTAGTAATAAAGGTTCGTAGTTATTGTGTAATATATGTTAACGGTGGTTTTGTTTTATACTAAATTCGACATTGTGTATTTGTGTTCTGAGTTTGTAGTAAAATAAGTTAGTGGTTGGAGCGGTCTTAATAATAAAACCCATACAGAACCTGATGTGTTTGCTATACTATGTTACTGTCTGTTAACATATTCCTGCGCTAGATTATTGGAAAATATGAAATTGATGCCTTGATGGTGAACATGTTTGTATTGTTTGGAAATACTGGACTGTTACTGAATCGTTGTGTAGATCAGACCGAGAATGAGTGCGGATGAAGTTCATAGGGATAATATACAAGACCTTAAGCTCAAAATATTGAAAATCAACAAGTTATGGATTGGTTCCGACTTCCGGTTGGTCTTGATTCGACATTTGGTATATGGTTTATATATCGATTTGTACTTGATGGGTGGTTTGGTCTTGATTCGACATTTGGTATATATGGTATATATATCGACTTGTGCATTAACGGGTGGTTTGATATTCATGATTCGGCATTTGGTATATGGTTTATATCGATTTGTGCTTGAGGGGTGGTTTGCTATTCATTCGGGATTTCATCAAGAAGGATATGTAATTGTGGCAATTGGTTTTGGGTGGTTCATGATAAGTTAACATCCAAATAATTTTGGTTCTTCGGATGTTTACTGATATTTCTAATCCAGGTATCTTAGAAATCTGAAGATGCGACCATTTGAAGGAAAATACACATTTTTAAAATATAAGGGATTAGAGGTCGAATAATAGCAATGTACTCTTCTAAATTTATCGATTTGGTACATAAACTTTAAAAAAGTTGTGTAAATATAACGAACTTTCATAAGTGTGAATAAAGCAATTTGAACATACCAAATTGGAACACTTATAAAAGTTCGTTACATGTACATAACTTTTTTAAAGTATACGCACCAAATCCTTACATTTGAAAAAAGTACATTACTATTCTACGACCTAATCCCTATATGTTTCGAGGAAATTTATGAATAAAGCAATTTGAACATAATTTGCACAAAATATTTTAAAACATGTGAATAAAAGCAATTCGAGAAAATATATGATTCGTAACTTAATAAGGAGAAATGAAAAACACATTTTTGATGTGTTTTCCTTGTTTGTTGTGTAACTCATATAAGGGTAAGCATGAGGCGGTTTGGCGGTTTAAAACCAAATTTCGAACCAAAAACTTCGGTTTTGAAAATTGCAAATCATTTGATTGGTTTCCAGTTTTTTTATTAAATCTGTTCGGTTTCGATTTCTTTTCGATTTTTTAGCTTTGGGTTTACCAATAAATAGAGAATTTAGTTATAAACCATAATAAGTGTTAACCTATTTCGTCATTCTTTCGATTTCAGTCAATATAAAAATAATAGCTAACAAGTTACTCATCAAACATAGAAATTATATTTCCCGACAACATTGATCCAACGAGATTAACAGTAGCATAATATCTAACAATACAAAATTATCAAATAAATACGACAAAACAATATAAAATTCTTTAAAAATATGAAATGCCGGTCGTAGCACTAATTTTTATTTTGAAAAAGTCCAAGAGATGGACCAAAATCTTCGTTGAAATAATTAAGTAGATAAGATTCTTTTCAATCTTTTAAAAATAGATAAAGGGCGATGCTGTTTTTTTTGTTCGGTTTTCATATTCAACCAAAAACTGATCCAAACATTCGGTTTTTCTATAAACCAAAACCGCCTCCGTCGGGTTTCATTTGGTTCGGTTTTCCGTTTTTTTGGGGTTCTATTCGATTTTTTTGTTTACTTTTTTTTTTTTTTTTTTTTTTTTTTTTTTTTTTATTTTTTTTGTAAATTATTATTTTGTCATTTAGGAACTAGTTTATTTAAAACCCCATATAGATAAATGAACCCCATAAAACCCATCAATCATTCTTTAAAAGTCGACGTCAAATTTCCGGCATGTTTGGCACATGAAATTAAAGAGAGATTATGCTTATTTTTTAAAAAAATAAGCTACTTAAAAAATAATTTTCGTTTGGCAGACAGAACTTATAAGAGATTATATAAAAAATAATCTTCCATAATCTCTTAAAATCAAAGGTTACTTCATGTAGCTTATAAAAATAATCTCTTTTTATAATCTCCATCTTCAGCACCAGCTCCAGCACCATCTCCAGTTCCAGCAACAGTTACTTTCCCCAATCATTCTTTAAAACCCGACGTCAAATTTCCAGATTCTTAAAACATGATCATTAATTGATTTTAATTTTTTATTTTGATTTTGATATCACTCTTTTTTTGTTTTTATTTTAAATATAAACAAAAACCATAGGTATTCACTCAACAGTAAACTCCAAAGGCAAAAAGGCAAAAATAGTTCTTACGATTTATTTGTGTTACAGACATAATCTTAGAAAAATTGCAAAATGATTCCTGTTGTTACCAACCGATTACAGAACCAATTCCTGACTTAAAATTAAGAGGTAAAAATTACATAAATAATTCATGTCAGCTAACTCATTTTACAAAAGATGTCCCAAGTTTAAATTTTATAAAAGACATTTCTATATTTTTTGTTTGAGATCGATTGCTATATATTTGGCTCGGGAAATATTACGAAAGTATTACAGATATATTACAACAAAAATATTTATTAAAAATTCATTATGAATAGTAAAAGTAAATATATGCAAGTTGCATACTTGCGATAATAAAAATGAGCACTATATATAGTGGTTTATATATACTAGCACATAATTTCATGTAACATATAAATTTATATAAGAAAAAAATTATATGTTTCGTCTTTGTGATTTACACAAAATCATACTCGTCGTCTTTATTCGATTTTAATCACAGTAGTGATACTTAATTTTCAAACTAATTTCATCGATGGTCCCTAATTTTGAAAAATAAAGATTATCTATGTAATAATCTGTAGCTTTTTATTACACGGATAATCAATATCGTTATTACATGTGGTCTATATTTTTCAAAAATAAAGATATCAATGCAAATAATTTAAAAATTAAAGATTTTTTTAATGTAATTAAATCGTATATGAACTAATATTTTTCTTTATATAATACTCCATATTGAGAAAGGGTTTAAACTAACAACACTCATTTTCTTTAGGGATCGGTTATTGGACACTCTAAAATAAGTAAAAAGAGGGGTTAAGAGGCCCGTACTACTACCCTTTTCGTTAGGGTTATGTTATTAAGACCCTCATATGATATGACAATAGAGGGTTTTGGTCAAAATGTACAAATTGCGATGCACATCATACAAACCTGCAATACACAGGGTCCCACGAAACCCCTATCCAAAGTTCCTTATATAACTCCCCCTTTTCGTTATAGTAAGAGGGGAGGGAGTGGACTCGGCAAAGGGTCGGCAAAAATCGGTGATCTTCGGCAACACCGCCGCATCCCAATCGGCAAACTTCGGGCAAAGACAAGTTCGGTAAACATTACCGATTCATAAAGTGTTGGTGTTGGTAAATACTTGAGAAGGAATAGTGATGTGGAAGGTTTTTATTGGGTATTGATGATGTGGAAATTTGGTGAAACCAATGCCACCAAATTGGTGAAAACTGGGGTGAATTGGTGAAGTGTGAGTTGGAAGGTTTTTATTGAGTATTGATGATGTAGAAATTTGGCAAACTATAGTGACTTGGTGACCACTCCTTCCCCTCTAACAGCCACTTGTAACTAACAGGACCAAAATCTGTAGCTTCTCTGTGGTGATGCCATGTTGCAGCTTTTGACTGTACGTATTATAGACGTAGATTTTGTATTTTATTCATCACAGTGAGCACTTTTCCTTTGCTATTTGTATTTTATGCATGGGGGACAAAAATATATATACCCTTCGCCCACATGTTTTGTACCTTTCACACCCCTTTTGCTCTCTCTGTACGAACAATTTTTTTTTTTATCAGTTTATGTTTCGTATTTTTGTCAGTTTTAAGCGTTTGACTTATTAAAGTTTATATTTTATATTCCGTACTTTCAGGTTTATAGTTTTTTCATATAATAATAATAATAATAATAATAATAATAATAATAATAATGCTTTCAATCTTGTCGATAGGAGCGTCTTACTTCAGGAAGCTAGGGTGCAATGCCCATCCATTGCTCCTTGGGTTGATTTTTGTTATGCTCGACTTGCTAGACTTTATTATGATGACTCTATCCTTTGGTCTTGTCAAGGGGTCCAACAAGGGAATCCGTTAGGTCCTTTGTCGTTTGCCCTAGCTTTGCACCCTTAGGTCAAGAATATTAATCAGTCTTGTGAGCTTACCCTTCAGGCTTGGTATCTTGATGACGGTACTATTGTTGGAGATACCCTTATGGTTGCCAAGGCACTTGACATCATCAGGACGGATGGTCCGGCTCGTGGTTTGTTTTTTACTGTTGATAAGACTGAACTTTTCTAGCCTGTGGAGGATCCTAGAAGTAGAGCAGAGGGTGTTTTTCCTATAAATATCTCTCGGCCGCTCAATGGTGTCAAACTTATTGGTGGTTCAGTTAGTCTGGATGATAGTTTTTGTCAGGATTTAGCTTTGAAAAGGGTCTCTAAAACCATCTCTTTAATGGAGACAATTCATAAACTCAATGATCCCCAATGTGAGCTCCTCCTTCTTCGTACTTGGAGATATCCTTATGGTTGCCAAGGCACTTGACATCATCAGGACGGATGGTCCGGCTCGTGGTTTGTTTTTGAATGTTGATAAGACTGAACTTTTCTAGCCTGTGGAGGATCCTAGAAGTAGAACAGAAGGTGTTTTTCCTATAAATATCTCTCGCCCGCTCAATGGTGTCAAACTTCTTGGTGGTTCAGTTAGTATGGATGATAATTTTTGTCAGGATTTAGCTTTGAAAAGGGTCTCTAAAACCATCTCTTTAATGGAGGCAATTCATAAACTCAATGATCCCCAATGTGAGCTCCTCCTTCTTCGTACTTGTGTTGGGGTTGCTAAATTATCTTATGCTTTGAGGACATGTTCCGTTTTGTATTTACTGGAGGCCCAGGTTCAATTTGATCAGACGTTACGTGCCTCATTGGAGAAGATTGTTATTGCTTCAGGGCCGGGGTTTGGTGATTGGGAGTGGCGACTAGCCACTCTCCCAATCAAGTTGGGTGGTCTTGGTATGTAAACGAGCGCTCTACAAGACAAGATACTGACAAAGACTGGTATTGTCTCTTATGGTTCTTCTTTTCAGCATGCTCTTGATACTTTCAACATTACTTGTTACATTGATGCTCTCGCTGTCACCACTGACGCTTCTGCCCCCCAAATGATGAAAGCCTTGGCAAAGTGTTACTTTGTTATCATTGAGAAAGACCTTGTTTCTAAGTACTCGATAAGTCCAAGACAAGTGGCTATTCTCCATGGCTGTAACACCCCCAAAATCAGGATTTGCGGAAGCATACATATTTGGGTGCTACTAAATCGATAATCACAACACAAAGATATAGAGAACAGATTAAAATCCGTTTTAAAATAGTTTACATTTCCAAAGTTAATTGTCATACATAAATTTCAATTCCATTAAAACAAAGCCCATTTAACATGACTGTCCCAAATCAGAGTTTAACGCATAAGCAAAAGCATTTCTAGAAATTTATGACCAATGCCATGCCTTGCCTTCAATGAATACATTCTCAAACACCTAAGAAAAACATGCTAAAAGTCAGCTAACGCTGGTGAGTTCATAGGTTTAAAGTAAATAAGCACATATGGACCATATCAAATAATTCAGCAATCACACTCATACTATATGCTAACACTAAGCTCATCCAACCAAAACTAGACAAACAATATGTAACACCGCAACCCGAGAAGGGTCTAAGTGTAACATTATGGTGTCAATCAGAACATATAAACGCAAGCGGAAGACTTCTTATTAAAAATACTAAGTCAAGAATTACAAAGACTTCCAAAATATAATCCCAACAATAGTCTAAAATGAAATACATATCCAAAGCATAATGTCTAAAATCATAAATCCAACAACGGGGAAACTAAATCAAGGGTAGGTCCTCTAGCTCCTACTCTCATCACTCATGCCCAGCATCCCGCTTATAACCTGCCGCAGAGAAAAGAAAATGCGGTTGAGCTAACGCTCAGTGAACAGATATAAACAAATAAAAGGTAATAAGCATAAACCAAAAGAATAAGCGAATGAATCCAAGAGAACCTGCGGAACAAGATGTCATATAGAATATGGAACATGTGAAAAGGAATCAAAGCATAAACAAATGAATATAGAATGAATATCAATCATAAACATAGGAAAATGCCCAACAAACATATAACAAATTATACATAGGAGTCATGATCTCCGATGTACCTAATGTGAAATGGGGTGCATTGCATACACTCAAGTCCATTCACCAATATATATCATAACTAAACTAAGTACCTAGGATGCTACCATACGCTCCCTTCAAAACAGATATACATATGCTAGTTCTAGACTAAACATACATACAATATACACGGGCCAGGTGCGTTATATATAGCAATATAAGCAAATGGGAACGCTGTGGACAAAAACCCACCTCCACAGATAGCGTCAATACCATTGGTGCATCAATGGCACGGCCATGGACCCCCCATGACTGGTTACAAATATTGGCAACATATATAATAAGTAAAGAATATAAAATATAATAATAAGGGACAATTATAAATTGTCCAACTAAGGTGATAGCTATATGAAATGAATATAGCATGAAACGAATAATCAAACAAATAACTAAACAAATACGGATCAAGGCATAACAAATATCAGGAAACAATGAGTCACGAGAAATCCTTAAGGATAGAGTACAACCAGATTATGTAATTATGAAAATCATTTAAATGTTGTTTTCATGAAAGTATTCTTTTAAAAGCCGTTTTCATAAGAGTCATTGAACCTTCATATAAAAAGTGGTGTTACCTCGTATTCATAGAAATCATTTTTTTAAATAGTTTTTCTCAAAACCATCATTAAAATATATATTCAAAAAGGTTTTCATACAAGTCATAATATCTAATGGATTACAAAATATCAAATGATTCAAATGCGAATATTGAAGTCACGAACGAATCAAACCATATCATAACGAAACGAGTCATGAGAAAAACCCTTACTGATAAAGGGTAGAATATCTGTACCTTAGGAAATTAGAGCAAATGGAAAGAACACAAGGGGAAATGGATCACTCCTTCTTCACTGAATCTACACGAATTATAATCATCTATTACTTATACGTTCATTAAAGTCGTAACGGATTTTAAATACTTATTTGCTCATTCATTAATGTGTTTTAGGGTTTCACATGTGAAATAGTAAGTATTCATAACATAGGTTTAAAAGTATATTGGATTGGTGTTTCAAATGAATTAGGAGCAAAACATGTTAGGTTAAACCAAACCCTTAGCTTATTTTATATTTCAGATTTTATCACGTTCAGGTCCCTTTGTTTATGAATTTAAAACCATACTCATATACTTACTGAGGTGCTCATATAATTATCATAGATACTTATACATGTTAGGTAATTACTATAATTTTTCTAGATTTTATTTCAAAGTGAAAGTACCATTTTAAAAATTGTTGTCCCAAACCTACCCAGGAGGTGCACTGCATGTATATCCTGAAAGTTTGTATTTACTTAACCCATTTTAACCTTTCAGAAAAATCCACAAAAATTCCAGGAAGTCATATACATTTTAAAAATTCTCCCTGTCAAATTAGAGCTCTTAATTCTTTATGGTTTGAAAACTAAAAATCAAAAACACCAACTGATTTTCAGACATCAAGAGTACAGTTTTGACACTTAATCTTGTTAGAATCGAAAGACCATCCTCCCGACCTCCAATAGCTATAGAAATTAATATCCAGAGAGTGCACATCCTAAACTAAGTTTTTGACTCGAGAGTCACACAAAAACACGTTGCCATCATCAGTTTAGACCCCGTTCAATTTGACTCAAATCTGGACAGCATGCAACTATATGTTAACGAGACCAAACCCTTCCCAAAATGACCAAACGTTTAACCAAACCAACCTTATGACTTCTTAACCATTTAATTCAGATTATAACATGTTTTTAAGGACATAATACGACACTCATGACATCACACACAACCACGCATAAGACACAATATTAACGAGACAACTATGTGTTATAACGAGACCAAACAACCCTAATTCTATTCCTTTTAGATCTGATTGTACACATATGTTTCACAGGTTTTATATATCCATTAACACATGTTTACAGCCCCACATGTCGACACACACATCATACCCACGCACACTCAGATTAACGACATAAATAAATGCACATAAAATCACAAATAAGCCCTAATCCTCTTGTTAGGTTTCATATTAGGTTTCCAGATTTTTAATGCTCATTAAACGTGCATTAAGTGGCTTAATTAGGGCTGTAAGATCATATTAGGGTCGAATAATGATGGGTCGAAACAAGACAGAAAACATAGGTCGATTTCACAAAGTTTTAGCAAAGTTAGGTTATGATTTCATGTGCGTTATTCGTGTGTGATTATAGATTAACGAACAGCACAAATCAAACAGATCATACGAGTAGATTATCATGTTAACGATTAGGTTTTTGATGTTATTGATTCATATAAATCAAGAGCGACAAAAAGGAATTCGTATGGTGTACCTTTGCTGATTAACGAGACAAAGAGAAAGGAACAAGAACTCAAATCCAACGTATACCCAAACTGAAAGAACCCTAGCACCCACGAACGAACAGCAATAACCCACGATCGTACCACCACAGCCACATACAACAACCCTTGTTGGATCTTTGAGAGAAAAGAATGACAGGAACTATGTGTGTTTATTGTTTGATATCGTATGAAAAGAAAAGAGGGAGAAAAGAGGCTGAATTATAGCAAAAAAGAAAGGGGGAAGCGTATATTTTAATTAGGAATAAAATAAAAATAAATGTGATTGATTTGGTGTGATTGATGACGTGATTTATGGGCTAGAAAGGGGGAAAATCGGATTGATATGAGTTAGGATAGGATTATGTTGTAACAAATTTATATTATGTTTATATCTTAAGTTTATAATTTTATATAATTTATTAGTTACTTAGTTACATATAACATATAGTCTTAGGTTTTAATTAATACAAATCTTAGGTTAAAAATTCAAATTAAATGCAAAATGTGAAAACGAAATTTTAGGGTTTTACAACTCTTCCCCTCTAAAAAGAAAATTTCGCCCTCGAAATTGAAATGGAAGACTAACAGAAACATACGAAATCATGAAGCGAAATGAAAATGATTGACTTACTCGAAATGATTATTCTAAAAGATTTTAATGAACGGAATTGTTTTGTTTCTCATGACTCGATCCTCACAAACTAATATAGCCTCCGGCTCATCGACAATGACAATTCATCACGAATCTGATCCAATGGGTACGAAACACATATGTAGCAGATGATATTGTGATTTCTCAAAGAGATACATGAACTAAAACATGAGACAATTATGGAGGTAATGCTAAACGGTAGGAACTTCATCAATTCTATTCTAAGATTCTGAACAAATCGAGGAGATGTACAAATGATCATGGAAACACATATCGAATTATCGGACATACTAAATGCCTAACGAGGACGGAAAAATATTCGTAGTGATAAGAATGAACCTAAGGACTAACGAATTGCTGAATAACTTTCCATCATATGCTAGAACGTCTAACACTTCTGTACGGAGACACCCTAAGAACACACAATTTCCGGTCTAAAATTTCAAAGCTTCTCTACCACAATGGTAACTGTTCTATTAGTTACTAAAATTAACTCCGGACCTTTAATAAGCAACTTTCTGACCCTGTTCCACCAAAAAGGTGCTCTACACTTCCGTTCATACATATGTTTGAAAGGAATACTATTAGGAATTAAATGATTAAATACTTAGTACTGCTGAAGATTATACTAACAGTACAAACTGTTAGTGTATGACTGAAGACTGCTGATATAGCTAACAGTACAAACTGCTAAGTTAGTACTGCTAGTATGAATGAAGATACTGTTGGATGATACTGCTTTAGAAGATATGTAGAAGATAAGTATGGAAAAGATTGTATGTATATCATGTTTAGTTAGATTTATATGGGTATATACTTATCTTGTAAAGGACTCCTTGTGCTATAAAAGGAGGTCCTAGGTTAATTAGTCATATACGTTTTTGTTAAGATTCAAGGTCTTGTAACCCTAGTGATATCAGAGATCACTCGTATTATTTGCTAATAATATTTAATCGTTTGGAGTTATATTCTGTGTTCATCATTCATACAACCATTGCATTACTATTATATCAAAACCAATCTTCTAAGTTTTATCAAGTAGATTCCGCATACTTGGTAATATTAACTCAAAGTATCCTTAACACATTCTAAGTGTGTTTGATCCTCTCAAGTGGTATCAGAGACAGGTTGATACTTTGATTTAGAAGAAAAGATAATGGACATGGAAACCACACAGACCAACATGGCTGCTAAGTTGCCTATGCTGAAGCAAAACGATTTTGAGATGTGGAGGCTTCGAATCGAACAGTACTTCCAAGTGAAGGACTATGCACTCTGGGAGATCATTGAAGATGGAAACTCTTTTAAACCATCAACATCTGTAACAACATTTGATGGTGAGGAAAAGATTAATGTGAATACATCTCCAGTTACTACAGAAGAGAAGGCTCAAAAGAAGAATGATGTCAAAGCTAGGAGTCTGCTAATGATGACCATCCCCAATGATCAGCTCTTAAACTTCAGCAAATAAAAGGATGCAAAATCCTTGTTTGAAGCAATCACTACTAGGTATGGTGGTAATGAAGCCACCAAGAAGACCCAAAAGACCTTGCTGACGCAAAACTTTGAAAACTTTAGTGCTTCAAGCAATGAGTCTTTAGACCACATGTTTAACAGATTGCAAAAGATTGTCAGCCAACTGGCTGTGCTAGGAGTTGAAATCCCTCAGGAAGATCTGAGCTCTAAATTTTTAAGGAGTCTACCTGCCGAATGGTATACTCATGTGGTGGTATGGAAGAATAAACCTGAGACTGACACTATGAGTCTCAATTATCTATACAACAACTTTAAGATTGTTGAGCAAGAAGTAAAGAAATCTGGAGGTTCTAGTTCAAGCTCAAGCTCTGGGAATATGGCTTTTGTGTCATCTCCCAGCAACACCACTCCAGAAGAAGTAAAAGTGGCTGCAGGAGTTAGTACTGCTAACCCTAGTGTTAATACTGCTAGCACATCAACTAGTACTGCTGGTATTAGTGATACTACCTTCTATGCATTCCTGACCAGCCAAAATGATGGGTCTATGTTGTCACATGAAGATCTAGAGCAGATTAATGATGATGACTTGGAAGAGATGGATCTCAAGTGGCAGATTTCACTTCTTAGCATGTGGGCTAAGAAATTCTTTCAAAGAACTGGCAAGAAGATCAACATCAGTAGTAATGATACTGCTTGACAAGTCTAAGGTAGAATGCTTTAACTGTCACAAGTTGGGGCATTTTGCCAGAGAGTGTAGAAGACCCAGGCAACAGGATAGCAAGAGTAAGGGGTATGGAAGCAAGCCAAAGGCATTGGAAGAGGCAAAGACATCTTCAAAGGCTATGGTGGCAATTGATGGTTTAGGTTATGACTGGAGCTTCATGGCAGATGAAGAGGAAGCACCAGCTGAGATGACACTTATGGCCTTCTCTGACTCAGAGGTACACTCAGCCAAAAATTGTTCTAAAACTTGTTATGCTCTTAAAGAATATGAAACTTTAAAGAAATATTATGATGAGCAGAGAATTGAGCTAAGTCAAACAAACTATTATTTGTCTAATCATAAAAGAGGTTTAGCAGTGTTAGAGGAACAAATTTTGCATTATAAGAAGAATGAGTCAGTATTTACAGAAGATATAGCTGTTCTTAAGAGAGATTTAACACTTAAAAATGCTGAGATTAGTATGCTAAAAGCTGAGTTAGATAAAATCAAAAAGGCAAAAGATAATATTCAATTGAGTGTAGACACTTTAGAGTTTGCTTCCAAGGGAGTAAATAAGATCATAGAGTGTCAATTGATTAATAAGGCTAAATCTGGGTTAGGCTATAACACATGTCCACCTCCTCATAGAGGACTGCCTGCACCCCCAGGAATAGACTTAGAACACACAGGTCTAGCTGAGTTTCAAGAGCCAAAACTAGAATATGGTTGTAAGGCTAAAGAAAATGTTAAAGTAAATAAACCTGATGTGTTGAATGAGCCTTTTGAAAGTGCTAGTGACACCTCTCTTGCTGAGGACAAGGTGTCAACTGATAGGAACTCAGATGCTCCCATCATTGAAGATTGGGAATCTGATGATGAAGATCAGGTTGCAGCTAAACCTGATGTAGTAAAGCTTGAAGGAACTGATGTTCCATAGGTGGTTAAAACTGAAACTGTTAAACCTAGAACAAATGTAAAAACCAGCTAGAAAAACAGTTAGGTATTCTGAGATGTATAGGTCCACAAGTAAGCCTAGAGGTAACCAGAGGAACTGGAATGACCTCAAGTCTCATCAATTAGGTGGTGACTTTGTCATATATAACAAGGCTTGTTTTACTTGTGGTAGCTTTGACCACCTTCAGGCTTTTTGTCATAACCATCAAAGGAAAAAGATGGTTATAGGGAATAATAGGATACTTGGGAACACAAGTCATAGGGTGAACTCAAACAGGACTCAATCTCACTCTAATGCTAATAGAATGACTCCCAGGGCAATTTTAATGAAGTCGGGCCTCAAACCTATTAGTACTGCTCGACCAGCAGTTAGTACTGCCAGACCATTTAAGACTGTTTACCCTAAACCAACAGTTTCAAATGCAAAACCAACATTTAAATATGCACAACAAACTGTTAACAGGCCTTTTCACAAGAAAGCAGTGTTTCAAAATAAATTTTGGAACTCAAAAGTTAAAACTGCCAGGCCAGCAGTTGATACTGTTAGACCAGCAGTTAGTACTGTTAAGCCTAAAAACACTGCTAGGGATAAAAGGGCAAATGCTGTTAAGGCCTCAGCATGTTGGGTATGGAGACCAATCAAACCCAATGGTGCATCAATTGTATTAAAGAGATTTGACTATATTGATGCACGAGGCAAACCCAAGTCAGTGATGGCTTGGGTACCCCAAGGAAACTAATTTCCTTCTTTTATGTGCAGGGACATCCACAAGATGATGAAGAAGATCAAGGTTATGCAGATAGTGGATGCTCCAGGCACATGACAGGCAACATGTCCTATCTTTCAGACTTTACACCAATGGATGGAGGATATGTTACCTTTGGGGGAGGAATATGTGGAAGGATTACTGGTAAAGGCACATTGAAAACCGGTAAACTTGACTTTGAAGATGTGTATTTTGTGCAAGAGCTCAAGTACAATCTCTTTAGTGTCTCACAGATGTGTGACAAAAAGAACAAAGTTCTTTTTACTGACACTGAATGTCTTGTGCTTTCCCCAGACTTTAAGTTCCAAGAAAGGGCAACATGTACAGTGTTGATATGAAGAAAATTGTTCCTAAAGAGGCTCTTACTTGTCTTGTTGCAAAAGCCACATTAGATGAGTCAATGCTATGGCATAGAAGACTTGGTCATGTCAACTTTAAAACCATAAATAAAATTGTTAAAGATGGTTTGGTAAGAGGCTTGCCTCAAAAACGTTTTGAAAATGACCAAACTTGTGTTGCCTGTCTCAAAGGCAAACAACACAAGGCTTCTTGTAAGCCCAAGACCCAGAACTCTATTACTCAACCTTTGTTTATGTTGCATATGGACTTGTTTGGTCCTACATCTGTGAGTAGTATTATGCATAAGAAGTACTGTCATGTAGTTACTGATAACTATAGTAGATTCACATGGGTTTTCTTTCTAGGATCTAAGGATGAGACACCTAGCATTCTTAAGACATTTATAAATGAAATAGAAAACTTAGTGGATAAGAAAGTAAAGGTCATCAGGTGTGACGATGGGACAGAGTTTAAGAATAGAGTTATGGATGATTTATGTAGGGAAAAAGGTATTAAGAGAGATTTTAGTGTAGCTAGAACTCCTCAGTAGAATGGGGTTGCTGAAAGGAGGAATAGGACACTAATAGAGGCTGCTAGGACCATGTTAGCTGATTCCAAGTTACCCATCACTTTTTGGGCTGAAGCAGTTAATACTGCTTGTTATGTGCAGAATAGGGTTTTAGTAGTCAAACCCCACAACAAGACACCATATGAACTGTTTAGGGGTAGAACACCTGCTTTAGGTTTTCTAAGACCATTTGGGTGTCATGTCACTATTCTCAATACCTTAGACCATCTAGGCAAATTTGATGGTAAATCAGATGAGGGTTTCTTGGTTGGGTACTCATTAAATAGCAAAGCCTTTAGGGTATACAACACAAGAACCAGAAAAGTAGAGGAAAACCTGCATGTTGAATTTCTAGAGAATAAATCAAATGTTGCAGGTGAAGGTCAAAAATGGCTATTTGATCTTGATACTCTAACCCAATCAATGAACTATGTACCAGTTGTTGTAGGAACATTTTCTAATGATTTTGCAGGTTCAGAAGATGGTGTTGCAAAAAATGAACTGTTGGGAATTAAATATTCAAGAAGTTTAATATCGGGTTTTGCTCAAGAAATACTTTTAAGTATCATTCTACTGCTAGAGCATTTGATTCTGCTGCTAGCGTTAAACATTCTACTGCTGAATGATTCTGCTGCTAGTGAAGAACTTTCTACTACTAAAGTGGATAACTATCGAATGATTCTGTTGCTGAGTAGATAAGTATTCAAAGATATTATGTATATTAAAGTCAACAATACACGGTAGATAATATCTTACCCCATGTGATCAGTCATTATGTTATATTCTCAGAACAAGTTGTAAACATAGATACATGTTGTATCTTAATGACTGACACTCTCAAAGCATGTGTTCGATTAGACTTGACAATATTGTAAAGATCTTTCTTGTGCTATAAAAGAAAGATCTTAGACTAGTGTTAAAGTGTGTGACTAATTAAGAACTCTCATATCTGTTAAGAACATAGAACAAACACAACAATATCACAAGTCATAGAAACATAAGATTCAAGGTTTTGTAACCCTAGTGATAGTGAAGATCACTCGTATTATCTTGAATAATATTGAATCGTTTGGTGTTAACATTGCATGTTCTTTGTTCAATATACACAAGCATAACCGTTCCATTTCCATAACACAAATAACCTTCTAAGTGTGGTTAAGTAGATTCCGCATACTTAATCATATTAACTCAACATATCATATACACAAAGTATCAAAGGTTTAACCACCTTACAGTGTATCAAATCCTCTCAATTGGTATCAGAGCCAGGCTGATATAGTTGATTTAGTAGAAGAAGAAGCAAAAATGGACGCACAAGATACTGCTACATATGTTGCTGCAAAGTTGCCCATGATCAAACAGAATGAGTTTGAGTTGTGGAGGTTAAGAATTGAGCAATACTTCATGGTTCAAGATTATGCTCTTTCGGATATCATTATGTATGGTGATTCTTTTACACTAGGTTATTCAGATGTTATCCTTGAAGGCAAAACAATTAGGAAAAGAAATACTGGACCAATTTCAAATGATGAAAGGATACAGAAGAGAAATGATCAAAAAGCAAGAAATTTGTTGCTTATGACCATTCCTGGTGATCAGATGCTATCCTTTAGCAAGTATCCTGATGCAAAAACTCTTTTTGAAGAGATTTGTGCATGGTTTGGTGGTAATGAAACTACCAAGAAAACACAGAAGACATTGCTGAAACAACAATTTGAAAATTTTAGTTCAAATAGCAATGAATCACTTGATAAGCTGTTCTCTAGATTACATAAGCTTGTCAGTCAGTTAGCTGTGTTGGGGGTTGAGATAGCCAAGGAAGATCTCAACATGAAGTTTTTGAGAAGCCTACCTGATGAGTTCCATACTCATGTGGTTGTCTAGATGAACAAACAAGACATTGAAACCATGAAACTCAATGATTTGTACAACAACTTCAAAATTGTTGAACAAAGTCTAAAGAAGTCTGGAAACTATAGTACTAGTTCTAGGAATGTGACACTCTTGTCATCTCTTAGTTTTAGTAAGGCAGAAGAGGTAGATGAAGATGAAGGTATTTCTACTACTAACTATGGTGGTGCTACTACTAGTTCACAAAAGAATGCTGCTGGACTTGGAGATCCAGCATTCTATGTATTCATGTCTAGTCAAACTAGTGGTTCTCCTCTAACTCATGAAGATCTTGATCAGTTGGATGATAGTGATTTAGAAGAAATGGACATCAAATGGCAGGTTGCTTTACTTAGCATGAGGGTTAAGAAGTTCTGGCAGAGAACTGGTAAGCAGATTACCATTAATGGTAATGAAACTGCTGGGTTTGATAAGAAGAAAGTAGAGTGTTTCAACTGTCACAGGTTAGGACACTTTGCTAAAGAATGTAGAAACCCAAGGAAGCAGGATAATAGAAGCACATGGTATAGGCAAGAGAAGAAGAAGGAAGTCACAGTGGAAGAGCCAAGGGCTATGCTAGCCATAGATGGTGTTAACTATGATTGGAGCTTCATGGCTGATGAGGAGGAAGTACCAAAAGAAGCTGCAATGGTGGCCACTGAGACTGCACTAATGGCATTTTCTGATTCAGAGGTAAATTCCATAATTAAATGTACTGAATCATGCTCTGCTCTTAAAGCCTATGAAGATCTTAAAAAGAGATTTGATGATCAACTAGAACAGTTATATGATGCATTAGCTAATTTAGCTAATCATAAAAGAGGTGTAGGTGTTCTTGAAAAACAAATCTTGCATTTTCAAGAAAATGAATCTAAGTTTTCTGTTAGGAACACGTTTTAATTATATTTCAAGTCTTAGTCATAGTTGAATTAGTTGGTTGCTTAAATTGTAATGGGCTATATGTTTAGTAAAAGCCCAAGGCACATTAGTAGCCCATGTGCCTTAGGGAATCTAATTAGCATGTAATTAAGATCATTCTAGAAGAGAATATGCTAAAGCATATCCCATGCCTCCACACTTATAAATACAAGGCATGGGGCTTCATTTTACTTGTTGGTTATTAGTTACTCGTGCGGAAGCTTTGTCGAATTGTTAAGTGTAATGATAATCATCCTTCTCTTCTCTTAATTCTCTTCTTCTCTTTCTCTCGTTGTTACTTGTTTATTGTTGTTAACGTAATTAGTTTAATACGTGGTTAGTTATAGTTGTTTGTGTGGTTAATTAGTAGATAGATCTTGTGTTGTTTCATTATTAGGGACCGACAAGTGGTATCAGAGCCAAGTACATATGTTCCTGTAAAGAAAGGACCCTGAGGTACGCTTCAGTGCCTCAATCCTGATCAAAGGAGCGAAAGCTTCTTTCTTATGAGTAGAATTAAACCAGAATTTTTTCCAAGTTTTTCAAAAATTCTGCTTATAAGGACAAGTATTCCCTCGTCAAGGGGGAGTATTTGAAAAATAATCTTTGTTCGGAAAAACAAAAGTTCTTGAAATTCTTCCCTAAAACTCAAAAACAGCATATTTTAATCATAAAGTTTTTCAAAAACATCATGCGTATGCTATTTTTGAGGGGGAGAATAAGTGATGATTAAAATATGGTAAAGGAAAGTTGGAATCTCATGAGTGCTTGACTCAGAATTGACCCTCGAATTGACGATAGGAAAAGTCAGTAGTCGAAAAGACATGTCCCGGACGGGTAATAATTTCAAGCCAGTTCATCTGGTGATGTAAGCGTGTCTCGCAAAGGATATGTCTGAGTAGAATGTACCTATTTCGAGAGATTTTCCTTGAATGTGATCTGGACGGGTAATAATTTCAAGCCAGTTCGTCTGGTGATGTAAGCGTGTCTCGCGATGATCATGTTCATTGAAAATCAATCAATTGGTTCTCACACAACCAAAGGTTGCTTTAAACTGAAATTTTGATTAAGTGTCTGTTATACACTTAATCCCTTCAAAAATGGTTGGAAGCAGTATGATTTTTAATAATAAAATCATATGCATACTGCTAAAAGTCAAAAGTTTTCTTAAAAAATTTTTGGAATAAAAATGACTCAGAAAACCATCCATTGATGGATAATGAGTCAATGCCCCATGAATCACCTCTCATAGGAGTTAACACACCTAGAAGTGAAGAGGGCAGCAAATTAAACTCTTATGGAATTGATGGCTACATGTACAACATTGTCTGATAACAAGTTCTAATTGATAGCTCAGATGATGGGGAGAGAAATATTTTGGTCCATTGTGAGAGATCTTACAAACAGGGGAGGATAAAATGTTATTTACATCTCAGGGGAGGAAATGTCTCAGGGGAGGAAATAAACCCAAAGAAGGAAGATTAACCAATGAAAGGGAGGAAAAGACAAGAGCATACAAGATGATGACATAAAGGTTGAAAATGACAAGAACAGAGCTTATTCTGGAGTATTATATATATTCAGAAGGGATGAAGCATTCCAAAGGAGAAAGTTCTATCTAGGTCAAATGGAGAAAAGTTTCAATTTCAGTTCACTACGTTTGTTCATCACTTGCAAAGGCATGCTGATAGATGATTTCACTTGTTGAAACAAGCATCCAAGATACACAACACCATTGCCTCTTATATTTTCTCCATCCAATGAAATTGCACCATCTTTTAGGCTTTGTTTAAAGCTTGAAGATAGGTACTAATATTGTCAAAGTCAAAAGAAAATGGCAGATGAGTTACTGAGAAAGATATTTAATCTTGAAGAACAGAAGATAACTCAGATCAAGAATCTGACTACAGAAGTGTTTGAAAGATCTTCACAATCCATAATTTAATTCAGAAACATGTTGAAAAGGATTCACATGTTTAGGGGAGGATTGTTGGAAATTAAATATTCAAGAAGTTTAATATCGGGTTCTGCTCAAGAAATACTCTTAAGTATCATTCTACTGCTAGAGCATTTGATTCTGCTGCTAGCGTTAAACATTCTACTGCTGAATGATTCTGCTGCTAGTGAAGAACTTTCTACTGCTAAAGTGGATAACTATCGAATGATTCTGCTACTGAGTAGATAAGTATTCAAAGATATTATGTGTATTAAAGTCAACAATACACGGTAGATAATATCTTACCCCATGTGATCAGTCATTATGTTATATTCTCATAACAAGTTGTAAACATAGATACATGTTGTATCTTAATGACTGACACTCTCAAAGCATGTGTTCGATTAGACTTGACAATATTGTAAAGATCTTTCTTGTGCTATAAAAGAAAGATCTTAGACTAGTGTTAAAGTGTGTGTGACTAATTAAGAACTCTCATATCTGTTAAGAACATAGAACAAACACAACAATATCACAAGTCATAGAAACATAAGATTCAAGGTTTTGTAACCCTAGTGATAGTGAAGATCACTCGTATTATCTTGAATAATATTGAATCGTTTGGTGTTAACATTGCATGTTCTTTGTTCAATATACACAAGCATAACCGTTCCATTTCCATAACACAAATAACCTTCTAAGTGTGGTTAAGTAGATTCCGCATACTTAATCATATTAACTCAACATATCATATACACAAAGTATCAAAGGTTTAACCACCTTACAGTGTATCGAATCCTCTCATGAACCAAGCTTGGAAAAGGAGAAAGATTAAGATCATATACTGATGCCTATTTGGAATAGTGTGGATTCATCTTCAAAAGATGGATCTTCTACTGATGCAGAAAAAGAAGGTTTTGAAGATGGAAACAATGAAGATGAAGTTCAAGAACCAGAGAATCATGAAAACAATACAAATGAAGATTGTACTGTTAAACCTCATGTTAGTACTGCTGGGCAAGATCTTCATACTGCTGGCCCATCAGGTGGGCGGCCCCCTTAATTTTACTAGGCGTTCCCCTTAATTTTAAGGGGGACGGCCACCTATTTAAGGGGACCGCCCCGCTCCTCTAGCTCCTCAGATTTGCCTATAAATACTGGTTCATCTCTGGACTTTTTCCTCACCTTTTGCACCCCAAACCTTATGTTCTAAATCTCTTCTTATCCTTTCAAATCCTTTCTAAATCCTTTGATCATATATTCTTAAGCATTGGTTTCCAAGTGATCCAAGCTTCTACCATTCAAGTGCAAAAGAAGAATACTCCTTCAACAACTAGAGAAGAAGTATTGCAACTTAGTATCATCTTGCTACCTAAGTTGTTTGTATAATCATTCATTCATTTTTGTATAAGTTGTGTATATTTGTTAGATAGGTGTGAGCATAATTGCTTAGGCTAGATTAGTGTGTAAGTAGTGAAGTTGTGAAGAAGTTAAGGTGTGTAAGTAGTGAAGGTGTAAAGAAGTAGAAGAGTACATAAGTAGTGCCAGGTTGTGAAGTAGTTGTGAAGCCGGTGTGAAGAAGTTGTGAAGAAGTTGTGAAGAAGTCGTGAAGCCGTTGTGAATAAGTTATGAAGAAGTTGTGTAGAAGTTGTGAGATTGGTTCTAGCTACGATTAGAACCCGACATCTAGCTTTGTGTCGTTAAACCGGTGTAAGCAAAAGTTGTGTAAGGTTTTCTCCGCTATAAGGGAGCTTGTTGACATAGTGAAGAAAACTCTCGAGTTAGGTGCTCGGGGAGTGGAGTTGGGCAAGGAAGGTGTCCTTGTAGCCGAACCATGATCCGTGTGTAGTATATATAAATATAATATCGGATCCCCGTGATACTTGAGAATCAACTAGTCAACCTCTTAGGAAAAAGGTCAACGTGCAAAACCCGTGAATACGGTGTGAGATACCAGATAAGTGATTACCCGGGTCGTGTCCCAGCGAGGTGTGAATCGAGGATTTCGTTTTTGGTTCGGAATTAAAATGCTTGATGATTGGATTTTTGATTTTTTGAGTTTTTAACTTCTACTAAAGATATGAAAAATAAATTTACAAAGAAAAATTAAAAGTAAATCAATTACACTAAAAACGTGAGTCGGGAAATCTAAAAACGAGCCTAAAAGTAAAATATTTAGAAATCTAATCCTACATGTGCCAAATTATTTTTCCTAAGATCTATATGACAAAAGAAAATTTTGGGAAAAAGATTTGTATTTTTTTTACTTTTATATTTTTTATTATGAATTAAAAACAGAATTTAAAAGAAAAATTAATTAAAAATACTAAACGAAATTAGAAAATCTAAAAAAATCAAAAAATCCAGAAAACTATTAAAGACAATCAGAATCTAAGAAAAATAAAAAGGGGTTAACTGCTTATTGAGATAAGCAGTTATTAAGCAAACTGATGAGATAAGCAAAAGAAAAAAAACTTAGTTAAATATAAAACTTTGCAAAGTTAAACCAGGAAAGTCCCTAGGGCAGATGGTGAGAGTGTTTGTGTGTGAGTTGGGTAACCAGGGTTCGAACCCTGGTTTTGTCTTTGTGACTTTTTATTTTATTTTTGACTTTTCTTTTTAGAGTCTGATTAATCACTCAAGAATAAGCAACTTTTATGAAGACAACAATTTGTAAAACCACTAATAAGCTCAGAAATAAGCTTACTGATCTAATCAGAAGCTTAAAAAGGGAAAATTAGCTAAGCTTCAAGCAAATAAGCTGATAAGCTATATTAAGCTAATGTTAATCAGAGATAAGCCAAATAACTAATGACAAGCTAAAAGGAAAACTGATAAGCCTCAAAAGTAGCAAATAAGCACTGCATCAGACCAAATAAGCTAAAATGGTAACTGAGTCTACTGATGTCTGATATGGACAGGGCAAAAATAGGGGTTTTTAAGCTAGTCAAAAGCTACCAAAAGCTATTCAAAAAAGGCTAAAAAAAATAGGAATACTTAGACGAGCAGCCCAACATTATCTATGCCAAATTTCAGATCAATACAGCTTAATTTGAACAAATGAGAAATCAAGGAAAAGGGGATGATTTAGACAAAAACTGATTATGCAGCCTATTGATTTGTGCAGACTTGTGTTTTTTTATCAAAATGACTTCAAACCTTGGTGAATTGAAACCAACTCTTCACCATCAACTACGTGCACTATATCAAACTTGGAAAAGCCAAAATCAAGCACAAAATCTGCTTATCTCTGAGATAAGCAGATTTGAGCAGTTAAAAGTCTAAAAACTTGGACAATTACTCAAACTTGAAAAACCTTTCAAATAAGCTCACAACTAACTACCAACAGCTTATTTTACCAATATTATGGGTGATCAAACTTCACAAATTGACAGATGAACAGTTATTAACCAGTTTTACCCATTTTGGGTCTTAACCCAAACACTACTTATAAGGACTGTTTTGCAATTTTCCACAGAATAAGACCAAAATGAGCTAGGTTTCTGAAACACTAATGTCTAATAAGCTAATTAGATCCCTAATGAACAATATTCAGTAAGTAATAAGCACTAGAATAAGCCAAGCTTATATTGACTGTTTTGACCTTTTTTAAGGATTTCAAGCAAAAACAGAAACTAGCTTATATTACCTAATGATTAATACTAAAACTAACAATATAAAGAACAAATAAGTGAAATTAAGCAAATAAGCACAAAAATAAGCTATGCTACAGTAAAAGTAAAGAAAATACAAAAAAATTGAAATTTCTTATTTGAGACCCTAGTTAAACAAGGGTACCAAGTAAATGGCAGCTACAAGCTCTAACTTGTTTTACAACAAGCTAGTAAAAGTCCATCTTGCCCAATCCATTTCAGGCAACTTCCAAATGCTTTCCTGTCTCATGCTAAGGTTGAAATTTCATTGACTTTTCTAGAAATCTTTGATTGTGACTGAGTAAACTAGAATAAACTCACAGTAAGCTATAATGAGCTTATATGAGCTTATATAAACAGCTAAGAGCTTTTTCAAACAACAAAACACCTAATTCGATTTAACAATGAGCTTAAAAAAAACTTGAACTTTCATTAACTGAGGAAATGAGTACAATGTGAAATAATTAAAGACAATTGAGCTTGAAATACACTTGAATTGATAATTAAAACTTAAGTTTCTATTGATTAAATATAAAAACTACAATTCGACTTAAAACTAAAAACTACTTAACTAACTGCCAACATTGGCTTACAAATGGTCTATTTATACTAAGAAATTAGGGTTTCTCTTGCTTCTGAGCTTCTCTGAATCAACCTTGACCATTGGATTAGCATGTGATCCTCTCAGCCCTTGGATTTAGTTTTGGCGGGAATTTTGGTTAGTGGGTTTGGGTTGACTTTGTAATGCATAGGGGAAGGGAAGTGGCTGTGGCAGATAAAAGGAGGAGACAAGGATGTTGGGGGGACATGGGGGGGGGGGGAAGTTGTCTGGTGTTGGTTTTTCTGGGGAAGGAGAAAAGGTGAGGTGATGATGTACGGTGAAGGAGGGAAAGGAGAAAGGGTTGACTATTTTGACCTGGGTTGTTTAGCTAAAAAGAACAGACCGGGTGTGGGCTTTGTGGGATTGGGCTAAGGATTAGATGTGGGCTTGGTGGGTTTTGTTATGGTTTAGTGATTGGGATTGGGTTTATGTTTTATTGATGGGATGGGTTTAATGGTTTAGGATTAGGCTAAAGTTTAGGGACCATATGTGTCATTTCTGAAAATTAAGGGACCATTTATGCAACATTCTAAAAATATGTCCAAGGACCAATATTGACCCTTTTGATATTTTTGAGGGTTGACTTTGACAATTTGAGCATAATCCCGGTCCAAACTCGTAATTTCCTTTCCCGGCTTAAGCTTTTCACGATTTTCCAATCCTGTGCTCAATTTTGTCTGTTTTTGCCCTGTTTTTGATCCTTTTGTACCTAAAACACATAAAAACACAAACCAAGGATATTTGCAATAATATATGGTGTATTTGGCCATTTTTAGTATTTTTATGGTCTAAAATGGGCATAAAATGATGAGTATTTACACACTCATCAATCCCTCACACTAAACTATTGCTAGTCCCTAGCAATCCAATCATATGAAGTAATGAAAGGAATCAAGTATACCCCGTTTCGACTTTTTATTAAATGCGAGAAATTTAAACTAGAACAAAAATAATAACATGCTTGATTGTCAAAAATGGTATCATGGAACGGGATTCACACAAAATGGGTGTCTCCAGGGAATTGAAATCGTCATCCTCTTTTTTATACTCCCAACTAAGCTTAAACTCAATGTGCAAATGCTTTAGTAAAGTGCTAACACTACTTATACTAATAATCTATGTAAGCCGAAACTTAACTTTTCACTCCCACAATTTATTCAAGTTAGGTGAATGTGCTCATTTTCAAAATTTTGACTGCAAAAATCGACATTCATTATGGTTGTTATTCGTTTAAGTCAAATACTAATTTACCGGGAACCTCGAAAATCTAAGGATCAAAAGGGCCTTTTCCATGTAGCGGCTTTCTTCTCGGCACATCCCAAACCAGTTGGTTTTAGGTGACTAGGCTTTTGACACCCCACAGAGAATAGTACCGGAATCAGCGGAATTTCGATTTCAAAGATTTAGGATATTCCCACTAAGCTAGTATTAAATACTTAAATAAATAACAACAAACGATCATTTAGAGATTAGAAACTCAAAGACGAGATCACTCCATGTAACGGCTTTCTTCTTGGCACATCCCAAACCAGTTGGTTTTAGGTGACCAGGCTTTTGACACCTCACAGAGAATAATACCGGAGCTTTCGGGGCCTTTGAAATCAACAATCTACTAAATTACCGTTTAACTTTTATACAAAATTGACGAATCCAAGTTCAACTTCCGATTTAAATTTAAGAGAAAGCAAATTTACCATATTTATTAACATACATATCTTTATTTTCACAATATCAAAACTTAGTGCATTTTGCAATATCATTCCATTTTCTTTTTTTTTTTCTTTCTTTTTTTTTTTTTTTTTTTTTTTTTTTTTTTGAGTTTTTTTTTTTTTCATTTCATTTTTTTTAAACTTATATATATATATTTACATATATGCTTTCTCAAAAATTAAAATAAAAAGTTGAACTCGGGCTCTATATCAAAATTGTATAAAAATTTGTTTTTCATAACAACATGATTTTAACGTTCAAACGTTTGAAAACAGCACGTATTTAATCAGATTAGTTATCTTCTGGGAGAAAAAGCCATAGATTACTTGTATAAGCTCTAAAGAGAACCAACTACTCTACGCTTAACATTTTCATTTGCAGAAATCGTAAAAACTTAGTCTAATCGTTAAGGAAGCAGCTAGATCAATACTCTGGCAGAGTCGGGATTCCCTTTGTTCTAACCTAATCAAGACTAAACATAACACAATTTTTTATTTAAAAACGACAAAATTTTTTAAAATTTGGGTCAAAACGGGGGTACTAGGGCACTAGAAGGTACACATGTGACAAAATTCGCGAGAATTCCCCCCCACACTTAGAATTGAATATTGCCCTCAATATTCAAAGTACCGGCTATTATGCCGACAATTAGAACGTAAAAAGGTAATACTAATAGCCAAGTGTGGAACAGAAATCTCTATTTTTCACAAAAAAGGATTAAAAAGATATCCCTAGATAAACGTTAGCAACAAGATCGGATATTGGGCGGCTGGATTGAAAACAGGCGCATCAATCATCACGATCTTTGGGAAATCTGCAAACAAGAGCAAACAACACAAAAAAGCCAAGCACAGTGGGATTCCCCCACACTTAGTTGTTAGAAAGTAGAAAGAAGTCAGAAACATGGGTTGTCACCCATGAGATGCTAATGTTTTTGTTAACCGAGTCACTAGCTTGACTCGACCCCGAATTCATTGGTCCATGGGGAAAGTTTGGAGATCCGGGACAACCATGGATGGTATGTCCCCTCCAAAGTAATGCTTCAACCTATGACCGTTCACCTTGAAGTTTGGTCCGTCATTTTGAGATAACTCGACGGTACCATAAGGAAAAACTTTGGCAACGGTGAATGGTCCAGTCCAACGGGTTTTGAGCTTACCCGAGAATATTTTTAATCTAGAATTGAAAAGAAGGACTCGGTCACCAACGTTAAAAACGCGGTTCTTGATTTTGGAGTCATGGATCTTCTTTGTCTTTTCTTTGTAGATCAAAGAATTCTCGTAGGCTTGATCACGAAGTTCATTTAATTCATTGAGTTGAACTTTGCGGTGATCACCCGCGGAATTTAGGTCGAAGTTTGCATGCTTCAAGGCCCAATAAGCTTTGTGCTCGAGCTCGATCGGTAGATGGCACGCCTTTCCGTATACAAGCTTGTAAGGAGTACACCCGATGGGTGTTTTATAAGCTGTACGGAAGGCCCAAAGTGCATCATCTAGTTTATTCGACCAAGATGCACGGTTTTCACCTACGGTCCTTTCCAAAATTCTTTTTAAACCACGGTTTGAAACTTCCACTTGTCCACTTGTTTGTGGGTGATACGCGGTAGAAAGACGGTGAGTAATACCGTACTTAAGCATGACCTTTGCAAATTGGTCATTGCAAAAGTGCGTACCGCGATCACTAATGATAGCACGGGGAGTTCCAAACCGAGCAAAGAGAGATTTCAAAAATTTACACACTACTCGGGCGTCATTGGTGGGGAGTGCTTTCGCTTCAACCCATTTAGACAAATAATCGACGGCCACGAGTATATACTTGTTCCCTCGTGAAGACGGGAACGGGCCCATAAAGTCAATGCCCCAAACGTCAAATATTTCACAAACTTGAACGACGTTTTGTGGCATTTCATCTTTTTGAGAGATCTTCCCGTGACGTTGACAAGAGTCACAAGATTTGACTAAGTCATGGGCATCACGGTAGATTGTGGGCCAATAGAAACCGGAATCAAACACCTTCTTGGCGGTGTAGTTGGCACCATGATATCCCCCCGTGGGTCCATTGTGGCAAGCCTTAAGAATTTCAATGGCTTCTTGGCCGTGAACACACCGCCGGATAACTTGATCCGCACACACTTTAAACAAGTAGGGGTCGTCCCAAAAGTAATGCTTCACATCGTTGAAGAATTTGTTCTTTTGTTGGGACGACATCCCTTTCACAACAAAGTTACCCGCATGGTAATTTGCAAAATCGGCAAACCATGGGGTACTAGAATCACCACGAAAAGATACCACGTTAAGTGTCTCGAGAGGAAATGTTTCTTTATTTCCTTTTTCTCGAGCACACTTTGATGAGGATTTTCTAATCGGGACAGATGATCAGCAGCAAGGTTCTCGGCTCCTTTTTTATCACGGATGGTGATATCAAATTCTTGTAGGAGGAGAACCCAACGGAGCAATCTCGGCTTTGCATCTTGTTTTGCAAAGAGATATTTGAGAGCCGAGTGATCCGTTTACACTATGCTTTTTGACAAGATTAAGTATGGCCGAAAATTTTCGAAAGCATACACCACGGCTAATAATTCTTTTTCCGTCGTGGTGTAATGTGTGGAAAACTAGAAGGGGGTTGAATAGTTTTACGTCCTTTTTAATTTGTGAAAACTTTTGTTTACTTTTTTAAAACTTCGATTCTATCTTATGTGAATTCAACTCTTGATCAATATGAACATATATACACAAATATAAATAAGTAATGCAAGTAAGGTAAATATAATGAAATGAAAGAGAGAGATGGAAAGATCAAACCACAACACGGAGATTTATAGTGGTTCGGCTACAAGGACACCTTCCTTGCCCTACTCCACTCCTCGAGTCACCTACTAGAGAGTTTTTTTCATTATGTCAACAAACTCCCTTATGGCAGAGAAACCTTACACAACTTTAGCTTACACTGGCTTAACAACACAAAGCTAGATGTTGAGTTCTAATCGTAGCTAGAACCAATCTCACAACTAGTACACAACTTCTACACAACTTAATCACGACTTCTTCACGACGGCTTCACGACTTCTTCACGACTTCTTCACGACTTCTTTTCCACGACTACTTCACAACTACTTCACAACTACTTCTACACAACTTCTTTACAACACAACTAGTTACTTACACTAGGATCTACTTATCACAACTATACAACACTTTACACAACAACACAATTGAATGAGGTAAGTAATAACACTTCTTCACTAGTTGAAGTAGAGTTCTTCTTTTGCACTTTTGGTGGTGGAAGCTTGGATCACTTAGAAACCAATGCTTAAGAAAATATGATCAAAGGATTTACAATGTTTAGAAAGGTTTTAAAACAGAAAGTTTTAGTGTGCAAAAGGTGAGTAAAAATCCAAGAGAAGGCTGGTATTTATAGGAGAAAAACTGGACAGCTGGAGACCTACTGGAGCGTGGCCGGCCCCCTTAAATAGGGGGGCGGTCCCTTAATTTTAAGGGGGCCGCCTAGTAAAATTAAGGGGGCCGCCCAAGGTGTCCGTTGCCCAGATTTATCCTTTTGTAGGGAAGGTTTTTCTGGAACATTTTAACTGATTTTGGTTAAAAATTTGAATTCATATTTTTATAAAAGATTAAACATTTTTATTTAATACCAAAAATGTTTTTCAAAAATATATAAAATGTTTTTGATGTTTTATAAAAAATCTAGTTATTAAGAAAATGTTCCTTTGATCATATAATGCATTAAGCATTAGTTCATTCATACCTTAAGTGATTTGAGTTGTAGAAATAGATATTTACAACTAAATACTTGTTTACGTCATAATTTTCCGATTAATGATTTTACATTTTGTGATTATCAAAACGTAGAGATATCAAAAAATATTAATAACGTGTTTAGGCATTATTTATATCAACAATCTTCCCCTTTTTAATGATTACAAAATCTAAACTCATTAAATCTAAAAATTAGTTTTTAGACAAGTATTTAGTGAGTTTACATCTATTTCTCCCCCTTTTTGTAGAATCAAAAAGGTTATGCCGACAAGTTTTAGAATCTAAATTTGTCGGGACGAGAACTCCCCTTGATGTGTACTCCCCCTCGTTTGGGGGCACCAAGGAAACGAGCTATGGAACGCTTGCAAGAAAAATGTTAGAAGCGCAAGTATATGTAACAACAATGAGCAAGCATGTAGAAGAAGAACATTCATTTAATAAAAGTGTTGTGTATAAATACACAACCAAGTAGATTACAACATGAGGCATACAAACATTCAAGTAAAAACAACTAATGATACTACATAATCGTCCTAGTAGTACATGATCTTCCAAGGAGCTTGCATACAAAAAGGATTTGAAAATTATTTATAAGCATTGCATATGCTTAATTGGGTGAAAATGGAGGTGGTGGTGGTGTAGTGAGTGAAGGTGGTGGAGGTGGTGGTGGTGGTGGGTTGGTAATCATGTGTTCAAGAGATGAAAACATGTAGTGTATCTCATCTCTAAGACCAAAGATTATGGTCCGGTTATGGATGCAACAAAGACAATTGTCACCATGGGCTTCAAGCAATGCCCAAGGTATAGGAAAGAATGGTTGTGGGGTTGGTGATGGTGAGAAGTGAGCATCAAGAGGTGTGATGGGTGATAAGGAAATGGCAAGTTGGGTGTATAAAGGTTCTTGAGTGGATGGTGGTGATGATGCTCTTGGTGATGATGTTAGGTGAGTGTGGATGTAGTCATTGATGGATGAAGTGGATGGAATGGAGGAAGATGAAGCTCCATGGGTAAGGTGTGTTTTTGATGGTGCATTAGGTACACTTGGGGATGAATTTTGAGGTGTTGGTGATGGAGTTTTGATGTCATCTTGGGTTAGGTCTATGAAAGGTTGTTTTGGTGGTATGATAACAAGTCTTTACTTCCTTGGAGTCTTAGAGATGGAGGATTTTGGTGATAACATGATGGTTTTGGATGATGAAGGATGATGGAATGAGAGGTGATTGTATGGAGGGAATTTATAGTATGAAAATGTGGTTTGTTTAGGTTGATTTTTGAGGTTTTGTAGGAAGATTCCAATACCAGTTCGTCCAAAAGGAGAAATGGTAGTTAGGGCTAGGTAAAAGTGGTCACAAGATGCAAAAGAAAATAGTAAATTTTACTGTCCAGATGGCCGGTCCCCTTAATTGTTGGCCGGCCCCTTAAAATTAAGGGGACCGCCTAGGGAATTAAGGGGGCCGCCCATCTGGTGTTTTCCCAGGCGACCAAATTTGAAAAATTTCCAGAAAAAGGTCATTTTTAGGGTGTATTTGCAGCAAGTTCCATTTGAGTCATGTACATCAAGAATGATTAAATATTATCAATAGCATATTAAACAAATAATATACATATTTAAGACTAGAAAAATCATATTAGAAGCATAGGCATATTATATCAAGTAAACTAGTAGCTTAGTTCTAATAAGTTTATCATCTAACATAATAAAAGTCATAGCAAACAAATGTCAAGATAGTAATACTACATATAAATGTCTAATCATAACATCAATAATAATCAACTAAACACTCATCAAACATGTCTATTTCTTCTTCTTTCCAAACATCCTTCCAAGTGTCTTTCCAATAGACTTGAAACCGCCTCGTACTTCTTGGTGCATCTGCTGTGTGGTGTTGAGTAGTTCGGTTTGTCTTTCAAACAGTAGTTCGTCTGTTCGTTCGGAACGAGAAGGAACTTGATACTCGGTGTAATCAAGATCCGGAAGATTTTCAACGAAGGTCCTAGGTGATGGGGTACTAGCACGTGTTATGCCCTCCTCCTCATCATCATCATCGTCGTCTCCTTGATGTGACGTGGAACCACGAGGTGGAAGTAAGACAGATTTACGAGATTTTCCCTTGTCGCTTCGGGAGCAACGGGCACGGACACGAAAAAGTGGATTAAGGACCGGTTGAACAGACTCATAAATTGGACTCTGAAGATGTGGATAGTGTATCATGACATGATTGTAGAGGCGAGTGAGAAACATGCCATACGGAAGATTTGCATTATGAGTGTTTTTGGCGGACAAGATGCGGAAGACAAAGAGATATGCCAAATTGTACGGTTGTTCAGCGACAATACAATAAAACATGTGAGCTATGCTCGCCGTGACATGATCACGGTGACCACTGGTACCGAACACATTCTCACGAATCAGTTCTTCCCAACGCTTCATGTCGGGGCGTAACTCCTTGAGGAGGATTTGGTTAGCATGGATGTCAACATCTTTTGACTTGATCCTCCGGCTAGTCGTACCACGATCTAGCCCAAGATATTGACGAATTTCTTCAGAGGATGGAATCTCAGAGTAGTAAGGACCCTGTTGAGGTCGATGTTGCTCAAGAGATGAGAGATCCCACTCATTTGAGAAGACGGCTTGACCGGAGTAGGGGATTCTTAGAATTTGACCGAATTGAGCGAGAGTAAGAGTAATGAATTCGTGTTGAATCATAAAGGATATGAGGATATAGCCATTGGGATCGGTTTGCACCGTCACTTGGCTATAGAAGTCAAGAACAAAGCGGGGAATGATAAGCTCATTGATTTTGTAGAGACAATCAAGACTAACGTTGGAGAACATTCGTTCGATATAGTCGGATTCATAGAACGATGGATAGACAACTCTCCCTTCATGAATGTTTCTATCTTCAATGGGACGATAGAAACAAGCAACAGCGGGAGAAATGCCTGGAGTGGCAGAGACTTTTGGAATGTATTCTTTTGTTTTTGAGACATCACCGACTGTAGTTTTGGGCATTTTCACCTATACAAGAAAGCAACAAAACAAAGAAAAATAAGAAAATGACATGCATATATTATATATGCTACTTATGTGGAACGTAAACATACTTCGACTCTAAAACTTAAATCCTAAGAAGTAGTTTACAATGTTCCTTAGTTTTAATTTTTAACTCGCTTAAAATGTATTTTATGATGTTAAAGAATAGTTATAGGGACATTATGATAAGAAATCAAAAATATCCGAACGTTCTTTTATACGTCATAAGCTACTTTGAAATGTGGCTAGACAAACATTGGATTGTATATCTAGCTATTTCTTACAAGTGTTTATGTTAAGTAACTTAGATTTTGACTCAAAAATTTCTTTCAAAATGTTGTGCCAAACGCTCCTTTAAATAAGAAAATAACTAGTAAAATTTCAATATACATATGAATTATGTATCTTGATGATTTAAAACAACTAATTGCGTGTTTATAAACTTGACAAGTAGTTGTGAACTTAATTTTGATCAAATTTTGATGATTCTAGCTCCTAATCCAAACACTCTCTTATATTTAACAAAAACATTTTTATGATTCGAAAAAAATATTTTTAGGATTAGTGAGTTGTAATAAACCAATGTGATTAGTTTTAACAAGTGTTTATGGCATAATTCAACAATGTGATTAGTTTTGAAAAAGAGTGATTAGTTTATCAATGCTTTGACCTAATGGTGTTTAATTACTTAGTTTCTAGGTTGATTAAGCATGCTAATCCTATGGGGAGCATTTGGTTATAAGATTTCTAGACTTAATTTTAACAAAATTTGGATTAAAAGAAAATTGAGTAAAAGACTTAATTATGATTAGACTCAAAATTGAATAGAATTAGATGAAATGTGAATTAGAAAACTTACAAAATGTGTTGCTAATCGAAATATTGGTGTTTGCCCCTTGCGAAATTAGTCGGAAATGATGATTTGGTGAATGGTTTTGGGTTTTGGTTCGTTTACAGTAGCAGCAAGTATGGGTGTGTTTGAAAAGTGGGGTGTTTGGCAAATGAAATTGGAAGAAAAACGTTTTTGGAAGCTACAGTAGGCTGGTCCCCTTAATTATTAAGGGGGCCGCCCCGTTTACTAGCCGATCCCCTTAAACATTAAGGGGGCCGCCTACCAAACTTGAAATTAGTTCGGGTTTAGTTTCTGATAGCAAAATAATTTTATGTATATATATATAGATTTATTATATATCAAAAATACGTTGGGTTTTGATGGCACGAGGAAGGAATACTTGACATTTTATTAACATTTCGTTAAGAAAACATTTCTTGAGAATTTTGGATAAAATGATCAAGATGTCAAGTCGACAAAGGTTTTAAGGAGTGAGTGTAAATGTGCATATATATATATATATATATATATATATATATATATATATATATATATATATATATATATATTGTGTGTGTAAACGTAGGATGTTGAATAGAGTCGAGAAAAGATGAGGTAATGACGGAGATAGGTGCTGACGGCGACGGGAGTTTGTTTCATCCATAGTTTTCTTGACACGACGGTCGAAGTGCTACTTCTACGTTTATCCACTTAACTCACTTCTCTTCATCACCATGAGTTATGTGATAGTGGACACGGAAGATTTTCGTGTTGAACGTTAAAGTTCAAAAGAGGCAAAGGGGGAAGAAAAGGTTCGAGGACGAACAATTTCTTTTAGTTCTAGATAGTCAACAAATGACGTATCTAGGTTATGTGCGGATATATTTATATATGTATATAGTATATATAATAATATGGATATATATATGTATATATTTATATTATGTATATGTATAAGGGATTATCTACTAACTACCATACAAGTACTAACAAAACTAGGCATTAAAAACTTATGGGGGCATGCAATTGGCTAGTTCATTAATCTACGCACATAATGATGAGCATGAAAGAGGGGCGTACCTTTTAGTCTTCAACATGTGGTCTTCAAGCGCTTCAAAGCGTTTATGTTTGACTTGTAGAAGTCAATCAAGGAAGAGATGCCAATAATCCAATGAGATAGCAATTTAGCCACTTGGTCCCCATTGTCTCATTGATCCAAAGTTGTTTGAACCAAAAATGGGTTGTAGTTGACTAGGATGCATGTATGGTGGAAGTATTCCCCAAGGATTGAAGCTTGGTGGATTCGGGTAATTCCACATTGGGTAACTATTATTATGACGGTTTGGTCTATTTTGGTTTCTTTTAGGTTGAGGTGTTTTAGGCCGAGGGTGAGGACTAGGTGGTCTTCTAGGAGGAGGTGTTTTTGACCTAAGCTTTGGTTTAGAGTTTTCTACTTCGGTTTTTAAAGATGGTTTGTAGAAAGCTTTTATTTCCTCATTATTAGCTATGGGTATTTTCTATCTTTTATAAGTATATATTTAGGCTTTGACTCTAATATTTTTTGATTACTAGTTTCACTTTCAAACTTTACATTTTTTGTTTCACTAGTTGTAGCCTTAGTTGAGTTAAATCCTAATCCGGTTTTATCTCCTGATATTCTTTGAATGCTTATTATATCCCTAAGTGAATTACTACTATTTTCAAATTTGTTAAGTCTACAAATTTCTTCCTTAAGTATTTCGTTTTCATTTTTAGTTTCTTGACATGTTTTACATTCAAAGACTTCTTTGCCTTTTTCTAAGTTATGTAGTTTAATTTTTAATTCTAGTATTTCTTTTTCTAATTGGTTATTTATGTGTTTTAGTGATTTATTTTTAGTCATTACTTTTTGACCTAATATACATAACTGATGTGGGCGTGCGTTGGAGTAAAGTTTTGGCAGTTTTAATGCCTACTCAAGTTTTAAATTTATATTTAGCCGACTTATCAATAACACACACACTTAACGAGCAGTGTACCCGGTCAGTATGAATATAATGGTAAGTAGAGTGTCGATCACTAAGAGTGGAACGTATTATCTCGTTATTCTAATCAGTATTTTAATATCCTAACGCAAGGGGGTTTCAGCCTGAGAGACTGGCACGATTTTGTTTGCAATTAAATAATAAAATAAACCAATAGGCACGAATCAGCAAGTAGCACACACGTACACAGATAAATACTCGAGACAATAAGAGGGCTGTCCTTATGATTAAGTAGATTGTCACTTGTTTTATTGATAGCTTTATATGAAGTGTATGTAGTTAACCCTTTCTCGTTGGTCCTAATCTTATCGGCGAGTAAACCCTTAATGATTACTTATGTCTAAAAGTTATTCCTAAGTGATCAATTTAGTAATAACCGTGGGAGCCACATTATTTTCCGCAGTCAAATGCCCGCAAGCCACTAATAAACACAGAGGTTATCAATGCACTAATAAGTAGTAACCAAAGACATCAACATATAAACTTTAATTGATGGGAAAGCAAGTATTAAAGGGAGTGCAATCTTTCGTTGTCACATTACACAAGCCACCAATCCTGATGAATTAAAGTTTGCTAACACCAATAAAACAAAACTACTTAATGAATTAAACACATGCAGCACCTTCTTACAGCTCTTGTATCTTTGATTTGGGTGTGTCTTGTGCTGCCTCCTTGACTGAATTCGTCCTTGGTTCCTCATGTTCGGTCTTCGGTATTATATGGTACTCCCGAAATTCGTCTGGTCTTGGGGTATTTATAGTTTCTGTCTGAGGGAAGATGCGGCGTATCTAGTAAGTAGATACGGCGCATTGACTTAACTTCGCGTGGGGTCCAAGATTATAATATTCAGGAATATTCGTACACCGCCAGAAGATGCGGCGTAACTCCATGATTAGATGCGGCGCATGTCCTCTTGTATCTTGGATCGTATCTGGTGATATCTTGATAGAGATGCGGCGCATGTCATGAGTGAGATGCGGCGCATCTGGAGCAGATTAGTCTTGATCTTCTTCATTTCAGTAGACTCTTAACTTTATGCATGTTTTGCTCCATAATCAGTCCAAAATCGCTAAGTTTCACCAAATGCTTGTTTTTACCTGAGAATTACAAAAGTAAACGATTAAGTATCAATCCTCATACATAATATAGTAAAACAAGTCAAATTAATAGGATAAATGATAGTAATAAAATGTACTTATTTGAGTTCATCAAATATCCCCCCACTTGAACTTTACTTGTCCCCAAGTAAACCTTAGAATTTCTTTTATGAAAATGTATCCTAAAAGATGTTAGGATTTATTTTTATATTTAAGCATGTATTCGTTTATTTCATAATCACAGAACTAAACACTTAACGAATTAGAAGTAAAATAAAATAAGTCAATAAAAGCAAATCTAATCGTTTAACTGTCCAGTCGTGACGAATATTCTATCATAAGCTTGGCAAGTATACACATCTCCTCCACTAAAGCTAAGGAATAACAAGTATAAAGCGGTAAAAAGGGTTTTTAGGCTTAAGGGTTAATTATTCTTGATCACTATCGATCTCAAATTCCAGAAAAGGCGACAAAATCACAAATACATGATCGAATCCACGAACACGATACTTGCAATTGCTCAAATCCTTAACTCGAATAGGCTAAAGATAGGTCCAAACTTCACCAATAATAATATATCAAAAAGGGCGACAAAATCATAAATACATAGCCGAATCCACGACTACGATACTTAAGATTGCTCAAATCCCTAATCTCAATAAATCAAAGGTTTGGTTGGGTAAAGAATAATAAAGGGCATGGATAACATTTGGGATATAAATTGGTGTAAAATGAAAAATAAACAAAACAAATAAATTAAAATCCTAAGTGTGGTTAATCACTATCCCAACCATCCCATGAATAAGACTCATATCATCGAATAACTCACGCTTTAACACTTGAAACACACGCTTTAGGTAGACACGAATTATACTCAACAAGATCTTAATCAAAGAATAAACCTTAATTGGCGTTCCCATAACTGCCAATTCCCATTCAATCCATAGATATAGTACAACAACTAGTGGCCATATGAACCACTTACATAACTTTACATAAGTTGGTTAAAACAAACTTCCAACTTTTCTTTCTTTCTTTTTCTTTTCTTATTATTATTATTATTATTTTTTTTTTTTTCAAACATAAACATATATGTGTAAAATTTCACCACATCACTATAATGATAATTCTGGATAATTTTTCCATACTTTTCATACTTCAGAAATAACGGTAATAGTGAAAGTAGTAAACACACGAAAAACAAACTCAAAGATATACAATATTTACTTTCACTCCAATTGCATTGTGCAATTTCCCGACCTAACCATAGATAATGAATTACGCACGCGAACACAGGTAATGTAAGGAAACACACTTTGCCTATAGCAATTAACCAACCACGGATTCTAATCTACAGGGTAGGCTAAGGTGTAAGGGTGTAACGAAACATTTTAAACATAGGTGTAAGAAACGAAAGGAATGGCTCTGAGTGTTTTTCTAGGGGTATCTTACTCTAAAAATGAGAGTAACAAAAGGTTTATACGGGGGTTAACTAACCAGTGTAGTTAGTTAATAACACATAACATATAATAGGCTATTTGGGTGTAATCCTAGAATTTTACCAATTTAGACAAGTCATTCCAATTATATAAATAATACTCATTATGGTGGTCTCGAATAGTATACAAGCCAAGTTCTAAAGTTTACAAGTCACCGGAACACTCATAGATTTGTGAATTTTGAAAAATCACAATTTTTGAAAATAACGTCATGTGTGCAGCTATGCAACTTAGATCTTAAACAAAAACATGCTAAAAAATAATTTTAAATTTTGATATATTAAGCACATTTTAAGCATATTTTTGAAAAATAAGGACAAGTAATTGTTAAGTGTTCTAATTCTCCAATCCCCCCACTTAAGTTAAACAACGTCCTCGTTGTTTGTATAAAAGGTTAAAAACTGGAAAATAAAAGAATTAGAACAGGAAAAACTCCCCTGAGATTTGCTCGGTATGATCCTCCATTAGTATTAGAGCAACAATCATCTTTCTTGTGGATTAGAACGTTAAAACTTCATACTTGATGTATCCACAGGAAATCCAGGAAACTATAATACCACCAACACTTTAAAACACACCTAAGATAAGAAAGGTTCAAACTTGCATAATACATTAGTAGTTAGGAAAAATAAAACTTAAAAATTAAAACTGAAAATCATCAGGTCAGTCGATGCGCCGTATCTTATGGAAGAAGATACGCCGTATCGAGCCTGGAATTAATACGGATCAGAATAAAGATGCGCCGCATCCTTAACCAGGGATGAGCCGCATTAAAAATAAACTGATAAAAAGTTTTAAAGTCGGAAATAAAAAATGCAGAAAATTAAAATAAGATATGACCATTGCAGGAGATGCGTCGCATCTCAGAATTGAGATGCGCCGTATCCTCATGCGGGCCTGACTGACTCGACACAGAAAACAGAATAGTAAAAATTCTCCGGGTTGTCTCCCGGTAAGCACTTGTCTTTATTCCAGAGTCTTCAAGTTAGACTCACGTTCAGCTCAGCAATAAGTCCTTGTCACGGTCCATCCTTCTTCCTTCATCCGAAAGATTTTCCCGTATATCTCTGCGACGTTTTCTTCCGTTCGACTTAATCTAGTATAACTCTTTGTCTTCACCGCAGTATATTCTTCATCAGGACCCAAAGAATATTTGATGATTTTAAATTTTTCAGAAATAATCATGGGTGGCTCATTGTAAGGAATCCCAAGTAGTTGACACTTTCTTTTGGTGAACTCTTCATTGTCTTTATCAACGAACTCGAAATAAGGATCCTTAATCAAATAATCATCTAATTCTTCAATTAATGACTTATTGTCTTGAATCGCCTCCCACTCTCTTTCCAAATCATATTGTAACCGTCGACTAAGCTTTGTGAAATCATCAAACTGTTTATGCACCCATTCCCAGAAAGTAGTATCCGATGTCCCCTTAAGTCCTTTCAAGCGTTCAATTCTCCCCTTTTCTTGTAAAGCCTCCGCTTTTTGTGGGCAGTCTTCAACATTATCGTACCACTCATAATCTTCAAAGGTTACATCGTTTCCAACCCGTCTCATCCCAATTATACTTCCCCCATTACAGGTTCCGTCATTTTTATAATCACAGGTCGGCCAAACACTACTTCCGTCCTTGAAAACGAAGGGTGTACAGGTGTGATTAATGTGCTCAAATTCCCATGGTTTATCCCAAACCCATGGTACTTGGTCATTCCATTCATAGTACCAGGTGTTTTTGAAATCATCATAAGTCTTAAATCCTGGTAGATCTCCGGTAAGCACATCATCGTCGACTTGAAGAAGGTAGTTAAATTCCTTGAACTGCTTGCACAAGGGTGTCTCATAATCGAACACATCAATGTCAATCCTGAAAAGTTCTTCAATGCCCTCATTGATTGTTGAATCATGAAGTGACGACCCATAATCGCTTTCTACTTCTTCGTCTTCTCCTCTCATCCAATATACCCATAATGCATCCTTAGTAGCTCGATCCATGCTCTTATGGTTATTAAACTTACTAGCCAACCATTCTGAAAAATCAACATCGTTAGGGTCATGGTTAACGTCAAAGCAAGCCTTCCCAATCATATTCTTCTTTATCTCCATGAACTCGTTAAATTGCTTCTTAAAACTCCGAGTCAACCATGAAGTCATAATCTGCTTGACTTCATCTGCAGGGGCAAATTCCGGACTACCATATTTGAGTTCTAGCCAATCATTGAGGGAGAGGTCTATCAATCTTACCAATCTGCCATGAAATAGTAACTCCGCCAAAGCATAATTCATGTCATTATCCAGATAGTTCTCATTTAATCCCCAGTACTGTTCGGAATAAGGCATGTAAGAGTTTTGGGTATTGCCTCCACCACAGCTGTTGTTGTTTGAGTCCATGTATGCAAGATAGAATTTCCCATCATCTTCTTCGATAGTAGTCCAGTTCAATCCTTCGGCTTCAATGATAGGCCATAAGAGCGACAATTCTTCTCCAGTGTACCTCACAAATACATCATAAGAGAATACCTCTTTGTCGATGTTGCATAAACGCATGAATTCCTTAAAAGCAGCTTCAAGAGGAGTCTCCCAAGAGAATAAATCTGCATCGATCATGAGCACATTGAATGAATCTGAAAACAAGCATTCCTTAGCAAGATATCCGTTAACTGACATGTCTTCCATAGCAAAATCTGTCATCCAAGGTAAAATCATCAGTAGGATTTGTTCGCTAGAAGAGAAATTAATGAATATAGAAACGGATATAAGAATACAAATAGCTGATATCTGCAGACGATGCGCCGTATCCAAAAAGTTGGATACGCCGTATCTTATAATCGTTAAAATTTAATCAGACTTTATTCAGAAAATAGATACGCCGCTTAGAATTTATGAATGCGCCGTACCGAATTAATTAATCAAAAATCGATATTTATTTAAAATTAAATACGTCGTATTAACGAAAGTTAATGCGCCATATTTTCGTTACGCTTAAAAATACAAGATTTTTGATTCAGAAAATGCGCCGTATCGATAGAGATCGATACGCTGTATCTGTTTAATAATTTGCAAACTGTTTTTAATTAAAATAATAGATACGCCGTATCTGCGAAAGCAGATGCGTCGTATGGCGTTAACGTTTAGAAAAAAAAATTTTTTTTTAACAAAAACAGATACGCCGTATCTGCTAAAGCAGATGCGTCGTATTACTTTATCGCTTAGAATTTTTTTTTTATTAAAAACAGATACGCCGTATCTTGGGGAAAAGATGCGTCGTATCAAATTAATTAAACGCGTTGTAGTTTATAAAAATTAAACGCAATACGCCGTATCTGATAAATCAGATGCGCCGTATCGTTTGATTTAGCACAGTACAACGATAGCAGAACAGAAAAAATACGAAAAATAAAAACAAAAATTAAACACACAAACAAAAATAAACACACAAAAATAAAAGAAAACAATTAACACACAATACAACAAATATGCAAAATAATACAATGATGCAATTAATCTAATAAAAAGAAAAACCTAATTAAAATACTAATCAAATTAACAGATAATAACAATTCACTCCTCGGCAACGGCGCCAAAAACTTGATGTGGGCGTGCGTTGGAGTAAAGTTTTGGCAGTTTTAATGCCTACTCAAGTTTTAAATTTATATTTAGCCGACTTATCAATAACACACACACTTAACGAGCAGTGTACCCGGTCAGTATGAATATAATGGTAAGTAGAGTGTCGATCACTAAGAGTGGAACGTATTATCTCGTTATTCTAATCAGTATTTTAATATCCTAACGCAAGGGGGTTTCAGCCTGAGAGACTGGCACGATTTTGTTTGCAATTAAATAATAAATAAACCAATAGGCACGAATCAGCAAGTAGCACACACGTACACAGATAAATACTCGAGACAATAAGAGGGCTGTCCTTATGATTAAGTAGATTGTCACTTGTTTTATTGATAGCTTTATATGAAGTGTATGTAGTTAACCCTTTCTCGTTGGTCCTAATCTTATCGGCGAGTAAACCCTTAATGATTACTTATGTCTAAAAGTTATTCCTAAGTGATCAATTTAGTAATAACCGTGGGAGCCACATTATTTTCCGCAGTCAAATGCCCGCAAGCCACTAATAAACACAGAGGTTATCAATGCACTAATAAGTAGTAACCAAAGACATCAACATATAAACTTTAATTGATGGGAAAGCAAGTATTAAAGGGAGTGCAATCTTTCGTTGTCACATTACACAAGCCACCAATCCTGATGAATTAAAGTTTGCTAACACAATAAAACAAAACTACTTAATGAATTAAACACATGCAGCACCTTCTTACAGCTCTTGTATCTTTGATTTGGGTGTGTCTTGTGCTGCCTCCTTGACTGAATTCGTCCTTGGTTCCTCCTGTTCGGTCTTCGGTATTATATGGTACTCCCGAAATTCGTCTGGTCTTGGGGTATTTATAGTTTCTGTCTGAGGGAAGATGCGGCGTATCTAGTAAGTAGATACGGCGCATTGACTTAACTTCGCGTGGGGTCCAAGATTATAATATTCAGGAATATTCGTACACCGCCAGAAGATGCGGCGTAACTTCATGATTAGATGCGGCGCATGTCCTCTTGTATCTTGGATCGTATCTGGTGATATCTTGATAGAGATGCGGCGCATGTCATGAGTGAGATGCGGCGCATCTGGAGCAGATTAGTCTTGATCTTCTTCATTTCAGTAGACTCTTAACTTTATGCATGTTTTGCTCCATAATCAGTCCAAAATCGCTAAGTTTCACCAAATGCTTGTTTTTACCTGAGAATTACAAAAGTAAACGATTAAGTATCAATCCTCATACATAATATAGTAAAACAAGTCAAATTAATAGGATAAATGATAGTAATAAAATGTACTTATTTGAGTTCATCAATAACCTATTATATTCGTTATCTAGGTCTTTTTCATCTAATGATAAATTTTCATCACTAAAGTATTCGGTTTCGGAACGTACCTCACTTGATGTCTTAGCCATAAGACACTTCTCCTCTTTTGTGGTTTCTTTCTCGTCTTCGTCACTGTCACTCCATGCTCCTCCAATGAACGCCTTTTGGTTTTGCTCCTTTGACATAATAGGACATCTTCCAATGAGATGATTTCGATCACCGCATTTGAAGCACTTCCTCTCGCTCTTGCTACCTTTGTCGTCTTTGTTTCTTTGGAGTGTCTTTCTTTCGTCATGTGGTTGTCTAACGAATCTTCCTCGTCTTTTGAAAAACTTCTTGAAGTCTCTTACGGCCATGGCATATTCTTCATCATCACTTTCGGAGGTTGAGCTATCCTCTTCACTTGATGCTTTCCTAGCTTTCAACGCGATTGACTTGCTTTGCTCTTTCTTTCCTTTGACCATCTCGGAGTCTTTCTTGATTATTGCTTCGTAGACTTTCAAGTTGCCAATCAACTCGTCAAGTTGAAGAGTTGACAAGTTCTTCGATTCTTCAATCGCCGTAACTTTAGCTCGCCATTTTGGATGAAGAGCCCTAAGAAATTTTCTTACAAAATTCTTACTAGAAAAACTCTCATCAAGTGCCTTTAAACTTGTGATGATTGTGTTAAACCTAGCAAATGCATTATCAATTGATTCCTCTTCCGGAATCGTGAATTGTTCATATTGTTGAACAAGAAGATCTATTTTATTATCTTTGACTTGACTATTACCTTATTGAGTTATTAGTAAAGAATTCCAAATTTCTTTTGCGGTTTCGCACATAAAGATTCTTTCATATTCTTTACGTGGTAACACATTATAAATAACCATTTTAGCCTCATTATTTTTAGAAAGTTTTCTTTTAAAATCATCACTTTGTTTTTCAAAAGGTACTATTTCATCCTTTTTAGTTTCAAGATTATGTTGAATAGGTAAAAAATCACCATTAGTAATAACATGCCAAAGATCTAGATCTTTTGATTTCACATAAGTTTCGAATCGATTTTTCCAATATAAAAATCCATCACATTCAAATAGTGGTGGTCTTTGCATAGATTGCCCTTCTAAATATTTTTCAGATTCCATAGATCGTTTCAAGTTTTAAAATACAGTTTATTTTAAAAATCTTGTTTGACGTGGCTCTTGATACCAATTGTGGAAAACTGAAAGGGGGGTTGAATAGTTTTACGTCCTTTTTAATTTGTGAAAACTTCTTTTTTACTTTTTTAAAACTTCGATTCTATCTTATGTGAATTCAACTCTTGATCAATATGAACATATATACACAAATATAAATAAGTAATGCAAGTAAGGTAAATATAATGAAATGAAAGAGAGAGATGGAAAGATCAAACCACAACACGGAGATTTATAGTGGTTCGGCTACAAGGACACCTTCCTTGGCCTACTCCACTCCTCGAGTCACCTACTCGAGAGTTTTCTTCACTATGTCAACAAACTCCCTTATGGCGGAGAAACCTTACACAACTTTAGCTTACACCGGCTTAACGACACAAAGCTAGATGTCGAGTTCTAATCGTAGCTAGAACCAATCTCACAACTAGTACACAACTTCTACAACTTAATCACGACTTCTTCACGACAACTTCACGACTTCTTCATGACTTCTTCACGACTTCTTCACGACTTCTTTTCAACGACTACTTCACAACTACTTCACAACTACTTCTACACAACTTCTTTACAACACAACTAGTTACTTACACTAGGATCTACTTATCATAACTATACAACACTTTACACAACAACACAATTGAATGAGGTAAGTAATAACACTTCTTCACTAGTTGAAGTAGAGTTCTTCTTTTGCACTTTTGGTGGTGGAAGCTTGGATCACTTAGAAACCAATGCTTAAGAAAATATGATCAAAGGATTTACAATGTTTAGAAAGGTTTTAAAACATAAAGTTTTAGTGTGCAAAAGGTGAGTAAAAATCCAGGAGAAGGCTGGTATTTATAGGAGAAAAACTGGACAGCTGGAGACCTACTGGAGCGTGGCAGGCCCCCTTAAATAGGGGGGCGGTCCCCTTAATTTTAAGGGGGCCGCCTAGTAAAATTAAGGGGGCCGCCCAAGGTGTCCGTTGCCCAGATTTGTCCTTTTGTGGGGAAGGTTTTTCTGGAATATTTTAACTGATTTTGGTTAAAAATTTGAATTCATATTTTTATAAAAGATTAAACATTTTTATTTAATACCAAAAATGTTTTTCAAAAATATATAAAATGTTTTTGATGTTTTATAAAATATCTAGTTATTTAGAAAATGTTCCTTTGATCATATAATGCATTAAACATTAGTTCATTCATACCTTAAGTGATTTGAGTTGTAGAAATAGATATTTACAACTAAATACTTGTTTACGTCATAATTTTCCGATTAATGATTTTACATTTTGTGATTATCAAAACGTAGAGATATCGAAAAATATTAATAACGTGTTTAGGCATTATTTATATCAACATAATGTGCTTAAGCTTCGGTCATAGTTTTGCTAGCATAGTGTATAGGCTGAAAATGTTTTGCTTTTCGTTGCCCCAAGACCGCACCTATGGCAAAATTACTTGCATCACACATAAGTTCAAAAGGTAGGTCCCAATCGGGGGCAACCAAGATTGGTGCTTCAGTAAACTTTTTCTTTAGAGTTTGAAAAGCTTCAATGCACTCTTGTGAGAAAATGAACGGAGTTTCCTTTTGAAGGAGACGAGTCATCGGCTGGGCGATTTTTGAAAAATCTTGAATGAATCTACGATAGAAACCGGCGTGACCAAGGAAACTCCGAATACCCTTGACGGTAGTGGGATGAGGTAGCTTAGTGATGACATCAACTTTAGCCTTATCGACCTCTATCCCACTCTTGGAATTCTTATGGCCGAGGACAATGCCCTCTTTGACCATGAAATGACTTTTCTCCCAATTTAGACAAAGATTAGTGTCTTCACAACGTTGAAGCATTTTGTCCAAATGGGAGAGACATGTGGTGAAAGAATCACCAAAGACCGAGAAATCATCCATAAAGACTTCCATAGTTTTCTCGATCATGTCGTGAAAAATGGCCAACATACACCTTTGGAACGTGCCCGGAGCATTACATAAGCCAAAAGGCATGCGTCGGTAGGCAAACGTTCCATAAGGTCACGTGAAAGTGGTCTTTTCTTGGTCTTGCGGGTCAATGGGAATTTGGAAGTAACCAGAGAAACCGTCGAGGAAACAATAGTACTCGTTTCCCGCTAGTCTTTCAAGCATTTGGTCCATGAATGGAAGAGGGAAGTGGTCTTTACGGGTGGCGTCATTTAACTTTCGGTAGTCAATGCATACACGCCATCCCGTCACCAATCGAGTAGGAATCAACTCGTTTTCATCATTTGTAAAAATGGTAATGCCACCTTTTTTAGGCACGCAATGAACGGGGCTTACCCAAGGACTATCCGAGATAGGGTAAATCAAGCCGGCATCAAGGAGTTTAAGAACTTCCTTTTTGATAACCTCATGAATTTTAGGATTAACCCTTCTTTGATGTTGAACCGCCGGTTTAAAGTCATCTTCCATTAAAATCTTGTGTGTACAAAATTCCGGGTTAACACCCTTAATGTCGGAAAGTTTCCAAGCGATGGCTCGCTTGTGTGACTTTAAAACCTTTATGAGCGCGGTTTTCTCCTCATCATTTAAATCTTTAGCAATTATGACGGGTAATTTATCGGTACCCTCCAAAAATGCATATTCGAGATGAGGCGGTAAGTCCTTAAGTTCGACCTCCGGAGGATCATCAGAATTTTCAACAGATTTGATTTCCTCATTATGAAGTTCTATCGGAGGGAGGGATGAGGGATCTTCATTAAGTAACTTCTCAATTAGAAGAATGTCTCCCTCCATGTCAAATACACCATCATCAAATGGAGTTGAATCACAAGACAACCAAGCTTCAATCTCTTCTAAGATGAAGTCACCTCCCTCAAACGGAGTGAGAGAGGGGGAAGAGAGAGCAATGGTATGGTCTAAAGAAGTGGGATTTCCACTTAGTGCTTCATGAAAATATTCCTCGCATGTAGCATCAATGATATCAATTTGGTTAATTGACTCGCTATCATGCTTGAGAGGATATTTTGAAGTACTCTCAATATTTAAGACCAACTTTTCATCACCGACTCTAAGAGTCATTTCACCTTCGTAGACATCGATTAATGCACGAGCCGTTTTCAAGAATGGTCTTCCCAAGATAAGGGGGACACGGGGATCGGCATCAAAATCGACTACTACGAAGTCAGCAGGAAAATGGAACTTGCCTACCTTCACGAAGACATCTTCGGCAATACCTTTCGGAACAGTAACCGTTCGGTTTGCAAGTTTGAGAGTCATGTGTGTAGAAGTAAGATCCGGGAGAGAAAGCTTTGCCCATACGGAAAGAGGCATTAGATTGATGCTTGCGCCAAGATCGGCCAAGGCTAAGCATTCATCAAGCTTTTGGAAGTCACAAGGAATGAGAAATTTGCCGGGGTCTCCTTGTTTTTCGGGTAACTTCTTAAGAATCACCGCCGAACAATTCTCATTCAATGGAGTTTTTGCCAATTCCAACAATTTTTCCTTATTGCTAAGGAGACTCTTGAATGTTGAAGCAAACTTTGGCATGTAGAGAAGAGCATCCGCAAAACTAATATCGAAGTGTATCTTTTGAAAGATTTCAAGAAACTTCATCATTTGACTATTAGTTTTGTCACGGAGCTTTTGTTCATTAAGCCTCGAAGGATAAGGAATCGAGGGCTTAGGATTGGTTCTCGGAACATCGGGTTCCGGAATTGGAGTTTGGACGACCGAAGGTTGGACGTTTGCGGTACTTTGTGGGCTAGTAATTTGCACTTTTTCCTTTGTCACCTTGGTTTCTCGTTCCACCTGCTTCACCGGAGAAGGAGTAGGAATCGAGGGTCCATCAATTGTCTTACCACTACGAGTGGTAATAGCTTTCAACTCACCCTTCGGGTTTGGAATGGTATTTCCCGGGAGGGTTCCCGAAGTTGAAGGTTGATTCAATTGGCACATGAGACTGGCAAACATGTTCTCAATTTTACTTTGAGATTGATCAATCTTTTTATTTGTATTCTTAAGTTCATTTTTAAGTTCATGACCTTGCTTCGAAATTGAAGTTTGAAAATCATTTTTCAAGGTGGTGATTTGATTTTGCATTGACCTCATATTTGCTTCATTTGACTTGATGTAATTAGCAAGTTCGTTTGAGGGAGCAATTGGGGCTTGGTAATTCGAAGCTTGAAAGCCTTGATTGAAATTACCACCTTGATTTGGGTATTGATTGATCGGGGCTTGAAATTGATTTTGAACATTTTGCCCTCTTGGTTGGTTTTGATTGAATCTATTTGGATTATTGGGTTGAGAAAATCCAGGTGGTCCATTTTGATTGCTAACACGATAGTTCGGGTCAACTTGAGGACGGTATTGATTACCTCCTTGGTTGAAAGACCCGGCTACCGCATTAATGTCACAACGACTACCATCGGTGGCAGTACAATTGTAGTATGCATGAGGACCACCACAAGTGACACAAGTTTCTTCCACCGCTTTGACTTGAGTGGGTGAAGAAGTTTGTGGGGAAGATTGTTTCTTTTGCTTGGAAAGAACCAAAGCTTGAATAGCCTCCGTGAGTTTGTCAATCTTAGCATCGGTGCTAGAAGAACTCACGGGAGATGAAGTAGAAGGTGAAGCATTCACTTGAGAAACAACTTGCTTGCTTCGTGAAGTACGAACCTTAGACTTATTTTCAATGATGGCTAAAGCATCTTTAGTCGTCCGATACAAGAGATTACCACCGGCGGCGGCATTTAGAGAGTCTTGATCGGAATGGTTCAAACCATTATAGAAGGTATCGAGTTGATGTAACTCGGAGAAACCATGGTGAGGACATTTGCGAAGTAATTCTTTAAAAGGGTCCCACGCTTCACTAAAGGATTCATCAAATTTTTGAGTGAATTTGGTGATTTCATTTTTAAGGCTTGTGGTTTTAGAAGGGGGAAAGAATTCGTTCACAAATTTCGACACCAAATCTTCCCATGTTAAGATAGAACGAGGGGATTGTTTTTCAAGCCAAGTCCGGGCTGCCCCCTCGAGAGAGAAAGGAAAGAGAAGCAATTTGATTGCTTCTTGAGGAACATTCCTACATTTGATGGTAGATGAAATTTTATTGAACCATCGAATGTGGGAATGAGAGTCATCCCTCTCGAAACCGTAATATTGATTTGACGTTACTAAGGATAGTAACGCCGGTTTAAGTTCGAAATTATCGGCAACGATCGGGGGAACAACAATAGCATCTCCATAACCCTCGATGGGTGCTTGGAGAAGCTCACACATGGAACGTTCCTCCACCATTGTGACAATGGGAGGATCGGGAATAGCACGAATCTCGGGTTCGGCTATTGAGGCGGAATGCCTACGATTACGTCTCCGATTACGTCTTCCCGTAGTATGTACGAGTTCACGTAAAGGACTTGTTAACGGAGAAGAACGAGTGCGCATGCACTAACAAAAACAACTCAATTAAAACAAGACCGAGGCAAAACACAAGTGAACTTAAACCTTAAATCAAACAAGCGTACGGTAGCTCTTTGAAAGAAAAACGCACAGGGTGGTGGAGGAGCAAAGGTGGGCAATAAATACCCTTAAAAACCCGCTCCTTTCGGTCTGCAATTTAATGTCAAGACCAAACTAGAACCTCCTTTATTGTTTGTTAATCAATCAAAGGTGAGCCGAATTCGCAAGCGACACAAAGGCAAGTTTTATATCTTTTGTTTGGGAACTTAATATGATAATACTCCAAGTTGAGGAATATTATATTGAGATTGCTTTTATCTTTTATTTAACACAATAAAACGACGAATGTTTTTGGGATTTTATTTTTTATATGATAATATATATACAAAAGAAAAGAAAAATATTTTTGTTTTTTTATGGGGTTTATGGAAAACGGGAACTTCACAAGGAAGGATCTCAAGTCACTAATCGTTAAAACCTTTAACAATATTGTCGCAACACAACCTCCCCGGCAGCGGCGCCAAAATTTGATCCGTGTGTAGTATATATAAATATAATATCGGATCCCCGTGATACTTGGGAATCAACTAGTCAACCTCTTAGGAAAAAGGTCAACGTGCAAAACCCGTGAATACGGTGTGAGATACCGGATAAGTGATTACCCGGGTCGTGTCCCAGCGAGGTGTGAATCGAGGATTTCGTTTTTGGTTCGGAATTAAAATGCTTGATGATTGGATTTTTGATTTTTTGAGTTTTTAACTTCTACTAAAGATATGAAAAATAAATTTACAAAGAAAAATTAAACGTAAATCAATTACACTAAAAACGTGAGTCGGGAAATCTAAAAACGAGCCTAAAAGTAAAATATTTAGAAATCTAATCCTACAAGTGCCAAATTATTTTTCCTAAGATCTATATGACAAAAGAAAATTTTGGGAAAAAGATTTGTATTTTTTTGACTTTTATATTTTTTATTATGAATTAAAAACATAATTTAAAAGAAAAATTAATTAAAAATACTAAACGACATTAGAAAAATCTAAAAAAATCCAGAAAACTAATTAAAGAAAATCAGAATCTAAGAAAAATAATAAGGGGTTAACTACTTATTGAGATAAGCAGTTATTAAGCAAACTGATGAGATAAGCAAAAGAAAACAAACTTAGTTAAATATAAAACTTTACAAAGTTAAACCAGGAAAGTCCCTAGGGCAGATGGTGAGAGTGTTGGTGTGTGAGTTGGGTAACCAGGGTTCGAACCCTGGTTTTGTCTTTGTGGCTTTTTATTTTATTTTTGACTTTTCTTTTTAGAGTCTGATTAATCACTCAAGAATAAGCAACTTTTATGAAGACAACAATTTGTAAAACCACTAATAAGCTCAGAAATAAGCTTACTGATCTAATCAGAAGCTTAAAAAGGGAAAATTAGCTAAGCTTCAAGCAAATAAGCTGATAAGCTATATTAAGCTAAGGTTAATCAGAGATAAGCCAAATAACTAATGACAAGCTAAAAGGAAAACTGATAAGCCACAAAAGTAGCAAATAAGCACTGCATCAGACCAAATAAGCTAAAATGGTAACTGAGTCTGCTGATGTCTGATATGGACAGGGCAAAAATGGGGGTTTTTAAGCTAGTCAAAAGCTACCAAAATCTATTCAAAAAAGGCTAAAAAAAATAGGAATACTTAGACGAGCAGCCCAACATTATCTATACCAAATTTCAGATCAATACAGCTTAATTTGAACAAATGAGAAATCAAGGAAAAGGGGCTGATTTAGACAAAAACTGATTATGCAGCCTATTGATTTGTGCAGACTTGTGTTTTTTTTTTATCAAAATGACTTCAAACCTTGGTGAATTGAAACCAACTCTTCACCATCAACTACATGCACTATATCAAACCTGGAAAAGCCAAAATCAAGCACAAAATCTGCTTATCTCTGAGATAAGCAGATTTGAGCAGTTAAAAGTCTAAAAACTTGGACAATTACTCAAACTTGAAAAACCTTTCAAATAAGCCCACAACTAACTACCAACAGCTTATTTTACCAATATTATGGGTGATCAAACTTCACAAATTGACAGATGAACAGTTATTAACCAGTTTTACCCATTTTGGGTCTTAACCCAAACACTACTTATAAGGACTGTTTTGCAATTCTCCATAGAATAAGACCAAAATGAGCTAGGTTTCTGAAACACTAATGTCTAATAAGCTAATTAGATCCCTAATGAACAATATTCAGTAAGTAATAAGCACTAGAATAAGCCAAGCTTATATTGACTGTTTTGATTTTTTTTAAGGTTTTCAAGCAAAAATAGAAACTAGCTTATATTACCTGATGATTAACACTAAAGTAACAATATAAAGAACAAATAAGCTGGAATTAAGCAAATAAGCACAAAAATAAGCTATGCTACAGTAAAAGTAAAGAAAATACAAAAAAATTGAAATTTCTTACTTGAGACCCTAGCTAAACAAGGGTACCAAGTAAATGGCAGCTACAAGCTCTAGCTTGTTTTACAACAAGCTAGTAAAAGTCCATCTTGCCCAATCCATTTCAGGCAACTTCCAAATGCTTTCTTGTCTCATGCTAAAGTTGACTTTCATTGACTTTTTTAGAAATATTTGATTGTGACTGAGTAAACTAGAATAAACTCACAGTAAGCTATAATGAGCTTATATGAGCTTATATAAACAGCTAAGAGCTTTTTCAAACAACAAGACACCTAATTCGATTTAACAATGAGCTTAAAAAACTTGAACTTTCATTAACTGAGGAAATGAGTACAATGTGAAATAATTAAAGACAATTGAGCTTGAAATACACTTGAATTGATAATTAAAACTTAAGTTTCTACTGATTAAATATAAAAACTACAATTCGACTTAAAACTAAAAACTACTTAACTAACTGCCAACATTGGCTTACAAATGGTCTAGTTATACTAAGAAATTAGGGTTTCTCTTGCTTCTGAGCTTCCCTGAATCAACCTTGACCATTGGATTAGCATGTTATCCTCTCAGCCCTTGGATTTAGTTTTGGCAGGAATTTTGGTTAGTGGGTTTGGGTTGACTTTGTAATGCATAGGGGAAGGGAAGTGGCTGTGGCAGATAAAAGGAGGAGACAAGGATGTTGGGGGGACATGGGGGGAAAGTTGTTTGGTGTTGGTTTTTCTGGGGAAGGAGAAAAGGTGAGGTGATGGTGTACGGTGAAGGAGGGAAAGGAGAAAGGGTTGACTATTTTGACTTGGGTTGTTTAGCTAAAAAGAACAGACCGGGTGTGGGCTTTGTGGGATTGGGCTAAGGATTAGATGTGGGCTTGGTGGGTTTGGTTATGGTTTAGTGATTGGGATTGGGTTTATGTTTTATTTATGGGATGGGTTTAATGGTTTAGGATTAGGCTAAAATTTAGGGACCATATGTGTCATTTCCGAAAATTAAGGGACCATTTATGCAACATTCTGAAAATATGTCCAAGGACCAATATTGACCCTTTTGATATTTCTGAGGGTTGACTTTGACAATTTGAGCATAATCCCGGTCCAAACTCGTAATTTCCTTTTCCGGCTTCAGCTTTTCACGATTTTCCAATCCTGTGCTCGATTTTGTCTGTTTTTGCCCTGTTTTCGATCCTTTTGTACCTGAAACACATAAAAAAACAAACCAAGGATATTTGCAATAATATATGGTGTATTTGGCCGTTTTCAGTATTTTTATGGTCTAAAATGGGCATAAAATGATGAGTATTTACACACTCATCAAACCACTATAAATCTTTTGTCTCGCGGTTAGATCTTTCCATCTCTATCTTTCATTTCATTTCATTACTTTACTTGCATTGTTTATTTAGATTTACTTATATTTGTTCATATTGTTCATGAGTTGAGTTCACATAAATTCGAATCTAAGTTTTTTAAAAGTAAACAAAGTTTTCAAAATAAAATTAAAAAGACGTAAAACTATTCAACCCCCCTTCTAGTTTTCCACACCAACTCTACCCGGCATGTGCAAATTTAAATTAAACACATATGTGCACTTGGTTAAGGGGGTGTATTTCTGAAAATCACAAAACTCTTAAGGTGTTAACAAAATATGTTTTCATAATCATAAACACTTTGAGAGATTTTCAAAAAGGTTTGGTTTATGGCATCAATAGGATAGTCATGGAGTTATAAGGTGACTAAGGTTAGGAATAACCGTCCTATGATCCGCCAGAGCCGGAGGGATCTACCCCAGGACGATACCAATAGTTTAGAACTAGAAAGTCCTAGGTATGATTGAAAAAGGAGAAATGAAATGAACGGAGAAAGAAGGGGTTGAAGAATTAAAAAGAAAAGTAAAGAAAATGGTGAAAAGAAATAGCCCTCCATTTGTTCAACCTTAGGGCAGACACCGGGTTCAATTCATAATCTATTGGTTGATGGGCATCACCGGTATTGAAGAAAAAGACGTCATGGACCCAGTGACGCACTGCACTAACCTTCTAGCCACTCAGGTGTCTCTCAAAAGGCACTTGTTTCATTTCACACGGAGAACCCTTCATCATCTATCGACCTCTCACTACGAGATGTGTTGATATTGAAAAGGAGGCACTCTGCTCCACGCCTCCGACGACCAAACAAATGAGCACTAATAGAGTCTAGAGCCATGAGATTCATCAAAGATCTCTTAGGAACACTTAGTATTACACTGTTGTTCTACATCATGGGCAGCAGTTGTAAAATTAAGAAGAGTCCTTCGCAGATCTTAGCAATCTGCCGAGAACATTCTTGAGAGATTTCCCAATTGTGATTCTCAGTGATAGAATGGAAATCCTGCCAGGGTAACATCAAACAACCCTGACAGCAGGTCACTTCGGTAACTCCTTGTGGGTTACGCTTAGTGTTTGCTCCAAAACGGTCTACAGTCGTGGGGTGATCTCCAGCGACTCACTGAATCGTGGGTGCACTTCGGTGTGTCCGTGTTAGCCCTTTCGGGGGTATCTGGTTCAGAACGGCCTGGGTTTGGATTAGAGAAAGTCTTCACACTATGCTGTTGATGATCTCGAAGTCCAAATCTGTAAGTGCCGGATTGTTCGTGATGTACCTGTGGAGGATCGTGAAGACCTGGAGTTCTACCACCATCAAGACTCCATCATGCTCATATCCTGAAGATCAGTTATCACAAAGACTAAAGACAGTAAAAGTTCAAAGTTATTAAAGAAAAGTCAAAGATCAAGTATGTTAATCTTTCACAAGTCTAAGATCAAGCTTATGAAGAGAGAACTACGTGATGTATGAAGAGCAAAAGTCAAAGAACATATGAGCATGATGGAAACGACGTAAAGACACCAGTACTAAAGACCATTGGAGGACGGCAGATCATTACCATACCATATCATATCAGATCAAGAACAAAGAACAAAGATTAAGAAGACGTTAGAAGCCCAAGAAGCAAAGGTGACGTCAAGCAACCAAGATGACCAAGACTTAGGGGGAGATTGTTAGGAACACGTTTTAATTATATTTCAAGTCTTAGTCATAGTTGAATTAGTTGGTTGCTTAAATTGTAATGGGCTATATGTTTAGTAAAAGCCCAAGGCACATTAGTAGCCCATGTGCCTTAGGGAATCTAATTAGCATCTAATTAGGATCATTCTAGAAGAGAATATGCTAAAGCATATCCCATGCCTCCACGCCTATAAATACAAGGCATGGGGCTTCATTTTACTTGTTGGTTATTAGTTACTCGTGCGGAAGCTTTGTCGAATTGTTAAGTGCAATGATAATCATCCTTCTCTTCTCTTAATTCTCTTCTTCTCTTTCTCTCGTTGTTACTTGTTTATTGTTGTTAACATAATTAGTTTAATACGTGGTTAGTTATAGTTGTTTGTGTGGTTAATTAGTAGATAGATCTAGTGTTGTTTCATTATTAGGGACCGACATTTTCTGTTGACATGAATGCTCTAAAAAGAAACATAGAGTTCAAGGATGAATGTATTATTGTGCTGAATGAATCACTAGCAAAGCACAAAAATAAAACTGAAAATGTTAAGATAACAGTAGATGCTTTAGCTTATGCCTCAGAGGGAATTAATAAAATTTGGGAAGCTCAAGTAATTAATAAAGCTAAGTCTGGTTTAGGATACAAATCTGTTCCTCCACCATACAGAGGTGTTTCTTCACCTCCAGGTATTGACCTAGCACACACAGGATTTGCTGAGTTTCAAGAACCAATAATGGAATATGGTTCCAATTCTACTGAGAGTCCTAAGGTAGAGAAAGTAAGTGAGAGTTTACCTAAAACTTCACTTTCTGAGGACAAGGTGTCCTCTGATAGGAAAGCAGATGCTATAGTTGTTGAGGAATGTACAACTGATAGTGATGAAGATGAACAGGTTATGTCTAAACCTGAAGTAGTTAAGAAAGCAGGAACAAGGGTTCCTAAAGTGATCAAAAAGGATACTATTAAGCCTAGAACAAACATTAAACATGTTAGGCAACTAGTTAAATATTGTGAACAATATAGATCCACTAGCAAACCCAGAGGTAACCAAAGAAATTGGAATGGCCTCAAGTCTAACCAATTAGGTGATGACTTTTTCTTTTATAATAAAGCTTGTTACTCATGTGGTAGTTTTGATCATCTTGCAGCTTTCTGTAACAAATGGGTATCTGGGTATGAAAACAATAGGGTGAATTTCAAAAGGAAAACTCCTCAAACTCACTTTCACTCTAAGTCTAAGAGAACAAAACCCAGAGCAGTTACAAAAGCAGTTTCTGCTGCTAGACCATTCATGACTGTTAACCCAAGACCAACAGTTAAATATGCAAAATCTTTTTATAAAAATGCATCAAAGACTGTTCAAAGGCCCATTAAAACAAGAGAAGTGGTCCAAAAACAAGTTTGGAAACCAAAAGGTACAACTACAAAGCTACTAGTTTCTACTGCTAAGCATGTATTTCATACTACTGCTAGGGAAAACAGGGCAAATGCTGTTAAGGCCTCAGCATGTTGGATTCTTAAATCCAATGTTGCATCAACTGTTCTTAAGAGATTAAATTTCATTGATGCAAGAGGCAGATCCAAGTCAGTAATGGCTTGGGTCCCCAAAGGAAACTAATACTCCATATTATTGTGCAGGAACATTCAATTGATAAACAAGAGGATCAAGGATACTCAGATAGTGGATGTTCAAGGCACATGACAGGCAACAAGTCCTATCTTTCTGATTTTCAAACATTAGATGGTGGATATGTTACCTTTGGAGGAGGTGTTGGTGGCAAAATTTCCGGTAAAGGTACAATTAAAACTGGAAATTTAGACTTTGAAGATGTATACTTTGTAAGAGAACTTAAGTATAATCTCTTTAGTGTCTCACAAATGTGTGACAAAATGAACAAAGTTCTTTTCTGTGACACTGAATGTCTTGCACTTTCTCCTGATTTTAAGATGCCTGATGAAAGTCAAGTGCTTCTTAAAATTCCTAGAAAGGGCAATATGTACAGTGTAGACATGAAGAACATTGTTCCTAAAGAGGCTCTTACTTGTTTGATTGCAAAAGCTACATTAGAAGAGTCACTCAAATGGCATAGAAGGCTTGGTCATATTAATTTCAAAACCATAAATTAGATTGTTAAGAATGGTTTGGTAAGAGGTTTACCTCAAAAACGATTTGAAAATGATCAAACATGCATTGCTTGTCTTAAAGGCAAACAACACAAAGCCACTTGTAAGCCCAAAATTTTTAACTCTATCAATCAATCATTGTTTATGCTTCATATGGACTTATTTGGTCCTACAAATGTTAGTAGTATGCAACATAAGAGATATTGTCTAGTTATTATAGATGACTATAGTAGATTTACATGGGTTTTCTTTTTAGCTACTAAGAATGAGACACCTAGCATCCTTAAGACTTTCATTACAGAGATAGAAAACCTAGTGAGCAAAAGAGTAAAAGTCATTAGATGTGATAATGGGACAGAGTTAAAAAATAGAGTTATGGATGAATTCTGCAAAGAAAAAGGTATTTGGAGAGAATTTAGTGTTGCTAGAACTCCACAACAGAATGGAGTTGCTGAAAGGAAAAATAGAACACTAATAGAAGCTGCTAGAACTATGTTAGCTGACTCTAAGTTTCCTATAACTTTTTGGGCTGAAGCAGTCAACACTGCTTGCTATGTCCTGAATAGAGTTTTAGTTGTCAAGCCTCACAATAAGACATCATATGAACTTTTTAGAGGTAGAACTCCTGCAATAGGATTTCTTAGACCTTTTGGATGTCATGTGACAATTCTCAATACCTTAGACCATCTAGGAAAGTTTGATGGTAAAGCAGATGAAGGTTTCTTAGTTGGATATTCTCTCAATAGCAAAGCTTTTAGAGTATACAACTTAAGAACTAAGAGAGTAGATGAGAACCTGCATGTGGAATTTTTAGAGAATAAATCCAATGTAGCAGGTCAAGGTCCTAATTGGCTATTTGATCTAGAGTCATTAACCCATTATATGAATTATGTGCCTGTTGTTACAGAAACTAATGATTTTTCAGGTTCACAAACAACAAATGAGGCAGGGTTAGACAAGGAGACAAATCAAGATCATGTATGGATGCCAATAAGTACCAGTGTGGCTTCAACTTCAACAAATGATGAATCTTCTTCTGGTAAAGCTAAAGAAGATGTTGAAAGTGAACACAAGGAAGATGGAACAAAGGAACAACAAAATGTTTCTGCTGATGATAGTGCTGCTGAGACAGAGCATTCTACTGCTAGGCTTAATTTTTCTGCTGCTAGGCCAAATGATTCTACTGCTGGCCCTTCATACTCAAATGAAGCAGATTTCTTAGATAAAGAGGTGGATTTGAGCAATATCACACCTAACTATCAACTTCCTTCAACCCCACACACAAGGATTCACAAAGTCCACTCCTTAGAAAATGTGATTGGAGATGTAAAATCAGGTGTGAAGACAAGACAACAACTGATGTCTTCGGACCAACAAGGGCTTCTTGATGCCCTTTATGCTTCAAAGCAGCAAGAATTTTCAAACTCTTGCTTGTTTGTATGTTTTCTCTCATAAGATGAACCAAAGAATATTCTGAAAGCCTTAGATAATTCAAGCTGGGTAGAGGCTATGCAAGAGGAGCTTCTTCAGTTCAAGATTCAGAAGGTATGGGTGCTAGTTGATTTACCTAAGGATGCAAAGGTAATTGGCACTAGATGGGTTTTCAAGAATAAAAGGGATGAAAGGGGAATAGTGATTAGGAATAAGGCTAGATTAGTAGCCCAAGGGTACACACAACAAGAAGGTATAGACTATGATGAGGTTTTTGCTCCAGTAGCAAGACTTGAGGCAATTAGGCTTTTCTTAGCTTATGCTTCATTTTTAGGCTTCACAGTTTATCAAATGGATGTCAAGAGTGCATTTTTATATGGTACTATTGAAGAAGAGGTGTATGTCTCACAACCTCCAGGGTTCATCAGGCACCTAGAGCATGGTATGAAACACTAGCTTCCTACTTAATTGAAAATGGATTTCAAAGAGGCAAGATTGATCAGACATTATTCATCAAGAAGCAGAAGAAGGATCTTCTGTTAGTGCAGGTGTATGTGGATGACATTATCTTTGGGTCTACAAGGAAGGAGATGTGTTTGGAGTTTGAGAAGCTTATGCATGATAAGTTTCAGATGAGTTCCATGGGGGAACTTACATTCTTTTTGGGTTTGCAAGTTAAACAGTCATATGAAGGCATATTTATTAGTCAAGATAAATATGTTGCTGAGATACTAAGGAAGTTCAACTTTGCTGATTCAAAAATGGCAAGCACACCAATGGACTCTGAGAAGCCATTTCCTAAAGACTTAGATGGAGAAAATGTAGATGTACACACATACAGATCTATGATAGGTTCTTTGATGTATCTCACATCATCAAGACCTGACATCATGTTCTCTGTTTGTGTTTGTGCAAGATTTCAAGTAACTCCAAAGGTTTCTCATTTAACAGCAGTCAAGAGGATTTTTAGATATCTCAAGGGTCAACCTAGGTTGGGACTATGGTATTCTAGGGAATCACCTTTTGACTTGGTAGCATTTTCGGATAGTGATTATGCTGGTGCTAGCTTGGACAGAAAGTCAACAACTGGAGGATGTCAATTCCTTGGGTGTAGACTTATCTCATGGCAGTGTAAGAAGCAAACAATTGTGGCTACTTCAACAACTGAAGCTGAATATGTAGCTGCTGCAAGTTGCTGTGCTCAAGTCCTATGGCTTCAAAACCAACTTCTTGACTATGGGTACAATTTTATGAACACTGTTATTCATATTGATAATAGTAGTACAATTTGCATAATTAAAAATCCAGTGCAACATTCTAAAACAAAACACATTGAAATTAGACATCACTTTATAAGAGACTGCAATGAGAAAAGATTAATTCAAGTTCTTAAAATTGCTTCAGAACACAACTTTGCAGATCTGCTAACAAAAGCTTTTGATGTTGGAAGGTTTCAGTACTTGGTAGCAAGTATTGGAATGCTTAATCTTTGAATTTTTCAATCTAATGTGTTTTTGTATATAAATTTTTGGTTGTACTGCTAACTTTATAAGTTAATACTGCTATTACAAAAGTTTGTGCTACTAGTACAAATTTAAATTGTGTTATTCATACAGTTAGTCCTATGATTATTCTAATACAAGACAAGTACTTTGTACATTGTTCTTTTGGTTTTAGACTAACAATTTCAGGTATGAACATGTGAACACAAAGGAAGTTTCAAGTGAAATGGAAGCAGCAGAATGATAATATCAGTTGCTGACATAATAGGTTCATGATAGAAAAAGTTTGGGAATTTCAAACCTCCTTAAAACTTCTTTCTTGAAGCTTGATTATGATGTTTCACATTGAATTGATGACTTAGTTGATCAGAAAGTAACTGATACAACTCACTTTCTATCATTTTATACTTTTAAGTATAATGAGCAAGTCTAAGGACATCTGATAGAAAGAACAGCTAGTAAAAGTGAATCTAACACTTGTGTTAGAGGCAACAATTGCTATGAGCTGGAATGCTGTCAAGAAAGCCTTTTGAATATGTTTATCTTTACACAGGCAGTTATTTATAACTGAAAACATTGGTTCTCACACAACCAAAGGTTGCTTTAAACTGAAATTTTGATTAAGTGTCTGTTATACACTTAATCCCTTCAAAAATGGTTGGAAGCAGTTGGCTTATGTCGAGATATTGATTCCTCCACACAACAATTTGCTTCTCGTATCGACGAATTAGAAGAGATGTCAACCGGCAACCGTACACTCGCTGTCTACTAAATGAGCTCACGAAGCGATCTGGGAGCGAAGCCTTAAATTGAGTTGCTTCCCCCCTTTTCTTTTCCCTCACCCTACCCTTTCATTTCCGCTTAAGCTTCCCCGGTTTGGGGGATTAATTGATTGGATACCCGAGAACCATAATCTTTCCTAGGAACAGTTCAACGAAAGCCGGTACTAATCAAGCACAGTTTAGCCCTATGATTTAATTGCGATAGTTGGATTCCCTCTTCCTATAGCTATGACTGGCAACCCCTATAAGTAAGTTTTTACTCCCTCTTTTAAGGTCGAGCCTATATAAAAGTAAATATGGTCTGCTAAAAGTCAAAAGTTTTCTTAAAAAATTTTTGGAATAAAAATGACTCAGAAAACCATCCATTGATGGATAATGAGTCAATGCCCCATGAATCACCTCTCATAGGAGTTAACACACCTAGAAGTGAAGAGGGCAGCAAATTAAACTCTTATGGAATTGATGGCTACATGTACAACATTGTCTGATAACAAGTTCTAATTGATAGCTCAGATGATGGGGAGAGAAATATTTTGGTCCATTGTGAGAGATCTTCCAAACAGGGGAGGATAAAATGTTATTTACATCTCAGGGGAGGAAATGTCTCAGGGGAGGAAATAAACCCAAAGAAGGAAGATTAACCAATGAAAGGGAGGAAAAGACAAGAGCATACAAGATGATGACATAAAGGTTGAAAATGACAAGAACAGAGCTTATTCTGGAGTATTATATATATTCAGAAGGGATGAAGCATTCCAAAGGAGAAAGTTCTATCTAGGTCAAATGGAGAAAAGTTTCAATTTCAGTTCACTACGTTTGTTCATCACTTGCAAAGGCATGCTGATAGATGATTTCACTTGTTGAAACAAGCATCCAAGATACACAACACCATTGCCTCTTATAATTCCTCCATCCAAGGAAATTGCACCATCTTTTAGGCTTTGTTTAAAGCTTGAAGATAGGTACTAATATTGTCAAAGTCAAAAGAAAATGGCAGATGAGTTACTGAGAAAGATATTTAATCTTGAAGAACAGAAGATAGCTCAGATCAAGAATCTGACTACAGAAGTGTTTGAAAGATCTTCACAATCCATAATTTAATTCAGAAACATGTTGAAAAGGATTCACATGTTTAGGGGAGGATTGTTGGAAATTAAATATTCAAGAAGTTTAATATCGGGTTCTGCTCAAGAAATACTCTTAAGTATCATTCTACTGCTAGAGCATTTGATTCTGCTGCTAGCGTTAAACATTCTACTGCTGAATGATTCTGCTGCTAGTGAAGAACTTTCTACTGCTAAAGTGGATAACTATCGAATGATTCTGCTACTGAGTAGATAAGTATTCAAAGATATTATGTGTATTAAAGTCAACAATACACGGTAGATAATATCTTACCCCATGTGATCAGTCATTATGTTATATTCTCATAACAAGTTGTAAACATAGATACATGTTGTATCTTAATGACTGACACTCTCAAAGCATGTGTTCGATTAGACTTGACAATATTGTAAAGATCTTTCTTGTGCTATAAAAGAAAGATCTTAGACTAGTGTTAAAGTGTGTGACTAATTAAGAACTCTCATATCTGTTAAGAACATAGAACAAACACAACAATATCACAAGTCATAGAAACATAAGATTCAAGGTTTTGTAACCCTAGTGATAGTGAAGATCACTCGTATTATCTTGAATAATATTGAATCGTTTGGTGTTAACATTGCATGTTCTTTGTTCAATATACACAAGCATAACTGTTCCATTTCCATAACACAAATAACCTTCTAAGTGTGGTTAAGTAGATTCCGCATACTTAATCATATTAACTCAACATATCATATACACAAAGTATCAAAGGTTTAACCACCTTACAGTGTATCGAATCCTCTCATGAACCAAGCTTGGAAAAGGAGAAAGATTAAGATCATATACTGATGCCTATTTGGAATAGTGTGGATTCATCTTCAAAAGATGGATCTTCTACTGATGCAGAAAAAGAAGGTTTTGAAGATGGAAACAATGAAGATGAAGTTCAAGAACCAGAGAATCATGAAAACAATACAAATGAAGATTGTACTGTTAAACCTCATGTTAGTACTGCTGGGCAAGATCTTCATACTGCTGGCCCATCAGGTACTAATACTAATGATTTCTCAGAAGATGAAGTGGATATCAATAACATGTCACTCACCTATCAAGTTCCCACAACTCCATACAAAAAAATACAAAAAGATCTTTCCCTAGACAATGTGATTAGAGACATACAGTCTGGTGTGAAGACTGACCATGACTTCAGATCAACAAGGCTTTCTTAGTGCTGTTTATGAAGAAAAGAAGCATGAAGATGCCAACACATGTATATTTGTATGTTTCCTTTCCCAATCAGAACCCAAGAACATACTTAAAGCCTTAGAAGACTCAAGCTGGGTGGAAGCTATGTAAGAGGAGCTTCTCCAATTTAAGATTCAGAAGGTTTGGGTATTGGTTGATTTACCCAAGGGTATGAGGGTTATTGGAACTAAATAGATATTCAGAAACAAAAAGGATGAAAGGGGGATTGTGATCAGAAATAAGGCTAGACTTGTAGCTCAGGGGTATACACAAGAAGGAGTAGACTATGAAGAAGTCTTTACACCTGTAGCTAGGATTGAGGCCATAAGATTGTTCTTAGCTTATGCTGCTTTCATGGGCTTTACTGTTTACCAGATGGATGTCAAGAGTGCCTTTCTCTATGGTACTATTGAAGAGGAGGTGTATGTTTCTCAACCTCCAGGTTTTGTAGATCCTGAACATCCAGACAAGGTATACAAGGTGGTGAATGCTCTTTATGGACTGCATCAAGCTCCAAGGGCCTGGTATGGAACATTAGCTACTTATCTGTTAGAGAATTGGTTCCAAAGAGGCAAGATTGATCAGAATCTATTCATCATGAAGAACAAAGGGGATATCTTACTGGTACAGGTTTATGTGGATGATATTATATTTGGATCCACAAAGAAGGAGATGTGCATAGAAATTGAGAAACTTATGCATGATAAGTTTCAGATGAGTTCCATGGGTGAACTTACCTTCTTTTTGGGGCTGCAAGTGAAGCAATTAGCTGAAGGCATATTTATCAGTCAAGATAAATATGTGACTGAGATCTTAAGGAAATTTCAATTTACTAATGCTAAAGTGGCAAGCACACCTGTTGATCCAGAGAAACCATTGCTCAAAGATGCAGATGGAGAAAGTGTTGATGTACACACCTACAGGTCAATGATAGGGTCCTTGATGTATCTTACCTCATCAAGACCAGATATCATGTTTGTTGTGTGTGCATGTGCAAGGTTTAAAGTCAATCCCAAGGCTTCCCATTTAGTTGTTGTAAAGAGGATCTTTACATTGGTACAAAAAATGGTATTGGTCACTCCAAAAATGTGTGACGATATGCATATAGTCACACACGTTTTTTTTTTGTCACCAAAAGTCGCGCCACCGTAGGTGGCATATGGTGACAATGTTTAGTTTGTGGCCTTTTTTATTGAAAAAGAGTGATCAAAATCCAAATATGTGTGACAAATTAGGCACAAGTTTTGTTGGATTAATCAGTATCAGTGACCGTAAACACTTTATAGTCACACGAATTTTTTTTAGAGTAACTATTGTTCGTCCTTTGGCCACATAAATATATAATATATGTGACATTTGAGATGATTTATTCAAGTAAATGTATATTTTGTGTGACTATTTCCCGTCCTGTGGCCACATGAATATATAATAAATGTGACGTTTGTGATGATTTAGTCACACAATGTGTGTTGTTTTTTTGGAGTTAGTCACATACAATTTAAAAAACAGTGGCCAAAATTGTTAATAAGTGTGACCATATGCTTTTTAAAATCAAGTAAAAGTGTATTTTATGTGACTATTGTTCATCCAATGGCAACATGAATTTTATGTTTGTGTCGTCTTTTGTAATATTTAGTCACACAAAGCATGTTTGTTTTGGGTATTTAGTCACATACAATTAAGCAAAAAGTGACCAAAAGTGTTAATAAGTGTGACCATATGCTGTTTAAGTGAAGAAATGTGTATTTTGTGTGACTATTGATCATCCAATTGCCACATGAATTTTTTTTTGTGTGGCCTTTTGTAATATTTAGTCACAAAACGAATTAAACAAACAGTGACCAAAAGTGTTAATAAGTGTGACTATATACATCTTTTAGTCACATTTAAGAAATCAATATATATAAAAACAAATTCAAATATATATCAAAACAAATTCAAATACAATAAAATTGGAATGCTATATAACTGAACCAAATATAAAATTCATATATAACTCTATACCCTAGGACCTCCTTTTATACACCAAGGAGTCCTAGTCGGCTTACAATACTTTTCTAAGTATCTATAATCTTTTCCATAAACAACTAATACATATCATATAAGCAGTACTAACTTATAACTAACAGTTGTAACTAATACACTAGCAGTATTAACTTCAAGCAGTCTTAATCTCTGAGCAGACAAATGCAACTACTACAACAGAAAATTGTATTTGAATCACAACCTCAAGTGTTACTTGGTTGGCGGCTTCTGGTATCCCCACGGTTTCTGTCTTGCCCAGTTCCATTGATCTCTACACATCTCATCAATCCCATACTTTGCCCTGCAAAAACACAACAAACCATTTCAAAAAAATGTTGAAACCACTAAATAGGCCAATACAACTACTTATAAAGAAGCAAACCACAATTAATACACTCTCTCCTTTATATAAACCAAGACACTTGATTTTACGGATACAGTGATAAGATAAAACACTCATGCAGACGAAAAATATACCATGTACTGTACTGATGTCAACAGGAAAATAAGTGATCTAACTATAATTTTTACCCAACAAACTGGAATAATGCAGTTTACATAGAACAATAAAGACATGTGATAACTTACTTCCAACCAATCTCACTTGCAGCTTTGTAAGTGGACGCGTAAACTTCAGTAGCATCTCCTGGCCTTCTGATGTGGTGTTTTTTTGCTCTAATTCTTTTATATCCACGGCAGCGGCTCCAAGAACTTGGTGCGCGCGTGATGTGTCGTTGTGGTTTAGCAGTATTAATGCCTACTCAAGTTTTAAATTTATATTTAGCCGACTTATCAATAAAACACACACTTGAACGAGCAGTGTACCCGGTCAGTATGAATATAATGGTAAGTAGAGTGTCGATCACTAAGAGTGGAACGTATTATCTAGTTATTCTAATCAGTATTTTAATATCTTAAGTTAGCTATACAACCTAATCTAACGCAAGGGGGTTCAGCCTGAGAGACTGGCACGGTTTGGTTATGATTACATAGAAAACTAAACTAATGAGCACGAATCAATGATTAGCACACACGTACACAGATAGATACTTGAGACAATAAGAAGACCTGTCCTGATAATTAAGTAGCTTGTCACTTGTTTTATTGCTAGTTTTATATGAAGTGTATATAATTAACCCTTTCTCGTTGGCTCTAATCTTATCGGCGTGTAAACCCTTAATGATCACTTATGTCTATCCCACTATCCTAGAAACGATAGAATAAATAGGCGAGGAAGGGGCATGGCGACCCAAGCAATGCTCAGCTAGACACAGAGGTTATCAATGCACTAATAAAAGTCACAAAAGACATCAACATATAAACTTTAATTAATGGGAAAGCAATTTTAAGGGGTGCCCATGATATTCCGTAGTCACATGGAATCGGCCCATCAATCCTGATGAATTAAAGTGTACTAATACAATAAAACAAAACTACTTAATGAATTGAATACATGCAGGACCTTCTTACAGCTCTTGTATCTTCGTTTAGGGTATGTCTTGTGCTGCTAACACGTCTGAATTCGGCTCTGGTATCTTGCACTGTCAACCTCTTTAAAACTCTCGAAATTCGTCTGACCTTGGGGTATTTATAGTTTCTGTCTGAGGGTTAGATGCGGCGCATAGGATAAGTAGATGCGGCGCATTGACTTAACTTCGCGTGGGGTCCAAGATTAATATATTCAGGAATATTCGTACACCGCCTTAAGATGCGGCGTAACTCCATTTCTCTATGCGGCGCATGTCCTTTGCTGACTTGGATTGTAACTTGTGAAATCTTGATAGTGATGCGCCGTATGTACGAAGTATGTTGCGGCGTATCTGGAGCAGAATGATCTTGATCTTGTACATTTCAGTAGACTCTTAACATCTTGCTTTTTTTGCTCCATAATTAGTCCAAAATCTCCAAGTTTCACATAATACTTGTTTTTACCTGAGAATTACAAAAGTAAACATTAACATATCAATTCTCATATATAATATAATAAAACAAGTCAAATAAATAGGATAAATGATAATAATAAAATGTACTTATTTGAGTTCATCAAATATCCCCCCACTTGAACTTTACTTGTCCCCAAGTAAACCTTAGAATAAATCTTATGAAAATGTATCCTAAAAGATATTAGGATTTATTTTTATATTTAAGCATGTATTCGTTTTTTGTCATAATTGCACAACCAAACACTTAACGAATTAGAAATAAAATAAAATATTTTGATAAAATCAAATCTAATCGTTTAATTGTCCAGTCGTGACGAATATTCTATCATAAGCTTGGCAAGTATACGCATCTCCTCCACTAAAGCTAAGGAATAACAAGTCTAAAGCGGTAAAAAGGAGGGTTTGTTGGTTAAGGGTTAATCATTCTTCTTAATCTCTATCGATCTCACATTCCAGAAAAGGCGACAAAATTACAAATACATGATCGAATCCACGACCACGATACTTGCAATTGCTCAAATCCTTAACTCGAATGGGCTAAAGATAGGACCAAGTAATCTTCACCAATAATATTATATCAAAAAGGGCGACAAAATCATAAATACATAGCCGAATCCACGACTACGATACTTAAGATTGCTCAAATCCCTAATCTCAATAAATCAAAGGTTTGGATAAAGAATAATATAGGGTATGGATAATATTTGGGATACAAATCGGTGTAAAATGAAAAATAAACAAAACAGATAAATTAAAATCCTAAGTGTGGTAAATTACTTTCCCAACCATCCCATGAATAAGACTCATATCATTGAATAACTCACGCTTTAACACTTGAAACACACGCTTTAGGTAGACACGAATTATACTCAACAATATCTCAATCAAAGAATAACCTTAGTTGGCGTTCCCATAACGGCCAACTCCCATTCAATCCATAAATATAATATATAACAAATAGTGGTGATATCTCCCACTTAATACAAAACTTTACATAAGTTGGTTAAAACAAACTTCCAACTTTTCTTTTTTTTTTTTTTTTTTTTTTTTTTTTTTTTTTTTTTGACATCAACATATGTGTAAAATTTCACAACTTTACTATCACTATTTTTCCGGATAATTTTTCCATACTCTTCATACTTTCAGAAATAACTGTAATAGCGAAAGTAGTAAACACACGAAAAATAAACTCAAAGATATACAATATTTACTTTCATACCAATTGCATTGTGCAATTTCCTGACTCAACCAAAGATAATGAATTACGCACGCGAACACAAGTAATGTAAGGAAACACACTTTGCCTAAAACAATTAACCACGGATTTTAATCTACTGGGTAGGCTAAGGTGTAAGGGTGTAACGAAACATTATAACAAAGGTGTAAGAAACGAAAGGAATGGCTCTGAGTGTTTTTCTAGGGGTATCTTACTCTAAAAGTGAGAGTAACAAAAGGGTTTATACGGGGGTTAACTAACCAATGTAGTTAGTTAATACTCCCTCCGTCCCATATTAAGTGTCCATAATGGAATCTTGGGATGTCCCAAATTAAGTGTCCAGAGAATATTTTCAACCAATGAGAAGAGACTTTAGTGGGTAATAGTGATATTTGATTGGTGGAGAGTGTAGTTGGCCCCACTTTCCTAAAACTTTGTGCATTTGAAAAGTGGACACTTAATATGGGACGGAGGGAGTAACACATAACATATAAAGGCTATTTGGGTGTAATCCTAGAAATTTACCAATTTAGACAAGTCATTCCAATTATATAGATAATACTTATTATGGTGGTCTCGAATAGTATACAAGCCAAGTTCTAAAGTTTACAAGTCACCGGCACACTCATAGATCTGTGAATTTTGAAAATTTCACAATTTTTAGAAATAATGTTATGTGTGCAACTATGTAATTTAGACTTTAAACAAAAACATGCTAAAAAATTTAAATTTTGATAAATTAAGCGCATTTTAAGCATATTTTGAAAAAGTTTAGGACAAGTAAGTGTTCTAATTCTCCAATCCCCCCACTTAAGTTAAACAACATCCTCGTTGTTTGTATCAAAGATTAAAAACTGTAAAATATTAGAATTAGAATAGAAAAACTCCCCTGAGATTTGCTCGGTATGATCCTCCATTATTCGTATAAGAGCAAAAATCAACTTTCTTGTGGATGAGAACGTTTAAGCTTCAAAAATGATGTATCCACAAGAATGCAGGAATCTATAATACCGTTCAGACTTTAACACACCTGAGTTAAGAAGGTTCAAACTTGCATAATACATTAGTAGTTAGTAAAAATAAAACTAAAAAAAATTAAAATGAAAATCATCAGGTCAGTCGATACGCCGTATCTTATGGAAGAAGATACGCCGTATCGAGCCTGGAATAAGTACGAATCAGAATAGAAGATGCGTCGCATCCTTAACCAGGGATGCGCCGCATTAAAATACTGACAGAAAGTTTTAAAGTCAAAAATAAAAATGCAGAAAATTAAATAAGATATGACCAGTGCAGGTGATGCGTCGCATCTTAGGATGGAGATGCGCCGTATCTTCTGCAGGTCTGACAGACATAGAACAGAAAATAAAATAAAAGATAAGCATGGGTTGCCTCCCACGAAGCGCTTGTTTTTGTTCGAGTCACGAGCCTGACTCCACCCTTATTTACTGTGTAATAGGGTGTTGTTCCCCCCACTTGTGATCAAGTGCGGGTGATAATAGCAATAAACACGAAAAGAGTGTAAATTTGCTAGTAAAGATGGAAGAAATAAATAAAGATCATACCTTGGCAATATATGTACATCTTTCCTATTCTTACCCGGTTTGGTTGATAAATTGGATGACTTGACCATTCCATCTGAAAGAGTAGTATGTTGAGGAAAAATGAGTCTCCTTTCTGCTTGGTTAGTCTCTTTGGTAGTAAGGCGTCCCTTGACTTCCGCAGAAGATGAGAAAGGGTCTTTAGCAAGTAAAAGTTCGAGTTCCTCTATATCCTTCATAGGGTCGAAATCATCATCTTCATCAATCATAGCAATGTTTAAGAGCTCATCACCAAATTCTTCCTCGAGCTCCACCAAAAACGGGTTGATCACAGGTGCTTCATGTGCTTCAATAGGTAGTGTAATAAATTTGACCTCATCATTCTTTTGTTTTGCAACCTGTTTAGGAAAACTAGCAAGATTATTAGTAACGGGATTAATAATATTATAGATAATACGTTCCACTCTTAGTGATCGACACTCTACTTACCATTATATTCATACTGACCGGGTACACTGCTCGTTAAAGTGTGTGTTTTATTGATAAGTCGGCTAAATATAAATTAAAAACTTGAGTAGGCATTAATACTGCTAAACCACAACGACACATCACGCGTGCACCAAGTTCTTGGAGCCACTACCGTGGATATAAAAGAATTTGAGCAAAAAACACCACATCAAGTTTTCGGCGCCGCTGCCGGGGAGTGAATTGTTATTATCTGTTAATTTGATTAGTATCTTAATTAGGTTTTTCTTTTTAATTTTTAGATTCTAACCACTAACCCTGTTGTATATTAGATAAATTGCATTCATTGTATTATTTGCATATTTTCTGTTTTTGTGAGTTTTTATTTTCTTTAGTTATTGTTTCTTTTCGTTTGTTTTTATTTTTGTTTTTCTTTTTCTTATTTCTTGCATTCTGCTATCGTTGTACTGTGCTAATACAAATGATACGGCGCATCTGTTTTCACAGATACGACGTATTGCGTTTAATTTTTATAAAATACAACGCGTTTAATAAATTCGAGTACGACGCATCTTTCCCCAAGATACGGCGTATTCTGTTTTTAATAAGAAATTTTTCTAAACCCTAACGCCATACGATGCATCTGTTTTAACAGATACGGCGTATTTTCTATTTAAATTAAAAACAGGTTTTCGAATTATTAAAAAGATAAGACGCATCGATCTCTATCGATACGGCGCATCTTCTAAATCAAAAATCTTGTATTTTGAAACGTAACGAAAATACGGCGCATTAACTTTTGTTAATAAGACGCATTTAATTTTAATAAATATAATCGATTTTTGATAAATAAACTGATACGACGCATTCTAAATCATAAGTGGCGTATCTACTTTCTGAATAAAAGTCTGATTAAAATTTTAACGATTATAAGATACGGCGTATCCAACTTTTTGGATACGGCGCATCGTCTACTAATATCAGCAACTTTTATTTTACTTTGATTGTTTCACTCTTCTTTTGCACGAGTAAGTTTTATTTCAGGAAGATGGACGATCCGGATATTACTATGGAAGAATATGTTAGGTTTGAGGAGGAAAAAGCCTTGAGCATTAATCAGGTGTATAACTGGAAAAGAGCAAGATATGGTGCACAAGTCATTGAAACGAAAGAAATCACTATGGAAGAATACTTGATTTTAGGACATGAAAAGTCATGGAAAGAAAGAAACAAATTGCCATTTCAACACACTTGGTGTATGTCAAATGATGATGAAGAAGATTCATATACCGTGAAACCAATTCCGGAAATTGTTATTGATAGTACTTTTTCTCCGGAGATTGCACAAGATGATGTGTATACGGAACCCTACGTTGAAGAATATTCTGCAATCGTATTACCACCATTAGACAATCCAACGGATGAAGATGAAAAGTATTCTAATTTTGATTTTGAACCATTTGACGCCATAGTTTATGATGACATACCTCAACCAGATTTTGACCCAACGAGGGATTTGAAGAAATCTGGGATTACTTATTTAAGGATGAAATTCGGGACGATGCTGAAATTGCAAGACCACTAGTTGAAGATGGAGATTCACAAGATGAATTGGAGTCACTTACAACACAAAGTGGTACAAATTTATTTAGTTATTCTAATCAGCATTTTAATATCTTAAGTTAGCTATACAACCTAATCTAACGCAAGGGGGTTCAGCCTGAGAGACTGGCACGGTTTGGTTATGATTAAATAGAAAACTAAACTAATGAGCAAGAATCAACGATTAGCACACACGTACACAGATAGATACTTGAGACAATAAGAAGACCTGTCCTGATAATTAAGTAGCTTGTCACTTGTTTTATTGCTAGTTTTATATGAAGTATATATAATTAACCCTTTCTCGTTGGCTCGAATCTTATCGGCGAGTAAACCCTTAATGATCACTTATGTCTATCCCACTATCCTAGAAACGATAGAATAAATAGGCGAGGAAGGGGCATGGCGACCCAAGCAATGCTCAGCTAGACACAGAGGTTATCAATGCACTAATAAAAGTCACAAAAGACATCAACATATAAACTTTAATTAATGGGAAAGCAATTTTAAGGGGTGCCCATGATATTCCTTAGTCACATGGAATCGGCCCATCAATCCTGATGAATTAAAGTGTACTAATACAATAAAACAAAACTACTTAATGAATTGAATACATGCAGGACCTTCTTACAGCTCTTGTATCTTCGTTTAGGGTGTGTCTTGTGCTGCTAACGCGTCTGAATTCGGCTCTGGTATCTTGCACTGTCAACCTCTTTAAAACTCTCGAAATTCGTCTGACCTTGGGGTATTTATAGTTTCTGTCTGAGGGTTAGATGCGGCGCATAGGATAAGTAGATGCGGCGCATTGACTTAACTTCGCGTGGGGTCCAAGATTAATATATTCAGGAATATTCGTACACTGCCTTAAGATGCGGCGTAACTCCATTTCTCTATGCGGCGCATGTCCTTTGCTGACTTGGATTGTAACTTGTGAAATCTTGATAGTGATGCGCCGTATGTACGAAGTATGTTGCGGCGTATCTGGAGAAGAATGATCTTGATCTTGTACATTTCAGTAGACTCTTAACATCTTGCTTGTTTTGCTCCATAATTAGTCCAAAATCGCCAAGTTTCACATAATACTTGTTTTTACCTGAGAATTACAAAAGTAAACATTAACGTATCAATTCTCATATATAATATAATAAAACAAGTCAAATAAATAGGATAAATGATAATAATAAAATGTACTTATTTGAGTTCATCACCTTCTCGGGCAGAACTTAACAAGGATTTTCTAAAAATAGTAAGTTGTTAGTAAATACAGGATGGTGTACAAGTGATAAAGATGGTTAAGCGTGGAAAGTACCTTTCCGGATGCTTTCTCAAACGCAGTAACCATTTCAAGCACAGAGGTCCCCTTGCCGGTCCCTAGATTACAAGCAAAACAACCTAAACAACATCATTGTATATATCAGCAATGATAATAATTGATATATGTCAGCAATGATAATGATCGATTAGGTGATATCATGCATGCAATTATTGTTGCTGACCTATATCTTCTTTAGTGAAAAGCTTCTTGAGTGCTGCGACGTGACCATCAGCCAAATTCATCACATGGATGTAGTCCCTAACCTGTTAGTCATCAACAATCATATATTCTTATATAGAAGGTTGACATCCTCAAAGGGACCATTTAACAAGAACATTGAATAAAGTACTGGTCAGTAATAACCAAATTGTTGTGTTTAACGAGAACATTGAAAATGGGGTCTTATTGGTGTAGTTAGGTAATTTACTTTATATAAAAACCAAACTGTATCAAATTATTGTTAGTGGTCTCCATCATCTGCAACCATTATCTGTGTAACAAGTGTTATATAGTTTTCAACCAATACACCTACAATTTTAACTCTAGCATGCCTTCCTAACTAAAAACACGATAAAATTTACAATATTTTATTCTCAAAGAAGTTGTTTGGGTAGTGAATTACCGTCTATGAGGGCCTTTGTGTTGGTGTTATGAAAGTTCTGCACAAGTACCACAAGCGGAGGTCTTGGTTCCTCGTCTCTAGAGCTGTTTCTTTCCCCTACCGATCCCTGTTCTAGTTCACAGTCTTCTGTAGTAGCAGCAATATGTCTCCTCCTAAAATAAGAATAATGGGACTAAAATTCGAAATCTTGATTTCATTTATATGGGATCGAAACTTTATACCCAACATACCTTGTCTTCATAGGATGCATTGAAGTTTCTAAAATCCCATTTGTAATTTGTCTTTTGTTGGTGTTCACGTCAGCAGCATTGTTCTCTTTATTTGATGCTTCTTGCTTCGCTCTCCTTTTACTTAAAACAGAAAACCGATTCTTCACAGCATTGTCCGTCCTGTTTCATAAACATAGAGAAAAGCTTAATTAAGTTCTTTAATGCCAAATTTTCGATCATATATACATTATATTTACCTGCCAGAAACCACTTTTGCTATCTCAGTCCATCTGCTGCCAAACATCTTTTGGGCCTGCAATTAATTTTTGGATCGTATCAGATGATCTTATCTTTATTCCTAACTTTAGGGACGTGATTGATGGCACTATGAACTCCAACACCAATATGCAACATGCACCCCAAATAAAGTAACCGTGGTCCCAATCACCTCCATGTGAAAGACTATTACCTAATCAAGTTTCTCATTTTTTTATTTTTTATTTTTTTTGAAAGGCTCATTGTACAGATTTATAATAGAATGTTTTTCCTTAACTTGCAAAAAATGCTGTCAGGATGATGGTTTCATTATGTTGATAGAATGGAAAGATTCGGGCGCAGCCTTACCTCGCATAAGAGCGTATCTTCTTTTGGTATCCATCCTCCCTTTTTGCAATCCGAATTCAGATAAGTGAACCATCTGCAATGACAGAGTTTTGTACATCACACAAGATTAATAATCCTATAACAATCAACACGAATAAGATAAACTAATCACGTTTAACCTAACATGGCTTTATAAAAAAATTAACCAATTCACCTTCTTCTGCATTGCCTAGTAGTTTTACCCTCAAATTTCGATGCAATAATCCCCCAACTACAAATAACACCAATCCAATTATCAACATTCAACAATAAACCAACCAATAACATTCCAAACAATTTAAAACTGAAATGAAGTAACAAAAATCATACTTATTCGTTCCATGAATACCAATCTGTTCCCGTAATATAGCATCATCCTGAAACCGAAAACGCACAAAACACAAAGATCATAATAACAAACGTTCAAGTAATAAAAAACAAACAAATTTGATCATGAATATCAAACCTATGTTATGAATAGAATCAAAACCAACAATTAATCGGTTTCATAATCCAAAACTAACAAAGCATTAGTAACGTCCTTTTTACTCAGCTCCGTAAACCAAATCACTTGCACTAACGATAGCGTTCCTTCTCGTAACAAACACTCACATACTTTCTGCAATTTAGCATAACATAACTAATTAATTAATTAACTTCATATAAAAACACTAATTATAATTAAAAATACTTTCTACATAGTTATGAATAGAAAAAACTTGTTTATATATTCAATTACAGTATATAAAAATTCTTACTGAGACGATGTCACCGAAGTTTTTATATAAAAAACTTGTTTGTTGATGGGTCACGGCGGTCTAACAAAAACCCTCAAACACAAACATAAAAATTAGCAATGGTGTTGGTGCGAGTGTGGTGGTGGTGCAAGCGGTGGTCTTGGTGCGAGTGTGGTGGTGGTGCGAGTGGTGGCGTTGGTGAGGAGAGTGTTGAGGAGATAGAAGAAGACCATATCTAGTTTTGGTGTAAATGATATTTGGGATGGAGTATTGAAAAACACGGGCGGGTTAATGAAATATTTGGGAAGGAGGGCAATTTGATTTTGGGGAAAAATTTAGGTGGGGCTTGTGAAAAGTTGAGGGGGAAATTTTATTTTGGGAAAAACTAAGTGCGGGACATGTAAAATATTACATATAAATAGCAATCACTTTTAAACAATGTGTGACAAACTTGACTATATGATTTAGCCACATACACAATTACTTCATGTGACCATATATGGATTTTGGTCACACTGTTCAATTGTGTGACATATATTTGTCACATATGTATATATATAGTGTGATTTATGTTTCAAACTTATTTGTATCTGTCACACGTCTCAAATTATAAGTGACTAAATAATCAAAAAAAAAATTACCAGTTACCTCTAGTTACATAAATATTCAAATGTGTGACAATGAAATTCCGAAATGGTCACACAAGTCGGATCAAGTGTGGCTGTTTATTTTATTTTGGTACATTTAGTCACATAAATATCTGACTATGTGGCCGTTCAAAAAACAACATGTGTGACGAAATCCCAGATTTGTACTAGTGTTAGGTACCTTAAGGGTCAACCTAAGTTGGGTCTATGGTATCCTAGGGAATCACCTTTTGATTTGGTGGCATACTCAGACAGTGATTATGCTGGTGCAAGTATGGATAGGAAATCAACAACAGGTGGTTGTCAGTTCCTTGGTTGTAGACTTATATCATGGCAATGCAAGAAGCAGACAATTGTGGCAACTTCTACAACTGAAGCTGAGTATGTAGCTGCTACAAGTTGTTGTGGTCAAGTTTTATGGATTCAAAATCAACTGCTTGACTATGGGTATAATTTTATGAATACCATGATATATAATGACAATAGCAGTACAATGCGCATTATTAAAAATCCAGTGCAACATTCTAAAACAAAACACATAGAAATTAGGCATCATTTCATAAGAGACTGCAATGAGAAAAAGTTAGTTCAGGTTGTTAAAATTCATAAAACTTTGCAGATCTTCTTACTAAAGATTTTGATGTTGGAAGGTTTCAATACTTGGTAGCAAGTATTGGAATGCTTAATCCTTAAAGGTTTTAACCTGTGTGTTTTTGTACATGAAATTGGATTTGTACTGCTAGGTTTGTCAATTAGTACTGCTTTGTATAGTTTGTACTGCCAGTACAAATTAGGATTGTTATGTTTGAACTGTTAGTCATAAGTTTATACTGCTATGAAACAAATGCTTTGCATTTTGTTTTTTTGGTTTTGGACTAACAATTGCAGGTATGGAGTTTAAGCACAAAGGAATTACTAGTGCATTGTGTGAGCAGCAAATGGTGGATTCGTTGCTAACATAATAGATTGATAATGGATAGAATTTGAGATTCCTTTAACAAAGGTTTTATACCTAAGTTAAAAGTTTCTTTAAAATATCTTTCTTGAAATCTACTTATGAGATTTTTGCATATGATTTGATGGCATAGTTAGTCAGATAGTAACTGATCTAACTCACTCTCTACCATTTTATACTTTTATTAGTATAATGTGTTAGTCTAAGGACATCTGGTAGAGAGAACAGCGAGCAAACGTGAATCTAACACATTTGTGTTAGAGGCAACACCTGCCACGAGCTGGAAACCCTGTCAAGAAAGCTCTTTGAATGAGTTTATCTGATCACAGGCAATTATTTATAACTGAAACTATTGGTTCTCACACAACCAGAGGTTGCATTAAACCAAAATTTGATTAAGTGTCTATCTTTACACGTAATACCTTCAAAATGATAGTATGCAGTATTGCTTTAACAAAATTGAGTTCATACTGCTAAGCCAAAAAATTTCCAAAAAGTTAGTACTACCAAGCAAAAAGTTAGTACTGGTAGGCTTAAGTTTGTACTGCTGGATAGCCGTTAGTACTGGTGCGAAACAACAGCTTTTTGAAAATAGCCCTTGAGAAGTTGTTGAGATTTTTACTGCTCAAAATCTTATCTTAAGGGTTTCCTTTTTGGATATTTTCACTTTTAATCTTTTATATTCACTTATCTTCAATTGAAAGTTATCTTTTACTTGAAGTCGGTCCACTAGAAACCCTAATAAGTCTTATAAAATATTTCAATTCACTTTCTTCAACCTACTTTCTAACCTAATTACTCACAATCCCAGCAGTCAAATCACAAATTTACTAACAATAATGGCTTCTTTAACTTTTGTCGATAAACTTAATATGGTAGCCTATTTGGAGAAAATAGATGAGGGAACACAATTTCATCAGATAGTGGATTTATTGAATGCTTCTCACATAAGTTATTCTTTAACACTCAATCCCACTATCTATGTCTCCCAAATCAAGGAGTTTTGGCAGACTGTTACTGCCAGAACTATTGAAAATGGAGACAAAGAACTAAATGCAACAGTAGATGGAAAAACCATCACTATTACTAAATCATTAGTTAGGAGGCATCTCCACCTAGATGATGACAATGGTATTAGTGCCTTGCCCAATACTGAAATTTTTCAAACCTTAACCAGAATGAGGTACAACATACAATCTCAATCTTTAACTTTTCAAAAAGGTTGTTTTGCCCCACAATGGAGATTTTTTATTCATACCATCCTTCATTGTTTAAGTCCCAAGAAAACCTCATGGGAACAGTTCAGTAGCAATATTGCAACTGCTCTCATTTGCTTATCAACAAATAGGACTTTCAATTTTTCAAAACTCATTTTTTAAGGAATGGTAAAGAATGTAGACAGTAAATCAAAATTTTTGATGTATCCAAGGTTCATTCAAACAATTTTGAACGTGAGGAAAAATCAGCTTCTACCTCATCAAACAATTTACCAAACACCCAAACTTACCCAAAAACTTTTTAGCAACATGAGGATGTCCTTAAAAGGGTATAGTGGGGTAGAAGTACCTTTGTTTGATTCAATGCTACAGGTACAGGGTGAAGGATCAACAACCCCAGTTGACTCCCAACACACACCCACAAGCTCAGAACAATCAGCCTCACAACCCACAGCATCACCTGATAGGAGTTTATCCAGAGAGGGCACTGTTGTTCCTCAGCACAGAGTTCCTACCCCTACCCATGATGCAAATGAGGCTGACAATGTCAGTATAGGAAGGGCTGCTCCTACTGTCACAGGCTTAGAAGCTGGGTAGGACAGGGGTAACATAAGTAAGACCCAACCTATGGCAACACCTACAGTACCTAGTTCTTTTGAACCAAGTACTAGTGGTGGAATCCCAAGCCAAATGGAACAATTGGGTGGCTCAGAGGCTCACCATGTGGTGGAGTCTGAGTCTATGCCCCATGATGCACCTCTCCCTGAAGGTAACAATTGGGTGGCTCAGAAACTTAATGAATTGATGGATCTTTGTACCAAATTGTCTGATAAGGTGTCTACCTTGGAAGCTGAGCTCACCACACACCAACAGGTCTTTGGAAGAGTCTACACCAAGCTAGTATTGAAGGTGAAGAAATTGGAGAAGAAAGTCAAGACTCTACAAAGAAAAAGATCAGCTCACTTGGTGGAATCATCTCCTTCTTCTAGTTCAGATGCTGCTTTACATGAAGAAATGGGTGAGGAATCTTCCAAACAGGGGAGGAAGATAGCTGAGCTAGATGAAGACCCTAATGTTTCTTTGGTCCAAGAGGAATCTGGTAATCAGGGGAGGCCAGATGAACAAATTGAAGAAACTGCTCAAGAAATTGAAGGTACTGCTAGTACATTACAAGGTACTGGTGATGTTTCTCAAGGTACTGCTAGTGCAGTTTATACAAGAAGACCAAAAAGACAATAATGGTTGAAGGTGAATCATCTGAGAAGACAAGCAAGAAAAGCCAAGCTCAAATTGCTCTTGATGAAGAAATTGCTCAAAGACTTCATGATGAAGAAGTAGCTAGAGCAGCTGAAGAAGAAAGAATGGCTAAGTTTATGGTTGAACATAAGCTGTTGACTGAAGAACAAGAGAGGGCTGCTTAAGTTCTTGCTGATAGTGAATTAGTTGTTAAGCTACAAGAGGAGGAAAGGTCATAGTTCACAACTGAAGAACAAGAAGAAGCAATTAGTGAATTATTGGAGCAGATTAGAAAGAGTCAAAGAAAGAAGCAAGCTGCTCAGAAGAAACCCCCTACAAGAAAGGAACAACTAAGTTACATGAAGACTATTTGAAACATCAGGACAACTGGAAGGAAAAACACTTCAAAGGAAGATCATATGAAGATATAGAGAAGTTGTATATTAGTGCTCATAAAAGAAGACAGATGTTCCTAAGGGGTGAAACAGAAACAATTGAGATTGATACAAGCAGAGGTGAGAAAAGACCAGCTGAGCAATTGGAATCTGAGGAGTCCAAAAAGCAAAGAACAAAGGAAACAATTGAAGAAATAGTTGAAAAAGAAGAAGAAGAAGAAGAAGAATTGACTGGTGAACTACTACAAAGTATGATGGTTATAGTTCCAGAAGCAATCAATGTGGATCCCATTCAGATGGAGTTATTCAAGGCTGGAAAATCATCTGGGTAGGAGGAAAATCAGAAGTGTATAAATACTTTGAAGATCTGATAAAGTCAGTTGATAGAGAAGATTTGGACAAGCTGTGGAGTTTAGTTCAAGAAAGATTCAGATCAGTAGACCCTTCTGAAAACAAAGATAAGGAGTTATGGGTAGAGCTGAAGAGGCTATATGAGCCTGACTCAGATGATAGTCTATCGAAATTTCAAGCCCATGACTTGGCTACTACTTGGAGGTTGTTTGACAACTGTGGTGTTCATCAGATATCTACTAAAGTAGGAATGGAAGTTTACATGCTAGTGGAGAAGGATTATCCACTGAGATCAGGAATATTACTTGTTAGGCTAGCTGATAAACTCAGAGTTGATAAAGACTCAGAAATAGCAAGGGAGTTAGTAAGGAAGATACATCAGAAGGCAGAAGAGTTGAAGTCTACAAGATAGTGTTTGGAAGAATCCTCACAATCCTCATAAGGTACTCATTTAATTCAGAAACTTGTTGATGTTAGGAATTAAGCTTAAGTAGTTAGTACGGCTGAATGTAGAAGTTAGTACTGCTAATGAGTTTTAAAGACAAGAACAGTTAGTACGGTTATATGAAGAAGTTAGTACTGTTTATGTTTTTGTAAAAGATAATTATAGAAAAGATATTGTGTATATCTTATACGATTAGATGATAGTTATCTTGTAAAGGAATCTTTGGTCTATAAAAGGATTGCCTAGGTTTAAGGTTATGTACGGTGCGTATTATTTTGTTAAGATTCAAGGTTGTAAACCCTAGTGATAGGAGATCACTCGTATTATTCATTAATAATATTGAATCGTTAAAGTTGAATTATTGTTTGCATTGTTCATTCACTATTGCTTCAATTCATACAAAACACAAACAAATAGATCCTCTAAGTGCTAGCTAGTAAATTCCGCGTGCTAGACTAGACATCATACAAAGTATCTATCTAACACAAGGAGTGTGTGTAGATCCGGTCAAGTGGTATCAGAGACAGGTTACTGATACTTTGTTTTAGAAGATCCAGACGAATTTGTTTAAGAAGAAGATGGATATGGAGACAACTACAAGTCAAACCAACATTGCTGCTAAGCTTCCAATGCTTAAACCCAATGAGTTCGACATGTGGAGACTACGAATTGAACAGTTTTTCCAAGTGCAAGATTATGCACTCTGGGAGATCATTGAAGAAGGAAACTCCTTTACACCTATAGCAACTACAACTGTTGTTGAGGGTAGGTCTGAAATTAAGTTGCTGACAAAGCCAACCACTACTGAAGAGAAGGCAAAGCATAAGAATGAAGATCAGGCTGAAGTTAAGCCTATTAGTGTTAAGGTGAAGGAACCAAAAGTTCCAAAGATGATTAAAACTGAGACTGTTAGGCCTAGATCGAATGCTAAACCTCTTAGACCAACAGTTAGGTATACAGAAATGTATAGAACCACAAACAAGCCCAGAGGTAACCAAAGGAATTGGAATGACCTCAAATCTCACCAACTAGGTGATGATTTTGTCTGCTATAGGAAAGCTTGTTACTCTTGTGGTCGCTTTGACCATCTTGCAGCCTTTTGTGATAAATGGGTAAATAGGTATTCAAGTCCTAGGGTGAACACTGTTAGACCTCCCTCTCACCCTACAAATGCTAAGATGATACCAAGGTCAGTTCTTTTGAGGTCTGGACCAAGAGAAGTTCATACTGCTAGACCAGCAGTTCAAACTGTCAGACCTATTAGACCTGTTAACCCAAGGCCAACAGTTCAAGGTGCACAAATAGTTTTTAAACCAGCATAAAAGATTGGCAATAGAACCTTTTATCACAGAGAAGTAGTGAAAAACCAAGTTTGGAAACCCAAGGTAACAACTACCAAGCCAGCAGTTCCAACTGCTAGCAAAGTAATTGGTACTAGTGTTAATAAAAACACTGCTAAGGGAAATATGGGCAATGGAGTGAATGCATCAGCATGTTGGGTTTGGAGACCCATCAAAACCAATGGTGCTAAAATTGTTTTGAAAAGAATGAATTATGTTGATGCAAGAGGAAAGCCTAAGTCTGTTTTGGCTTGGGTTCCGCAAGGAAATTAATTTTTCTTTTTAAGTGCAATGTTAGTCATATACTTTTATATTGTGAGATAAGTTCTTTGTGGCTTGTTTCTTTGTTTTTAGACTAACACTTGCAGGTTTTGGATGAAAAGCATCAAGGAATTAATATGTTTTGGACTATATGGTGATTTGGAGCTGAGTGTGTGATCTTCGCACACAACAAATGGTAATTGGTTCACCATGTCTAACCCACATAAGAATCAACTAGTCCAGAGCAAACGGTATCTGGTAAAGACTTCTCAAATCTGTTGATGGTTGACAATTTACCAAAAATTGTATGGTTATCAGCTCACCATATCTAAGTGTGAAGAGTTGACTAGTCCAAAGCAAACGGCTATTGGTAAAGACATATCAAATCCGTTGATAGCTGATAGTTTGCTAAAAACTATGTTTGAGCCATGGTATTTTAAATCTTTTCAATAAGTTCATACGGCTCAATAAAAAATTTCAAGCAGTTTGTATTGTTCGTTAAAAGTTGGTACGGCTCAACTAGCCGTTGTAAAAATCTGTTAGTAATTAATTTCTAGCCGTAGGGGTAAAACCGTTATTCTGAAGCATACTTATAGGGATTTTTCTTGAGATAATTATCTTTTTACCATAAATTGATTTAATATATTTCCCAAGATAATTTATCTCGTTCCCAAAATTCTCAAAACCCTAACAGTATCTATAAAAACCCAATTGGCTGCACAAAACATCAATTTCACTCTAAACGATCATCTTATTGCTATAATCTTTCACTCTTCATCCATAAAAATGGCTAATTTAGAATTTGTTAAGCGTCACAATCAGGTTGCGTTTCTAGAGAAAACAAGAGGAAGGAGATGGACCAAATTTTATGAGATTGTTGACTTTCTAAACCACTCTCACATAAGGTATGATCTAACCGTTTCTCCTACTCTATATGTCTCTCACATCACACAGTTATGGCCGAATGCTACTGTCTTGACTAGTGAAGATGGGGACTTAGAAATTCATTCTGAAGTGGATGGTGTATCTTTTGTTGTTACTGAGTCTATACTTAGGAGACATCTTAAATTAAAAGACTCAGATCGTATCAACACTATGCACAACACTGAAATATGGCAAGAACTTACTAAAATGGGGTATGATACATCCGAACACAAATTAACTTTTCAAAAAGGATGTTTCTCACCTCAATGGAGATTTTTGATACATACCCTTTTACATTGTTTAAGTCCTAAAAAGACTGCTTGGGAGCAGTTCAGTAGCAATATTGCTATTGCTCTCATTTGTTTGTCTACAAACAAGGTTTTTAACTTTTCAAAATTTATTTTTGAGGGTATGGCATCTAATGTAAACAACAAAACCAAGTTTCTAATGTATCCAAGGTTTGTTCAAACTCTTTTGAATAAAAAGACATACCTGCTTACAAAACCAACAGAAACTTTTGCTACTCCTAGCCTTCAATCAAAGTTTTTCAAAACATGGCTATGGCTAGTAGACTTTTTCAAGGTGAAATAGTTCCATTGTTTCCTGAAATGCTTCAAACTGAAGTGGGTGAAGGTTCAGTACAACCAACTGATCCCCATCACACATCTACTTCAGCTACTGAAAGAACCCAAACATCTCAAATTCACATCACTTATAGGAGAAGGGAAACACCCAGAGTGATTCCTAGATCCTTTCCCCATGATTCACCTCTCCTAGCAGGTAACACAGCTAGACGTGATGAGGGTAGTACTTCACATACTGAATTGATGGAATTGTGTACCAAACTAGTTGAGAAGGTAGAAACTTTGGAGGAAGAACTAAAGAAGAACAATGAGGAACTCAAAGCTCACAAAAGGGAATTTGCCAAGGTCTACACCAAATTGACTCTTAGGGTGAAGAAACTTGAAGAGCAGTTAAAGAAGAAAAAGGCAAAGGTAGTTTTGGATTCTTTTGATGATGATGACTCAGATGATTTTGATAGTGATGATGGTGATTCTCCCAAACAGGGGAGGAAATCAGATAAAGGTAAGGGAGATGGATCAGGTTCTCAGGGGAGGCAAAATGAAGAAGAAGAAGAAAAATTTGATATGGGTTCTGGTAATGTTGATATGGAAATAAAAGAACAGACACATGAAGCAGTTCCGACTGGTACTCAAGAAGCTGAAGAAGTTCCAACTGTTGAAGCAGTTCCAACTGCTGATACAAAGCATGAGACAGTTTCAACTGGTGATACTACGGCTGAAGAAGAATATGCTAGAAAAAGGGAAGATAAGGGTAAAAAGCCTATGACACTAGAAGAAGCTGCTCAAGAACAAGAAGCTGCTCAAGTATTAGAAAAGCTCAAGAAAACAAAACCAAGAACTCGGGCTCAAATAGACTTTGATGCAGAAGTAGCAAGAGAGATTCTAGACAAGGATTTAGCTGATGAACAAGCTCAGATAGCTCAAGATGCAGAATTAGCAAGGAAGATAGCTGCAGATGATGTAAGGAATATAGCTGAATTCTTGGATAGAACAAGATCTGAAGAAGTTAATCAAGAGGAGTTCAATGAGCAACTACAATACTTGTTGGATTCTGATTTGATTGTGAGAGCTCATGCTGGAATGATTCTTAAAGACAAGGAATTAAGTGAAGAAGAAAGGTCAGAAAAACTCAAAGAGTTCATCTTGTCAAATAACAAAGAAGTTACTTGGAATGACTTAGTGCAGAGAATTAGAGAAAGGCAAGAGTCAGGATACAAGACAAAGTTGCCTACCAAGAAAGAAAAAGTCAGTTTCATGAAGCATTATTTGAAGAATCAAGCAAATTACAAGACGAGTGACTTTACTGGAAGGTCAGATGCTGAGATTGAAAAGACTTTCTATGAAACATATGCAAGACTGAATACTTCAAATAAGGAGGATATCACAAGGAAAAAGAAAAGAGAACCACAAGTTCTGGAATCTGATAGAGCAAAGAAGTTGAAGTCTGATGAAGAAGGTTTAACCAATGAGCAAATCAAGAATATGATGGTGATAGTTCCAGAGTCTACAAATATCAAACCATTAGAAGTCAAATATCCTATCATTGGCTGGGAAGTTTTCACTGATGGAAGAATGATGGGATGGAAGATCATAAGAGTTGGAGGTATTACTGAGAGATATAAGTTGTTTGAAGATCTACTAAAAGGTTTTGATAGAGAAGATCTTAATCAGTTGTTGAGCCTAGTAAAAGAAAGATTCAGAGTTCAAGATCCTACTAAAGACCAAGATAAAGAGTTATGGGTGCAGCTGTTAGGAATTCTGGGAAATAATATATTTCTCATTGCTGCTGGTAGGGTAAGCTGGTTCCTGCCGATAGTGTGTGGTTCCTGCTGAAGTTCATTGCTGCTGGTAGTTTATTTTTGTTTCTGCTGATAGTAGTCATTACTGCGGGTATTAGTAATTGTTATCCCGTAAGTTTAGAATGTTTGCTAGATTTATTTTTAGAAGAGATTGATTTATATCTCTTCACACATTTTCTTGTATGACGGGTTAGGGTTAGGACTTCTTGTTAGTATAAAAGGAATACTCGTCTATGAGTTTTGTACGATTTTTACGACTTTACAATTATCAATAAAATCATTATTAGTTAATAAACCGATCCATAGAGGATCATAACCTTGTTAGTTACTTTCTTCTTTATATTCTTGTGTTTAGTTTCCGCATAGACACAAGTCTTACACCTAGAGATTCTCCTAAACTGTTTGTGTTTACATAAACGGTTTAACCAAGCTCAATCAAGCTAGAAGCACTCGATCCTACAAGTGGTATCAGAGCCTGGTGAGGATCTCTGATAAAGAAGAAAACATTTCTAAACCTTCTCTCTTGAACCTTTTTCACAATGTCGTTATCAGGAGATAAATTTGAAATGTGGGCAAGGAAGATCAGAACCTTGTTTCATAATGAGTCTATGACTAAGCTGACTGAAAATGATGAATCCTATGAGGCAAAGGATAACTTGGAAGAATATGCATTAATGGGATTTCCATCTCAGGTACAAAAATGTCATTTTGGTTGTCATGATTTATATGCTGCTCTTAAGAAAGAAAATGATGACATGGAATCTAAGTATAATGAATACTTTATTAAGGTACAAGCTTATGAAAATGTTGTTAAAACTTTAGAAAAACAAAAGGCTTGGTACCAAAAGAATCAGTTAGCTTATGAGGAAAAGATTAAAGTATTACAGAGAGATTTAGAAAACACCACTAATGAGCTTAAGTATTCTGAATCTCAAAATACTAAGGTCAAATTAGAGAAACAGGATTTGCAGACTAAGCTAGACAATACCTTGGCTAGGTTTGATAAATGGAAAGATTCATCTAAAAACCTAAACAAGTTAGTTGATAGTTCTATGCCTGTGAAAACTAAACTTGGTTTAGGGTTTGGTGACTACATAGGGAAAGATCAATTCTATGACCCTAATGAGTATAGTGTTTTTGACCCTGAACCTGTTAATTACCAAATTCCTGTAAAGTTTGTTAAAGAAGGAGGAATGAATGCAGTTCCTCCACCTATCAGAGGAGTTTTTATGCCTACATCTATCCACTCTCTCTCTGACCTGGACTCAGATGAGTCACACATGGTTTATGGCAAAAAGTCCAAAGACTTACCTAAACCTGATGACCTTGTCTCTTGTTCCACAAGTGTCAAGTCCTCAGAACCAGAGTCTAAAGACTTTGTTTCTTGTGATTCAAGTGATAACTCACCCACACCTAAGTCCTATGAGCCCTTAAAAGTGACTGATGGTGAATCCATGTCTAAAACAGCTCATTCTGACAATAGTTCTCTTGAGTTTGTTAAAATCAGTTCACCTTCAAGTACTAGTAGTGAGACTTTTGTGTGTAATAAAACAAGACATGGAAAGAACAAAAAGATTAAAAAGAAATCATGTTTTGTATGTGGTAGTAAAGCTCATCTCATCAAAGATTGTGATTATCATGAGAAGAGAATGGGTGAGTATGCTAGACGACAAGTGACAAGACCTCCGTGGAATAATGTGGATAATATTCCACCTTATGTGCCTAAGGCAGCAGGATTTCCTGCCGGAAATGCTGATCTGGTTGCTGCTGGTAGGCATAGCAATCATGCAACCATTCCTGCTGGTAAGCCAGTTCCTGCTGGTCAAACCAATTCTGCTGATTGGAAGAGGAATGTTGCTCAACCATTTCACAGACCCTCAAACTCTTATTTTCAAAATAATTATAGGTCTGATTATTATGAGCCAATTCCTGAAGAGGGATTGTATTACTATCCATGGTTTCCTTGGTAATGGTCTTGATTGTCTAATCATGTTGTTGTATTCTTCCTTTCTAGTTTTGAGGGGAGGCATTAACCTGAGGGGAGGCTAATGCTTGTATCTTTGTAATGTTTCTTATTCTTTTATGCTTTATGTACTAACTTTGTTTTGCAGGTATTTTTGTTTTCTTGTATATTCTGTGTTTTGTGTTTTCTATCTTTATGCAGGCAATAATATTAGTCTTCAATCTTATGAGATTCATAAAAAAGAAAAGACTTTATTGATCGTTGAAAATGGGGGTTACAATGATTCACCATTCATCATCAAAGGACAACATTAAACACCAACATTAAACATCTGTTTACAACCAAAAGAACCAGACAAAAGACATTACTCAGAAGGACCAAACTCCTAGACCCTAGCCCTCACCCCCAACCTGCAGCCTACTCCATTTTCCCTTTGCCCTTGCCCATGTAATCTGGCATCTCCTTCCTCACTCCTCTCCCACTGATTTCACCTTGTAACCTTGGAGCTGCAAGACCAATGACCACTGGTATTGGTTGTCCTCTCTTTCGGACTGGAACTGATTGTCTTGGTTGGCTTTGCCCAGGAGTTGGATGGCGTGGCCTTGGGGTTGCCTGATTTCTTGCAGGAACTGGAACTGATTGTCTTGGTTGGCTTGGCCCAGGAGTTGGATGGCGTGGCCTTGGGGTTGCCTGATTCCTTGGGGTTGCCTGATTCCCAGGAGGTGATTGACCTTTCTTTGGAGTTGGATGACTTGGGGTAGAGTGTGACTGACTTGATCTTGGGCGTAACCTAGGAGATGGCTGACTTGGCCTAGGAACTGAGACTTCACAGATGGCAGCCACAGCCTTCTCCATCTCTTCCCTAAGCATATCAGAGATGGGAAAATTGGAGGATATGTTTCCCACTCGCCTTTATAGTATGTCAGGGACTTTGGCCAAGCAGAGGCCTCTTCATCAGAACTTGAGTATTCAAATGAGGAGGGAGTAGATGGAAGAGGGTCTGATGAAACTTCTTCGTCTTTAACCTTGCACTTTTCATTGAATTGTGAGGATGATGCGGTTGGGGGAAAGTATTTTCCCCACCCTGATGATGATTCGGTGGAGGAGGAGGAGGAGTCGTATGATATTTCTATAATGGGTGTTTTTGAAGAACTCATGGTTTTGTTTGATATGACGAATATGATTAGGGTTTGGATATGAAGTAACTTGATTTGGGGAAAAGGATTTTAATAGTGAGAAGATAATTAGTGGGAATTGAATGTTTGGTTGGTAATGGAAGTTAATTTGGGCAATTTATTTTTAATAACTGGATTTGCAATGTTGACTTTGGTCAAACCACTCCATTGCTGCTGATTGACCGAGTGTTCCTGCTGATTGACTAATGGTTTCTGTTGATTTCATTAAATTTGGGAAAGTTAGTTAAGTCAAATCGGTCAAAGATACGTGCGCGAAATTCCTACAATTTAAATCGCTAAATTTGGCAACCATCTAACAACATCATAACTGACCTAAAATTGTACTTCTCACACCTCAAATCTTCTATATCCTCTCAAACCCTAGCTCATCTTTTCTCTTTTCAAACCCTATTTCACTCATCAAATACAATGGCAACACTTCGATACAAAGATGATCACAACAAGGTTGCACATTTAGAGTCCTCTGATAGAAGTCAAGGTTATGACGAAGTGCTGGCTTTTCTGCGTGGGTCCTCTATTCAATATGCCCTTACTCACTGTCCAGCTATAGTGTACAACTCTCTCATTAAGCAGTTTTGGGCGTCTGCTAAAGTGCGAAATATTGTGGGAAGAGAGCAGGAAATTATCGCAACCATTGATGGTCACGAACACATTGTCACTGAGGGATTGGTCCGTACACAACTTCAACTTCCTGATGAAAATGGAGTGTATGATCTTACCAAGAAAGAAATCCTGGATGGTATGGCAGCCATTGGATACTCTGTCACTGGTAATTTTACTTTTTATAAAAGTAAGCTCTCTCCTCAATGGAGATTTCTTGTTCATACTTTGCTTCAGTGCATTAGTATTAAGACAGGTGGTTGAGACCAATGTTCTAGTCCTATTGCATCTGGCCTTATTTGTTTGTCACAGGGAAGGGTATACAATTGGGCAAAATACATTTTTGATGGGATGGTGGACAATGTCACTGCTGAGAAAACCAAATTTCTAATGTACCCTAGGTTTCTTCAAATTATTTTAGGTGTACAGACCATTGACCCAACCCATAAGATTCTGGCTAGGTTGACTGCTAAAATGTTTGCCACAATGAAGATGAACTTTGCAGGCCCACACTTGCCATTATTACCTGCAATGTTGCCCAATGCCAATCCTGCTGGAAATCTAGATCCTGCTGGTAATGAAATATTCCACCAGCACCCAATGCAGCAGATGCCAGTGCATCTAATGCTGCTGGTGCAGGGACTTCAGTTGCTGCTGATGCAAATGCATCCGTTGCTGCTGATGCCCTATTGCCACCATCTCCTAGACCAACCACACCTCAAACTGATGTCTCAACTGATGACCAACCAACACCTTCTATGGATATGCCTTCTACTTCAAAGCTATCCACTCCAAGTCCAACTAGGCAGTCTTTTGACTTTGACACTCATGATGGTGGAGACTTTCATGCTTGTAAAACCCTAAAATCTGAAACGTACAAAAGACCAAATTGCCCCTATAATTTTAAAGTTTGATTAATAAGCTTATAAAGTACCCAATAAATCCCAAACTTTCGGGAATGAGCAAAATATGAAGCCAATTAATTTTTACTACTACATTTTAATATTATGAATGTACAAAAATTATATGATCACACCAATAAATATATATATGGTCCGAATTATTTAATTATGTATTATTAATATTCTTATTAATTCATTTAAAATTTAATAAAAGCAAGATAAATACAAACAAATATGGAAATCTTCAAAATAAATATCTGATCCTTAGACACATTACTTGGACCGAAATTTAAGCCCTCCCCTCCTCATCATATACGGTTTCTATATTTCTTTTCCTTTTAAAATTCCGAAACCCTAACAAACTGCTTTCCCTTTTATATTCAATATCTTAGATTAAATATTGAGCTTGAAATAAGAAATGTCATGGCAAACAGTACCTCCCTAGTAAACGTGGACATTTATACACAAAGTCAATTGCTATAAAAGAAGGATACAAATGACTATCATCCTATTCACATCTAAAATCTCCAATTTATTCACAGCCACTTATATCATATGATGGAGAAGCATGGCATTCATGCAAATGTACTTGAAGTTACAAGTATTTGAAATTTAATTAAGGGAACTTTGTTTGGTAGCAATCACTCCTTATATCACCATGATTTTCGGTCTAGTCACACTTCCATACACGACTCAATCACAAATCAAGTCCATGAAAATCTCACCTTTAAATTGGCAACCCACTCCTCTAATTGTTATTCTAACCGACACATTTAAAACAAATCAAATCCATTTAATAAGCAATCAAAACTTTCCAGATATGGAGACACGCTCCTCCTCATACTTTGATTATAACGCGTTTCCTTTTCTTCCTTCTCTCCCCTTATTTTCATACGACAAAACACAGGCAAAAACACACAGGTTCTATTGTTTATGTTCTTTCCTCGCAAAGACCAAGGTTCGAGGGTGTGGCTGTGATATACGTCGAGGGTCTGTTGCTGTGGGTATATGCGGTTTGAAGTTGTTCTTGCTCTTCCTTTTGTCCTCGTTCTAATTCAGCCTAGTGATACTATTTCGTGAGTAAGCAAGCATTAGTGGGCGTTGGTGCTTATGAATGTTCTGATCGTGGGTTTTGTTCGAGTGTGATTCTACCCTAGTTCTTGTCTCATTCGTTTAATACGACCCAAGGTATTCTCCATCGATTCTGCTTTGACATCTACTCGACACCTTATATCAGTAATAAAAACATGTCATTATGACCAAGGCTAAAATTGATCTACAATAAATACGAATAAAAGATTAATATGTCGTATAAAATGACAGAATAAGTAGCATGAAATAATGAAGTTATTTATGTAAATTGGTTAGTCGAATCAGTGTCATAGAGGGCTAATGACGGCTGGTCTTGAAACCTTTGTTTTGATCATTAATATATAATCTGAAATCTGTCGAAGATCACAGAAAATAATGTCCATAACATGTCGAGTGAGGGTCGGTTCAGGACTTGTAAAAAAAATCAGAAATGAACGTGATTGCATGGGCTATATTATACGCTTGTTTTGATCATGTAATACTTTGCCTAACCTGAATAAAATGTTGCATGAAATAGGTGTCGAGCGTGTTTGTTTGGTCGTGTGTACAACTGTGATATGGGTTGCTTGTGACTACTTGTGTATCGACTTAAGTGTGGGTCGAACTAGGGTGCTCTAGTGTAGTTATTTTATGTGTGTACGAGAGTGTGTAATGGGGTGTCAAATGTGTTTTTAAAATGGCTGTGAAAAAGAATGTGTCGAGTGCTTGTTTGGTTGATGTTTGATGCATCGAGTTGGCTGGGAAGTTAGGGTTAATCTGAGTGACTTGGTGTGTGTTTCTGAGTTTAAGAGTCGATAGGATGGGCAAAGTTTTGGCTCGAGTAGATTGATTGTGAGGCATATTAGCCTGATATAAAAATATACAAACGATCACATTAACAAGGAGAAACTGAATTTTAAGCATGCGTCGAATGGCTGTACAAAAGGAGTCAAATGGAATAAATATGGGGCTGAAAACAAGGATTAAACATGGGTCGTTTATACATATTAAGACCGAGTCGTGTGTGTTGAAATAAGGGGTTGTATGGGTTAATAATTGATGAGGTCTTATTCTTGCATGAAGTCGAGTGGGTTAATGTAGGCGTGGTGTGATGTACGGGTAAAAGAGTGACGAGTGTGTGGGGCTAAAGTCAAGAAAACACGGACTGACAAGGAGGCGTGAGTGCGTTGTGTTAGCATCAAAAGTGGGGTTGTCAAGTTGAGTTGTTTTGTCGAAGAGGTCAATTCCCTGAATTAGAATTTCAGTGCATGATATATTAAGGAAGTATGCAATATAAGGAAATTGTAGCATGATTAGGTATTTTCCACCTTAGGCCTTAAACTAATAAAGGTGGTCATAATATCCCCTAAAATATAATGTTGGTTATATAACCCTTAAGTTTACACAAGTGTCATATATAACCCTAAACTAAAATATTGATCATATTAAGTCTAAAAGTTATTTAGTGGGCATTTTAACCCTAACATTATTAAATTGAGAAATTGTTAAAATAGGAAGCCTCTAAATATAAAAAGTTACTAAAAATAGAAAGATTATTAAAATGAGTAACCGGATTAATATGAACATAAAATAATACTTGATTATCGTATTCGTGTAGATTCGTTGAAGATGGAGTCTGCTTCCGATCCTTTATATTTCTGTTGTGTTTGAACGTGCTGTATAAGGTACAGATATTCTGCCCTTTTAATAAGGTGCCTTCGGTTTCTTGAACCCTGATTTGATTTGACCTTAACCTTTGATATGAACCTTTGATATGAACCTTCTGATATGAACCTTCTGATATGAACCTTGATATTTGGACTATGATTATGACATATGAACCTTTGTTTTGATATGACCCCTTAACCTCTGACCCCAGTTTGATACTACGAGCCAAAATATGTTTCCTAGCCATGAAGGTAACATGGACGTGTCATTGATGCACCAATGGCATGACTCTTGTGTGGTCGAGTGATTAACCACACCGTCCCCATTATGATATGATATGCGCGCTTTATGATTTGTTATGGCCAATATGATTTGTTTGGGGGGCGTATGGATGCATCCTAGATATGTTCTGATATGATATGTTTTGATATGATATGATATGGTGACTGGGGCTGGGTGCAATCCACTCCTTTCACAAAATATGGGAGCTAGCTACTCCACCCGAAGAATGAGGACACCCCTCATATTATCTGATTATCTGAGAGGTCTCCCCTCTATATGATTATGAAGATATGATATGATATGATATGTGATATGTTATGATATGGGCTCGTGGTGGATGACTGTCCTAAACCTTTACTCTTGTATCTTTACTTATATCTTATTCATTATGCTACTTCTGTCCATTTTCGTTTACTTTCGTTTCCGTTTATTATATATCTGTTCACTGGGCTTTTTAAGCTCAGCCGCACGTTTTCTTTTCGTGTGCGGCAGGTAATAAGCAGGACGACGGGTTTGGGTATGAGTGAAGAGACTTTTGGACTTAGAAGACTTTGATAGTGTCCTGAAGTAGAGACCATTAGAAGGAGTTGCTTTTGCAGACATAGTATTTAGTTTTATGTCTCGTTTGTAACCTTGTAGTTTCAGTATATCATTTGTAACCATTGAATTTCTATTGTATTATTTAAGTCGTATGTTATGCTTGCCTTTGATATGTCACCATTTGCGTGACACTTCTACCCTTGCCGGGTTGGGGTGTTACAATTATGGTATCAGAGCCAGGTTTGCGACTTGTAGTACATCTACCCTTGGCCTGTGTAAGTTAGGACCACTAAGTTTCCCTGTAGGCGCTCGTAGGACAACTTTTGAGATTTTGCTTTAGGATCTCCCTATAGGAACTTAAATATGACCAGTGAGGAATGGGTAGTCTAGGACATCCATGTGAGTAGTATTTGCTTCCGCATCACTCTGAATCTTGCCTTTGCCTTTAGTCATGCCTTATAAGAACGTTTGTCCCTGAAGACGAGGAAGTCTTATCTTCCGTCATTTGAAGAATGAACTTTGTATGTTCCCTTTGGAAGGATTTGATGTTGATACTTGTCTTGTACGGAATTGTTATCTGAGCATGCTGATGCTAACATTCCCTACATCTCGCCTCTGACAGTTAAACGATGATCGTATTTACTATCGATGCACACCCTACCATTCCTATGCTATAAGCTAAACAGAATTCCGATCCTTTGAACTGTTCACTCTCCTATCCTACACTTTGATGAACCATGTACTAAATTTGATATGTGAACTATCCGTATGATTTGACAACCACATTTGTTCTAAGAATCCGTTTACCTTGGACTTTGAGGTCTTTTGATTTTGGATGGGTGGCTTTCGTGAAGCTACCGTAGACTACAATATTTGAAATGTGACCTTTAACAATCTGCTTCACCATATTTTGATATGATATTCTCAATCATTTGAACCTGTTAAAATTATTGTTGCTATGAAGCACATACTCCGATCTCTTTGATTTCCAACTTTTCTCCTAACGCCTATTAGTATCCACTCTTGGAAGCTCCGGCATTTGAAAGTTGTTGTACGAATTTCTGGTGTTCTGATGAACCTTTTTAGATCCGTTTGGGAAGTAAAGTTTGCATTGAACTAATCTGAATTTGGCGAAACCACGATACTGAAGAAGTTAAGAGATTGTAGGAATTGATGGAATATGAGTTTGTTCGCTTCAGTGAATCTCTTGAATGCTCCTGTTGGTTTATGAAGAAGAAGGAGAGAAGTGTGCAGCGGCACACCGACCATCGTGAATGTAACCGTAATCATTATTCCATTTTCGCGTATCAATACTTTGATTCGTTCTACCTTTGAAACTCCGTAGCAGACGACCTCACTTGAGCCCGAAAGACTGAAGAAGCAACCCCCAGAACATCTGAGGAAGAAGTTGATTAGTTGAGATTAAGTTCCGTGAAACATTACAATTTGATTTGCGAAGAGAAAGATTTGTGATATGAAGTTTTCCCTAAGAAGATTTTCTGAAGTTGCCTTGGTACCCGTGTGACCACTATGAGTTTTGAATGATGTCAATTGTATTGGCTAGAAGATTCATGTTTTCGCAAGTATTCAGACAATTGTCATAGTATGACAGCATGTTTGTGCTCAGAGACGAACGAGGAACACGTTGACCATTTTAGTATGAAGTGAACCGACCCTTTGTTCTAGAAGAATAGATTTACTTGACGATCAGAGATTGTAGCAGACAACACCACCAGGTATCCGATGACTAAAGAGCTTCCACGAAAAGGACCAAGACTGAAGACCATTGTCAGAGTTAGAACCTTGTAGAAGATGTGCAGAAGAGGTTCGTGACAGGCGTTACCAAGAGAGAAGCATGTGAGGAGAAGACAGACTGAGATGAGACTCGATTATACCCCAAGCAGCACGTGGAGATTTCAGTTGGGCATCAAGACGACCAGACCGTAGAAGATGAGCTTTCAGCACATAAACCAGGAGACACGCAACCTTGTTTCTCTAGTCATTTTAGTTGTACTAAGATGAATTGAGAGCTGAAGCAGACTCGCAAATGGAGGAATGCAAGGTGATCACGTCAGAGATTCACGCTACCACACCGAAGTGTCCAGAAGAAGTGTCGAAGACTTGAGGAACCAGACTCAAGTTTATGATTTCCTTTTCACCCTATGATCGTATGATTAGACAAGAGAGCGACTACTTGGAATTTGAAAAGATTCGAGATCATGAAATTGAATGGATGAAAATTTTGTAGTAAACGTTTGGATTTGGAAGATTTGATTGTTGTAAAGGATGAAGATATTGAAGATGTAATTCTTTTCCTCATAGACCACTTAAGTTCCGATAGGACCTTTGGAATGAGCTTTACCCTATTAGAAATTCCGTTCTGTGTTCGTTATGCATCTGTTTGGATGATGGTTTCGTTATGAGAAGGATGATGAATTGTGGAAGACCTAACGTTTCGACGACGAGTTTCATTTTGAGGTGTACACATTCCGTTACGCTATTTATACGTTCAAATTCCTCCGATTTAGAATCCGTAGTGATGTTTGTTTGGACCAAGCTTAGGAAGTAGAAAGACTGATAGGTGGTTAAGATAAGTAGTTCTGTTCGCGACTTGAGATAAAGTAGTTCTGCTGGTGGAGCTGAGGGTCCTACTAATGTCACATCTGTGTCTAGTTTACTTGACAGGTATGCAAAGAAAGTGGAACTTTTGGAGTCTGCACTAAATGACATCAAGAAGGATTTTGGTAAGAAGGTGGAGTCTTTGGAAAAGGAGCTCAAGGAAACAAGGGAGACTCTTGGTGGAACCATTCACAGTCTAACTGAAAGAGTCTCTAAGGCCACCTCTCCGAAGCTTTATCAAAGAAGACAATACTTATCCAAGCTTCAGAAGGCGTCTAAAATACCAGCCTTTGAGATGTATAAGTTATCAGATGAGGGTACTTCTATTGGGACTGATGAAGATACTCCTAAGATTGTTGCTGCTGATGTTGGTATGACAGAGAAGAGTCCTGCTGCAGTAGATGTTCCTGCTGCAGATGCTATTCCAGCTGGTAGTATTCAGGCTGATGCTGCTCCTAAGTCTGATAGTATTGCTGCTGGTAGCTCTACCAATGCCTCTGCTAGTGTATCTGCAATTCATACATCCATCCTTGATGATTCTGATGTCACTCATGCTGATCAACCTAAAGGACATGAATCTTTGGTGGATGATCTTGGTGGTCTTGTGTCTGATGATGAAAGAGCTGCACAAGAAAGGCTGTTAAAAATGCATGAAGATGAACAGATGGGGTTGGAAATGGCAAAGAAGGTTCATGCAGACTTTACTGCAGAATTTGAAAGGGCTGATACACCATTTACTTCCACTTTACCACCTGAAAGACAAAGAGAGTTGGATGCTGCCTCTCTCCATTGGTCTGAAGCTGATTGGGTACAAATTGGTTCTCAAGTAGCCGCTAATTCCCAACTTGCCAAGAACATTCTGGGAATTAATGTCTCAGATCCGGATTTTCCTGCTCTAATGGTGGATCGAATGAAACAAAAGAGAAGGGCCATTGCAGAACAGAAAGCTAAAGCAAAAAGGGATAAGCCTCTTACCCCTGCACAGCAGAGAGACCTTATGAGACGTGTGGTCAAGAATCAAAGTGGATCAATCTATACTCATAGGATGACAATGGCTCAAGTAAAGAGATTATCCTATGAAGAACTTAAGAAGCTATATGACATAATCATGAAACCTGTTTTAGCCAGAGCTAAACCTGTTTTGGAAAGCCTTCTTCAAAAAGGGCTAAAATTACTGACTCTAATATTCATGCTGGTGATGTATCTACTCATGATGTCTCATCTGGTTCACCACAGACATCTTCTATTCCTGCTGATGTATCAGAGTCTGTTCCTGCTAAGGGTCCACAAAGTGCCACATTCATTCCCACCTTCCCTTCTGATGTTGCAGCCGATTCAAATCAGGCAGTTCCCTCATCCTCTTCAAGAACCAGAAAGAAGAGTTATGCTAAGAAGCCTTCTTCTAGGCCTATTTCTGAGCTAGATGATCAAGAACTTCTGCAGATTAATTTAGAAAGTGACTCTGAAGATGATCCTCCTCAACCTTGGGGTCATATTGCTCATTGGACAATTCGTCCGATTCCACAAGGGGAAACCAATGTTTTGTGTACTCTTGATGGGAATGTGATGTACTTTACATTCCTTAGAGAGATTTTGGATAAGGTGGATAAGTAGGACTTGATTCATCTCTATGGTATGGTGTCTACATACTATGAAACTCATCAGGCTGAAGGACTTGGTCTTCTTCTTTGGGGAGATTTGCAAGTACTGATGGATTCTCTACCAGGAGGTCAGGCTAATCTTGTGTGGGCTAATCAACAGTCCTGGTGGGTACACAGTTGGAAGTTGTATCCCACTTCTCAGGTTCATGTTTTGGAAACTGTCTCTGGACAGGTGTTCACTATGTTTGTTGATGTACACTATCCCTTATCTGTGGGGCTTATGGAGAGCATGCTTGAGCAGAGGTTGACAATCCCAAAACATACAGTAGGCAATGACTTGACCACAGCTGAACAATTGGTCAGGTTCATTAGAAATCAGCTGTCTGCAGCCAAAGGATCATCTGCATGCTAATGGTATCCTTGTTTGAACTTTTTGTTGTATACTTTGTTCTTTTCTTTTTCTTTGTTTTCTCTTTAGTTCAAAAAAAAATATTATGTTGTACTAACTTGTATGGTTTTGAGCAACACCTTGCAGGTACAGTGTTGGTGTTTACACCTACACAACAAATGGTAATCAACTCACCATGTCTCACAGACAAGAAAGAGTTGGCTCACCATGAGGGTACGGCTCTGGTGTGATCCTCAAATCCATTGATAGCTGTGATAGCTTGCTCAAAGCTATAGGGTTCTCAACTCCCGATGTTTCATTACTAAGAGTTGAATGGTTTTCAATTTGCCATGGATTTTACTCCTTTGGGGTTTCCAAAGAATTGGCTAGCCCACAAGTGTATGGCTTGTGGTAAAGGCAGTGGAATACCATACTTGGTACTCAATTCACCAAAGGTTATCTTCAACCTAAGAATTGGCTAGTCCTGAGCAAACGGCTACAGGTAAAGACAAGTCAAATCCATTTAAAGTTGCTGATTTACTAAAAATCAGATGGTTATCAATGTACCATGGTCTTACACACCTAAACATTGGCTACTCCAGTAGTGATGGCTATTGGTAAAGAGACATCAAATCCATTAATTTTCAATGATTCACCTCTCACAGGAGTTAACACACCTAGAAGTGATGAGAATAGTATGCAACTTAAGTGATTTGATGTACATTTTGTCATAGTAGCAGTCAAGATCAAGTGGATGACATGGTGCCCAGCTTATTATTTTGAAGATGATTTCCTTTTGCTGCTAAACTATAGAAGTTGCTGCTAGAAGTTACAGATGTTGCTGCTGGTTACTTACTATTGCAGCTGCTCAAATGCAATCCTCAAGCCTGAGAAGTTAAAGCTCTATCACGTGGGAATCTTGCAAGTTAACCTAGTCAACTTCAAGATTAGGGGAGGATTGTTAGGAATTCTGGGAAATAATAGATTTCTCATTGCTGCTGGTAGTGTAAGCTGGTTCCTGCCGATAGTGTGTGGTTCCTGCTGAAGTTCATTGCTGCTGGTAGTTTATTTTTGTTTCTGCTGATAGTAGTCATTACTGCGGGTATTAGTAATTGTTATCCCGTAAGTTTAGAATGTTTGTTAGATTTATTTTTAGAAGAGATTGATGTATATCTCTTCACACGTTTTCTTGTATGACGGGTTAGGGTTAGGACTTCTTGTTAGTATAAAAGGAATACTCGTCTATGAGTTTTGTAAGATTTTTACGACTTTACAATTATCAATAAAATCATTATTAGTTCATAAACCGATCCATAGAGGATCATAACCTTGTTAGTTACTTTCTTCTTTATATTCTTGTGTTTAGTTTCCGCAGAGACACAATTCTTACACCTAGATATTCTCCTAAACTGTTTGTGTTTACATAAACGGTTTAACCAAGCTCAATCAAGCTAGAAGCACTCGATCCTACAGCAGCTGAAAAGGATTTATGAACCTGATAGAGGAGAATCAATGTGGAGATTTTAAGCACAAATCAAAAATGTCTCTTGGAAGTTATTTGATATGTGTGGAGTGTACAGAGTTTCTACTAAGGATGGCATAGAAATCTATATGTTAGTGGAAAAAGATTATCCACTCAGATCAAGTGTTTTAACATCTATGGTAAAACTGAGGGTTAAAGAAGATTCTGAAATGGCAGATTTGTTGGTAACAAAGATTTTCAACCTTGTAGAACAAAGAAAGATCAGTTGTAAGAGACAGTTATGAAAGGTGTTTGGAAGAATCCCCCTCATATAGAAGATGAAACTTAATTTGAAGAAACTTAGTGATTTGGGAAGAAATCATAAGTTTAGGGGAGGATTGTTAGGAATTAAGCTTAAGCAGTTAGTACGGCTGAATGTAGAAGTTAGTACTGCTAATGTAGTATATTCACAAGCCAAGAAACACAAGTTTGGGATCTAACTTTGGATCGAATGGAAGAAAGAATTAGAGAGAGAGATGTGTTGGAACCTTAGAGAGATAAACAAAAAAAGAAAAATGTATAAACTTTGTGAAGGTCCAACCCTCTCCACATGAGGAGAGGGCTATTTATAGTACTTCATATTACTAGCTAGTTTGCCCCTACCGGGCTGTGGAGCAAGCCGACAATGGGTAAAGACCCGACCCACTCCACAATAATAATTATAACTAATCTACTACTAAGATTACTAGTTATGCTACGAGTTATTTAACATAAATGAGTGCTCGGGGTGACCGAGTCTTCAACTGAATATTTATATTCCTAACAATCTCCCCCTAAGGGAGGTCACCCCGAAAACAATGTTCAGACTTCAAGCACTCTTTTCATGAATCTTGACTCCGTAGCTCTTAGACATTGATTCTTCAGTTTCATTAGTCATTGTGCCTTTATCAGTGTTCTTTTGATGACTGTTCTTTGTCTTGGTTGATTTTAAATCTTCTTCATGATAATCACCCAACATATGTCTTCCAGTCATCTCTTATCAGTATGTCTCCATGTGATGAAATATATTTTGAGCCGACATGCTCACACTATGGGGTGTCATGATCATCAGCATCAGAGTTTGCAGAAGCTGTGTTGAAGGTCTTTTGGTTGATCATGACTTTGTTGATTTGCATTGTTGATGTAGTGTGAACATGTGGTAGAGGATTGGCAACTTGTCTGCAACCAGCTACACCAGCAACCAGCTACAGCATTCCACAGCTACAATCGCCAGAAGTTCCTGCATATGACAGTTAGCAACAAATCGACCGGTACTTACAGGTTTGGACTTCGAAATCATCAACAGCATAGTGTGAAGACTTTCTCTAATCCTTACCAAGACCATTCCTAATCGAAAACCCACAGAGGGCCTTTTAAGATCGTACCATAGTACATCAACGATTAGGTGAGTCGCTGGAGTTCACTCCACGACTGTAGACCATTTGAAACCGCCGTGACCACTAAGCGTAATCCACGAGGAATTACCGAAGTGACCTGCTTTCAGGGCTGTTTGATGTTGACCCTGGCAGGAATTTCCATTCAATCATTGAGAGTTACATTTGTAACTTCTCTCATAAATGTTCTAGCAGATTGCTAAGATCTGCGTAGGACTCATAAGTTTACAACTGGTGCCCTTAATGTTGAACTACCAGTGTAGAAATAATTCGTGTCCCTATGAGATCTTATAATGCATCTCGTGGCTCTAGACTCAATTGTGCGTTTTGATTTGGTGATCGGAGGCTGGAGAGGACTGCCACCTTTTCAATATCATCTAACTCGGAGTGAGAGAGACGATAGAAATGTATTGAACTCCGTGACAATTGAAACAAGAATCCTTTAAGGGACCTTGAGTGGCTAGGGAGGGTTGTGCAGCGTATCACTGGGTCCATGATACTTTGTCTTCAATGTCAGCAATCAACTAAGTGATTCTGACAGCATATGAATTGACCCGGTTTCTGCCTAAGTTGTAAGGAGGGCTTCTTTCTTTTCACCCTTTATCTTTACAATTCTTTTTCATTCTTCAACCCCTTCAGTGCTTACCGAGACTTCATAACTAGCACCTTGTTGGGTTTGTTCCAGTACTAGCTCCATCTCAGTCGGCACTTTTCCCTTATCCATTTTTCTCCTTTTTAATCATACCTAAGGACTTCTACACTAACTAGTGGATTGTCCTTGGGTAGATCCCTCCGGCTCTGGCGGGATCGTGGGAACTTGAGCCTAACCTAACCATCCTTATAACTCCATACATTAATTAAAATGGTCGGTCTTTGGTATTCTTCCACGATTGCCATAAACCAATTTTTTTGAAAAATCTCTCAAAGTGTTCATGATTCTGAAACACATTTTTGCAAACACTTGAGAGTTTTATATTTTTCAAATGCTCCCCCTCAACATGTGCTCGATTGATTGTTTTATAAATTTGCACATGTTAGGTAGAGCTCGCACTTTTTGAATTGATCCACTTTCAGTGAACATGACCGATTCGAGACACGCTTACATCACTGGTTAGACCAGCTTGAAATTATTACCCATCCTGGTCAAGTTCAAAGAAAGTTTCTCGAAATGGTACACTCTACTCAGACACATCCTTTTCGAGACACGCTTACATCACTGGTTAGACCAGCTTGAAATTATTACCCGGCCAGGATATGTCCTTTCGATCAATGACAGTATAGGTTTCGTCAATTCATTGGTGAAGTCTGAGTCACGATCTCATGCTATGCCAAAATCCTTTTTCATCCATTCGCTCCCCCTCAATATGTGCATCGATATACGAAAGAGTTTAGCACATATGGGAGAGCCTACACTTAAATCCAAAACATCACATTTTATCAGATTTCATATTTAAAACACATTCTCTCCCCCGATCAAAAATTTCTAACCAATTGAGATTTGTGATCCCAAGTGATTTAAATAAGTTAGAAAAATGTGGGAGAAAATGTGTCTGATTTAATGTTTTCTGATAATGGAGTATACAATACTCCCCCGCAAACCAAGAGAGAGTGTCACTGCTGATGTTGCACAATGTTTAGAAAAAGGTGTCAAAAAATTTGAACAAAGACTCTCCCCCTCAGTTAATGACCCGTTTTCTATTTAAAGAGCTGTAGTCATTCAACTGAACGAGAAGTATTTGATGCGGTGCGATGTGTCGTTGCGGTTTAGCAGTATTAATTCCTACTCAAGTTTTAAATTTATATTTAGCCGACTTATCAATAACACATACACTTAACGAGCAGTGTACCCGGTCAGTATGAATATAATGGTAAGTAGAGTGTCGATCACTAAGAGTGGAACGTATTATCTAGTTATTCTAATCAGTATTTTAATATATTAAGTTAACTATACAACCTATTCTAACGCAAGGGGGTTCAGCCTGAGAGACTGGCACGATTTGGTTGCAATTAAATAATAAACTAAACCAATAGGCACGAATCAGCGAATAGCACACACGTACACAGATAAATACTCGAGACAATAAGAAGATCTGTCCTGATAGATAAATACTCGACACAGATATATACAAGGATATGAGATGATAACCCGTTACTCCTCCTTTTCATCCTGAAGACACTTGAGGGTTTCAGGTGTCAAGCTCTTCATACCAAGACGGGGGATAATAAACTGAAACCTTTCTCTCGGGAGAGCCTTGGTGAAGATGTCTGCTAGCTGAAACTCTGTCCTCACAAAATACAGCTCCACAATTCCCTTTTCAACCTGTTCCCTGATGAAGTGATGCCTGATGTCGATGTGCTTTGACCTGGAGTGCTGGACATTGTTGCAACAAAGAGCAATGGCGCTTTTGTTGTCACAATATAGAGGAATTTTGTTGTATGAGAATCCATAGTCTGAGAGTTGTGACCGCATCCATAGAATTTGTGCACAACAGGCCGACATAGCAATGTATTCAGCCTCAGTAGAAGATATGGACGCGCTTATTTGCTTCTTAGAAGACCAACTAACCAAATTTTCCCCGAAAAACTGAGCTCCTCCTGAAGTACTTCGACGGGTGTCCTGACACCCCGCATGATCAGCAACAGCATAAGCCGTTAACTCCATGGCCGTGTCCTTAGGGTACCAGAGACCCATATGGACTGTTCCTTGAAGATACCTGAAAACCCTTTTTACTGCTTCTAGATGCTTTTTGGTAGGCTTGGATTGATATCTCGCACACATGCAAACAACAAATAGAAGATCTGGTCTACTTGCAGTAATGTACATTAAGGATCCAATCATGCTTCTGTATTTTTTTTGATCAACTGGAATCCCTGAAGGGTCTTCATCTAGCTTTGTTCTGTCTACCATGGGAGTGTCAACTGGCTCACTTGAATCAAATCCAAACTTTTTCAAGATCTCGTGTGCGTATTTGGACTGACTGATGAATATGCCTCTGGGACTTTGAGATACTTATAATCCTAGGAAGAATGGCATTTGTCCCATCATTGACATTTGAAACTTGGAACTCATCTCCTTTGAAAATCTATCACATCCACTAGGATCAGATGAAGCAAATATGATATCATTTACATAAATCTGAACATGTAGTAGATGTTTTCTTGACTTCCTGGTTAATAATGTTGGATCAACAGCACCCTTTGAGAATCCATTTGCTAGAAGAAACTTGGACAATGTATCATACCATGCCCTAGGTGCCTGCTTCAACCCGTAAAAGGCCTTCTTCAAGCGGTAAACATGAGTGGGATGTTCAGCGTTCACAAATCCTTCAGGTTGACTCACGTATACTTCTTCCTTTAAGTCACCATTCAGGAAAGCTGTTTTGACATCCATTTGGTAGACTATCATATTCCGACTTGCAGCATTTGCCAGGAAGATTCTAATCGCTTCAATTCTAGCAACTGGAGCAAATGATTCTTCAAAATCAATGCCCACTTCTTGTCTGTATCCTTTTGCAACTAACCGTGCCTTGTTCTTTAAAACATCACCATGCTCATTAAGTTTCACCTTGAAAATCCACTTGAGAGCAATAATCATAGCACACTCTGGAGGAGGCACCAACTCCCATACTTCAAGTCGATCAAATTCGTGGATTTCATCTTGCATGGCATCGAACCAGCAGTCTTTGGTCATTGCTTCTTTGGCATCTTTTGGTTCGACTTTAGATAGAACGGAATTGAAGAAACACCACAGTGCATCTGAAGCTAGTTGTTTACGAGTGGATACCGGACGAGAGGGATTGCCTATGATGTTGTCAATTGGGTGATCGTTGGTCCATTTTCTGAGATGGTCATGAGGTTGAGGGTTTTGAACTGATGTTGCCGTACTGTGTTCTTCGATAGAGGACGTGTCTGTTGAGGGTCCAGGAGCAAATATGTTCTCAAAAGGAACATCATTTGTAGGAGCAAACGGATTAACTTCTAAATAATGATCATCTGCAGATTCTTGTTGCACCGGAGAGGATTGAGTATTTGATGATGAGGGTGATTGACTTGCAGCTGGGGCATTGATACTGATTAAGACTGACGCTGATGGGTCTTCAAAACCTTGCGGAACATTAACCTCAGTAATAGGAAGATCAGCTGCACCATTTGAAGTTGTTACATCTGTTGGCTCAAAATATTCGTCAAACATTGAATCAAATAACTTCTTCAACTCCTCACTCGTTGGTGGAATGAAAGACTCTGCAGGCGTGGGATTCTATACAAGCCCTGAACTAATTGGTCCAGGTGTCAAAAGTGTAGGATCGGGTCCAGAACTGGTTTGTCCTGAAGCAAATTACTCACTTAGCTCGTCGAACGTGACATGGATGGTTTCCATGATTTGTCGGGTTCTCTTATTGTAGATTCTGTACCCTCTACGGTCTGGTGCGTATCCAACAAAAATACCTACGTCTGCTTTAGCTTTTAACTTTCCCAAGTCTTGACTGTCATTAGTTGGATAGCAAAGTGCACCAAACACACGAAGAAATGAAAGATCTGGTTTCTTGTTATGAATTAACTCATAGGGAGTCTTTTCATGAATGGGATGAATCAGAGATCGGTTTTGGGTGTAGCATGCAGTTGCAATAGCCTCTGCCCAGAGAAACATCGGTGCCTTTGAAAATATAAGCATGGTTCTTGCCGCTTCTACCAGAGTACGGTTTCGTCGTTCAACTACTCCGTTCTGCTGAGGAGTGCGAGGTATACTTTTCTGATGTGTGATGCCAATATTTTCATAAAAGTTTCTGAGTTGTTGATGATGGATCGTGTTTTGGTTGTTTATTATGAATCGGGAGGTCTTGGATGATGAAAGACCATCATCTTCATGGTAAAGTTTAGTGAGAGAAAGTGTAGAGAGATAAAGAGAAAACTTGGATGATTTTATTAATGATGGTGAAAATGAAAATCACACACAAGCTTCAACCCTCCTAGTGAAGTCTAGGAGGGTATTTATAGGGCCAAACACATGACTTTACAATAATGACACTTTTAGTCCATGTGTTTGTGGCAAATAAGATAACTAATGTAATCACATATATGTTGTCACATTTTAGTGCGAGAAGCATACCCAACAATCTTCCCCCAATGTGGCAACATATGGGATTACTTACATCATATCCTACAAGTAAAAAATACAAATAAAGAAATGTCTTCATAAGCTCTTCATGTGCTGAGGATGATTACAGTTGACGCTCTTTGTCTTTATCTTGTACCTCGGCTTGAGAACTTTTCTTTACTCGTAGTCAAATGATGTAATATACATGAACTGGATTAACTTCCCCCCAATTCATGCTGCATGTTTTTAACGGCTTCTTCATATACTTCTTTTTGTCGAAGTTTCTGAATCAGCTTCCCCCCAAACTGACAACCGTCTTCAGCAGATTCGAAACTTTGATGTAGTTAACATGTCTTCTATCTTTAGAAGGTTGTAAGTACGCAACGGAATTTGTAGATGACATCGTAAACCACACCACGGAAATCTGACTAGTACTCAGTAACGATTATGCTCAATGCGGAAGCTCCGTTCGGGGGTAACATGCAAGAAATTAGCAAGATCTTCTCACATAAGTAGGCTACTTCACACTTCACAACCTGCGAAAGTTGAAACGAGTACACCAAAATCATAAAACTGAACCACTGATCATCTCTGCGGATGTCTTCCGGTAGTATTAAAATTGTAAGCTCGATCACGTGAGTCTGTTATGCATCCCCGATGTGCACATTTCTTCCCCCTGAATGCAGATCCATCTGGAAAAAGAGTGTTTTCGCAAAAAATGCAAAGAAAGTCAAAGCACATCTACTCTCTCTTCCCCCACGATGTCTTCGCGGAATCGGAAGCATACACACTATGGTTACGATGGAAACGGAGGCAGCGTAGACCCTGTATGTCCAATTAGTCGAAGATGTGTGAAGTACCAAAAATAGCCCGTGAGAATCAACTGCTGATAAAATCTCTACTCTTCTATACTCTTCTCATATAACTCTTTACCGACCCCATTATCATTCTGATGGCTTTTTGTAGTGACCACTGATAGAGAAAAACCCAGTATTACGAACTTGAGACTGAAGTAAAATAACCCAAGCTTGTGACTTAAACTTGCACTATTGTCTGACTAAGCACCTATACTAAGCACTACAACGTAACTCCTTTAAGCATAGGTCGTTTCATATACCCATCCAACCATCCTTAATTGTATATGAACTCATCTTGAATTATCCACATCTTTGTGTGACACTTGAGCACTACAACGTAACTCCTTTAAAGTGATAGCTATACTCTGTGAGCACTACAACGTAACTCCTTACATCAGGTATAACTAGATAACTCAAGTCTTAATCATTTTGAACATTATAAGCTCGAACAAGGATCTCGAAGAATCATGCATCCAACCAACCCCGATATCTTCAAGATACTAAGTACACGCACCCGTGATATCCCACTTCAACCTCAAATAAATAATAAAGAATTAACCCCGTAGTCACATCTTGCGGTTCAATACCCAACACTAGCCTTTTGACGGTTTAAGTGAACTATGATAATGGTTTTTATCCCGATCTTGTCAAAAATTGTATCCCCGTGAAATTAACATACCAAAATATCACTCTTAGTCCAAAATGTATTAAAACAATGTCTTAACAATATTTCGGATTATAATTGTGATCCATTAGTCAATAATAATACTTCAGTCCAAAGCTTTAGCCCAACTCCGGATCCATACCAAAATGCTGTAGCCAAATGATAAGCCCATAACTGAAATGAACTCGATCCAATCAAGTCCAATACAAACACTTTATATAAAAGTGTTGCCCTAAATCATTTTATCATAACATCCGCCTACCTCTTTCTCTCCCACCAAACATCATCAATAGCAGTTAACAACACAAACAAAAAACAGATCAAATCTCATCATCAATCGACCAAAAAAAAACAAGCTTATATCTTTCTTCTTTAATCCACAACTAAACGCAACAATTCCAAACAAACCCTTTATAATTGTTCAGCATATAACCTATTCGAATCACACAAAGGTTTGAAAAGATAATGAAGTGAAGATTGGCTTCAAGATCTTAATGGTCTCGGGTAGGTATTGTTTGTGTATTTTCGATTTTGTTTGTGGAATCGAACACAAAAGAAGAATGAAACCGAATGGTTTTAATCTTTCTTTTAAAAGTTCGAATATTGATAAGAAGCTGTAAGCTTCTATAGATCGATGATGGTTTAATTCTTTTCGTGTTTCTTGAAAGTTATTGAACTTCACGAATGGAAGAGTCTGAGATCTCGTAATAATATATATATGTATATATATATATATATATATATATTTTATTTAATTTGTTGTAGCGAGACGTTTATTGATGTAGGATGATGAAGTGTTGATGTAGCGTGTTTGATGAGGTGGTGATGGGATTTAGATTAGTATTGGATTTGTTTGTAATATGAGTTGTTAGTGAAGGGCTTTAGGATTAGTTATGGATTGTTGTGACTGAAGAGGTTATTGTGATATGCAACTGGTATTTAGTTTATGGTCAGCGTCTGCTTCATCTTTTTCTTCTCTTTTAATTTTGAAAAGTTTGACCCGTTGACTGTTGACTGTTGACCCGAGCAACTGCGATAAGTGGTCTTGTCGCAACTGCGATAAGTGGTCTTGTCACAACTGCAATGTGTGGTCTTGTCCCAACTGCGATAAAAACGCAATAGCGATAAAAAGCCAATAGCGATAAAATTATCGAATTTCTTGTACAAGAAATCGAACTCAGATAGAAGAGGGTTTATCGCACTTCGAACTCAGATAGAAGAGGGTTTATCTGAATTGCTTTACAAGCAATATCGATAAAAAAGGGTTTTGACTTTTTGACCAAGAACTCCGGCGAGATTCCGGCCAAAATTTTCCGACTATATTTTCCGTCCGCCTTTTTGCTAACCCAGATCTGACCACTTTTTATCCGAAACACGAGCACAATTTGACCACAGATTCTGACCAAGTTTACCAGTTTTCCGACCACTTAACAACCACAAATTTTCACGGGACCAGTTTTCCGACCATGTTTATCCGACCGTAAAATACTCACGGTATGATAAAAAACAGTCGGAAAAAACCATACCAATACACAAAAGAAAGTTAAGATACTGTTATTAATACTTTTAGATAAGAAAAGTAGGACCAGTAAAAGTAGTAATAAAACAGCATCAAAAAAACAGTCCAGATCCAAAAGTAAATACGATTTTGACAAGAAATAATCACGTAAATCAACCAAAACTAATACCAAGGCTCTTGATACCAATTGATGGATCGTGTTTTGGTTAACATATTGTGAATCGGGAGGCCTTGGATGATGAAAGATCATCATCTTCATGGTGAAGGTTTAGTGAGAGAGAGTAAAGAAGGATGAAGAGGAAACTTATGTTTTTTTTGATAATGAAAGAAAAGATGAAAAACACCCACAAGTCTAGGAGGGTATATATAGGGCCAAACACATGACTTTACAATAATGACACTTTTAGTCCATGTGTTTGTGGCAAATAAGATAACTAATGTAATCACAAATATGTTGTCACATTTTGGTGCGAGAAGCATACCCAACAGTTGATTGACAAACTCAGTTCCATTATCAGTGCGGATGATTCTGACAGTCTTGTTAAGCCTTACTTGCAGCTGTTTTATCAGTTTAATGATCACCTCTGGAGTCTCATCCTTGGTTCTCAAAAACTTTACCCATGTGAACCGAGAGTAATCATCTACTATCACCAGAACATATTTCTTTCCATTAATGCTTTGTACTCTCATTGGACCGCACAGATCCATGTGGAGGGTATGAAGAACTTCCAAGTTAGTGTTGACGGTTTTAGGTTTGTGGGTTTGTTTCTTGCTTTTGCCCAGTTGACATGCAGAGCAGAGATGATCTTTCTCATATTTTAATCTGGGCATTCCTCTAACAAGATCTATGCGGGAAAGATTATTGATGGTACCGAAATTCAGGTGGGTTCAAATGACGATGCCACAGCCATGATTTTGTTTTAGAGGCTTTTGAAAGCAAGCATATGGGAGAGGACTTCAACATTTCTTCAATAGATATAGTGTATAGATTTGTACCCCGACTACCCTTGAGAAGATCTACACCATCCAATTCCCTGACGAAACATGTGTGTTTTCTGAAAGCCACTTCCAGATCTGAGTCACAAAATTGACCAACAGAAACCAAATTGTGCCCTAATCCTTCCACATACTAAACCCGTGAGATTACACTGTCACCGAACACATAATCTCCATAACCCATAATCGCACCAAAGTGGTCGTTCCCGAATCTAACTTTCCCGATAAACTTTTTCACAAAGTTCTTGAGCCGTGAGCGATCCCCAGTCATATGTTTTGAGCAGCCTGAGTCCAAATACCAAAGGACGATTTGTACGACCTGCATTTGAAACCAGAAAACAATGGATAACTGAAATATGTGGATCCCCACTAGCAATTGGGGTCCGTTTGGTTAGCACACACAAGTTTAGGAGCAGCAATCATTTCTAATACTGATGCCTCTACAGGGGAAACTACCCTAGAGTTATCAGAAGACTTATTAGAAAAGCAGTGTGTTCCTAATGGAAGGATTCGACCAGTTGGTCTCCATTCTTTAACCTTCACAATCTTATGTTCACTCAACTTAGGTAATGGATTCTTATTTCCTAAACTGAATTTCCTTCCAGTGGGTCTCCATTGATACCCAACATTGGTGAAGATTTTTCCTGTTGCTTTCCAAATTTTCATATTTCTTTCAGTTTTCCTAACATGCTTAACATGGGGTGGTGCATGAGATATCAGAGACGACACAACACATTCATCAAGATTAACAGAAATTAAGCATTCATCACATGTTTTACAGACCGTATTAGAATTCGAATTAATTATAGTACTTTTGATAGTAGAATCAACACGATTCAATCTAGTCGTTACAAACTTATTGTTCCTAGGTTGGGCTTCTACTCTTTTCTTGTGATCAATCTTAGCCGGCGCAGTCCTATCATTCCTTGCATTGCCTTTAGGCTTTGACCCGCTAGCTTGGGTGTCACTTTTCACTCCTGTAGAAGTAATGATGGGAACATTAGTTTGCTTTACTAACTCATGCTTTCCTGATATTGAAGTGCTGGGTTCTGATGTTCTGGATGATAAATCAAAGGATACATGCTTGTTTTTAATAGTGGATGATGAGGCACCTAATCTATCTCTTTGGTTGCTAGACCTAGGACCCGTGCTAATGGCATATTCTAACTATTCCTGGATCCTTTTTGTGAGGACACAGGCATAACCTACTGCCTTATCAAGTGGTTTTCCTATTCTGTCTTCTTCCACAACCTCACGAAGAGTGTCAAGTCCATCCCTAAGGTGACTGAGATACATTTGATGGACAGGTCTGTTGTTTCTCATGGGAAATGGAATAGGCCCCACATCAACATCATATATTTTACAAGCAAAGACTTTTGATGAAACACAATTACAAGATGTACTTGGCATTTTTCCTTTCACCTGAGTCTTAAGATTCTCAATCTCATTTAACAAAGAAGTTATCTTTTCATTATGACTATTTCTTGTAACTTTAATTGAGTCATATAACTCTTTGTTGTGCTGTTTAATCTTAGAATTTTCTTCTCGAAAACACTCATTTTCATAATGTAACTTGTTTATGGTGTCTTAAAATTGAAAATTATGAGAATCTGAAGACGAAGGTTTATTGGTGCCATACACATCACACTTGTTGGACTTCAATTGGGCAATTTGAGCCCTCAACAGTCAAATCGTGTTCGTGTGAGCTTGAATTTTCTCATCCCGTTTGCTTAATTCAAAATACGTATCAAACTCAGGAGCATCCGAAGATGTCTTGGCATTTGATAGTTTATATCTTTCTTCTAAGTGTTGATATTTTAATTGTAAGTTAAGATAATCAACCTCTAGTTTAGAAAAACGTTTGACCATGTTATCATGATCATCATTTTAAATTTTTTCAAGCAGTTTCAAATTCTCCCCCTCAAGCTCCACAACACGATTCTGGGTAACATTTAAAGCCATAGCATACTGATGATATTGACAAGCAGATAATGCAGAATCAGTAGCAGTAAAAAATACATCTTGTGCAATACATCTTGCAATCAAATTTTCATTAGTGATGAGTATGTTTTTCCTTTCAATCTCACGGCTCTTAAGTTCTATTTCATATTCAGTTACCTCATTTTCCATATCTTTAAACACTTTTTCCATTTCCTTTAAATCTGTGTTAAGTGCTGTTTGCATTGCTTCAAAATGCTCTTTCAGTTGTTTAAAGAATGGCATGACCTCAGTTAAGTAACACCTTTTAGCATGTTCAAAACACCTTTGCCCCTCAGTAATTCCAGTTGGTGTAATTCTTTTCTTACATGTGTTATCAAAATTAGCAAATAGTTGCCAAAGCACGTATAAGCTAATTAGAGTTTTGCTTTCTGTGGGAAGAGATAGAGGAACCAAATGTCTAGGTGTATTGGGAGGATACACCGTAATGGACGCAACTTTCCTAATGAGTGGGGAATTGGCTTTAAGTTTTTCTTCCTTCATTTTTTTCATGTCTTGTGTCCAAAATATCTGTTCAGGTGTTAACTTCTTTTGAGGTACAAACACAGTCAAACGATTTTCCTCATAATAATCATGGGGTTTGATTATTACTCGGTTGGCTATGCATTCAGGATCCTTCATTTTCTCATTCATTCTTTCTCTTTTTCGCATTTCTATCTCATCAGCCTCATTCAAGGATACAACCTTAGGTGGTTCATGATTGGGCATAAACATCACATTGGCATCATTTAATGCAGGTTGGGCTACCTTAGCAATCTTATGAATAGCTAATTGAGATTCACCTACATTGCTTTCACTATGCTTGTCACTTAACTTTCTGTGCTTATGAATCATTTGGGCAGTCTGTCTGGTTTGGTCTTGTGTGTACAACTTATAAAAGCTTATTCTTTAAGGTTTTGAGTCTAGAAAAATCATTTAAGAGTTCATTTTCTTTTTCTTTGAATTCTAGCTTTAGTATTCTTATGCAATTTTGAGCATCCTGTTGTTGCTTAACAGATAAATCCAGCTGATTTTTCAAAGAATTTAACTCTTGTTTTAATGTTTCCTCTCTTACCCTAGATTCTTTCAGAAGAGTACACATTTGATCTTCCATTTTCTGCTCACGTGCATTCAGCTCAAACTTAGCGCGCTATTCATACATAGCTACTTGTTCCTCATATATGTTTAGCCTAGTGATCAAGTCATCATGTGGTGCAAGTACAGTGCTTTCATGTTTCTTACATGCATTATCTACTACACATGTATTTTCTAAGGCACACAAGTTATCAACAACACAAGCATTATTATCAACAGAAGATTCGCCAACTTGTACATCAGGCACATTTTTGTGAATCAAATATCAGGCACATTTTTGTGAATCAAATATTTTTCATATGGAATCATATTGCTCTTTTCTATGTCAACATTATTTGTAATACCCAAAAATCTAAAACATGCAAAAAGACCAAATTGCCCCTGAAACTAAAAATTTGATTTATAAAGCATATGAAGTACCAAATTAACACCAAACCTTTAGAAATGATCAAGATATGAGGAAAAAATAAATTTTACTACTACATTGACATTTTGGAAGGCACGAAAAATTAAGGAGCATACACAAAAGGTATACATGGCCGATTATATATATACTATGTAATATTATTATTTTGTTAATCAATTTAAATCAAATAAAAGAAGAGATAAGCCCAAATAAATTAGATATCTCCCAGAATCAGTAATTGATACCTATTACCTTTTCTTTGGCCGAAAATATTGCCTTCCCTCCTCCTTATTTACACGGTTTCTAACCACTCCCTATTTTAATTTACCGAAACCCTAAATTAAAGACAACCAAAAACTCTCATTCGACTCCAACGATTTTCTGGAGGCTGGTACACAATTTTCGTGGGTTCTCTTAAGTGCATAGAAGGCTCGAAAAATAGGGGTTCGATTCTTAGAAGCTTGGTTCGCTTGATCTTAGTTCTTGTTCGACTTTACTCTTGCCGAGAGGTACAAAACTCCCACATCTCATTCGTTTGTTCTAATCACCATCTGGTATTTTTGTAACCTTGTTTACATCTCATATGATCTAAATAAAATAGATGAATTGAACCATGCATGCTAATTTGATCGATTGTAATTATAAAGAGTAAAACGTACGTAAAATCCATAATAAGCTATACGATTTTTTTCTGGGTTCTAAACCTATTTTATTCAAGCTCTATGCGAACCGTATAACACTGGAAAAATACTTGTTCGATTTGTTAAAGCCTAAATAACCTTGGTCGAATTATTTTGTGTATCGGATTTAAAAGAAAAACGAGAAAGAAAAAGGAAACCTAGCGTGCGATCTAGGGTTAGGGTTTTTGGGGATGGATGTGATTATTTAATGCTGTGTTAATGATGAGTTAATGATTGTTTGATGATTGGAAAATTGAGGGTTAGGGTTTTGTGACAAAAAGGGTTTATCGAATGGATTTTTGAAACTAAAAGGGTGCGTTTGGTAATTATTTGAACTCGTGGGTTATTTTTATAAAATACTTTAGACCAGAGGTGTCTCGTATAAAATATAACATGGGGGTGTTTTATGTAAAATATGTAACTTAAGGGTTTATTTGGTAATTCGTTAATTTAAGTTAATTCGATTTGTAATTAATTAAAATTTGAGGGACTCGTTTGTAAATTCAGGAAAGTTAAAGGGGCTTCGTATAATGTATGATATGAATGGCGTAATGTGTAAAATTGGATACCTAAAGGCTTAATATGTAAATATAATTAATTTGGGATCGAATTGTAGGTTGTATAAATTAAAGGGGCTAGTTTTGTAATTTATGTTAAGTAAAAGGTAATTCGTACCATATGATAAAATAAGAGGTGTATTGTGTAATTTGGGAAAAATAAGGTTTAAATTGTAATTTAGTAAACTAAAAGGTATAAATTATAAAAATTGTGAAAGTTAAGGACTAGAATCGTACATATGGGAAGTTGTTATATTTAGCCCTAAACTATCATGACTTGCTAAATTGAAACCTATCTCTATAATAATATTTAATAAATGACTTAACCAAATTACTTTGTGGAATTTATCTAATTATGAAAATTTGCTATTTTTGGAAACTTGCTAATTTTGGAAATCTGTTATAAATGGAAAGTTACTAAAAGTGGGAAGCTGACTAAAATGAGAAATCTGACTTGAAGAAGATATTAATAATAAGACAACCATGTATTCGTGTAGATTCGCTGAAGATGGAGTTGTTTCCGATCTTTATAGATATGTTTGCACTTGCGGTATAAGGTACAGATATTCTACCCTTTTTCAGTAAGGGTGTTTTCCCTCTCATGACTCATTGATCTTGATTCGTTTTAAGATTCCCTAAGCCATTGCTATGTTCCCTTACACTTTGGTTCGTTTGTTTGATTCATTTTGACTTTGATGTTCGATATGACCCTTTTGCTTTGAGCCTCTATAATGATCCATTTGATATTCGTTCATCACTTTGGGATATTAGTATTTGAATCACTTGATACTTAGAAGGTTCATTTGATTTTGGTAACTAGATATGAAAACCTTTTCAATTATAACATGGAAATGTTTTGAGGAAAACTTATTTTAAAATGATGTTTATGAAATATGCGATACCACTTTTATTTGGAATTTTACTAAACTTTTATGAAAATTACGTTTAAAGACTACTTTTGTGAAAACCGTTATTAAAGATTATTTTTATGAAAATCATTTGATAAAGATTACTTTAAATGAACCATTTGATTTTGAACCTCCGATAATGACTTAGACTATTTGAACCTTTGCTTTGATATTGGGACTTTGACCATGATTCGATGACTTAGACTATTTGAACCTTTGCTATGATTTGGACCTTTGACCTTTGACCCTTCAGTTTGATACCCGAGCCAAGTTCGTTTCCTAGCCATGAAGGTAACATGGCCGTGTCATTGATGCACCAATGGCATGACTCCAGTGTGTTCGAGTGATGTTACACACCGTCCCCATATTGTTCGTTGCATGCACATTATATTTATTATGGCCTATATTATTGTTCGGGGGGCGTATGGATGCATCCTAGGTTCGTGTCCGTGTTCGTGGACTTAACATGATTTGATATTATATATTGTTCGGTGACTGATGCTGGGTGCAATCCACGTCTTTCACAAGTTCGGGAGTTAGCTACTCCATTTGAAGAATGAGGACACCCCTCATATTATCTGTTTATCTGAGAGGTCTCCCCTCTATATGATTATGAAGACATGGTTACTATATTTGATTTGTGTTCGGGCTCGTGGTGGATTGCTGACCTTCCCTTTTCCCTTTCTTACTTTGTACCTTTGTCTATACCTTATGTTATTCCATTGCACTATACCATATATGTTCATTTCCTTTTGCTTTCGTTTCCGTTTATATATATCTGTTCACTGGGCTTTTTAAGCTCAGCCGCATTTCTTTTCCTGCGGCAGGTTTAGTAGGGAGCTGGGAATGAGTGGAGAGTACCTTGGACTTAGAAGACTTGATAGTTATTCTGGATTAGAGTTGATTAGAAGATATTATATTTTTAGAATTTGTATTCGCATTTGTAACCTTGTAATTTCAGTATTTCATTTGTTACCTTTGAGATTCTTGTATTACTGTAAATGTATGCTTTGTTTTGATCTGATATGAAACCATTTTTATGATATCTTTACCCTTGTCGGGTTGGGGTGTTACAATTATGGTATCAGAGAGACAGGCTGCGATTCGTAATACAATTACCCTTGGCCTGTGTAAGTTAGGACCACTAAGTTTTCCCTGTAGACGCTCGTAAGACAACCTTTGAAAATTGCTTTAAGATTTCCCTATAGGAACGTAAGTTTTGACCAGTGAGGAATGGGTAGACTATAAGGCATTCGTTTAAGTATCTTTGCTTCCGCATCACTCTGATTCGTGCCTTGCTTTTGGTTAGATCCTGTTGATATCACTTTTGGAAAGCGAAAGCTTATGTTTTGCACCACCTAAGATTTGAACCTGATTAAATCTTTAAGGCATTGAGAATTTCATAATAATTGCCTGACACTATTTGATCCGGATTTTCAGATTTTGACTCCGATCTTTGATCCTTTCGTTAATCGTTTTGATACCTCTTCGGGCATTCTGAGAACCTCCATGGCGATGACGTACTGGATATGTTTTGTTATTTGTCTTTTGCTTTTGATAAGTACCTACGAATCTTCCGGCACTATTTGATTTCATTTCACCCATCTCTGTTCCTACGAGAAGTCTTGTGGTGTGTAACCACGAATATAAGAATGTTTCCCCCTCATTTTTGAATGATAAATATTTGATTTGTGATCCGTCTTTCTTTCGATAGTTAACTTCAATTTTATTCTGACAAGGAATTGGTTGATGGAGCATTCAAATATTGACAACTACCCTCCTATGTCTCACCTTTGGCGTTTGAAACAATTTTGAACTCCTTACTACGATTACCGATTGTTAAACCCTTTGCTATCACTATTACTCTGGAGACTCGTATGTTACTTTCGCGGCTATGAAGTTTTCCTAGAACCCATTTCATACCCCAATAAATGAATCTTACCTTGAGAGGTATTTGGCACCCTGAGTTTTTTGAATATGATTCGTGACTGAACCACATGTGTTTTCATCGGAGCGTGAAGTAGGATTTGACATGAAACTGAGAGATTGTCTAGTCACCAAGCGAAGGTGTCTTTCAGATGTGTCCGGAATCATACCTGTTGGATTGAGCAACCGGGAAGAGCAGCAACCGAAGACCAGGAAGTGAGTTTACTTAAGTGTATTTCTGGGCGTGTTTTAGTTTCGTTCGCGATGAAGAAGGATGATGACTGGAGATATGTATCGATTACAGGAAGCTGAACCGTATTACCGTTAGGAGCCATCATCCACCCTGAAACGACTATGTGTTTGTTTAATTTCAGAGCGCGAAGTTTCCTTCTGATCAATTGATTTTATTCTTGGAATCGCCTTCCGTATTCGTAAACGACTGCTATGACGGTTAGTGACGCTAATAGTATTAGCTAAAGCTCTGACTGTTTTGGGAATTTAATAAATGATGTTTTCTCGTGAGTACTTGGGCAAATGGTCATTGTATGACTTAATAGTACGTTCGGAGACGAGGAAGAGCATGAAAAATCATCTTTGCACTTTGTTAGGAAATTCGTCGATCATTCGTGCATTCTGAGAGATTGATATTCGTAGAGACAACGATGTTCTTAATTGAGGATATCTCCTTAAATCCCGCAAGTTTTGAAAACTATCACCATGTGGTCAAGACCGATAACGGAATGGAGGACTGAAACTTTTTGAACTTTGCAGAAGAATTCTGGAAGATATTTGCAACTTATGATACCATTGAGAAATTTCGTGAACAGAGAGAAACAGCTTAGTTTGTTTAGAATGGAGTTTTGGAAAAGTTAGAATAGAAATTAGCTTCCATACCTCGGGCGGAACAATTTTGGGATAAATCAGGAAGAGACTCGGTGATACTCCCTTGCTGCACAGAAAGTTTTTCATATGCATCAAGACAACTAGAAACATATCAGAAGAATTATTTCACTGCCTGACCTGGAGTTGACAACAACGGCGGCTACCCTGAAGAGTGAAGACATTCCTTACAAGGTAGAAGTGTTGGCGATGCAGAAGAGCTAGTCAAGATGGCGAACCTGAAACTGATGAAGACGCGCAGTCTCACTTCCCTATTCATCTTGGTTGTACTAAGGTGAATTGAGAGCGGAAGCAGACTGGACGAATTTAAAGAGCATGCCAGAAATTCACATTACTCCATCACATTCCAAGAAGAACTGCAGGAGGCTCGATGAACCAAACCCAAGTTCCCGATTTTGGTTCCATTTTCCGATTGATGAACAGACGAAGACAGATTAACCGGACTTGAGGAGATTGGATGTGCTGAACGAACGAAAATTTGAAACAGACCCTTTATGTTTGGAAGAATTGATTCTACGAAGGGCGAAATTCTTGGCGACTAACTTTCATTGCCGTTGACCCTCTTAAGCTTCGTTATATAAGTATTAAATCCTCTAATGATTCAAGTTCCCTAGTAGCATTTCAGTTCCGTGTTCATTTTTTGTATGTTCGGTAATGGCTTTGTTTTGAGAGATTTTGGCGAATTGAGGAAGATGTGATGCTTGTGACGGCGTACCTCACTTCTACTAGGCAATCTGGGATTTCGGATACTCTTACGAATAGTTTTGTTTTCCTCTTGACTATGGCATTTGATTTTGTTGACCTCTGAGACTGTAGGAGTACTGGGTGGATTAAGATAGGTGGTTTTGATTTCGACTTGAGATAAAGTATGACCATCACGAGGGCATATTTATATGATGCCAGTATTATGACGTCTGGCCAACGTGATAATACTTACATCATATAACGTGCACTTGTTGTGGGCATAGGATATCTTGGGGAGTACCTGAGAAGTTTAGAATTTGAATCTCCGTTGGATTATCCATGATTAGTGAGACTTTAGGTTCATTCTACCTATGCGTATACTCTACCTTCGTTCGTTAAATGTCTGGATGAGTTTTGGACTCTCGTTTTGCATTTTGTGACCTCAGTTATAAATCTTGATCTTCTTTTAGAACTCCCTACTGTTGATACAGTTAATTTGATTTGAAATCTTGTTCGTATTCCATATGAGTTCCTGAAGATTCACCTATCGTCCATTTTATGTTGCATGGACCTTTTGTTCTGAATCAATTTATTTTGGCTCCTTCTGTGAAATTAGAACCTATCTCGTTTTGATTTGAGTCATGAGAAACTAATTGGTCTGAAGATATTTTTGGAAGAACCTCCTCGGGCGTGAGAATGTTTGTGATGATCTTTTGCGACTTGCTACGACTTCGTTTAACTTTGCGACTTCAAATTTCGAGGACGAAATTTTCTTTTAGAGGGGAAGAAGTTGTAATACCCAAAAATCTAAAACATGCAAAAAGACCAAATTGCCCCTGAAACTTAAAATTTGATTTATAAAGCATATGAAGTACCAAATTAATACCAAACCTTTAGAAATGATCAAGATATGAGGAAAAAATAAATTTTATTACTACATTGACATTTTGTAAGGCACGAAAAATTAAGGAGCACAAACAAAAGGTATACATGGCCAATTATTTATATACTATGTAATATTATTATTTTGTTAATCAATTTGAATCAAATAAAAGAAGAGATAAGCCCAAATAAATTAGATATCTCCCAAAATCAGTAATTGATGCCTATTACCTTTTCTTTGACCGAAAATATTGCCTTCCCTCCTCCTTATTTACACGGTTTCTAACCACTCCCTATTTTAATTTACCAAAACCCTAAATTAAAGACAACCAAAAACTCTCATTCGACTCCAAAGATTTTCTGGAGGCTGGTACACAATTTTCGTGGGTTCTATTAAGTGCATAGAAGGCTGGAAAAATAGGGGTTCGATTCTTAGAAGCTTGGTTCGCTTGATCTAAGTTCTTGTTCAACTTTACTCTTGCCGAGAGGTACAAAACTCCCACATCTCATTCGTTTGTTCTAATCACCATCTGGTATTTTTGAGACCTTGTTTACATCTCATATGATCTAAATAAAATAGATGAATCGAACCATGCATGCTAATTTGATCGATTGTAATTATAAAGAGTAAAACGTACGTAAAATCCATAATAAGCTATATGATTTTTTCTGGGTTCTAAACCTATTTTATTCAAGCTCTATACGAACCATATAACACTGGAAAAATACTTGTTCGATTTGTTAAAGCCTAAATAACCTTGGTCGAATTATTTTGTGTATCGGATTTAAAAGAAAAACGAGAAAGAAAAAGGAAACCTAGCGTGCGATCTAGGGTTAGGGTTTTTGGGGATGGATGTGATTATTTAATGATGTGTTAATGATGAGTTAATGATTGTTTGATGATTGGAAACTTGAGGGTTAGGGTTTTGTGACAAAAAGGGTTTATCGAATGGATTTTTGAAACTAAAAGGGTGCGTTTGGTAATTATTTGAACTCGTGGGTTATCTTTTTAAAATACTTTAGACCAGAGGTGTCTCGTATAAAATATAACATGGGGGTGTTTTATGTAAAATATGTAACTTAAGGGTTTATTTGGTAATTCGTTAATTTAAGTTAATTCGATTAGTAACTAATTAAAATTTGAGGGACTCAAAGTTAAGGGGGCTTCGTATAATGTATGATATGAATGGCGTAATGTGTAAAATTGGATACCTAAAGGCTTAATATGTAAATATAATTAATTTGGGATCGAATTGTAGGTTGTATAAATTAAAGGGGCTAGTTTTGTAATTTATGTTAAGTAAAAGGTAATTCGTACCATATGATAAAATAAGAGGTGTATTGTGTAATTTGGGAAAAATAGGGTTTGGTGTGTAATTATGATTTTTGAAAGGGTTAATTGATGATTTACTTAATTATAAGGTTTAAATTGTAATTTAGTAAACTAAAGGGTATAAATTGTAAAAATTGTGAAAGTTAAGGACTAGAATCGTACATATGGGAAGTTGTTATATTTAGCCCTAAACTATCATGACTTGCTAAAATGAACCCTATCTCTATAATAATATTTAATAAATGACTTAACCAAATTACTTTGTGGAATTTATCTAATTATGGAAATTTGCTATTTTTGGAAACTTGCTAATTTTGGAAAACTGTTATAAATGGAAAGTTACTAAAAGTGGGAAGCTGACTAAAATGAGAAATCTGACTTGAAGAAGATATTAATAATAAGACAACCATGTATTCGTGTAGATTCGCTGAAGATGGAGTTGTTTCCGATCTTTATAGATATGTTTGCACTTGCGGTATAAGGTACAGATATTCTACCCTTTTTCAGTAAGGGTGTTTTCCCTCTCATGACTCATTGATCTTGATTCATTTCCCTAAGCCATTGCTATGTTCCCCTACACTTTGGTTCGTTTGTTTGATTCATTTTGACTTTGATGTTCGATATGACCCTTTTGCTTTGAGCCTCTATAATGATCCATTTGATATTCGTTCATCACTTTGGGATATTAGTATTCGAATCACTTGATACTTAGAAGGTTCATTTGATTTTGGTAACTAGATATGAAAACCCTTTCAACTATAACATGGAAATGTTTTAAGGAAAACTTATTTTAAAATGAAGTTTATGAAATATGCTATACCACTTTTATTTGGAATTTTACTAAACTTTTATGAAAATTACGTTTAAAGACTACTTTTGTGAAAACCGTTATTAAAGATTATTTTTATGAAAATCATTTGATAAAGATTACTTTAAATGAACCATTTGATTTTGAACCTCCGATGATGACTTAGACTATTTGAACCTTTGCTTTGATATTGGGACTTTGACCACGATTCGATGACTTAGACTATTTGAACCTTTGCTAAGATTTGGACCTTTGACCTTTGACCCTTCAGTTTGATACCCGAGCCAAGTTCGTTTCCTAGCCATGAAGGTAACATGGTCGTGTCATTGATGCACCAATGGCATGACTCCAGTGTGTTCGAGTGATGTTACACACCGTCCCCATATTGTTCGTTGCATGCACATTATATTTATTATGGCCTATATTATTGTTTGGGGGGCGTATGGATGCATCCTAGGTTCGTGTCCGTGTTCGTGGACTTAACATGATTTGATATTATATATTGTTCGGTGACTGATGCTGGGTGCAATCCACGTCTTTCACAAGTTCGGGAGTTAGCTACTTCATTTGAAGAATGAGGACACCCCTCATATTATCTGTTTATCTGAGAGGTCTCCCCTCTATATGATTATGAAGACATGGTTACTATATTTGATTTGTGTTCGGGCTCGTGGTGGATTACTGACCTTCCCTTTTCCCTTTCTTACTTTGTACCTTTGTCTATACCTTATGTTATTCCATTGCACTATACCATATACGTTCGTTTCCTTTTGCTTTCGTTTCCGTTTATATATATTTGTTCACTGGGCTTTTTAAGCTCAGCCGCATTTCTTTTCCTGCGGCAGGTTTAGTAGGGATCTGGGAATGAGTGGAGAGTACCTTGGACTTAGAAGACTTGATAGTTATTCTGGATTAGAGTTGATTAGAAGATATTATATTTTTAGAATTTGTATTCGCATTTGTAACCTTGTAATTTCAGTATTTCATTTGTAACCTTTGAGATTCTTGTATTACTGTAAATGTATGCTTTGTTTTGATCTGATATGAAACCATTTTTGTGATATCTTTACCCTTGTCGGGTTGGGGTGTTACATTATTTGAGTCAGAGATAATTGCATGTTGTACTTTGTTGGGAAACTTTTGTTTATCAACTATTTCATATTTGTCATATAGTCTTAGTACCTCAGAAATCCCAGAAGCTGACCGGATCTAAACACACACGTTGTGTTGGAGATACTTTGAGTATATACTTGATAGCACGCGGAATTTACTACCAAGTACTTAGAAGAATATATGATTACGTTTGGTGATTGAATAAGTAAAACAATAAGAACAACGATATCAACCAAACTTATCACTTCACTATATCGAATGATTACAATAGATCTGAATGATATGTGTATATCGTATTGTATGACATGTGTATTATGAAACCCTAATCTAAGGATCTCCTTTTATAGTGTAAAGAGTCCTTTACACGTTAAACATCTAACCATATCATTCTATACAAATAAGATATTTACCATATCTTTTCTATAATTATCTTCAAACGGTTTCATCTTGATCTCTTAAGCAGTCCAAACTTTTCTTTCTTCAGCAGTCCTAACTGCTCTTCCATCAGCAGTCTTAACTGTCCTTGTATCAACAGTCTTAACTGTTCTTGTATACTTCAACCGTACAAACTGCTTAAGTTTAATTCCCAACAATCCTCCCCTAAACTTATGATTTCGATGCAAATCAATAAGTTTCTTAAATTAAACTTCTGATTTCGTTGATGGGGTGGATTCTTTCAAACACTTGACTTGAATCACGAAACACTTTGAGAATTATCTTCATATATCACTAAACCCTTAGTAACTCTATAAAACTCACATATCCACACAAATCTTCTTCAACACAAATCTTTTAACTTCTTCAATCACAATGTCTTCTTCACCAAACATCATAGAAATTTCATCTGATTCTTCTTCTGATTCCGAAGATTCAGGATGGAACAACTATTTTCCACCAAATTATTCTTCAACTTCAAGAGTTAATCTTTCAAAGAAAAAGACTAAAATATCCTCATCTGAAGATACTTCCTCCGATGAACTTCCTCCTTATGTTGATGATTCATCCTCCTCTTCGTCTGACTCATCTGATGATGATGATGAACTTCAAAAACTATCAAACTTACTCACAAAAGAATTTGAGAAAGCAGCATCATCAGTGAACATCCCAGTTCCAAAGAAGAATAACTCTGTTCCAAAGAAGAAGCCTGAGAAGCAACAATTTCCATCTCCAAGATCAGTAATACTTGCACTTCCCTGCAAACAGGTGTCTGAACTCATGGGTAGCAGAGGAGCCCGCAGCAAAATCATGCCGAATATCACTGGAAAAGGAAAAGGAAAACTTGAGTAGTTGTGTTGTCTTTTGTGTTGTGTAGGTTGTTTTGGTATCTTTTGTTGGTTGGTTTTTCCTTGTAACCGTATGAAGCTTTGTAATGAATCCACCTTTATAATGAATAAACTTTAAGCACTTCATTATAATTCATCTCTGACTTCTTAATTCCTCCCCTGAATTCCATAATGATCAATCATCTTTAACAGCAACAAGAACAAACTTTAATTCCTCCCCTGTTTGGAAGAATCCTCACCATCAGATGAACTAGAACATGAGTTTCCAAGCTCAACATCAAATAAGACCATTTGTACAAGTTACCATCAATTCAGTTGTTTCAGTTTCAAACTGCTGTCAACACTTCCAGATGTATTACCTTCTGAGAGAGGTGTATCACAGAGCATAAACTCAGTAGGAACTAAGTTTTGAACAATCAGTACAAACTGGTGAAGGCAGCAGTTCAGACTGTTTACACCAGCAGTTCAGACTGTTTAGCAAAAAGTTTTCAGAGATAAAATCAAATTTTGAATTTTAATTTGTGGATTCGAAAACAGTTTTGTCCACTTATAGTTTTTAGCAAACTATCAGCTATGAACGGATTTGACTTGTCTTTACCAATAGCCGTTTGCTATGGACTAGCCAACTCTTCACACTTAGATTTGGTGAGTTGATAACCAACCAGTTTTTGGTAAACTGTCAACCATAAACGGATTTGAGTAGTCTTTACCAGAAACCGTTTGATCTGGACTAGTTGATTCTTATGTTGATTAGACATGGTGAATCAATTACCATTTGTTGTGTGACAAGCATTCACACTTGACAATCCAAACCACCATTCTTTTCAAACACAATCCAAAGCAAAAAGCTTTTCTTAACCTGAAATGTTAGTCCAAAACCAAAGAAAACACAATACATAATATTCTCTTAACAATAGTTATTCCATTTGACTAACAAATTCACAAGCAGTCTCAACAACATTCAAGCAGTCTTAACTATACAAATAGCACAATTAACAGTACACAATCCAAAAACATTTACACATTAATCTTTTGAAGGATTAAGCATTCCAATACCTGTTACCAAGTACTGAAATCTGCTTACATCAAAACCTTTTGTTAAGAGATCAGCAAAGTTGTTATCAGTATGTATTTTAACAACTTGAATTAACTTCTTTTCAGCACAGTCTCTTATAAAATGATGTCTAATTTCAATATGCTTAGTTTTTGAATGTTGAACTGGATTCTTAATGATACACATTGTACTGTTATTGTCTATATGTATAATTGTGTTTAAGAAATTGTACCCATAATCAAGCATTTCACTTGTCTCATCCTTAGTTTTCATAAAGAATACCCAAGAAAACCTACTATAATCATCAGTGACAACAAGGCAGTATCTCTTAAAGTTCAAGCTATTCACAGAGGTAGGACCAAACAAGTCCATATGCAACATATATAAAGCTTGAGAAATAGAGTTCTGGGTCTTTGGCTTACATGAGGCTCTGTGTTGCTTACCCTTAAGGCAAGAAACACAAGTTTGGTCATTGAGAAAAGTTTTGTTTGGTAAACCTCTTACTAATCCTTGTTTAGCAATTTTGTTAATGGTTTTAAAATTAACATGACCAAGCCTCCTGTGCCATAACATTGATTCTTCTAATGTGGCTTTTGCAACAAGACAAGTAAGTCCAACCTTAGGAACTAGTTTATTCATCTCAACACTGTATGTATTATCCTTTCTGGGGATTTTAAGCAATACTTGACTTTCATCAGGTAGCTTGAAATCAGGAGAAAGTATAAGACAATTAGTATCAGTAAATAAAACTTTGTTCTGTTTATCATAAATTTGTGATACACTGAAAAGATTGTACTTAAGTTCTGGTACATAATACACATTCTCAAAATCAAGGTTACCAGTTTTAATTACCCCTTTGCCAGTAATTCTTCCTCCAACACCACCACCAAAGTCAACTGGTCCTCCATCCAGAGAAATAAAGTAAGAAAGATATGACTTGTTTCCTGTCATGTGCCTTGAACATCCACTGTCTGAAAATCCTCTATCTTCTTTGTCATTTGAGGGATGTTCCTGCACACAAAAATAAAGGTGTTAGTTTCTTTTGGGGATCCAAACCATCACTGGTTTGGATCTGCCTTGTGCATCAAGATAAGAAAACTTGTTTGAGGTCTTTGATGCACCATTGGGTTTGGCAAAATGTTTATTCCAATGTGCTGAGGCCTTGACAACATTGCCCCAATATCCCTTAGCATTTAAGTACCTAGCAGTCTGATTTGCTGGTCTAGCAGTTGGAACTGCTGACCTAGCAGTTGGAACTGTTTGTTTAACCTTAGGCACCCACTTCTGATTTGCCATTGCTGTTTTCTGATAAAAATGATTTTTAATTGTTTGTGCATGATTTGAAAATTGTTTTGCACTAGAAACAGTTTGCTTGTTATTAAACCACTGATTTTGACTAGCAGTTGAAACTGTTTTGATGCCAGTCTTTAACATAATAGCTTTAGGTGACATTTTATGTTTTGCATTAGGGTTTGTCAATCTGGTTGGACCATTTTGAGTTACCCTAGCATTGTTATTCCTGTTCACCCTAGCATTCCCAGTAACCCTCTTTTTCCATGGGTTAGATTCACAATAAGCAGCCATATGCTCAAAACTTCCACAGACAAAACATACTTTTCTAATCATAGCAAACCTATCATCCATTTTCTTAGATTTTGAATGATTCCAATTCCTATGACTACTCTCAGAACTTGATGATCTGTTCTTAGTCCTATACATCTCAGCATATCTAACATTTTTCCTAACTGGTTTTATGTTTTCAGTCTTAACCACTTTAGGAGCATGTTTAACTTCTACCTTAACAACATTAGGTTTTTCCTTAACCTCTACTTTCTCATCATCAGATGTCCACTCTTCAATAGTTGGAGCATCTGAGTTCCTATCAGAGGACATCTTTTCCTCAGAGAGAGATTTATCACTAGCACTCACAAAAGCATCTTCTCCCTTAACAAATTTAACAGGATTTTCACTAATCTTAACACCATATCCAGGAAATTCCATATCCTTAAACTCTTCTAAACCTGTATGAGCTAAATCTATTCCTGGTGGAGCAAACATTCCTCTAAAGGGGGGTGCAACTGACTTATAACCTAAACTAGATTTAGCTTTGTTAAGTATTTGACTCTCTACAATCTTTTTAACTTCGTTTGAAGTATATTCAAGAGTGTCTACACTTAACTGGATGTTATCTTTCTCCTTTTTAAGCTTCTCTAGTTCATATACAAGTCCACTCATTTTATTTTCTTTTATTTCCAATTCCCTCTTTAAAAGACCTATCTCATCAGTAAAGTTTGACTCATTCTGTTTATAAAACACAATTTGTTCTTCCAAAACAGCTAATCCTCTTTTATGATTTGACAGACTAAAACTTATTTGATTATATTCAATTCTAAGATCATCATACTGTTTCTTAATATTTTCATAATCTTTTAAAGCATGACAAGAGATTGAACATTTTTCAGGTTTATATACCTCAGTGTCTGAGAAAGCCATCAAACCCAAGTTAGCTGGTTCCTCTTCTTCCTCCATGAAGCTCCAATCAAATCCAGCTCCATCTACAGCTACCATAGCCTTGGAAGAAGGTTCTTCAACATTTACTGTTCTCCTTGACCCTTGTTGATTCTGAAACCCTTGACCCTGGTTACTTTGTTGTCTTGGACCTCTGCACTCCCTGGCAAAGTGCCCCAACTTGTGACAATTAAAGCATTCCACCTTAGACTTATCATACCCAGCAACATCTCTTCCATTGAAGGTAATCTTATTCCCAGTCCTTTGGTAATACTTCTTAGCCCTGATGCTTATCAAAGCCAACTGCCACTTCAAATCTATAGCTTCCAAATCATCTTCAGCAATTTGAAGAAGATCTTCATTAAAGATCTTTGACCCTCCAGACTGTTCTGATACAAATGCATATATGGTCTCATCAGTCAAGCCAGCAGTGCTAGTTTTTATACCAGCAGTGCTAACTGTTGGTATAGCAGTACCAACTGCTTCTTCATCTTCATGGTTAGAACTGATTGAAGCAGATACAAAGGCCATATTCCCTGAACTGGAACTGGTGCTACCACTCTTCTTGACCTTTTGCTCAACAATCTTGAGATTATTGTAAAGCTCATTCATTGTCATATTCTCCAGCTCTGGTTTATTGCTCCAAACCACAACATAAGTATTCCATTCAGCTGGTAAACTTTTTAGAAACTTCATGTTGAGGTCTTCTTGAGGTATCACAATCTTCAACACAGTAAGTTGACTGATGATCTTCTGAAGCCTATTATAGATTTGATCCAAAGTTTCATTGCTTGATGCAGTGAAGTTCTCATAACTTTGCTTGAGTAGGGTTTTCTGTGCCTTCTTGGTAGCTTCATTGCCACCAAATCTTTCCACCACTGCTTCAAAGAGAGTTTTAGCCAACTCATAATGGCTAAAGTTCAGCACTTGATCATTAGGAATAACCATTAGTAACAAATTCCTAGCCTTCTGATCATTCTTTTTTTTGATTCTCTCCTCGTTTGTAACTGGCTTAGTGTTAAGCTTTGTGACCTTGGAACCATCAGCATGTGTTTCTTCAACAGCAACTGGTTTGAAGGAATCACCATTGATAATAATGTCTCATAATGCATAGTCCTGCACCATGAAGTATTGCTCTATCCTGAGCCGCCATAAGTCATATTCATTCTGTTTCAGCATGGGGAGTTTAGCAAGGATCGAGGTTTGAGGTGTCTCCATGTCCATCTTCTTAGATTGCTAGTGAGTAAATACTTCCGATTCTTCTAAACTCAACGTATCAAAAACCTTGTCTCTGATACCACTTGACCGGATCTAAACACACACGTTGTGTTGGAGATACTTTGAGTATATACTTGATAGCACGCGGAATTTACTACCAAGTACTTAGAAGAATATATGATTACGTTTGGTGATTGAATAAGTAAAACAATAAGAACAACGATATCAACCAAACTTATCACTTCACTATATCGAATGATTACAATAGATCTGAATGATATGTGTATATCGTATTGTATGACATGTGTATTATGAAACCCTAATCTAAGGATCTCCTTTTATAATGTAAAGAGTCCTTTACACGTTAAACATCTAACCATATCATTCTATACAAATAAGATATTTACCATATCTTTTCTATAATTATCTTCAAACGGTTTCATCTTGATCTCTTAAGCAGTCCAAACTTTTCTTTCTTCAGCAGTCCTAACTGCTCTTCCATCAGCAGTCTTAACTGTCCTTGTATCAACAGTCTTAACTGTTCTTGTATACTTCAACCGTACAAACTGCTTAAGTTTAGTTCCCAGAAATCACAGAAGCATTTGAAGAACCAGCTTGTCGAGATGGAGAGGCCAAGGATGATAAATTGGCCATGAAGATAGTTTGAGCAGTTGGTTCTTCATCCACATCAGAGTCAAATGCATCACAATCATCAGCTTGGAAGATATTAGGATCATTGAGTGCCATATCTTGGACAGGTTGCTCATCCACATCAGCATCAAAAGTATTACCCCCATCACCAGCTAGAAACAACAATTCTTCCTCATCCAATACCGCTCCATTCTCTTGAGCCTGCATCAACAGCATCTTGTCCTTGAAGTAATCTGAGTTCTGAGGACGTTTTGGTTGATTGCAGTTTCTGGCAATGTGTCCCAGACCTCCACAATTATAGCACTTGAGCTGTTTCCCTTGCCCCTGGTTGGCATTCCCTGCTCTGTTCTGCATAATACCTCGACCCATGTTTCTTCCAGCTCTCCCTTGCACATTTTGAACCACAATTTTTCCATCCTCCACCATTGCAAGATTGCGCGGGTTGGATGAATTTCTTAACTGATTGTTGGTCTGAGGGAGAGAAGCTTTGAACTGTTGAACAAGTAATGATACTTGATTGGTGAGGTTATCCAGCATTTTGTCAGTCTGAGTATAGCCTGAGTCAAGTTGAGGACTCATAGCAGATGATGGTGATTGAAGTTGAGGGTATCCTTGGTTGGATGATGGTTGAGTGTTTGGTACAACAGTTGCCATAAAGGCCAGTGGATCATTGGAAGTAGAAGGATTCAACTTTTCTCTTAGCACCCGATCAAAGAGAGCATGCTTCTCATGTTGTTGGAGAAAGGCATATAGCTGTTCATAGTTGGTGTCCCTCAGACCTTTGTTCAGTTTGACAGCAGTGACAAATCTGTCCCATTCTGGAGTCATGTTGTTCACAAACTTGGAGTTAAGTTGGATGTTGGGCATCGTCATTCTGATTATCCTCATGTCATTTACCAACTTATGGAATCTCACATAATAGTCTGTGATATTCTCTCCTGAGTTCATTTTGAAGTGTTCAAATTCATCATACATTTGAGATTCCCTGTCTTCCTTTGTGAGTTCTGATCCAGCTAACAGCATCTTCACATTGTCCCATACTGCCTTGGCTTCTGTGTTGAAGTTGATGAGTTTGTAGACATCCTTTGGTAGACCTTGAATGATGATATTTGAGGCTCTAATGTCAGCATCATACCTCTTCTTTTCCTCCTCAGTAAGATCATTGTAAGTGCGAGGTCTATCAATACCAAATGTGACTGTGCCATCTTCACCAGTAGTCACAGCATCTCTGGTAGTACCCATCTAAAATGGTCCTTCATCAATGGACTTAAGGATGTTTGCCCCATTTTCTTTTCCCAAGAAATAAAGCCGTATTCTCTGTGCCCACGACTCATAGTCTGTCCTATCAAGCATAGGCGGACGGGTATCGGACCCCGCTGCTTGAATGTCATCTGATACGGTGCTAGTCATGTTGATAACAAAGTATACGGGATTTTACAGTTCTTGTGATTTAACCGAGAAATTGAATCTTTCGCGGGACTTTCTAAAACAACCAAGAAACGAGCCGTAAACTAGAAGTTACTCGCAAATTAGAACAATAAATCTTAACTCAAGAGAACTCAAATCTCAATTGATCAAAACACTAGAAGTCAAGACACCACTAGACAAATCGCAACAAGACAAATCACAGGATTATCAAGTCACAATAAGTCAAATAGCAGCTAGACAAATCGCATACAATCAAGTTGTAATTTGAGAGCTATGAGACAAAACGCAATGTTCAATTTGCAGGTACACAAGTCGCAACACTCTGACACAAAACGCAACAGACAAATCGCAACCTCTGAAGATACTAATCGCCACAGACAAGTCACAACTTCTGAGTAAACAAAACGCAACAAACAAGTCACAACTTCTGAGAACACAAGCCACAACACACAAGTCGCTACCTCTGAGAACACAAAACGCAACAAACAAGTCGCAACTTTGATTAACACAAGTCGCAACAGACAAGTCGCAACCTTCTGAAACACAAACCGCAAGTCACAAGAAAACAAAGCTGTCACTATCAAGGACAAAACGCAACTTCACTACACGCCAGACAGGTCGCTATCGTAGCGTTTTGTCGTTTTTGCCAAATCCGGTAAAGAGACAAGTCGCAACTTTGACGAAACACAAAACGCTACTTTTCTTTACCCCACGAGACACAAAACGCTACTAAGAAACAACCTCAGTAGGACAAAACGCAACTAAGAACACAAAGTACAACCCTTCGAATCTTCCAAAAACAGCCACACCAAGCCTTAAACTTTGATTCCAAACACCAAACACTACTCCTATGTTATCCCTAAGCTAAAAAGTACAAGATCTAACACCTTCTACCAACAAAACAAAGCGCAAAATGGATTTTTTGAGAAACAAGATATTCGAACCAAAAGTGTCCCAAAACACCACAAATCCATGAATATACCCTTATGTGAACCTAACCATGGCTCTTGATACCAATTGCAGTATATTCACAAGCCAAGAAACACAAGTTTGGGATCTAACTTTGGATCGAATGGAAGAAAGAGTTAGAGAGAGAGATGTGTTGGAACCTTAGAGAGATAAACAAAGAAAGAAAAATGTATAAACTTTGTGAAGGTCCAACCCTCTCCACATGAGGAGAGGGCTATTTATAGTACTTCATATTACTAGCTAGTTTGCCCCTACCGGGCTGTGGAGCAAGCTGATAATGGGTAAAGACCCGACCCACTCCACAATAATAATTATAACTAATCTACTACTAAAATTACAAGTTATGCTACGAGCTATTTAACATAAATGAGTGCTCGGGGTGACCGAGTCTTCAACTGAATATTTATATTCCTAACAGCTAATGAGTTTTGAAGACAAGAACAGTTAGTACGGTTATATGAAGAAGTTAGTACTGTTTATGTTTTTGTAAAAGATAATTATAGAAAAGATATTGTGTATATCTTATACGATTAGATGATAGTTATCTTGTAAAGAAATCCTTGGTCTATAAAAGGATTGCCTAGGTTTAAGGTTATGTACGGTACGTATTGTTTTGTTAAGATTCAAGGTTGTAAACCCTAGTGATAGGAGATCACTCGTATTATTCATTAATAATATTGAATCGTTGAAGTTGAATTATTGTTTGCATTGTTCATTCACTGTTACATTCAATTCATACAAAACACAAACAAATAGATCCTCTAAGTGCTAGCTAGTAAATTTCGCGTGCTAGACTAGACATCATACAAAGTATCTATCTAACACAAGGAGTGTGTGTAGATCCGGTCAATTAATTTTGGGTAAATCACAAGTTTAGGGGAGGATTGTTATAAATTAAATGATTCAAGACTTAGTACTGCTGAAGATTATACTAAGAGTACAAACTGTTAGTGTATGACTGAAGACTGTTGTTATAGCTAACAGTACAAACTGCTAAGTTAGTACTGCTAGTATGAATGAAGATACTGCTGGATGATACTGCTTTAGAAGATATGTAGAAGATAAGTATGGAAAAGATTGTATGTATATCATGTTTAGTTAGATTTATACGAGAAGATACTTATCTTGTAAAGGACTCCTTGTGCTATAAAAGGAGGTCCTAGGTTAATTAGTCATATACATTTTTGTTAAGATTCAAGGTCTTGTAACCCTAGTGATATCAGAGATCACTCGTATTATTTGCTAATAAAATTGAATCGTTTGGAGTTATATTCTGTGTTCATCATTCATACAACCATTGCAATATTGTTACATCAAAACCAATCTTCTAAGTGTTATCAAGTAGATTCCGCATACTTGGTAATATTAACTCAAAGTATCCTTAACACATTCCAAGTGTGATTGATCCTCTCAAATACCTTGTCATTAGTATGCCATTAATTATTGTAAGCAACTCAACCAGACATAATTGTTTGCCCCAATTTCCGTCCATTCAAAGTACATGATCTCAATATATCCTCCAAAGTATGAATAGTCTATTATGTCTGTACATTATTCTGGGAGTGAAAAGAAATCCTAAGCTTGAGTCTGATTCCTCAAGCCTTCTGTAGTTCTTCTTGGAATTGTGATGTAAGATGTGAGTCTCTGACAAAATCACTACGGTTGCGCCATGTACTCGAATAATCTTCTACCGAAGGATTTCTGTCAACTTACAAATTAAATACCCATTCTACGGGGCAAAAGTGAGCTGACTTAACCAAACGATCCACCACAAATCAAATTGTATCATTCTCCTTAAGGGTGCGAGGAGATCTCGCTACAAGGTCCATGAAAAGTCTGCTGCTACTTCCAAGTCGGAAAGTTCAAAGTTAAAGAAATTCCCTTGCATGCGAAAGTTTAATCTCCAGGACAAACCGAAATTCCAAAATTCTTCCTAAGTGCATCTGCCACCAATTTTTCCTTGTAAGATATGTCTTCCAATCTCAAGAGTAAACACCACTGCCGCTAACTCCTAGTCATGCGTTGAATAATTTGCCTCATACGGTTCTAGTTGTCTTGATTGCATCAGTAATAACCTTCCCGTACTGCATAAGGGCATAACCGAGTCTCTTCTTGAAACCTCCCAAAATTGGTACCCATATGTAAGTATGGAAGTAGAAGCTAATTTCTGTTTTTGTTTTTTTCAAAACTCAGTTCTCGTACCAACTAAACATCTCTCCTCTTCTTATAAGCTTTGTCAACGGTAACGCCAGTCGTGAATCTCTTCCACAATTCTTCTGCAAGACTCAAAAGGTTCTAACTTCTGCAACTGTCGTCGGTCTTGGCCATTTGGTGATAATTTCAACCTTCGCAGGATCCATAGTAATACCATCCGCTAAGAACGTCTCTTGTCTCAACCAATATCACACTTCCAAAATTTATAAAGTTTCTTCTGACGCAAAGTTTCCAACATAATACGAAAATGGCCCTCATGTTTCTCCTTCATCTCTGAATGTACCAAGATGTCATACTGATAGGTCCTATTCTAGCTTTAACACAATAAGTAATACCACGTACAACTACTTAAACTATAATACGAATGATAATAATAACGAGACTATAATAGAGAACGAGTAGAAAGAGAGATTTAGATGAAGTGAATAGGATGATTCATTCACGCATAGAATTTGATAAAGTTTTGGTACAATAGTGAAATAAAACCAACAAGTAAAATGACTACACATGCCTTCTATTTATAGGCATTTCCTAGGGCGACATTTACATGAGATATTCTAGAAGGAATAAGCTAAGTTACACGGCCCATGGACTCTTAATGATCCATGGGCTTTAAGTCACACATAGAGTCCAAAACTAGCAACCTAATTTCTATAAATGGCCAAGACTTGGAATGTATTCAAACGTGTTCCCAACAATCTCCCCCTAAGTCTTGGTCATCTTGGTTGCTCGATGTCATCTTTGCTTCTTTGGCTTTTGACGTCTTTAGAATTGTTGGGAATTATCACAAGAGAATACCTAATATGAAGAACAGACTTAAGTCTGCTGGGTTACGAAGTTAAGTCTGTTAGTTAAGTCTTGTCATAGTTAAGTCTGGTAGACATAGTTACTCAGTTAAGTCTGGTTGACAGTATTAGTTAAGTCTGTTTATTAATGATAGTAAAGTCGGTTAGCTATAAGTTAGGAAAGGATACGTAGTTATCTTAATGGAAGATACGTATATCCTTCTACACATTTTGTATCTAGGGTTTCCTTGGTGTATAAAAGGAACCCTAAGGCTCAAGAGTTGTACGCATATGTGAAAGTTAGTTATTGAAAGTTAATAGAATACGAAGGTAGTATTGTGTTCTTCATTGTTCATTGTTAAGATTCCGCATTAGCAATTAACAATCTGTTAGAGTTTCTCAATTAGATCAATTTGAATTTATTCAAGTTTTCTAACAAGTAACAAAGGCTACTTGGATCCATAATTCGTGTGGACCTACAAGTGGTATCAGAGCCTGTAAAGAGACTCTAAGTTCGAAGAAACACAAAAACCACAAACTCAAATTCACTCCAATAAACCCTGCACAATGTCTGAGTTTGAGAAGAAGACTGATGATTTCTCAAACCATCCCAGTGATGATGAGAAATCAACCCATGAAGATGAAAAATCTGAAGCTGGCACATCTAAACCACAACAAACTATCCCTGCAACAACAACCATATCCAACTTAAAACTCCCAATCCTGAAGAAGGAAGAATATGACATCTGGGCTATGGAGATGGAGCACTATCTAGAGTATATTGATAACGAAGTCTGGAAGGTCATACAGAATGGGAATTCGAAGAAGAGGATTTCGGTTGGTAAAGATGGAGTGGTTAGGGTGCTACCACCAGTATCTGCTGAAGAGATACATGCTGTAGAAAAGGAGAGAAAGGCCAGGACTATGCTGCTGATGGCACTTCCCAAGGAGCACTTGAGAAGGTTTCATGGCATGAATGATGCCAAGGAAATTTGGGAGGCTATCAAGAAAAGATTTGGAGGGAATGCTAACTCCAAGAAGATGCAGAAGGCTGTTCTTGCTAAGCAAACAGAAGAGAAGGACTTCATCAGTGAGGATCTGGAACAGATCAATGATATTGAAGTTGAAGAGATGGATATCAAATGGCAAATTGCCATGATTGCTCTCAGGGTTAAGAAGTTTTACAAGCAGACTGGGAGGAACATTAGGTTTGATGGGAAGACACCAGTGGGGTACAATAGGAGGACTGTTGAGTGCTACAAGTGTCACAAACATGGTCACTTTGCTAGGGATTGCAAGGAAAAGATGACTACTGATGGGAACAGGAAGAAGGGTTCTGACTCTCAAGATGATGACAAGCTGAAGAAGTGCCAAACCATGCACTTATGGCTATTGGTTCCAGTAATGAGGTATCTTTGTGTTCCAAAATATGCATTGATTCATACAATCATCTTAAAGCTTTGTGTGATGAACAATTAAAACAAATAGGTGATCAGGAAGTAAAAATTCTTGCTTATACTAAGGCTGTTAAAACTTTAGAAGCACAAATAGTCACCTATCAAAAACAACAAGCTTCCTTAAATGAAAAACTCACCTTTCAGGCTAATGAAATATATGAAAAGGATGAAAAACTTAAGAAATATAGAAGAATTGGCATGAAAGCAGTGAAAGAAAGAGATGAATTGCAAAAGAGAGTAGACAAATGGACCCATTCTGCTAAATGTTTGGATAGGATAATAGAGTCTGGTATGAGTTCTACTTGTAAGATTGGTTTAGGTTATGGGATACACTCAGATAAGGAAATTTTAAGCTATGAGGAAGAGATGGCTAGAACAGTGTTTGTACGTAGAGAAGATGATTCTGCTAGTAAACTAGTTTACAATAGGTTCATTAAAACTGATGATTTTAAAGGGGTGCCACCACCATTAAGTGGAGATTACACTCCTCTACAAAAGGAAGACCTTGATGATTCTTTGTTTGTATATGGTAAAAAGGGTCCTATATATCCTGAGACAAGCAACTCAGATGACAAATCAAGTGAATACTCTACCTGTCAAACTAATGACAGTGAAGGATCCACTAGAGATGTTTCTGAGCAGTCTGAATCAGAATCAGAGAGTGAACCTAAAGAAGTTTCTGAGTCAAAATTTGTCAAACATAGTGAACCAGTTGTGACTACACCCAAACCTGATACAGATAAACCTAGTTGTGATACTCACATAAAATCTCCTAGGAAGGCTGTCAAAAATCAAGAGTCACCAAAATCTGATAGGATGAGAAGAGTGTACAAGAAAAACAACAATTTTGGTCCTAAAAGATGTTTTGTGTGTGGAAGTCTAAGTCATCTAATTAGAGACTGTGATTTTCATGAGAATATGATGAAAAGAGAGGCTGAACTTAGGAAGCAGAAGAGTGTTAATACTGGCCATATGAATGTTAAACCAGTTTGGAATAGTGCAAGCAGAATTAATCGTGCTAACCATTTTGCTCCTAGACCAGCACAATTTAATTCTGATAGGTCTAATGTTAATTCTGGTTGGTCATCAGTTAATTCTGTTAGACCAAATTTTAATGCTGGTAGGCCAAACATTAATTCTGGTGGGCCAAATGTTAGTTCTGTGAAGCAAAATGTTAATTCTGGGTGGTTTAATCGTGTTAGACCCAGACAACCAGTAAATAGACCACAGGTGAATATAAATAATCAAAGAAATCATTTTTCTAAACCACATTCACCTGTAAGGAGACCCATTGTAAGGGATCATGGGGGGTGTGCTGTTAAGGCCTCAGCATGTTGGTCTTGGGATCCATTTAAGAATACCCTTACCTATGAATCCAAGAACAACAGTGGATCAAGCTCATACAAGACTTATAAATATGTTGATCCACAGGGCAGACCCAAGCCTACAGAGGCCTGGGTCCTTGAAAGAAACTAATTAGAGTGGAAAAGATACACACAGACTTAAATGTGGCTTATTTATTAACCAAAGCCTTTGATGGACCTAGGTTTAATTACTTAGTGGTTAATATTGGTATGATGAACCCATAGCTGGAATTAAGGGGAGGTTACATTTAAGGGGAGGTAAAATGTAAAGTTTGTATAATAACCAGTACTTAGTAGTTAATTCTAATAAGTAGTTAATTCTGATAGCTTTAGAGGTAAAATATTGGTATGATGAACCCATAGCTGGAATTAAGAGTGGAAAAGATACACACAGACTTAAATGTGGCTTATTTATTAACCAAAGCCTTTGATGGACCTAGGTTTAATTACTTAGTGGTTAATATTGGTATGATGAACCCATAGCTGGAATTAAGGGGAGGTTACATTTAAGGGGAGGTAAAATGTAAAGTTTGTATAATAACCAGTACTTAGTAGTTAATTCTGATAAGTAGTTAATTCTGATAGCTTTAGAAGTTAATTCTTGTAGTAGAGTTAATTCTGGTAGTTAGTGTTTTTGATTTTAGTTGCAAAATTGTATGTTTGTGTGTTTTTCTTGGTTTTTGTACTAATTTTTCCAGGAACAACATGGATTGGTGATGCTCAGAAGCCTTGCTAATGATTTTTTTAAGTATGTAGCAGCTCAGGATAAACACTACCATTTAAGACTGAACTATTTTTAGGTCTGGTCGTACATTTAATGTTTTTCCTATTTAAATATTACCGTTGATATTTTTTTTTGGAAAACGAAGTATATATGGATGAGATTTAATTACTGTTTCATCTTTATCCATTATTTGCTTCTTATTTTAAAATCTTAATTTTCGGCCAAGATCACTCTGTTTTTAACCGCCAGTATAAACCCTAAGTCAACAAGTCAACCAGCACTTACCAATCATCCATGGCTTCTCTAAAGTTTTGTGACAAGCACAACCAGGTTGGTTTCTTGAAGAAACCAAACAAAAGTGAAGGTATCGAGCAGATTGTGGATTTCTTAAGAGGCTCTTCCATTCGGTATGCTTTAACTCATAATCCTACAATCTATACTTCCCTAGTTAAGCAGTTTTGGGGGTCTGTTACCTCTGAAACTCTTGCTGATGGGACACCACAGTTAAGGGCAACAATAGATACACATGATTTCTTTATCACTGAAGCATCTATAAGGAGTAGTCTTCATTTGGATGATGCTTTAGGGGATTATATATTGCCCAATGATGAACTTTTAGAGGGTATGAGAACCATAGGCTATCCCACTGAAGGTACTTTTACCTTTTGGAAAAACTTTTTCTCACCACAGTGGAAGTTTTTGATTCATCATTTGCTCCATTGCCTAAGTCCCAAGAGTAGTGGATGAGATCATTTTGGAAGCAACATTGCTTCTGCATTGGTCTGTCTTTCACTTGGAAAGACTTTTAATTTTTCAAAACTTATTTTTGATGGCATGGTAGCCAATGTAAACAGTAAGCATAAATTTTTAATGTACCCTCGCTTTCTACAAATGATTTTGAATTTTGAAACTGAAAATAAAATGCAGACTTATGTAAGTGTGGCTTTCACAGCTAAAATCTTTGCTAATATGAAAAGGGGTTTTTCTGGGGCTCATAAGCCACTTTTGCCTGCTATGCTTTCTGGTACAACTAACATTGCAGGTACATCTAGTGCTGCACAAGTGGAGCCAACCCATGAGGAGCAAACCCAGGAACCACCAAGATCCCCTACACCACAACCAAGATCACCTACACCACAACCACCATCTCATACACCCTCACCTCAACAGCAAACCCATGTACCATCTCCTATTCATGAGGAGGAACAAGCTCAGATGACTGTGGATACCCTTTTAGAGCTAGTTCCAGAACTAGTAACTAGGATCACTACATTGGAGAAGGCAAACAATACAATGAGGTCTGCTATTGTAACATTGGTCAAGAAGGTCAAAAAGATGGAAAAAGTCATGAAAGACAAAGGCGTTGATTTTGATGACCAAGAGGGTGCTGATGAAAATTCTTCCAAACAGGGGAGGAATTTGGATGAAGAACAGACTTTTAAGACTCCAGCTCAGGATAAACAAACTGAAGGTGCAGATATAAGTCCTGAAGGAATGGAAGCAGCAGAAACATTAGCCCAATCTCTGAGCAAAATTCAACAAGAAAAGAAGAAAAGAAGGCTAAAAAGAAAGTTGATAATTGATGAAGAGACTGATTCTGATGAAGAAATGATTAAGTCTGTTGAGGTTATTAAGTCGGGTAATGAAAAAGATAAGTCTGATGGTATTAAGTCTGGTGGTGTTAATACTGATTAAGTTAATTCTGGTGGTGATAAGTCTGGTCAAGAAAAGTCTGGTGAGCATGTTAGTTTTGCTGATGATGCTATTAAGTCTGCTAAAGAGGTTAAGTCTGCTCAAAGGGAAGGAAAACAAATTCTGGTTGAAACTCCTAAGCCTAAGAAGTCAAAGAGGTAAGAAAGAGAAGAGGAAGCATCTCTAGCTGAGATTGCTAGGATACAAGCAGCAGAACAAGTAGAAATGGAAAAAGAGGAAGAGCAAAAGAGGCAAGATGAATTGTTTGCTAGAAGGTTGCAAGAAGAGTCTGTTGATGATCCTGTTATGTCACTAATTCAAGATGATGATGAGTTAAGGGCAAAGTTGGAGGAGCTTAAAGCTGTTGAAGGATTGACAACAGAGGAGAGAGCTAAGCAACTTGCAGAATTCATCAATGAAAGAAGGAATTCAGAAACATTGGGTGATTTTATGGAAACGATAAAGCAGACTCAGAAAAAGAAAGGTATAAAAAAGAAGCTCTCAAAGCCAGAAAAGATGCATGATATGAAGATGTATTTGAAAAACATGATGCATTCTACTTTTGAGCACATGAAAGGAAAATCCTATGAAGAGATTGAAGCCATGTACCTAAGGGGATATGAAAGGGATCATGGTTACAGACCAATTGATTATGAGGATGCTATCAGAAGGAGCTTCAAAAGACAAAAGGTGTCTAAAGAAGAAAAGATAGAAAAGGTAAGTGAAATTGAAAAGGAATCTGAGGCTGAGAAAGTGTCTGATGTTGTGCAAGAAAAGAAAGAAGTCAAAAAGCCAATTATAAAGTGGACAAGAAGAAAAAGTATAGCAAGAAAAAGTAAATCCAAGAAGAAAGTGCAAGGGGAAGAAGAATCAGAAGAAGAGGAGCCTTCATCTGAAGAGTTTACTATGGGATCAATCCCTGAAAGCTCAACCAAACCAGCCAAGATTGTCAGATATCAAATCATTAAGACTGGATTGAGGGCAGCTTATCAGATAATAAAGGAGGACAACACTGATGTAGTGTATTTAAACTTTCCAGGGCTGTTAAATGATGTAACCAGGGAAGATCTCAATGAGTTGTACAAATTGGTGAATATCAGACATGGAGACACTAGACCTGAGGAGGAGTTTGAAAGGGTCTTTTGGGGAGATTTAAAAGTTATGTTTGAGCCACCTTCAAGAACAGATGAGATTTGGAAGTTGCCATACCAACAAGAGATTGTTAGGTGGAGATACTTTCACAGTTGTAAGGTACATTGCTTATCTTTGCAAATGGCTCATATTTATATGCTTGCAGAAGTGGAATATACTTTACCACCTAGGGTCTACAAAGAAATGCTGGAAAAGAAATTGTTTGCAGATGAAAAAGATGAGGAATATGAGAAGCTTTTGGATTCGATTAAGGAACAATCCCTAAAGGAACCATATTGGAGTGTTTGAAGTGTTTGAAAGAATTTTCAAGATGTTAAGTGAGACTAAAGGAACTTCTCACTTGGTGAAGGTGCATAGCACTGACACAACAAATGGTCATCAGTCCACCATGTCTAACCCACATAAGGACTGGCTAATCCATGAGCAAACGGCTGTGGTAAAGATATTTCAAATCCGTTAATGGTTGACAATTTACCAAAAATTGTATGGTAATCAACTTACCATATCTGAGATAGTGAAGAGTTGGCTAGTCCACAAGATTATGGCTTGTGGTAAAGGATGTGAAAAACCATAATTGGTAATCAATTTACCAAGATGAGGTCTGATTCCATCAAAGAATTGGCTAGTCCAAAAGCAAACGACTTTTTGGTAAAGACAAAACAAATCCGTTGATAGCTGATGGTTTGCTAAAAATCATATGGTTATCAATGTACCATGGTCTTACACACCAAAACATTGGCTACTCCAGTAGTTAATGGCTATCTGGTAAAGAGACATCAAATCCATTAATTTTCAATGATTCACCTCTCACAGGAGTTAACACACCTGGAAGTGATGAGAATAGTATGAAACTTAAAAGAATTGATGTACAAGTAGTCATGGTTGCTGAAAAGATCAGATGGATTGAAGATCAGATGGTGAAAAGATTGTTAAAGTCAAAGTTGCTGATTTGAAGAGTTAGAGATAATTCCAAGAGTTCAAGATTCAATCCTCAAGAAGCTTATTCAGAAGGAACTTGAAGTTCATGAAGCATGAAGATCAAGTTAGGGGAGGATTGTTGGGAATTATCACAAGAGAAGACTTAATATGAAGAACAGACTTAAGTCTGCTGGGTTACGAAGTTAAGTCTGTTAGTTAAGTCTTGTCATAGTTAAGTCTGCCAGTTCATTGTTAAGTCTGGTAGACATAGTTACTTAGTTAAGTCTGGTTGACTGTATTAGTTAAGTCTGTTTATGAATTATAGTAAAGTCGGTTAGCTATAAGTTAGGAAAGGATACGTAGTTATCTTAATAGAAGATACGTATATCCTTCTACACATTTTGTATCTAGGGTTTCCTTGGTGTATAAAAGGAACCCTAAGGCTCAAATGTTGTACGCATATGTGAAAGTTAGTTATTGAAAGTTAATAGAATACGAAGTTAGTATTGTGTTCTTCATTGTTCATTGTTAAGATTCCGCATTAACAATTAACAATCCGTTAGAGTTTCTTAATTAGATCAATTTGAATTTATTCAAGTTGTCTAACAAGTAACAAAGGCTACTTGGATCCATAATTCGTGTGGACCTACAAGAATCTTTGTTCTTCGTTCTTGTTGTGATATGATATGGTAATGTCTTGATCTGCCTTCCACCAACGTTCTTTAATCACTTTGTCTTTACGTCTTTTCCACCATGCTCATATGTCTTTTGACTTTGTTCTTCATATCTCAAGTAGTTCTCACTTCATATGCCTCAATGTTTGACTTGTGAAAGTTTGACATGCTTGATCTTTGACTTTTCTTTAACTTCTTTGAACTTTTGTTATCTCTTAGTCTTGGTGAGAACTTTATCTTTATGATATGAGCATGATGGAGATGATGGTGGTGGAACTCCTGGTCTCCATGATTACCTGCACTGTAAACAGTTAGCAATAAATCATCCGGCACTTACTGATTCGGACTTCGAGATCGTCAACAGCATAGTGTGATGACTTTCTCTAATCCTAGCCACGGCCGTTCTGAATCGAATGCCCCCGAAAGAGCTAACACAGATACACTAAAGTGTATCAACGATTCAGTGAGCCGCAGAAGTATACCGAAGTATCACTCCATGACTGTCGACCGTTTGGAACCACCAATAATACTAAGCGTAATTCACAAGGGATTACCGAAGTGACCTGCTGTCAGGGCTGTTTGATGTTGACCCTGGTAGGATTTTCATTCAATCACTGAGAATCACAATATGTGAATTCTCTCATGAACATTCTCGGCAGATTGCTAAGATCTGCGAAGGACACTCTTATAATTTACAACTGGTGTTCCTTTTGTTGAACAACCAGTGTAGAAATACTAAGTGTGCCTATGAGATCTTTGATGTATCTCGTGGCTCTAGACTCGATAAAGTGCTTTTGGTTTTTAGTCGTCGGAGGCATGGAGCAGATTGCCTCCTTTTCAATATCAACACATCTCGGAGTGAGAGGTCGATAGATAATGAAGGGTTCTCCGTGTGAAATGAAACAAGTGTCTATTGAGAGACACCTAAGTGGCTAGAAGGTTTAGTGCAGTGCGTCACTGGGTCCATGACGGCTTAATCTTAAATACCAGTGTTACCGTAGTAACAACCAGTAACATATGTATTGAACCCGGTGTTTGTCCTAGGTTAGATCAAATGGAGGGCTATTTCTTTTCACCCTTTTCTTTACTTTTCTTTTTCATTCTTCAACCCCTTCTTTCCCCTTTCATTTATTTACTCCTTTTTTCATTTTACCCAGGACTTTTCTAGTACTAAACTATTGGTATTGTCCTTGGGTAGATCCCTCCGGCTCTGGCGGATCATATGACAGTTTTTCCTAACCTTAGTCACCTTATATCTCCATGACTATCCTATTGTCGCCATAAACCAATCTTTTTGAAAATCTCTCAATGTGCTTATGATTGTGAAAACATATTTTGTTAACACTTTGAGAGTTTTGTGATTTTCAGAAATACTTCCCCTTAACATGTGCTCATAAGTATTTAAGGTAAATTTGCACATGTCGGGTAGAGTCAGCACTTTTTGAATTGATTGACTTTCAATGAACATGATCGTTGCGAGACACGTTTACATCACTAGTAGAACTAGCTTGAAATTATTACCCGTCCAGATCATATTCAAGGAAAATCTCTCGAAATCGGTACATTCTACTCAGACACGTCCTTTGCGAGACACGTTTACATCACTGGATAAACCGGCTTAAAATTATTACCCGTCCCGGATATGTCTTTTCGATTACTGACTTTTGATATCGTCAATTCGAGGGTCCAATTTTGAGTCGAGCTCATACGAGATTTCAACTTTTTGTTACCATATTTTAATCATTTCTTTATTCTCCCCCTCAAAAATAGCATATTCATGTTGTTTTTGATAAAATTTTGATTAAAATATGCTTTTTGAGGTTTATGGGAAGAATTCCAAGAACTTTTAGTATTTTAGAACAAATATTTCATTTTTTCAAATACTCCCCCTGACAAGGGAATACTTGTTCTATTGAGCAGAATTTTGAAAAATTTAGAAAAATTCTGGTTAATTCTACTCAATAGTAAGAAGCTTTCGCTCCTTATATGAGGATTGTGGCACTAAAGCGTACTACAGGGTCCTTTCATTACAAGAACGGGTTGTGCACTGTGATTTGTGCACAAGCCATAATCAACAATCATATAAGCAAGAATTATTAATCAAAGAATATCACAAACTCTTACATCATCCCGAACTTCTGAATGTAGTGAAGACTGGATCAGGTCTTTGGAAGTTCCTGATTAGGAATGATGGTCGTCCTCCAACGTAGCTCTCTAGCCTTCTCATTTGATCTCTATGAAACAAAGTTCTCTCGATCTTTAGCACATACTGTCGGATTTCTCTTAGCTGAGTACCCGTCCATCTTTTTTTCTTTTGCAACTCCTGATCTAGGACTTGGATTACCAACCCATCACGAACCTTCTTTAGCGTGTGGTCGCAGAACTTATGAATGTCCTTATACGCCATGAAGAAGTTAATCGTCAGTTCGCTTTTGTAAACGAACCCAAAGGTTGGTTCCTTCTTCATGGTATATTGAGCTTCATTGTTTGATAACGCTCATTTTGAACATGTTTTTATAGCGTTATTCTTATGATTATGCATGTTATTTGGTCGTATTTATGAACATTTTACGCTTAAAAGGTGAAAAAGATGTGTTTAGGTTCAGGTACAACTATGTCGAAGGAAATAGAGAAAAAGATGAAGAAAAGTCGACAAAATCAAGTAAATATGCGCGAAGTGAAGTTTTCCGTTCAAGACAAAGATTCATGCTATGATTATGTTCAAGTTCAAGAGAAAGATGTGGAAATGAAGTCATGAATAAGTGCCAAGAAGTGTGTTACAAGTGGGAATTATATGCTAGCTCTGAGTTGAAAGTTATGTGCAAGACTTGGTCTAAACCTAAGGTTTAAGTTTCTAGACCCAAGGTTTAAAGAAGGGGAGCTCATGCCTGAGGTATGAGAATTCATGCCTGAGGTATAGCCGTCGCTGTCACCCATACCCAGGGTCTACATTTTCAAACCTGAGGTATGCAGAAAAATTGACATGAAGAGTTGCATTAACTCTTCACTTTAAGCACCATTAACACCAAGGCCAATCATTTACTTCTAATCACTAAAGTTCCTGCATCATTATGACACTTGGAGCCCAAGTTGTTTTCTTGTTGGCAAAGGGTAATCTCCCTACATAAGGATAAGAAAAACATAGATAGAAGAGACAATCAAGATACAATAAACTACAACAAAATTCTGTCACTATTTTCTCTTACATTTGGGGCGACAAAGAGGAGGAAAACGTAGGAAAAGGAGACTAAAACTCTTACCAATCATAACTTCAATTACGCAAGGATCATTGTTGATCATTTCACAAGTGTTCTTCATTACTTGTAATCATCATTACAACATTTTGTAAGACTATTCAATCATGTTTACTATTGATCAATTTCTTATGGTTATTACTTTGTTTACCATGAGTGGCTAAGTGCCTTATGCACTTGCCTAGATGATGTTTGATTTATTATTCATTTGATTGATTATGACTTATTGGTTCTAACACAAAAGAAAAGTTAACACTAAGAACGAGTTGTGCTATCTTAAGTTTTCTCCACCAAAGAGTTATTAAGTTTGGGTAATTTCAAATGATGTATTGGGTTGAAAAAGACATTGTTAGTAAGTTAGTTGTAAACCTTTGTCTATGAGGGCTTTACCTTATGTATTGACCATTTCATAAGAAACTTAATTTAACTTGGAAAGCTAAATAGTGTGGTTGTCAATTATTTGTGAAACGAAAGTGAATCGGGTAATTGAGTTGTGTTAATCTTGGATTGATCAATTCTTAAATATTGTTTTTATAATCCCTAAATCTTGATGAGGATTGAAAGTATTTGAAACAATATAGTTAGTACACCACTAATCGAATTAGAACACCATCTAATTTGTTGATCATAATCAAATGGAACCAATGTCATAATCATGTCAAAGGAATTGTGCAAACTAGTCTAGGCAAGTGTAGTCTTTTAATTATTGAATTTTCATCATCTTTATTTGCTTGCTAATTAAAATTGCTTAGTTGGATTGCTATTTATTTACAAAAATTCACATCACACAAACAAAACAAATCCTAGTGAACGACCTCGGCTTACCTCAATTATCTCTTACTACATACGGACGAGTATACTTGCTCGTATGTGTTTCGTTTGAATCATTGGTAAATCGTGTTAAAAATTTTAAAACTTGGACTCCTAACGGGTGTATCCCTTGAAACACAACAAGTTTTTGGCACCGCTGCCGGGGATTTGAATCTCGTTTGAGTGAGTTTTTGCTTATAATTCATTAGTTTTAATCTTACTAGTATTGTTGCTCTTTAGCGTATTCTTTAGGTTCTCTCTCTAAAAAAAAAAAAAAAAAAAAAAAAAAAAAAAAAAAAAAAAAAAAATTCTTTCTAAATTTTTCTCCCATACCGCCGGTATAAATCAAAACCGGGCGGTATAATCTTACTGTTCGACCAAACCGTCGGCTAAAAAATCCAAACCGCCGGTATCGCGTAAAAAAAAATATAAAAAAATTTTTCTAAGTCCAAAACCGCCGGTATAAATCAAAACCGGGCGGTATAATCTTTCTGTCTAAAATTTTCATTTCGAATTCGACCAAACCGTCGGCCAGTAATTCCAAAACGCCGGCCTGACCATATATATAAAAAAAAATTAGTTTTTAAATCCTTTTCGATAGGCTCGTTTTTCTCGTGTATGACCACTCGTTCTTCTAACAAAGAATTAAGTTCACCATTGTCTAATCCCGAACGTTTATTTCGTAAAAAGAAAACTCCATTTATTCCACCCGATCAAAGAAAACCAAGAACCAAAAATCCACCATTTGAAAACCTTTCCGAAGTTCATCCAATCGTAAATCTTTTTCAAGAAAGACCATTTCCAATGGCTGACGATCAACCCATGTGGGGTACCAATAGGGTAGTAGCTCCTACGCCCGAAGCCGCAATTATTCCCGTGAATCTAGGAGAAAATTTTACTATCAAAGGTCATCATCTCTCTATGATTAAAGACAACCAATTTGATGGTAGAGTTAAATCTGATCCACATAAACATATTGCCGATTTCCTTGAAATTTGTGACATGTTTCGTTATGGAACTACCGATCCAAATTCAATCCGAGTTAAACTTTTTCCATCGTCTCTCACCGGAGAAGCGAAAATTTGGTATAATGAATTAAGCCCCGGAGTGATTACAACTTGGGACCAAATGAGAAGAGCGTTTGTTAGACGTTTCTTTCCACCAGTCATGTTTGATCGACTCTTAGGTGAAATTCGTAGTTTTACTCAAAAAGAAGGAGAAAATCTTGTTGAAGCTTGGCTTCGAATGAAAAACATGCTCCGTAGTTGTCATGGGCATGGATTGTCACGTGGTAATATTATCCAAATCTTTTACCATGGTCTAGATGACGCAACTCAAGGCATACTTGATGCCGGAGGAATTTTCCTTTATAAGACTCCTAATGAAGCTTACAATTTACTAGAAGACCGTGTACTCCTTAAGCTTGATTGGTCTAAAGATGCCAAAACTAAACCTCAACAAAAAACGGTTGCATTTGCGGAAGCAACAAATGAAAATTCCAAAATCTTGGATATGATGAAAGATTTTACCTCTAAAATTGATTCCAAATTCGAAAGTATCCAAAAAGAAATTAAAGAAATTCGTGAGGGATGTACTCATTGTGGTGGAAATCACTCCTCATCCGAGTGTGATGATAAACCCATGGGATGTCCCGAAGCAGAAGCTAATTATGTTTCTGGAGGATATCGAGGAGGAGGATATCGTGGAAACTACTACGGTAGAAATTCTCGAGATTGGCAAGATCGTCCACCAAGGGATGATAATCGTTCCCAAAATCATGATGAAAACCTTCAAACATCTTTTCATGATGAAAATCGTTCTCGTGAAACAAAAAACGAAGAATCTGAATTCGAAAAAACCATGCGTGAATTTGTGCATGCTCAAAAACAAACGAACGAATTCATGAAAAATCAATTCTTTATGCTTAAAATCAAGGTTGAACAAGGTCAAAAGAATCATCAAGCTTCTATCCAATATCTTGAGACCAAATTTGGTCGTCTTTCTGATCAACTCGCTGCAAGACCATCCGGTACCTTGCCAAGCAATACGCAAACCAATCCGAAACCATCATCATCTGGAAATTATCGTCCACCCCAAACAAGAAATGAGCATGTGAATGCTATATATACTCGTAGTGGGCTATCTTATGATCCACCATCCAATCCAACCCAAGCAACTCCTGTTGTCCAAAATGTTAGTGGGGATGAAGTAGAAGAGGAATCTAAAGAAAATGAACCAGTTTCTACACCAGTTGATAAACCTACTCCAACACTCAAACCATATAAACCAAGAATTCCACACCCTCAACGTTTGAGGAAGGAAAAAATGGAAGAACAATATGGAAAGTTCATTGATTTACTAAAAGAAGTTAGAATCAACGTTCCTCTTGTTGATGTTCTAGCTGGAATGCCCAATTACGGAAAGTTTTTGAAAGAACTTGTTAATAATAAAAGCAAAATGGAAAACATTTTCGCTACTTTCTTAAATGAAGATTGTTCTGCAATAATTGAAAATAAATTACCAAAGAAACTCGGTGATCCAGGAAGTTTTCTTATTCCATTTACCTTGGGAAATTCAATCACTTGTGATGCTTTAGCCGATCTTGGTGCAAGTATCAATCTTATGCAATACTCGTTGTATGCGAAACTTTCAATCAAAACATTGAAACCAACAAGAATGAGTATACGATTTGCCAACCATACTATTCAATATCCTGTTGGAGTAGCTGAAAATATGCTTGTTCAAGTTGGAAAATTTGTTTTTCCTGTTGATTTTGTGATCCTTGAGATGGAGGAAGATAGCAAAGTTCCATTAATTCTAGGAAGACCTTTCCTAAATACTGCAGATGCTATCATTCGAGTAAAAAACAAAGAACTCAACCTTGGAGTTGGGGATGAAAGAATTTATTTTTCAATTAATCAAGCAATGAAGTATTCTCATGCTAATGATGACACTTGTTATAGCATTGATGTTATCAATGATATAACAGAAGAAACATTCGATGAGTTGCTTGATGAAAGAATTAAGACTCATAAAACATCTGGATAAATCAGTGATGAAGATCTCGATAGAGAATTTGCTGAATTTATGTAGATTGACACCGAAGAAATTTCGGAGGAAGAAAATACTAACTTTGAAGAGTTAGAATTATATAATGATATGAGAATTTCAACCTCAATTGAAGAACCGCCAGTAGATCTAGTTTTGAAACCTCTTCCTGATCATTTGGAATATGCATTTTTGGAAGAGAATTCTCTTCTTCCAGTTGTCATATCTTCAAAACTTAAACCTGATGAAAAAGAACGACTAGTTTCTATACTTAAAAAGCATAAAGAAGCTTTTGCTTGGAAAACTTCTGATATTCCTGGAATAAGTCCAAACTTTTGCAAACATAAAATAAATCTTGAAACTGATTATAAACCAGTTGTTCAAAGACAACGAAGACTCAATCCAAATATGAAGGAAGTAGTTAAGAAAAAAATAATCAAACTTCTTGACGCTGGAATTATTTATCCTATTGAGGATAGCTCATGGGTGAGTCCGGTTCAATGTGTTCCTAAGAAAGGAGGAACAACTGTCGTAACTAATGAACGTAATGAACTTGTTCCTACAAGAACTATCTCTGGTTGGCGGGTATGCATTGATTATAGAAAATTAAATGATGCCACCAGAAAAGATCATTTTCCATTACCGTTCATGGATCAAATGTTGGAAAGACTTGCGAGGAACAAATACTTTTGCTTTCTCGATGGATTTTCCGGTTACTTTTAAATTCCAATTGATCCAGCTGATCAAGAAAAAACCACATTCACGTGTCCGTTCGGCACATATGCTTATAGGCGTATGCCTTTTGGTCTTTGTAACGCACCAGCAACATTTCAAAGATGCATGATTGCTATTTTTCAAGATATGCTTGAAACCTCCATGGAAGTATTCATGGATGATTTTTCAGTATTTGGAGACTCATTTGTGTCGTGCCTTTCCAATCTTGATAAAATGCTTGAAAGATGCAAAATTTCTCATCTCGTACTTAATTGGGAAAAATGTCATTTTATGGTGACAGAAGGAATTGTCCTTGGTCACAAGATTTCGAGTAAAGGGATCGAAGTTGACAAAGCAAAAATTGATGCTATTGCTAAGTTACCACCCCCAACTAACGTTAAAGGCGTTAGAAGTTTTTTGGGACATGCGGGATTTTACCGTCGATTCATTAAAGATTTTTCAAAAATATCTCGTCCAATGACGAAATTGCTTGAAAAAGATTCAATCTTTGATTTCAATGAAGAGTGCATCAAGGCATTCGAAACATTAAAAAACAAGCTAACAAATGCACCAATTATGGTTTCACCAGATTGGTCGTTGCCGTTTGAACTCATGTGCGATGCAAGTGATTATGCTGTTGGAGCAGTATTAGGACAGCGAGATGGTAAACATTTTTGTCCTATATATTTTGCTAGCAAAACCTTGAATAGTGCCCAACAAAACTACATAGTGACTGAAAAAGAACTTTTAGCTGTAGTTTTTGCATTCGAGAAGTTTCGTTCCTATCTTGTTTTATCAAAAACAATTGTATTCACCGATCATTCAGCTCTGAAATATCTGTTTGCTAAACAAGATGCAAAACCACGTCTTATCCGATAGATTTTATTGCTTCAAGAGTTTGACATTGAAATCCAGAATAAGAAAGGCGCAGAAAATGTGGTGGCAGATCATTTATCTAGATTAGAAAATCCAAATTTAGAGGAATTAGGTGAAAACGAGATTGATGATTACTTTCCCGACGAAACTCTTATGGGAATTGAAGATGAAGAAATTCCATGGTTTGCTGATTATGCAAATTATTTAGCTGGAGGAATATTACAAAAAGGTCTATCTCATGCTGAGCGTAGTAAATTCTTTGCAGACTTAAAATATTATTTTTGGGATGAACCGTATCTATTCAAAATGTGCCCCGATGGTATAATAAGAAGATGCGTGTATGGTTCCGAAACTCAAAAAATTCTTGATGAATGTCATCACGGCCCAACCGGAGGACATTATGGACCATCCACCACCGCTAAAAAAGTTTTTGATGCGGGATTTTATTGGCCAACGATTTTTAAAGAAGCACATACACTTGTGCAGAATTGTGATGCATGCCAAAAATCTGGTAATCTTTCTCGTAGAGACGAAATGCCACAAAAAAGTATCCAAGTTTCTGAAATATTTGATATTTGGGGAATTGACTTCATGGGACCTTTTCCTAAATCTCATAAATTCGAATACATCCTCGTTGCAATAGATTATGTTTCCAAATGGGCGGAAGCAGAAGCTTTACCCACTAACGATGCTCGAGTAGTTGTGAATTTTCTGAAAAAGCTTTTCTCTCGATTTGGAATTCCAAAAGCTTTGATAAGCGACAGAGGAACTCATTTTTGCAATCATCAAATGGAAAAAGCTATGAAAAGATACGGGGTCCACCATCGTTTCTCAACAGCATACCATCCTCAGACCAGTGGTCAAGTTGAAAACACCAATAGAGCTTTAAAAAGAATACTTGAAAAAATAGTTAAGGATAATCCTTCTGTTTGGTCAAGGAAACTCGATGATGCTCTATGGGCATTTAGAACCGCATATAAAACTCCAATTGGTACAACCCCGTATAGACTTATATATGGAAAAAATTGTCATTTACCATTTGAAATTGAACATCGTGCTTACTGGGCATTGAGGCAATGTAATCCTGATTTAAAAATCGCTGGAGAAAAATGATTTTTACAATTACATGAACTCGATGAATTGAGACTCCAAGCATATGAAAATTCAAAATTATACAAAGCTCGAACAAAAGCTTATCATGATAGGAAGCTAAGAATCCGTAAAGAATTCAAGGCTAGAGACAAAGTTCTTTTGTTCAATTCAAAGTATAAATTCAAAGCTCCTAAACTCAGAACCAAATGGTTTGGTCCATTCATGGTAAAACATGGTTTTCCATCCGGATATGTTGAACTATATGACAAGAAGGGTGGAACTTTCATTGTTAATGGACATCGAATTAAATTATACCATGATGAGGAGCAATTGAATGAAATGTCAAGTGAGGAAATTCCACTTGAACTGCTCGATAAAAATAAATATACTGCTATTCCATTTATGGCACCTTTTCCAGCCGATTATAAAAAAGTAATACAATGGGCTGCGGAAACTGGTTACATCTGGGATGTTCTTCCTAGAACGTGTAACACCGCAAAGTTGCATGATATTGATAAAACTGGAAAAGGAATAGTAAAGGGAAATGTGGTGTATATTCCAAAGAAATTAGGAAAGAATCCTAAAGATAAACCACCAAAGTAAGAAAGAATGAGTCGGGCTGATGACTCATTAATAAATTTAGCGCTTCTCGGGAGGCAACCCGTGTGTTTGTTTTTTATGCCCCGATGGTTTCACCATAAGTGTGGGGGCCTTAATATTATGAATAATAAAATACAAAAATATTTTGCATTTTTGTGTGTTTTTGTTTTGATGATTATGCAGGTTAGGATGCTTGATCTTGAAATCAAATGAAATCCTCCTATTCCTTAAGCTCAGGCAATATCATTTCTCTTATGTTTCATTTCCCTATTTTTATGATTTATCATTCTTAACATTGAGGACAATGTCAAACTTAAGTGTGGGGGGGAGGAAATAGGAAATGATCTTGATTTTTAAATTTTTCTATAAATTTGAGCCGACTTTTAAACTGTTTGCCCCTTTTATCTAGTTGTTTTCGCACGTTGAGAATAATTGATAAAGAATAACTAGATTAATCCACTAATAAAACATGTACTTTTTGAAAATTTGAGATGTGTCCTGATTGGCATTGCAATCCATTTTTTTTTTTTTTTTGGATTGATAACATTGACAGCACAACCATAACCCATTCAACTAAATTGTGAGGATTTGAAGCCTATTCTTATATAGCATATATCTTTTATGCTCTAATCTTTTTTCTATGAGTGTGCCAGTGATCTTATTTATTCTAGAACTTGTACATGCAAATCATTACCAGACCGTAGTGAGATCACATTCGTGTGATATAAATGTATTCGCGTGATAAGAGGCTACCTTAGGAATTAAACCAAATGGCCTTCCATTTTACACATATTGATATATTAGCTAGCCACATTGGTTAGTTAACCACTTCCATGGACCCATTTGTTAGCACTCATTTTTAGTGCTAGATTCCATTAGTTCACCCTCCGAGCCAGTCTTTTCATTTTGTTACACCACAAAAATATAAAAATATTTCTCACCTTTAGCCTTAACCTTACCCTTAGTCAAGTCTTGGTTGGTTACTAGCTACTTGGAAAGATGGTTGTTATGTGGGAATCCTTGAAAATGAGAAAGTTGCGAACTCCATGATAATCTCATGGATTATATATTGGTATGAAAAAAGAAAAAAAAAATAAAAAAAATAAGTCATCGTCGTTGTTTGATGACATGGATAGCCAATGAGCTATGAATGTATGATATCAAGGAAGAATCTCAATTTCAAAGGAAAGTGGTGATGTAGCTAGTAGCACTTGGTTGTAGACTTTGGCTATTTGTAAAGTTTTTCAATATTAAAACCAAATATATATATCCCATGTCTTATCCTTACCCCTTTTGACTTTGTGAAGTTATCAAGTGTAATGACATGTGGTGACCATCCGATTTCTTGAGGAATGAGATAGCGTTGTTAGCAAGCTAAGGTTATCCTTAGTGACCATCCGTTATTTAATAATTCGAGACTTCGTTGTTAGCGAGCTATTATGTTTTACATGAGATAGTGACACAATAGTCTCATATAACCCTTGAAACCTTAAACCCGAATAAAAGTCCTCTTAGATGTTTACATTTGGTGCTTACGCTACGTCGGTTAAGTTTTGTTTCTTGTACAAGCCTATGGTAATATTTGGATTATATCTGCGCAATGAGTGTGATTATATTATATTTTCCAATCACTACAAATGAGTGTTGAGTGAATCATACTTCATATTCCTTTCGTGAGGTGTCTTAATATGTTATCAGGCAAGAGAATCATTAAGGAATTGTCAAACATCTCATCTTTTCATTTATAAGCCTAAATAGATGGATCTTATCTTGTACTTGTGCTGGATAGATTTGCATCTCGTTTTTATCATATGGATTTTCTTAAAAGCTAGATTTGCTTGGGGGCAAGTAATGTGTAAGTGTGGGGGATTTGATAACGCTCATTTTGAACATGTTTTTATAGCGTTATTCTTATGATTATGCATGTTATTTGGTTGTATTTATGAACATTTAACGCTTAAAAGGTGCAAAAGATGTGTTTAGGTTCAGGTACAACTATGTCGAAGGAAATAGAGAAAAAGATGAAGAAAAGTCGACAAAATCAAGTAAATATGCGCGAAGTGAAGTTTTCCGTTCAAGACAAAGATTCATGCTATGATTATGTTCAAGTTCAAGAGAAAGATGTGGAAATGAAGTCATGAATAAGTGCCAAGAAGTGTGTTACAAGTGGGAATTATATGCTAGCTCTGAGTTGAAAGTTATGTGCAAGACTTGGTCTAAACCCAAGGTTTAAGTTTCTAGACCCAAGGTTTAAAGAAGGGGAGCTCATGCCTGAGGTATGAGAATTCATGCCTGAGGTATAGCCGTCGCTGTCACCCATACCCAGGGTCTACATTTTCATACCTGAGGTATGCAGAAAAATTAACATGAAGAGTTGCATTAACTCTTCACTTTAAGCACCATTAACACCAAGGCCAATCATTTACTTCTAATCACTAAAGTTCCTGCATCATTATGACACTTGGAGCCCAAGTTGTTTTCTTGTTGGCAAAGGGTAATCTCCCTACATAAGGATAAGAAAAACATAGAGAGAAGAGACAATCAAGATACAATAAACTACAACAAAATTCTGTCACTATTTTCTCTTACATTTGGGGTGATAAAGAGGAGGAAAACGTTGGAAAAGGAGACTAAAACTCTTACCAATCATAACTTCAATTACGCAAGGATCATTGTTGATCATTTCACAAGTGTTCTTTATTACTTGTAATCATCATTACAATATTTTGTAAGACTATTCAATCATGTTTACTATTGATAAATTTCTTATGGTTATTACTTTGTTTACCATGAGTGGCTAAGTGCCTTATGCACTTGCCTAGATGACGTTTGATTTATTATTCATTTGATTGATTATGACTTATTGGTTCTAACACGAAAGAAAAGTTAACACTAAGAACGAGTTGTGCTATCTTAAGTTTTCTCCACCAAAGAGTTATTAAGTTTGGGTAATTTCTAATGATGTATTGGGTAGAAAAGACATTGTTAGTAAGTTAGTTGTAAACCTTTTTCTATGAGGGCTTTACCTTATGTATTGACCATTTCATAAGAAACTTAATTTAACTTGGAAAGCTAAATAGTGTGGTTGTCAATTATTTGTGAAACGAAAGTGAATCGGGTAATTGAGTTGTGTTAATCTTGGATTGATCAATTCTTAAATATTGTTTACATAATCCGTAAATCTTGACGAGGATTGAAAGTATTTGAAACAATATAGTTAGTACACCACTAATCGAATTAGAACACCATCTAATTTGTTGATCATAATCAAATGGAACCAATGTCATAATCATGTCAAAGGAATTGTGCAAACTAGTCTAGGCAAGTGTAGTCTTTTAATTATTGAATTTTCATCATCTTTATTTGCTTGCTAATTAGAATTGCTTAGTTGGATTGCTATTTATTTACAAAAATTCACATCACACAAACAAAACAAATCCTAGTGAACGACCTCGGCTTACCTCAATTATCTCTTACTACATACGGACGAGTATACTTGCTCGTATGTGTTTCGTTTGAATCATTGGTAAATCGTGTTAAAAATTTTAAAACTTGGACTCCTAACGGGTGTATCCCTTGAAACACATCATTGTTAATCTGAGGAAGTGATAGCAGTGGTGCTGTAAGATTCAACTTCCTCTGATAGCTCTCGACACCAAGCTGCAGATCTTCTATACATTCTTGTATGATCTTTCTTCTAATGAAGTGGAGTATAGAAGCATTGAATGCATACTGAAGATCTGTTGTGAAATGTTGCAGCTTCCCTTGAACTTTGATGAGGTACATATCTTCAAGGTCATTAAGACTTAAATCTGGGAAATCTGCTTCTAAGAATGTGTAGAGCTGCTGGTCGTGCCTTCTAACTTTGATTTCGGACAAGAAGGTATAGTCATGTTTCTTCTCACTCGTTAGACTCACCACAACAAGAATCCTTAGGTTACTTTTCACTGTAGTAGGAGATTTCTTGGTGAGTTTACTCTTGTACCAAGTCTTCCTTTTCTCGAACGAATGATAGATACCCAGGCGCGCATCTTGATCATACTGCACTTTCTGTGGAATGAAGAGGTGAGTAGCAGTTTCCTCAATGGCAGGTTGTGTGTAACTTTCTGCTGGTGTCAAGGTTATCGAGGTTGCATATTTTGGTTGACTGTTAATTCCATGCACGAGTAATTCCAGGTCGTTGTTGACGAAAAATTGGTAAGGGATGGTGGGTTGATCGGAGACGCGAATCACTGGCAATGGCTTCGTCCAATCAGTGATATATGGTTGATTAGTTCTGGAAGTGCTTCCAACCATTATCACATCTGGATTAGTCCAGCTGAACCCGTAAGACATTGCTCTTGCGATGTTCTCAAGATGATACTCGAGCTCCGCTGCACTTGATGATCTTTCTTTGAGTAGATTGAATGCATCGTTCTTGATGCGACGAAGTTCCTCTTTGGTCATCTTCTTGACTCGTTGGTCACGTTTGAGTCATTGAGTGAACTCAATCGTGCTATCTTCAATTACTGAGTCTTCGTCCATCTGTGTTTGAGCAGTTACTAGTTGATCAAACCACTCATTTCCCTGTGTGGTGTCTTCATCTAGCCATGAGACAACATTCGACCTTCTGGAAGTCTTTTTGCTAGATGATGTCGCCTTGGTCTTGGGAGGTGAAGATGGTGGATCATCATACTATTGAAATTCTCTTTCTTCAGTCTGCTTGAACTGATGCTCCATTTCTGTAGGACCAGATCCCGAAGCCTTTGGTGTTGGAGTTGTTGTAGTTGTTGATGGACCGACGGGTTCTTTGAGTTGTGAGCCAGATCCTTCGACACCTTTTTTGTTTCTTTGCTTGGGTGTTTGGATCTTGGTCTTCTTCCTCTCTCGGGCGCTTACCCTTATCAGCCTCAACTTTACACGACTCCTTTGCCATGTTTGCTTTTATAGCCTCCATGATGGCTATTTCTTCTTGAGTCAGAGATGAGAGATTCACTAGAGCATTGAGATGTTGAAGTTGAATTTCTTCAAGAGTTAGTTCCTTCGGCTTTGCTGGTTGGGTTGAGAACACAAGAGGAACCGAAGCGATGATGTTTCTGACTTTGTCTTCAAGGTTGGAATCGATATGTTCTTCTATCTGTTGTGTCACAACCTTTGGCAAGTACTTCTTGACATACACCTTGGTACTGCCCTTGACTTCTTGAAGCAATTGATTTTGAAGATCAGCTTCAAGGAATTCGTCCATTCGTTCTTTGGTTTCTTACATCTCTTTGACTGATGTGTGGCAAGGCTTTTGACCATATTTGTTAAGTCTTTTACTTGGTCACTGTGCTGATAGTCTTTCTTAGCACGCGCCAGCTTTGCTGCCTTTTTCACTTTTTCAACCTGATTCAGCCTAGGGATCTGCATTGTTTCCTTGCTTTTCATGACTGTTTTTCCTTTTGATTCTTTTGTTGCTGCTTCTTTAGATGGTGATGCTGGTGGTGGTGATGAGGGATGTGTTGATGATTCTGGAGGTGTTTGGAGCCTTTGGTGGTGAAGCATGCTGAGACTCTGGAGGTGTTTCAGCCTTTGGTGGTGAAGCATGCTGAGGCTCTAGAGGAGTAAGTGTTGAATGTGGAGGAGTGATAGGTGGAATTTGAATGTATCTGTCCGCTTCCTTTTCGGCCATCTTTTGTTCTTCCTCCTTCTTCTTTTGTTCTTCTTCCATCTTCTTTTCTTCTTCCTCCTTCTTTTCTGCTTCTAGTTTGTTAGCAGCCTTAGTAATTTCCTCCTCATCAGTCAACGTCTTATCTTCATCTGTATCTTCCCAGAGATCATCAAAGTTTTCCTCATCTGATTGCGCCTTTTCACTTTCTACCCCTTCTTCCATCTCGACATCTTTCATCCTCTCTTCTTCCTTCTTTTCTTCGTCATTGCCAGGTTGATTAACCGGGCTTGGCGGAGGTGGGATGAATTCAGTATGAGACTCAGACCTATTGGGTTGAATAACCGAATCGGGCTGAGGTGGTGTAGTGTCTTTAACAACACCAGACCCTCCGGGTTGATTAACCGGATCAGGGTGAGGTGGTGTTACTTCTTTAACTGTCCCAGACCCACCGGGTTGATTAACCGGATCAACAGAGGTCTGGGATCCCCCAGCTCCTTTATTTTTTTGTTCGAATCTCATTTGCTCTTCAAACCTTAATTAAGCTCGTCTTTCCTCATCAGCCTTATGTGACTTACGGCTTTCTTCTTGTGCCACCTTAGTTGCTATATCTTCTCTATAAACTTCTTCATCGGTTTCCGTCTTTGAGTCAGATTCCTCTTCCGCAACAATCCTACCTTCCTCCGGTTCTGGCTTGGGAATTGTAACCGGAACTTTTCTTTTGACGATTCTATGTACAGAAGGTCTGATTTTCTTAGATGCACTAGAAGCACTTTCAGTCTTTCTGCTTCCCTTTGAACGAGTCATAGTAGATCCAGTCTCATCATCATACTTGTAAAACCCGATATGACCTCCTTTGAAAGTTCTATCATACTCTCTGTAAGCTTTTGTATTCATAACTTTTTCAGTCAGCAGAGAGTCAGGTAGTCTAATCCCTTGCTTTTTCGTGCTGCTTTTGGGGAATAGACCGAGTTGATGGTTTTGTCCATCTTGAGTAGATGCATTTCACGGTCTTCAAGTCTGTCATAGATATCAGCGTTGTAGTTAATTAGATGAGCGATGATAAGCTTGGTGAATCGTACAAACGGGATTTTGGATAAGGGATTTAGAGCTGTCGGTTTTTGAATTTGGTAGACCAGATCATCCTAGATAGACTGAGCAAAGTCAATCTCTTTCTGATTAACTATCCCCCAGAAGACTTTAAGATGAGGTAAACGGGGTTTCTCGTGACCACTATCTCTTCCTGAGATAGATCGGGCAAGGATGTAGTAGATTGTTCTCCAGGGTTGTGGGATGAGCTTCATTTCAACCCTTGAGATCCTTGTCAATGGTTTTCCTGGTTGCACATCATACCCAATCTCTTCAAGGAAGTTGAGTACATCTTCTTCTGTAGGTGTTGGGTGGAATTTGTTGTTAGGTTGAGGAGCTTCTGGAAGTAGCAACGCTTTGCGAAGGTAGTCTTTATCGACAGTGACTTCCTTGCGGTCCAGCATGCATGTGAAATATGTCTCTCTTAAGTCCAGCTTTAGAGTATCCCACAATTGATGGATATAGAATTCCGGAACACTAGCTGACTTCTCCAGCATTCTCCTGCATGGGTGTTGCTTAAGAACCTCTATAACAATCTCACAGGTTGGCTCAGCACACTTGATATTGTGAAATTCTACCCTTGCGTTGTTGTTGCCAATCTCCTCCTTATAGCCTTGTGGGAATACTTAAGCTTTTGTGAGCATTGGGAGTGGTTGTTGTTGTGGTGCAGCCATTTGAAATTTCTGAAACATTATTCAAACACTTAAGAACTCTATCCCAACTGCTTAATTACACTTCAACACACTCATACATTTTTCCCCAAATCGTATCATAAACCCTAAATTTCGAACATGCATCAAACTTGTTTCTAGGTTCAATTAATCACATGCAACATGTTAAGGAACTTATTCCGACTTAATCCCACCAAACAATTACATCTTAAACGCACCAAATCAAGAAACCCGATTATGCATAAACCCTGGACTTTAAAAGCTCGATTTTGCAAAATTTAACCGTTGGATTGTTAAATCCTTCGAAATCATTGTTTATAATCATGCCATAAACATTTATTCACACACAGATTTAACGAGACTTGACCGGATTTGCAGGTTGGATTCTAGTCGTTGATAATGGTGGGTGTAAGAGTAAATGCGGTGGTTGATAATCCTGACAGTGGTTATGGTGCAGTAAATGCACTTTGACCCTTTTGTTAAAACTTTTTAATCTTTTTCCATTTTTTTCAAATTTAGTCCCTAAGTCATGTTATATTGCAATCGAAGTCCCAACTCACAATTTTCCACTTTGGACTTAATATATAATTGGCACTAACAACTTTAATACTCCCCCTCGACTTATGAGTATTTGAAAAATATTTTTAAGATCAAGGAGGGTATTTCTCAGATGATTTTACCACCATTCTTTTTGAAGCAACAATTTTAGGGAAATTATGCAAGTACAAATTTAATGAAAAAATTTTAAAAGTTTGAATTTCTTTCTCCTCCTCAACACTTGTTCAGAAATAATTGTTAACGTTTTTTAAATGAACAAAGTGTTGCTGAAGATTTTGTGCTTGCATTTTTTTTTAAAGAGAAAAGTGAAAAATCTTTTTGTGTTTTTATCAAAAATATTTACAAAGATAATTTTGATGTTTGACTCGGTTAATTGTTTTTAAGAAAATTTTCCAAGTCATCTGGAGTCAAACATCTTATACCAATCTGGTGAACTAATTTCACAAATCTTGCATGAGGCAAGGCTTTGGTGAATAAGTCAGCCAGCTGGTATTCTGTACCCACGAAATAAAGTTCAATTGTACCCTGTTCCACGTGCTCCTTGATTAAATGATACCAGAGAGCAATATGCTTTGACTTTGAGTGCTGAACGGTGTTGCACGAGATAGCAATGGCACTTTTGGAGTCGCAGTACATTGGAATCTTGTTGAAGACGTAACCATAGTCCATCAGCTGTGATCTCATCCAGATGACTTGCGCACAACATGCCGACATGGCCACATATTCAAATTTCGTTGATGACAGTGATGTACAATCCTGCTTCTTTGACTGCCAAGATACAAGCTTGTCACCTGAGAATTGCACTCCCCCAGATGTACTTTTCCTTGTGTCTAAGCATCCTGCATGATCAGCGTCTGAAAAGGCAATTAGTTCAAAACCAGAATCCTTCGGATACCAGATCCCCAAGTGAATGGTTCCCTTTATGTATCGAAGGATTCTCTTAACCTCAGAGAGGTGTCTTTCAGTTGGTCTAGACTGATAGCGGGAGCAAAGATATGTGGCAAATACTATATCTGGTCTACTGGCTGTGAGATACATGAGTGACCCAATCATACTACGGTATTTTGTAGGGTCAATTGGTGTCCCATGTAAATCATCATCTAGCTTAGGAGATGATGAAGACATTGGTGTATTATAGGTGTCACAGCTTGTCATGCCATGCTTTTTCAAAATTTCTTGAGCATATTTGGACTGGTTTAAGAAAATACCCAGGGGTGATTGATGAACTTGTAGTCCTAAGAAGAACTTGAGTTCACCCATCATGGACATCTCAAAGTTTTATTTCATTAATTTAGCAAAAGCATTTGAGTACTTTTTATGGGTAGAACCAAAAATGATGTCATCCACATAAATTTGAACTATGAGGATGTCCTCCCCTTGTTTTTGTATAAACAATGTTGGGTCAACTGATCCTTTTGTGAAATGATTAGCAATTAGAAATGCAGATAGCTTATCGTACCATGCCCTCGGGGCTTGCTTAAGGCCATAGAGGGCTTTCTTGAGCCGGTACACGTGATTCGGATGTTTTGGGTCAATGAAGCCTTCTGGTTGTGTGACGTACACCTCTTCACGGAGTTGTCCATTTAAGAATGCCGTCTTTACGTCCATTTGGTATACAGTAATATTCTTGTGAGCAGCGTATGCCAGGAACATTCGAACGGCCTCAAGTCTTGCCACTGGTGCGAAAGATTCCTCAATGTCGATTCCTTCTTCTTGACTGAATCCTTTAGCAACCAACCGAGATTTGTTACGAATAACCGTGCCATCAGCATCCAACTTGTTCTTCCAGATCCATTTCAGTCCGACAACGTATACCCCATCCGGTCTTTCTACCAGCTCTCAAACCTCAAGATGCTTGAATTGTTCAAGTTCTTCTTGCATCGACTCAATCCAATTGTCATAGGTTAGGGCTTCTTTAATGTTTATGGGTTCTGCTTGACAGACAGTGAGTGTATAAATGCATGTTTCACCATCTGTGTGGAGTCTTTCACGTGTCATGACCGGGTTGTCTGGATTACCAATCACGTTCACTAGAGGGTGATCCTTAGTCCACTTGTAGGTTGAGGGGTAGTGTTGAAAATTTTGATGCAAATTTGACGGATCCAAATTGCTCGTTGACGACTCTGCAATATCTGGAATGGTGGGAGCCGGAGCAAATGGATTGAAAAATGCGTTTCCGTCATAATTTGCGGGTGTGGGTACTTCAGAAGATGGAGAGGGATCATCAGCTGCAGTCGCAGTATTTGAAGCTGTTTGTTCTACTGATGATGATGTTTCTGTTGGTGGTGCATCTTCAGCAACTGCTGTTGTAGTAGTTACTATTGTATCAGGTGCTTGAATGTTGACGGGTTATGCAGCGAAACTGGAGGATGCTTCAGAAGCACGACTAACGAGAGAATCATCAAAATGAGCGTGTATGGTCTCTTGAATTTCTCGGGTTCGACGGTTCCAGATACGAAATCCTTTCAAATTCTCGCAGTATCCAACAAAAATCCCTATATCAGCTTTGGCTTTTAACTTTCCAAGGTCATCACGATCATTATTTGGGTAACAGAGAGCCCCAAATACATGAAAGTAATTTATGTTCGGTTTTCTTCTGTGAACAAGTTCATATGGGGTTTTGTTGTGCCTTTTGGTGATCATACATCGGTTTTTGGTGTAGCAGGCGGTGGAGCAGCTTCAGCCCAGAGGTAATCCGGTAATTGAGCATTTATCAACATCGTTCTTGCGGCTTCCACTAACGTACGGTTTCGTCTTTCGACCACTCCGTTCTGTTCTGGGCTGCGTGCAATTGATGTTTGGTGTTCAATCCTTACTTTCTCAAAGAACTCACGAAGAGTGTGATTCTTAAATTCGGTTCCGTTGTCTGTTCGAACTTTTCTGAGGGTGTTGCGGAGCTGAACCTGAATTTTGGTGAGAAAGGTGATGATCATCGAAGGAGCTTGATCTTTGGTGCGAAGAAAGTAGACCCAAGTCCATCTCGAAAAGTCATCTACGATTACCAATATATACCGCTTCCCATTGATTGTCTGAACACGCATTGGGCCACAAAGATCCATATGGAGAAGTTGGAGTACATGATCCGTACTGTACTCGGTTTTAGGAGGAAAATGAGCACGAGTACTCTTCCCTTGTTCACACACTGAGCAAAGGTGATCTTTGGCATATCGGAATCTTGGAAGACCGTCTACTAACTTATGACGAGCAAGCTCGGTCATTGTTTTGAAATTCAAGTGAGACAAACGTTTATGCCATAGCCATGCTTTTGTATAGTGAGCCTTGGAGAGTAAGCAAATTGGAGAAGATGCGGTCATGTCTGACAAGGAAATGGTGTAAAGACTCGTTCCGCGTTTTCCTGTCATAAGGTCGTTTCCTTTTAGGTCTCGAACAAAGCAGGTTTTCTCCCTAAATGCAACTTCCAAGTCCCCATCACAAAACTGGCCTACGGAGAAAAGGTTATGTCCAAGGCCTTCAACGTAGTATACACGGCTGATTTCGATGTTCTCGTTGACATAATCCCCATATCCCATTATAGCGGCGAAATGATCATTCCCGAACTTGACAGTTCCTATGAACTTTGCGACAAAGTTTACTAGAAGTTTTAAGTTGCTTGTCATGTGTCGGGAACATCCACTATCAAAAATCCATAGTGCAATTTGAATCACCTGCATCACAAGAAGACAATGCATATGGAGAGACAGTAATAGTGGAACCCGTTGGGTTAGTAACACAGTTTTTAAGCATCTTTGGTACCCAAGTAAAACTAGGTTTATGTTGTAGCCAAAGCTGCCATGTCCAGCTAGATTTTGCTTTCTTCCTAGTGAATGCACTTGGTGATTGGATTGTTCTAGGTGCAATTTTGGTCTTGTCAACGGTGTTTTTAGAAACTACTTTTGGCGGTTTTCCTAAAATGGACTTAGAAGCGGTAGTGAGTCTAGAGGAAATGCCATTAGTACGTTTCTGTGTACGAGACAAAAGGGTTTTTCCAACACATTTTTGATGATTACCAGACAAAATACTAGTACGACAAAACACACAATAAGCATCAACCATAACATCATTCAAAACATTCATAGTTTTAGCATTCGTTACATCATCATTAGAATTACACGTTTTAAAGCTTGATTCTACTTTAGACATAACATGCGTCTTATTCAGATTCTTAGTGTGAACTTCTACTTCTTGAACTTTAGGTAAGCTGCTCTTGGGTTTCCAGATATTAGTCTTCTTGTTACTCTTTTTGGTCATGGATCTGCTAACCTTAGGAGGGATGCCTAGTCCTGTAGAAGTTGAAGCATGCATATTAGAGGTCTGTGGAGATGCTTTCTTAGGTGTCTCATCTACTAGATACATGCCTGGTGCAATCACATTCTTTTGTACAAATTTCCCTTTTTCAAGTACTTTGAGTTTCTCTTTCAACTCAATGATGATGTGTTTTTGTTCTTGAATTTTTGAATCTAATTCTATGTTTAAACGAACAGTGTCATTTCTATTTTTGCAAACTTCATCAATGTCCTTTTCATATTCAGAAATTTGATGTTTTAAAACAGCATTTTCTTTTTCAATATTTTGAACATTGAAAGTATGATTGTTTTGAAAGGACAATGACTCTTTTTGACTTTGTAATTTTAACTCAAAGTTAAGACTCTGAGTCTGACACCATTGCAGTTTTTGGTTGAGTTGGAAAATTTCTTTTGAAAATTTGGTTTCCATATCATCATTGACTTTTCGAAGTCTCTCATTATCCTTTTTTAACTTTCCAATCTCAAGGTTTAACATCTCAGTATCAACGTTATGATCATCAACAAGCATTTCATTACATGACAGATAAATGGAATTCATAATCACAGATATCACGTCAGAACATAGAACATTCTCCAAGAGTCGATCTGCTTTGATTTGTTCCAATGGTCTCACATGATGTTCCTGAGTTATATGTCCAAGTCTTAACACTTTTTAACCATAGAATCAAAAGTTAGACCTTATACGTGTTCTTCATAAACCCTAATAATCAAAATCACATCAGATGTGTTTCTGGATTCAATTCAAAGGTAAAAACATGCAATTCAACACTTAAGAACTCTATCCCAACTGCTTAATTACACTTCAACACACTCATACATTTTTCCCCAAATCGTATCATAAACCCTAAATTTCGAACATGCATCAAACTTGTTTCTAGGTTCAATTAATCACATGCAACATGTTAAGGAACTTATTCCGACTTAATCCCACCAAACAATTACATCTTAAACGCACCAAATCAAGAAACCCGATTATGCATAAACCCTAGACTTTAAAAGCTCGATTTTGCAAAATTTAACCGTTGGATTGTTAAATCCTTCGAAATCATTGTTTATAATCATGCCATAAACATTTATTCACACACAGATTTAACGAGACTTGACCGGATTTGCAGGTTGGATTCTAGTCGTTGATAATGGTGGGTGTAAGAGTAAATGCGGTGGTTGATAATCCTGACAGTGGTTATGGTGCAGTAAATGCACTTTGACCCTTTTGTTAAAACTTTTTAATCTTTTTCCATTTTTTTCAAATTTAGTCCCTAAGTCATGTTATATTGCAATCGAAGTCCCAACTCACAATTTTCCACTTTGGACTTAATATATAATTGGCACTAACAACTTTAATACTCCCCCTCGACTTATGAGTATTTGAAAAATATTTTTAAGATCAAGGAGGGTATTTCTCAGATGATTTTACCACCATTCTTTTTGAAGCAACAATTTTAGGGAAATTATGCAAGTACAAATTTAATGAAAAAATTTTAAAAGTTTGAATTTCTTTCTCCTCCTCAACACTTGTTCAGAAATAATTGTTAACGTTTTTTAAATGAACAAAGTGTTGCTGAAGATTTTGTGCTTGCATTTTTTTTTAAAGAGAAAAGTGAAAAATCTTTTTGTGTTTTTATCAAAAATATTTACAAAGATAATTTTGATGTTTGACTCGGTTAATTGTTTTTAAGAAAATTTTCCAAGTCATCTGGAGTCAAACATCTTATACCAATCTGGTGAACTAATTTCACAAATCTTGCATGAGGCAAGGCTTTGGTGAATAAGTCAGCCAGCTGGTATTCTGTACCCACGAAATAAAGTTCAATTGTACCCTGTTCCACGTACTCCTTGATTAAATGATACCAGAGAGCAATATGCTTTGACTTTGAGTGCTGAACGGTGTTGCACGAGATAACAATGGCACTTTTGGAGTCGCAGTACATTGGAATCTTGTTGAAGACGTAACCATAGTCCATCAGCTGTGATCTCATCCAGATGACTTGCGCACAACATGCCGACATGGCCACATATTCAAATTTCGTTGATGACAGTGATGTACAATCCTGCTTCTTTGACTGCCAAGATACAAGCTTGTCACCTGAGAATTGCACTCCCCCAGATGTACTTTTCCTTGTGTCTAAGCATCCTGCATGATCAGCGTCTGAAAAGGCAATTAGTTCAAAACCAGAATCCTTCGGATACCAGATCCCCAAGTGAATGGTTCCCTTTATGTATCGAAGGATTCTCTTAACCTCAGAGAGGTGTCTTTCAGTTGGTCTAGACTGATAGCGGGAGCAAAGATATGTGGCAAATACTATATCTGGTCTACTGGCTGTGAGATACATGAGTGACCCAATCATACTACGGTATTTTGTAGGGTCAATTGGTGTCCCATGTAAATCATCATCTAGCTTAGGAGATGATGAAGACATTGGTGTATTATAGGTGTCACAGCTTGTCATGCCATGCTTTTTCAAAATTTCTTGAGCATATTTGGACTGGTTTAAGAAAATACCCAGGGGTGATTGATGAACTTGTAGTCCTAAGAAGAACTTGAGTTCACCCATCATGGACATCTCAAAGTTTTGTTTCATTAATTTAGCAAAAGCATTTGAGTACTTTTTATGGGTAGAACCAAAAATGATGTCATCCACATAAATTTGAACTATGAGGATGTCCTCCCCGTGTTTTTGTATAAACAATGTTGGGTCAACTGATCCTTTTGTGAAATGATTAGCAATTAGAAATGCAGATAGCTTATCGTACCATGCCCTCGGGGCTTGCTTAAGGCCATAGAAGGCTTTCTTGATCCGGTACATGTGATTTGGATGTTTTGGGTCAATGAAGCCTTCTGGTTGTGTGACGTACACCTCTTCACGGAGTTGTCCATTTAAGAATGCCGTCTTTACGTCCATTTGGTATACAGTAATATTCTTGTGAGCAGCGTATGCCAGGAACATTCGAACGGCCTCAAGTCTTGCCACTGGTGCGAAAGATTCCTCAATGTCGATTCCTTCTTCTTGACTGAATCCTTTAGCAACCAACCGAGATTTGTTACGAATAACCGTGCCATCAGCATCCAACTTGTTCTTCCAGATCCATTTTAGTCCGACAACATATACCCCATCCGGTCTTTCTACCAGCTCTCAAACCTCAAGATGCTTGAATTGTTCAAGTTCTTCTTGCATCGACTCAATCCAATTGTCGTAGGTTAGGGCTTCTTTAATGTTTATGGGTTCTGCTTGACAGACAGTGAGTGTATAAATGCATGTTTCACCATCTGTGTGGAGTCTTTTACGTGTCATGACCGGGTTGTCTGGATTACCAATCACGTTCACTAGAGGGTGATCCTTAGTCCACTTGTGGGTTGAGGGGTAGTGTTGAAAATTTTGATGCAAATTTGACGGATCTAAATTGCTCTTTGACGACTCTGCAATATCTGGAATGGTGGGAGCCGGAGCAAATGGATTGAAAAATGCGTTTTCGTCATAATTTGCGGGTGTGGGTACTTCAGAAGATGGAGAGGGATCATCAGCTGCAGTCGCAGTATTTGTCATATCGGAATCTTGGAAGACCGTCTACTGTACTCGGTTTTAGGAGAAGTTGGGCCACAAAGATCCATATGGAGAAGTTGGAGTACATGATCCGTACTGTACTCGGTTTTAGGAGGAAAATGAGCACGAGTACTCTTCCCTTGTTCACACGCTGAGCAAAGGTGATCTTTGTCATATCGGAATCTTGGAAGACCGTCTACTAATTTATGACGAGCAAGCTCGGTCATTGTTTTGAAATTCAAGTTAGACAAACGTTTATGCCATAGCCATGCTTTTGTATAGTGAGCCTTGGAGAGTAAGCAAATTGGAGAAGATGCGGTCATGTCTGACAAGGAAATGGTGTAAAGACTCGTTCCGCGTTTTCCTGTCATAAGTTCGTTTCCTTTTAGGTCTCGAACAAAGCAGGTTTTCTCCCTAAATGCAACTTCCAAGTCCCCATCACAAAACTACCCTACGGAGAAAAGGTTATGTCCAAGGCCTTCAACGTAGTATACACGGCTGATTTCGATGTTCTCGTTGACATAATCCCCATATCCCATTATAGCGGCGAAATGATCATTCCCGAACTTGACAGTTCCTATGAACTTTGCGACAAAGTTTACTAGAAGTTTTAAGTTGCTTGTCATGTGTCGGGAACATCCACTATAAAAAATCCATAGTGCAATTTGAATCACCTGCATCACAAGAAGACAATGCATATGGAGAGATAGTAATGGTGGAACCCGTTGGGTTAGTAACACAGTTTTTAAGCATCTTTGGTACCCAAGTAAAACTAGGTTTATGTTGTAGCCAAAGCTGCCATGTCCAGCTAGATTTTGCTTTCTTCCTAGTGAATGCACTTGGTGATTGGATTGTTCTAGGTGCAATTTTGGTCTTGTCAACAGTGTTTTTAGAAACTACTTTTGGCGGTTTTCCTAAAATGGACTTAGAAGCGGTAGTGAGTCTAGAGGAAATGCCATTAGTACGTTTCTGTGTACGAGACAAAAGGGTTTTTCCAACACATTTTTGATGATTACCAGACAAAATACTAGTACGACAAAACACACAATAAGCATCAACCATAACATCATTCAAAACATTCATAGTTTTAGCATTCGTTACATCATCATTAGAATTACACGTTTTAAAGCTTGATTCTACTTTAGACATAACATGCGTCTTATTCAGATTCTTAGTGTGAACTTCTACTTCTTGAACTTTAGGTAAGCTACTCTTGGGTTTCCAGATATTAGTCTTCTTGTTACTCTTTTTGGTCTTGGATCTGCTAACCTTAGGAGGGGTGCCTAGTCCTGTAGAAGTTGAAGCATGCATATTAGAGGTCTGTGGAGATGCTTTCTTAGGTGTCTCATCTACTAGATACATGCCTGGTGCAATCACATTCTTTTGTACAAATTTCCCTTTTTCAAGTACTTTGAGTTTCTCTTTCAACTCAATGATGATGTGTTTTTGTTCTTGAATTTTTGAATCTAATTCTCTGTTTAAATGAACAGTGTCATTTCTATTTTTGCAAACTTCATCAATGTCCTTTTCATATTCAGAAATTTGATGTTTTAAAACAGCATTTTCTTTTTCAACATTTTGAACTTTGAATGTATGATTGTTTTGAAAGGACAATGACTCTTTTTGTCTTTGTAATTTTAACTCAAAGTTAAGACTCTGAGTCTGACACCATTGCAGTTTTTGGTTGAGTTGGAAAATTTCTTTTGAAAATTTGGTTTCCATATCATCATTGACTTTTCGAAGTCTCTCATTATCCTTTTTCAACTTTGCAATCTCAAGGTTTAACATCTCAGTATCAACGTTATGATCATCAACAAGCATTTCATTACATGACAGATAAATGGAATTCATAATCACAGATATCACGTTAGAACATAGAACATTCTCCAAGAGTCGATCTGCTTCGTTTTTCAAAGCGTTGTTTCGAAATTTTTGTTTCAAGATCTTGTTTTCTGTTGCTTCGAAAATGTTCATCATTGATGCAACCTCTGTTTGAAGTTCCTGTTCCCAATGTGTAGCACAAAGTCGCAGGTGTTGAACATGTGGCAAAAGTTGCTTTTGAAAAACTTCTCTCTTTTCTTTCTCATAGGGAGAAAGAAAAGTAGAGACTTTGATTTCTGAGTTTCGTTCAATTGCATCTTCCAAAAGTTTTATGTCTTCCATGAATGTATTAAAATATCTAAGGACGCGACATTATTTTGGCATTGGGGCAATAACACCTCGATTTTGTAAAGGGCCATTAACTTGTGCTACTTTGGTTACAGGGACAACTTCAGAAGTTTCATTCTTTTCAATTAAAGACCATATTTGTTCTGATTTATCTTTTTGAGGTACAAAAGTGTCACTGATATGAGGGACTCTTGAGTAGTCATAAGGTTTATTAAAGTGGACATTACTCAATTTAGATCGACTCTCGTCCTCTTGTTCCATTTCTTCTCCATTATTATACACAACAACACGCATGAAAGAATCATCAAATAAATGCTCTGCACTGTATAACTTTGGATTTTCCTTGAGTGCTTTATGTAAAAAACTTGGTTGGTCACTCCCAATTGCAAAGCCATATCCTTGGGGATTTGGTTTGACAGTTAATTTCTGAATGGTGGTTACAGATTCACCAGTTTTATACACAACGTTTTGAAATTCTTTATGTTTGGATTCCAATGCAACAATTTTCTCAAGGTAAGAATCAACTCATTTCCTTGAAACTTGTTTTTGTTCAAAAAGATCATCTTTACAGGTAGAAAACTCTGTTTTTGTTTTAGAAAGTTCAGATTGTAAGATATCAACTTGTTTTTGAAAATCTAATCTTTCTTGTTCTTTTTGAGAAAGTAATTCATTTTTGGAAACGGTTAACTCACGAACTTGATGTTCTAAATCTTTTGTTTTCACATATGATTGTTAGAATGCAACCTCAAAGCTTTTCTCCCTTTTTTCTTTATTTTCATAATTTGAAAGTTGAAATTTGTAGCTGTTGAATCTAACACACCTGCTAGATCTTTGAGCCTTAGTGGATCGGTAGGATGCCTATGTAATCACAAGCACACTACAAGAGAATCTCTGAGTACGAACTAGAAAAGAAAAGAACTAAGACTATGATCCTCTATGGATCGTATAATGAACTAAAAGATATTATTATTGAAGATTGTTAAGTCGTAAAAGATGTATCAAACTCATAGACGGGACGTTTCTTTTATACTGATAAGAAACCCTAACCCTAACCCGTCATACAAGAAAACGTGTGAAGAGATAAACATGATCTCTTCTAAAAATAAATCTAACAAACATTCTAAACATATGGGATAACAACTAACAAAACCCGCAGCAACAACTACTATCAGCAGAAACAAGATAGAACTATCAGCAGCAATGAGCTTCAGCAGGAACCACAGCTATCGGCAGGAACCAGCTTTACACTATCGGCAGCAACAAGAAATATCTTATTTCCGAAATTCCTAACAATCCTCCCCTAATCTTGAGGTTGACTAGGTTAACCTGCAAGATTCCCTAAGTGTTCTTGGATCTCTGAAAGTACTTTGAAGTCCATAGAGAGAGGATTTAATCCAACAGTAGCAATAGAAAGTGATCAGCAGCAACATCCTAAGCAATATCAGCAGCAACCAGGCACCTTCTTTACAGCAACCATGACAAAGTGTACATCAAAACATTTAAGTTTCATACTATTCTCATCACATCCAGGTGTGTTAACTCCTGTGAGAGGTGAATCATTGAAAATTAATGGATTTGATGTCTCTTTACCAATAGCCATCACTACTGGAGTAGCCAATGTTTAGGTGTGTAAGACCATGGTACATTGATAACCATCTGATTTTGAGTAAACCAGCAACTGTAAACGGATTTGATTTGTCTTTACCTGTAGCCGTTTGCTCAGGACTAGCCAATTCTTGGTTTCAACCGAACCTTGGTGAATTGAATACCAAATATGGATACCAATTGTCTTTACCACAAACCATACTTTTGTGGACTAGCCAATTCTTTGGATCCCATAAGGGTTACATCCATGGTGAATTGAATACCATTTCAACTCTCAGGAATGAACCATGGGTGAGTTGAAGTACCCTATAGCTTTGAGCAAGCTATTACAGCTATCAACGGATTTGATTATCACACCAGAGCCGTACCCTCATGGTGAGTCAACCCTTTCTTGTCTGTGAGACATGGTGAGTTGAATACCATTTGTTGTGTAGGTGTAAACACCAACACTGTACCTGCAAGGTGTTGCTCAAAACCAACTTATTAGCACACAAAATATACAAGAATTTTTTTTTTTTTTTTTTTTTTTTTTTTTTTTTTTTGAACTAAAAGAAAATAAAAAAAAAATAAGAAAGAAAGATATACAACAACAACAAGCCACCTGTACCATGATCAAGTAGAAGAACCTTTGGCAGCTGCAAGTTGATCTCTGATGAATTTGACCAACTGTTCAGCTGTGGTCAAATCATTTCCAATAGTATGTTTGGGAACTCTTACCTTCTGTGTGAGCATTCTCTTCATAAGTCCCTCAGATAAAGGATAAGAGACATCCACAAACATAGACAGGATCTTGCCAGAAATGAGCTCCACCACATGAACATTGGAAGAAGGATATAACCTCCAAGTATGTACTCTCCATGATGATTGATTACCCCACACCAATTGAGCCTTTTCTCCTTCCAATGAATTCATTAAAACTTGTAAATCTCCCCAAAGCATCAAGCCAACCCCAGTAGGAACATGATCTTGATAGAAATTATCCACTATCTTATAAAGATTTTCCAAATCTTTCCTTTCTACCTTATTCAAGAGCTCCCTCAGAAAGGTAAAGAATTTGACTGTCCCATCAAGAGAAAACCAAACATTGACTTCGCCTTCAGGAATAGACCTAATCTCCCAGTGAGCAATATGACCCTAAGAGTGAATGGAATCACCATCTGAATCACTGTCTGAGTCAACCCTAACCAATTCTTGATCATCCATTTCAGAAATAGACCTAGTAGGAGGGTGGTCAGAGTGACTCTTCTGCCTTGTCCTTAGACCATACTGATGAATAGGAACTGAGGAAGATGGTTCAGGAGGAACAGAATCAACCTTATCAACAAGAATAGAACCATTTTTATCACTAGGAATGGTCGACTCTTTATGAGCAGCAGGAATACCATCAGGAGGATCAGTCTTAGGCATGGCAACTGCATGAGATAAGGAAACCTGAGGTTCAGAAGTAGCATTATCCTTTACAGTATCAGCAGGTTCAGAGACTTTAACTCTCTTGGCAGAAGGTTCCTCCACAGAAGGTTTGTTATGTCTAATGATATGATTCATAGCCTGGTTATATTCTACCATAAGCCTCTCATCTGACAACTGCCTAACCTCAGCCATAGTCCATCCATGATTATAAATAGAACCACTCATGTTCTTCACAAGAATTCTCATGTGTTCCTTTTGTTGTGCCTGAGTAAGAGGTGTATTCCTCTTCTCCTTAGCTTTTTGTTCTGCTATATCCTTCTGTTTTTGTCTCATCCTTTCCACCATTCTTGCAGGAAAGTCTGCATCTGATACATTAATTCCTAAGATATCTTTAGCAACATTTGGGTTAGCTGCCACTTGAGCACCAATATGTATCCAATCAGCCTCAGTAAAGTATAAAGAAGCAGCATCCAACTCCTTTTGTCTTGCTTCAGGGAGAGTGGAAGCAAATGATGTATCTGCTTCTGCAAATTCTGCAGAAAAGTTTGCATGAACCTTCTTTGCCATCTCTGACCCCATTCTTTCATCTTGAACATTCTTCCACAACCTTTCCTGTGCAGCCTTTTCCACATCAGACACCAGACCTCCAAATTCATCCACTACAGTAGCTGGCTCAGCCGATCTTGAACCAGAAGCAATAGTAGATCCACCAGCAGAATTACCCTGACACTTAGGTACAGCTGCAACACTTTCACTAACAGCAGGAACTTCTGCAGCAGCAAGAACACCCTTTGGAACACTTGAACCAATATCAGCAGAAACATCTTTAGAGACATCTGCATCAACATCAATAGATGTATCCTCATCTGCAAGCTTGTACATCTCAAAGAGGTTTTCTGGAGGCCATCTGCAGCTTAGTTGAAGATCTTCTTGTATAATGTTTCTCTATGGGAGGGAACTTAGAAGATTGACTTCCACCTTCTTCTTTGCTTGCACTGGCTAAGGAGGCACTGGCCAGGACATGTAATCCATCCAAGTTGAATGAACCCTAATGCTCATCCTCTTCATTATCTACATCAGAAAGAACAATCTTTTTCTTCTTTGGTTTCTCCTGAGCTTCTAGATGAGTAATCCTTTGTGTGAGCTCAAGAATGACTCCACCAAGTGTTTCTTTAGTGTCTTTGAGCTCTCTTTCTAAAGAATCCACTTTCTGACCCAGTTCTCTTTTGGTGTCCTGCAACTCTTTCTCCAATGCTGCAACTGTCTTAGAATACCTGTCAATCAAGCTTGGAATAGAAGTGAGACCAGCAGGATCCTCAGCTCCACCAGCAGGAATGCCTGAGGTGTTAGGAGCCTCACTGGATCTAGGTGGAGATACATGAAATTCTCCACCAGTATGGGTGTCATCATTAAAAGGCTGCCTAGTAGGACTAGGAGATGAAAGCCTTGAAGAAGAAGGCATATCCATAGTAGGTGATGATTGGGCAACAGATGGAACAACAGTGGTGGTCTGGACAATGGGCTCATCAGGGACAATAGTCTCAGGTGTGGCTGGTCTGGGTGATGGTGGTAATGGGTCATCAGCAGCAATAGATGCAGATGCATCAGCAGCAACTGAAGTCCCTTCACCAGCAGCATTGTATGCACCAGCATCAGCTGCATTGGGTGATGGTGGGACAATGTCATTGTCAGCAGGATCTGGGTTGTCAGCAGGATTGGCATTGTGTAACATGGCAGGTAATAATGGCAAATGTTGGCCTGCAAAATTCATCTTCATCATTGCAAACATTTTAGCAGTCATCCGATTCACTATCTTAGGGGATGGGTCATTGGTCTGAACACCTAAGATAATTTGAAGAAATCTAGGATACATTAAAAATCTGTTTTTATCACCAGTGATATTTTCAATCATCCCTTCAAAAATATATTTGGCCCAATTATATATCCTACCCTGTGACAGACAAACAAGACCAGATGCAATGGGACTAGGACATTGATCCCAACCACCGGTCTTTACACTCATACACTGAAGTAAAGTATGAACAAGAAATCTCCATTGAGGAGACAGCTTATTTTTATAAAATGTATAACTACCAGTGACAGGGTAACCTATGGCAGCCATACCATCATTGATTTCTTGCCTGGAAAGATCATGCGCCCCATGCTCCTCAGGAAATCGGAGTTGTGCCCGAATCAACCCCTCAGTAATGATGACTTCGTGCTCATCAATGGTGGCCACGATGTCTTTCTCCCTTCCCACAATGTGTCTAACTCTAGCAGTTGCCCAAAACTGCTTAATAAGCGAATCATACACCGTTACAGGACAATGAGTGAGTGCATAGTGAATAGATGACCCACGAAGAAAAGCTAACACCTCATCATAACCATCACTTTTAGAAGAAGACTCTAAGTATGCAACCTTGTTGTGATCATCTTTGTAGCGAAGTGTTGACATTGTATTAGATGAATGATCTAAGGTTTGAAAGGACAAAAACAATGAGTTAGGGTTTGAAAGGATTTTGAGAATCTGAGATGTGAGAAGTGTAATTTTAGGTCAGTAATGATAATGTTATATGGTTGCCACATATAGCGATTTAAATTGCTGCAATTCTGCGCACGTATCTTTGACCAATTGACTTAACTAACTTCCCCAAATTTAACATGGTCAGCAGGAACCATTAGTCAAACGGCAGAAACACTTGGTCAATCGGCAGCAATAAAGTGGTTTGACCAAAGTCAACCTTCCAAATCCAGTCATTAGGAATAAACCGCCTGAATTAAATCTCAACACCAACCAACAATAAATTCGCACTAATCACCTTCTCATTATAAAAGCTCTTTTTCCCCAAATCAAATACCTTCATTATCACAATCCTAACTCATAATCTTCAAATCAAGAAAATCATGAGTTCATCCAAAATTCCCATCATTGAAATCTCATCAGACACCTCCTCCTCCACTGAATCAGGGTGGGAAAATTACTTTCCCCCGACTGCATCATCTTCTCAATACAAAGGTAAGGCAAAGGTTGAGGAGGTTTCATCTGATCCTCTTCCATCTACTCCTTCGTCATTTGAGTACTCCAGCTCTGATGATGAAGGATCATCATGGCCAAAGTCCTTGACTTATTATCAAGGTGAATGGGAAACATATCCTCCCAATTTTCCCATCACAGATAAGCTAAGGGAAGAGATGAAGAAAACTGTGGCTCTGCTTAGTGAAGAGATGGAAAGAACTGCTGCTGCCTTCTACGAAGTACCGGTACCAAAAAGAACTCAGCCAACCCTAATGCCGAGCCAGCCAACTCCTGGGCCAAGCCAGCCAACTCAACAGCCAACCCAACCAACTGCTAGGTTACGCCCCAGATCACATTAGAGACAATCTACCCCAAGACATTCAACTCCTAAGAGAGATCAGTCAGTCCCTGAACCAAGACAGCCACTCCCAGTGGTGTTGGCACTTCCAGCCCCACATGTGAATGAAGAAATTAGTCATCAGAAGGGTAGAAGGTCCATGCCTGATTGTATGGGAAAGGGAAAAGGGAAGGTGGAATAGGTAGGAGGGTTGAGAAGCTTGTGTCTGTAGACTGTTGTTTGGTCTGTTTATGAAGCCTTAATCTTTTGTTTTTGGATGTAAACACCTTATGATGATGAATAGAAGTTTTTATCTTATGTTTTATTTCAAGCATTGAGAATGAGAACTGCAAAACAAAGTTAGTAAAACAAAACACACTAAAACCTGCAAAACAAAGTTAGTAAAACAAAACACACTAAAACCTGCAAAAAAAAGTTAGTAAAACACAAAACATAAAACATAAAAGAATGAGAAACAAGACAAAATTACAAGCATTAGCCTCCCCTTAGGCTAATACCTCCCCTCAAAACCAGCTAAGAAGTATACAACAACATGATCAGACAAACAGGACAATTACCAAGGAAACCATGGAGAGTAAGCCATTCCCCCTCCAAAGATTGGATTATAATAAGCAGGCCTGAAATCCCTCTGAAAGGATGAGGAATCACCAGCAGGAATGGTTCCCTGACTATCAGCAGCAACAGACTTAACTGCAGGAACAGGTCTATCAACAGGAAAGGGAGCTCTATAAGAGTTCATTCCTGCTGCTTGTGGAACATATGGTGGAATTTGTTTAACATTTTTCCACAATGATCTGGTCTGTTGTTGCCCACCATTCGTCTTCATTCTCTTCTCATGATAATCACAATCTTTAATGAGATGATATTGACTACCACACATAAAACATGACTTCTTCCTAACAGCCTTGTTCTTACCATAACTTTTCTTATTACAGACAAAATTATCACTACTGGAACTAGAGACAATGTTGTTTTTAACAGAGTTAAGTGAGCTGTTGTCAGGGGAAGCTATTTTTGAAATAGATTCATCATTAGTTACTCCAGAAGTGAAGTCATGAGACTTGGGTGAGGTTGACTTGTCATTTGAATCACATGAGGTATAGTCTGTGGACTTAGATTCATAGGACTTGTTACTTTTGGAACAAGAGACAAAGTCATCAGACTCACACTCAGAATCAGATAAGTCATTTGACTTTTTCCCATATGTCATGTGTGATTCATCTGAGTCAAGGTCAAGGGCTGAGTGGATAGGGACAGGTTTGAAAACTCCTCTGATTGGTGGAGGAACTGCATTCATTCCTCCTTCTTTAACAAACTTAACAGGAATTTGATAATCAACTTCCTTAGGGGTAGGGTCAAATATTCTAGGGTTATAATCCCCAACGTCATATCCCAACCCTTTCTTATGCCAACCAGACTGATTACCATTATTATAGTTAACAAGATATTTTTTTTATTGTTGCCATGAATTTAACCTAGCCACTTCACTATCCAGTTTATCCTGTAAATCCTGTTTTTCTAATTTGATCTTAGCAAATTCTCTCTCAGAATATTTTAGACAGTTATTGGTGTTCTCTAAGTCTCTTTCCAAAACCCTTATCTTTTGCTCATATGCTAGCTGATTAGCTTCATGCCAAGCCTTTTGTTTTTCTACAGTTTTAAGAGCCTTTTTATAAGCTTGAATTTCTACAAACAATTTATTATATTCAGGCTCCATTTCATCAAACTCTTTCCTAAGGTTCAAGTACAATTCATGACACCCAAAATGACAATGTTGTACCTGATGAGAGGCACCCACAAGAGCAAATTCTTCCACTTTATCCTTTGCATTATGAACCATGTTGTGAGTTTGGTTGAGACTATCTTCATCAGCATCAGCAAGTTCTGTCCATTATCCCCTTGAGTTAAAAGACAACAAGGTTCTGACTTTCATGGTCCACCTTTCGAATTTATCTTCTGATCCAGACATAGTGTAAGGGTTTAGTAGGAAGAGTGGAGAACTTATTCTTCTTTATCAGAGATCCTCACGAGGCTCTGATACCACTTGTTGAATCTAACACACCTGCTAGATCTTTGAGCCTTAGTGGATCGGTAGGATGCCTATGTAATCACAAGCACACTACAAGAGAATCTCTGAGTACGAACTAGAAAAGAAAAGAACTAAGACTATGATCCTCTATGGATCGTATAATGAACTAAAAGATATTATTATTGAAGATTGTTAAGTCGTAAAAGATGTATCAAACTCACAGACGGGATGTTTCTTTTATACTGATTAGAAACCCTAACCCTAACCCGTCATACAAGAAAACGTGTGAAGAGATAAACATGATCTCTTCTAAAAATAAATCTAACAAACATTCTAAACATACGGGATAACAACTAACAAAACCCGCAGCAACAACTACTATTAGCATAAACAAGATAGAACTATCAGCAGCAATGAGCTTCAGCAGGAACCATAGCTATCGGCAGGAACCAGCTTTACACTATCGGCAGCAACAAGAAATATCTTATTTCCGTAATTCCTAACAGTAGCACTCAATATCCTTGGTTAACAATGCAACTTTTGCTTTCAGATTTCTATTAATTTCATTGCACTTATCAATTTGGGATTTTCGTGCATCTAATTGTGTTTGGGTGGTCAAAAGCAAGGTCATGAGCTCTGGATCTGTATCATGCAAAAGATCATCTTGTTCAATGTGATCATTGTTATCATCATCCAGAGGATCATCAAATGAAACAACGGGGTTAATTTGATCTTCATCAAATGTAACGACGGTGTTTATTTGGTCATCGTCTTGAGAGGATAACGATGAATCATTTTGACCAACATTTTCTTCAGTAGATGCAGATGCAGAGGGTGATACAATTTCATGAATGAGACATTCAGATTCAGGTACCTGAGACAAGCCGTCGGTATCATAAACCGGGCCTGTTTCACCCATATGCATTTCTTGCATGTTAGCCATCAACATTACAGCTGCATTTGCCTCCAGATCTTCCATGTCATCGTCCGAGTATGCATTGGCCATAAAGTTGTGCTCCTTCTCAGTCAGAGTGCCACCAGCTTCATCTTTCAGAGCCAGAAGAAGAGCCTCTTTGTGATAAATACTTCTTCTGGTTCTTGGCTTTGGGCAAGCATTGGCTATATGACCTTTCCCTCCACAATTATAGCATTTGACCATGGTGTTTCCAATCCCAGTATTCCCTGTCTCAACAATTTTCGCCCTTCTCTAAGTGTTACCAACGTTGTTCCGACTATTCCCAACTGAGTTAAACCTCTGTCCACCTGAATTTCCCATATAACTACCTAAACCATATCTCCCAGAAGATCTGTTTTGAATTTCAACCCTGCCATCATGAACAACTGCCTGATTCCGTGTGTTGGATGAAGACCTAAGACGGTTGTTGGATTTGTTTGAAAATTTGCTGAAGGCTCTAGCAATCAAGGCAAATCCTTCGTTTAATGAGTTGAAAGCATCGTCTTCATCGTTGTTGACATTTGAGTATAACATAGAATCGGTGTTGTCATATGAAACCAGTTGATTATCAGCTTGTTGCGGTGATGCATCATATGGAACGATTTTGTTTGAAGTTTGTGAGGGATAAGAAGATTGATGTTGTGATTGGACAAAACTCTGGTTTGGTTGTGGTGCAAAGTGAGACTGAGCAATCAAAGCAAGTGAATTTGGAGTTGATGATGGTGAGTAACCTCCACGAGCTGCTCTGTCTTTGTCAACTTCTGATTGGTGATGTTTCAAATAATCATACAGCAACCCATATGAGGCGTTGTGTAGATTATTGGCTTGTCGAACGAAAGTCACATACTTTTGCCAATCAGGTCCGAGACAACTCAGGAACTTAGTATTCACAGCAATCCTTGGTAGTATGATGTTGTGACGGTCCAATTCATTGATAATATTTGTAAACCTATGGTAGTAAGACTCTAAGGATTCACCGGCTTCAATCATAAACATGGTGTATTCCAAATAGATCTTAGATTTCATCTCCTCTTGGTTTAACTCTGTTCCTTCCATTAGAAGATGTACATGTTCCCACATGTCTTTTGCAGTCTTTTGTGCATCGATACTTCGAAAGATGGGATTTGGAATTCCTTGAAGTATGTAAGACATGGCAAGTTCATTTGCTTCTTGCTGAAGGACTTGTTCTGTGGTTAGTTGTGCAACAGGAACAGGGGTAACAGTTGCTTCTCTTAGAGGAATGGCAGTGGGATCGCCAGGAACCGTTGTGGTAGGTACTGGATATGGTCCTTCAATGATTACCTTCTTCAAGTACTGTTGGGAATAAAATGATCAAAGTCAAAGAGCCTGCCAATGATGAGAAGAGCCTGCTAGTTGATTTTGAACAAGTATGAAGATGTTCTACCAGTACCTTCTGGGTAGAAGGTACTGCTGGTTGATGAAGAGCCTGCCAAGCTTATGTCAAGTCGATTAGATATTTTGTAATAGATATTTAGTTGAATTATTAGTCTTTGTACAAAGTTATACGTTATGTAGAAGTAGATTAGTCTTCTGTGGTGACAGAGGAATATTATCAGAGTTGTACATGGGTAGTTGTATTTAATTGTAGGCGCACATAATAGTCAAAGTATAGTATAATACTCTTCCACTTGACAACATGTAATAAGATATCCTTATCTTATAAAAGGATATCTTAGTCACTACTTCATGCATGCATCTTTCACAACCAATAACCAAAAACAAACTATCTCTCAAGTAACTTAGTTACTTCAAATCACAAATCCTTTACAATCAAAGATTCAAGATTACTTTGTAATCTTGGTGATATTTAGATCATCCGTATTATTTCATCAATAATATTGAATCGTTTTGTGTTAACCAAAGTTGTGTTATTTGTTCATTGCATTCTCACGTTTACTTAAACTCACCACCTTGTGTCCTTTTAAAGTGTGTTGTAGTAGATTCCGCATGCTAAACACATTCAATACATAAATATCTCTCAAACACATTACTAAGATTCATATCCCAAGTGTTTGAACTTCAAGAACAACAACGTTCCACAAGTGGTATCAGAGCTAGGCTTGATATTTACTAATTTAAAAGAAAAATGGATGTTGAACATATTCAAACCAATGTTGCAGCTAAACTTCCATTACTCAAGCAAAACGAGTTTGAAATGTGGAGACTAAGGGTTGAACAATACTTTCAAGTGCAGGACTATGCACTTTGGGAGATAATTGAACAAGGCAATTCATTTAAACCCCAAATCACCACTACAACAGTAAATGATGCTCTTGTAACAAGAATACAAGAACAACCATCAAATGCAGATGAAAAAGTTCAGAAGAGAAATGATCTAAAGGCAAGGAGTATGTTACTGATGACTATTCCAAATGATCAACTTCTGATCTTTAACAAATACAAAGATGCCAAAACCCTTTTTGAAGCAATTGTGGCTAGGTTTGGTGGTAATGATGCTACCAAGAAAACACAGAAAACACTTCTCAAACAACAATTTGAGAACTTCACAGCCACAACCAATGAGTCTTTGGACAGTATGTTCAATAGACTTCAGAAGCTTGCAAGTCAGTTAGCCATCCATGAAGTGATGATAACTCAAGAAGACCTAAACTCTAAATTTATTAGAAGTTTACCTTCAGAATGGTCTATGCATGTCATTGTATGGAAGAACAAGTCAGATATTGACCAGATGAGTCTCAATGATCTCTACAATAATTTCAAAATAGTAGAGCATGAAGTAAAGAAGACTACTGGGTCAAGTTCAGGAAATATGGCTTTTGTTTCATCCCCAAGCATCTCAAAGGTTGATAATGAAGAACAAGGTAGCAGAGAAGAAGGTACTGCCAATACAACCTTTGGTACTGCTAGTACTTCTGATAGTACCAAATCCATATTAGATGAAACAATTGGGTTTGCTTTTCTTACATCTCAGCACAATGGGTCCGTATTATCATTTGAAGACCTTCAAGAGATTCATCCTGATGATCTTGAAGAAATGGACATAAAGTGGCAACTTTCACTTTTAAGCATTAGAGCCAAGAAGTTGATGATGAGGACTGGCAAGAAGATTCTGATAGATGGAAATGAGCCTGCTGGCTATGATAAGTCAAAGGTGGAGTGTTACAACTGCCACATGAAAGGTCACTACTCTAGAGAGTGTAGAAGAACTAAGAAGCAGGATAACAAGGGTAGAGGGTTTGACAACAGAAATAAAGAAAGCTTTGAGAAGAAAGGAAACTTTGAAAGCAAGAGTAAGGTTGTTGAAGTTGCTGAACCAAAAGCAATGGTTGCTATAGATGGCATGGGTTTTGATTGGAGTTTCATGGGTGAAGATGAGTCAACTTCTGATGAATTGGCTTTGATGGCATTCTCCACTCCTGAGGTACAAACTATCAAATGTTCTAATAATTGTGAATCTCTTAAAGAATTAGAAATCATAAGTAAAGCTTATGATACAGAAATTTTAGAACATAGAAAAACCAATCAAACCTTATTTGACCATAAGTGTGGTATGTCCAAGCTAGAAAAACAAATCATTCACTATAGAGAAAATGAACTCACATTTTCTGATGCTAAAGGTGCTCTTAATAGACAAATATTTTTGAAAGATACAGAAATTGAAATGTTAAGGACTGAGTGCACTAAAGTGACATTGGCTAGAGATAATATTCAACTGACTATTACTAAATTGGAACTAGCTTCTGAGTGTACTAGGAGCATAGTAGAGAATCAGATGAATAAAAGAATAAAATCAGGGATAGGATACAATGAATGTCCACCTCCTTATAGAGGAATTCCATGTCCCCAAGGTAGTGATCTTGCTGTATCAGGTTTACATGAATTTGTTAACAAACCATTGGCTAAACCTGTAGTGATAAGTGAACCTTCTGAGAGTGGTAAGAATGTTCCACTCTCTAAGGTGCTCACTGATAAGAGACCAGATGTCCTAATTATTGAGGATTGGGTATCTGATGATGATGAAGATCAGACTATTTCTATCAAAGGAATCAAAGTAGGACCAACTAGTCCTAAGAAAGTAGAAGTTAAAGCTAAGACTAAAGCTGTTTTGAAGACAGTTGAAAGTTGTGAAAAATGTAATAACAAACCTAGGGGAAGCCAAAGAAATTGGAACAACCTTAAGTCACAACAATTAGGTGATGACTTTGTTATGTTCAATAAGGCTTGTTATTATTGTGGTAGCTTTAATCATCTTCATGCTTATTGTAATAAATGGGTTTCTGGGAGTAAAACAAAGTCTAAAACAAATGTTACTCACCCCAGAAAAAGTTTTGTTAAGTCTAACACTACAAAAGATAATCATACTGTTAGACAACATAAGCCTGTTATTACAAAACCAACTGAAAAGGGTACAAGAAACACTTTCAAAAGTGTACCAAAAGTTGAGAAAAGTCCTATTCAAAAGATAAATGTGGTTAAAACAAAATTTTGGACACCAAAAACCAAAGGTCCTGCTAGACCAAATGGTACTGCCAAAATTGGTATTGCCAAAATTGGTACTGATAGACCAAAGACCACACAATGGATTAGAAGGGAAAGTGCTGTTAAGTCCTCAGCATGTTGGATTTGGAAACCAATCCAATCCAAAGGTGCATCAACAATCCTGAAAAGGTTTGATTTCATTGATGCAAGAGGCAAACCCAAGTCTGTCATGGCTTGGGTACCCCAAGGAAACTAATATGTTTATTCATGTGCAGGAACATTCATCTGATATTGAAGATCAAGGATATGTTGATAGTGGATGTTCAAGGCACATGACAGGCAACATGTCATTCCTCTCAGACTTCAAAACATTTGATGGAGGATATGTTACCTTTGGGGGTGGAATAAAAGGAAAGATCACTGGTAAAGGTACTATCAAAACCAGTAAACTAGATTTTGAAAATGTGTATTTTGTGAAAGAACTTCAGTTTAATCTTCTTAGTGTCTCACAAATGTGTGACAAAAAGAACAATGTTCTATTTACTGACAATGAATGTATGGTTCTTTCTTCTGATTTTAAGATGCCTGATGAGAGTCAGATACTTCTTAAAATTCCAAAAAGGAACAATATGTATAGTGTCAATTTAAAGAACATTGATCCCAAGGAAGGTTTGACTTGTTTGGTAGCAAAGGCCTCATTGGATGAATCAATGCTTTGGCATAGAAGGCTTGGTCATGTAAACTTTAAAACAATCAACACTATTGCAAAATATGATTTAGTAAGAGGTTTACCCAAAAAGATTTTCCAAAACGACCAAACTTGTGTTGACTGCCTAAAAGGCAAACAACATAGAGCTTCTTGTAAGCCCAAGACCCAAAACTCTATTACTCAGGCTTTACATATGCTTCATATGGATCTCTTTGGTCCTACTAATGTGTGCAGCTTGAATGGAAAAAGATATTGTCTAGTTGTTACTGATGATTATAGCAGATTTTCATGGGTTTTCTTTTTAAGATCTAAACATGAAACTAGTGAGATACTTAAAACCTATATCACTGAGGTAGAAAACCAATCTGATAAGAAGGTTAAGATCATCAGGTGTGACAATGGGACAGAGTTCAAGAATAGAGTTATGGATGACTTTTGCAAGGAAAAAGGCATAAAAAGAGAGTTTAGTGTAGCTAGAACACCTCAGCAAAATGGAGTAGCAGAAAGAAAGAATAGAACACTTATAGAGGCTGCTAGAACAATGTTAGTAGACTCTAAGTTGCCTATTTCATTTTGGGCTGAAGCAGTTGGTACTGCTTGTTATGTACAAAACAGGGTTCTTGTGACAAAACCACATAGAAAAACACCTTATGAACTTTTCTTTGGTAGAAAACCATCTTTAAGTTTTATGAGACCTTTTGGTTGTCATGTCACTATTCTCAATACCAAAGATCATTTAGGCAAATTTGATGGAAAAGCAGATGTTGGCTATTTGATAGGGTATTCCTTGCAGAGTAAGGCCTACAGAGTGTTTAACACTTGCACTAGGCTAGTAGAAGAAAATCTTCACATAGAGTTTCAAGAGAAACTTACAAATGTGAAAGGAGTTGGACCAGATTGGATGTTTGATGTTGATAGGCTTTCAGAATCTATGAATTATGTGCCTGTTACAGGTACAAATGCTAATGAAAATGCAGGTTCTGAAGACAATGTTGAAACTCCTAAAGATCAAGATTACATCTGGATGCCAATTTGGAAAAGTATGGATCTATCTTCAAGTCAAGAAGAACCTTCAAACACAATAAATGAGGGTAATGAAGAAGATCAAGGAACTCAGAATCAAGAGAATCAAGAAAGTGGTGCTAATGACAATGGTACTGCTAGTTCTTCATATGGTCCTGCCAGTTCAAGTATTGGTACTGCTGAGCCATTGAATGTTCAAATAGATGATTCTTTTCAAGAAGAAGTTGGGATTAGCAATCTTCCAACTACATATGAAGTTCCTAAAACACCAAACACTAGAATTCTCAAAGATCACTAAACTGATGATGTGATTGGAAGCATAACTTCTGGTGTTAGAACAAGATCTCAAGTTGGTTTATCTCAAGTCTTATCTTCAGATGAAGAAGGGTTTATCTCCTCTATTTATGAAGAAAAGAAGAATGATAGTTCCAATATATGCTTGTTTTCATGTTTTCTATCTCAGGCTGAACCCAAAAACATAAACAAAGCTTTGGATGATGCAAGTTGGGTAGAAGCAATGCAAGAAGAGCTTCTCCAATTCAAGATTCAGAAGGTTTGGATATTGGTTGATTTGCCTAAAGGTCATAGGGCAATTGGAACCAAATGGGTGTTCAGAAACAAGAAACATGAAAGGGGTATAGTGATCAGAAGCAAGGCTAGATTGGTAGCACAAGGATATACTCAAGAAGAAGGGGTAGATTATGAAGAAGTGTTTGCTCCAGTTGCAAGACTTGAAGCAATTAGGCTATTCTTGGCTTATGCTTCATTCATAGGCTTCACTGTCTATCAAATGGATGTTAAGAGTGCATTTTTATATGGTGAGATTGAAGAACCAGTATATGTGTCTCAACCTCCAGGCTTCATTGATGCTGAGTATCCAGACAAAGTTTACAAGGTTACCAAGGCTTTGTATGGTCTACATCAAGCTCCTAGGGCATGGTATGAAACATTGGCTTGTTTTCTACTAGAAAGTGGATTCCAAAGAGGCAGGATTGATCCAACTTTGTTTATCAAAAGAACAAAGAAAGACATCTTGCTAGTGCAGATTTATGTTGATGACATAATCTTTGGATCAACAAACCAAGACTTGTGTGTAGAATTTGAAAAACTTATGCATAGTAAGTTTGAAATGAGTTCCATGGGGGAACTTACTTTCTTTTTGGGTCTCCAAGTGAAACAATCCAATGAAGGCATATTTATCAGCCAAGATAAATATGTAGCAGAGATCCTAAGAAAATTTAATTTTGCTGATTCTAAGGTTGCAAGTACACCAATGGATCCAGACAAAGGGCTACTCAAGGATGCTGAAGGAGAAGATATGGATTTGCACAATTAAAGATCTATGATTGGGTCCTTGATGTATCTTACATCATCAAGACCTGATATCATGTTCTCAGTATGTGTGTGTGCAAGGTTTCAAATACATCCCAAGATCTCTCATCTCACAGCAGTCAAATGAATCTTTAGATATCTTAAGGGTCAACCTAGGTTGGGTCTTTGGTATCCAAGGGAATCATCTTTTGAATTGGTGGCTTATTCGGATAGTGACTATGTTGGTGCAACACTAGACAGAAAATCCACAACTGGTGGATGTCAATTTCTTGGTTGCAGACTAATCTCTTGGCAATGCAAGAAACAAACAATGGTGGCCAATTCTACAACTGAAGCAGAATATGTTGCTGGTGCAAGTTGTTGTGGGCAAGTTCTTTGGATCCAAAATCAATTGCTTGACTATGGGTACAATTTTCTTAACACCATTATTTATATTGACAATAGCAGTACTATTTGTATCATTAAAAACCCAGTTCAACACTCAAAAACAAAACATATTGAAATCAGACACCATTTCATAAGGGATTGCAATGAGAAGAGGTTAATTCAAGTAGTTAAAATTGATTCTGAAAAGAATTATGCAGACCTTCTCACCAAAGCTTTTGATTTAGGTAGATTCAAATATCTTGTAGGAGGTATTGGAATGATAAATCTTTGAAAAACATGTGTTTTTGTTCATAAAATTCACTGGTATTGGATTTTAAACATGGTACTGCTAGTTAGTCAAAAGGTCCTGTTAGTTCATAATTGGTCCTGCTGATACAAAATTGCTATGTTTTGTTCATATAAAGGCTTGAATGTTTAAAATGCTATAGATCAAGTGCTTTGCATCTTGTTCTTTTGGTTTGCAACTAACACATTTCAGGTTAATAACAAAACAAGAGTTCTTCCAAACAGAAAGGAGCAACAAAAGTTAAATTCATTTCAGGAGAGATAACAATCTCAGGGGAGGAATAAATAGCCCAGATTGGAAGAAAAACCAATTAGTGAAAGGACAGACAAGAGCATACAAGATGATGCAGAGTTGAAAAAGATAGAGTTAGATCACATATCTAGAAGGGATGAAGCATTTCTCAAAGGAGAAAGTTCTATCTAGATCAAACTAAGAAAGGTTTCAACTCAAAGGCATGACACTAGATGATTTCACTTGTTGAACCAATCATCCAAGATACACAGCATCATTGCCTTTCTAAATTTCCTCCATCCAAGGAAATTGCACCATCTTTGGGCCATCCTGGCTTTTGGTATTCAGCTCACCAAGTTTTCACAAACTTAAGAGTTGGCTAGTCCTTAAGCAAACGGCTTTTGGTAAAGACAAATCAAATCCGTTGCTGGTTGATAGTTTACCAAAAACTATATGGTTGTTAACTGACCATACTTAATTGTAAATAGTTAGCTAGTCCTTAAGCAAACGGATTTTGGTAAAGACAACTCAAATCCATTGATAGCTGGTAGTTTGCTAAAAACTATAAGGGATTTTTATAAAACTTTCAAAGGTACTGGTAGTTCAAAATTGGTACTGCTAGTATAAAAAGGTACTGCTAGATAGCCGTTGAGCCTGTCAGAAAAAGTTTTAGCCGTTTGGCCTGGTAGTTAAAATTAGCCGTTGGGGTAGTTATGTAATTCACTGATGATTATATTATATTATATTTTACATATAAAAGATCTTTTTAACCGCCTTTTCATTTACTTATTTTAATCTTTCTTATTGTCGGTTAAAAGTAATTCTCTCATATCTTCTTTCATCAGTCACTATCATAATTCACATACACCTTTCATCTTCTACCAGTACTACCAACAAATCCCACCATCATATTCAAAATTTTCATTATGGCTTCCACAGTTGTTCTAGATTTTGTCCAACGTCACAATCAGTTAGCATTTTTGGAAAAGTCAGAGGATAATGCCTCATTTCATCAAGTAGTGGACTTTTTAAACAACTCCTACATCAGGTTTGCTTTGCTAGTTAATCCCACTATTTATGAAAATCAAATTTTGCAATTTTGGCAATCTGCTAAAATTAAAACTTCTGAAAATGGGGAACAAAGAATTAAGGCCAAAGTGGATGGTAAGCATTTGACTCTTACTGAGTCATCCATAAGAAGACATCTTCATTTGGATGATTCTGATGGTATTAGTCAATTACCAGATACTGAAATTTTTGAAAATTTACAAAGAATGGGGTATCATGCTGAGTCTAACAAACTTACTTTTCTGAAAAAGCATCTTACTCCACAATGGAGATTTTTGATTCACACAATCCTTCACTGTTTGAGCCAGAAGAAAACCTCTTGGGAGCAATTCAGTGGAAACATGGCTTCTGCTCTCATTTGCTTAGCCACAAACAGAAAATACAATTTTTCTAAATATATTTTTGAAGGATTGATAAACAATGTGAAAAGTAAAACAAAGTTTTTGATGTATCCAAGATTTATTGGTTGCATCATTGGAAAACTACAACATGTGTTGCTTCCCACAGACTCAATTTATGAAACACCAAAACTTTCTCACAAAGTATTTTCAAATATGAGAATTGGTTTTAGAGGGGAGGAAGTTCCACTTTTTGATGAAATGGTACCACAACATCCAGAAGAACCAACACCATCTGCTGATACACAATCATCTAGTTCTTCACATGGTTTCATTTCACAAACACATCAACAATCACCAATACCATCTCCAGTACCATCAGCAACACCACCACCATCACCACATCATATATCACAAACCCAATCACCTCAGACAATGCAAGAACTGAAAGACAAGGTGAAGTTCTTAGAGAATGCTCTTAAAAGTCAAAATGAAAGGTTTTCTAAGATCAACATCAAATTGGTCAAGAGGGTCAAGAAATTGGAGGGTGAAGTGAAGAAGTTACAGGGTAAAAAGTCTGCAAAGGTTGTTTTATCTAGTTCTTCACAGTCAGATGCTGATAGGATAGATCACTCTTCCAAAAAGGGGAGGAAGGATAGGTCTGAAGATGAGGATGAAGAGGAGGAACAGGCTCAATTTGAATTCCATGATGGAACTCAAGTTTATGATGAAGAGCCTGTTGGAGCAGGGCAAGAGCCTGTTGGAGCAGAGGAAGAGTCTGCTAGGAGAGAAAGGCTATTGGCTATGGGGTATAAAGGGTCTGCTGAGAGAGTGTACAAGAGAAAGAGGGTTTTAATTGCTGATGAGCAATCTTCTGCTCCATCACAAGATTCAACTCCAAAGGATAAGGGCAAAGGTATTATGATTGAAGATGAGCCAAAGTCCAAGAAGTTGAAAAGAACTCAGCAAATTCAGATGGCTTTAGGAGAAGAAGAGGCCAAAAGGGTTCAACAAGAAGAGCTAGAAGCACTTGAAGCTTCAAGAATGCTTGCAGCAATGAAAGAGCAGAAAGATACTGAAGATGCTGCTCAAGATCTTCTTGATACTCAAATTGCTCAAGAGACCTTTGATGCACAGATGTTATGGATTATCAATAATGATCCAATTGTGAAAGGTCATGCAGCAAATATAGTAAATGACAAGACACTCAATTCTGATGAGAAGACTGAAGCACTTGAATCTTTCATCAACAAGAAATACAAAGAAGCAGCTTTGGCTGACATTTTTGAGAAGATGAAGGAAAGTCAGAAGAGAGGTTTTAAAGTGGGCCAAACTAACAAAGATCAAACAATCTTTATGAAGAAATTTTTGAAGAATCAGGCAAATTGGACTGATTATCAACTTAAGAAGAAATCTGCTGATGAAATCTTCTTTTTATATCTTCAAGCCTACAAGAGTCTTTACTATAATGTTCCATCTGATGTACACCCCTCAATGAAGAAGAAAGATGCTCAGAAGAAAGAAGTAGCAAAATTGGACACAGAGCAAGTAAGTAAAATGTTGATTACTTTACCTACAATCATACATGCTGATCCAATTAGGTCTAGACACCCTATAATTGATTGGGAAATACACCATGATAGATTTGGTAAGTCATGGAAAATATCAAGGGTTGGGGGACAGTCTGCTATCTTCAAGAATTTTGAAAATTTAGTTAGAGCATCTGATAGAGCAGATTTGGAAGAATTGTGGAATCTAGTGCAGATTAGGCTAGACACAACTTCTAGTACAGATGCTAAGGAACAAGAACTTTGGGTAGAATTCAATAGGATGTTTGATCCTGATCCCAAAGATGTTCATTGGAAATTTCCCTATTATGATCCTTCAACAACTTGGGAATTTCTAAGCCATAGCAATATTCATCACCTTTTCACACAGAGTAGGATAGAACTCTTTATGTTAGCTGAGAAAGAGTATCCACTTAGCTATGAAGTGCTTAAAGCTATGATCTCCAATAGATTAAGGTGTGACAAGGATGAAGAAAACTCAGAAATTGTTCAGAGTTTGCTGAGGAGCATATCTGAGCAATATGAAAGAAAAAGGAAGGATAGAAAGTAAAGGTTTTTGGAAGAGTTCTCTCAAATCCTCAAGGTATGTATTTTATTCATCAGAAACTTGTGTATTTTAATGGAAATAACAAGTTTAGGGGAGGATTGTTGGGAATAAAATGATCAAAGTCAAAGAGCCTGCCAATGATGAGAAGAGCCTGCTAGTTGATTTTGAACAAGTATGAAGATGTTCTACCAGTACCTTCTGGGTAGAAGGTACTGCTGGTTGATGAAGAGCCTGCCAAGCTTATGTCAAGTCGATTAGATATTTTGTAATAGATATTTAGTTGAATTATTAGTCTTTGTACAAAGTTATACGTTATGTAGAAGTAGATTAGTCTTCTGTGGTGACAGAGGAATATTATCAGAGTTGTACATGGGTAGTTGTATTTAATTGTAGGCGCACATAATAGTCAAAGTATAGTATAATACTCTTCCACTTGACAACATGTAATAAGATATCCTTATCTTATAAAAGGATATCTTAGTCACTACTTCATGCATGCATCTTTCACAACCAATAACCAAAAACAAACTATCTCTCAAGTAACTTAGTTACTTCAAATCACAAATCCTTTACAATCAAAGATTCAAGATTACTTTGTAATCCTGGTGATATTTAGATCATCCATATTATTTCATCAATAATATTGAATCGTTTTGTGTTAACCAAAGTTGTGTTATTTGTTCATTGCATTCTCACGTTTACTTAAACTCACCACCTTGTGTCCTTTTAAAGTGTGTTGTAGTAGATTCCGCATGCTAAACACATTCAATACATAAATATCTCTCAAACACATTACTAAGATTCATATCCCAAGTGTTTGAACTTCAAGAACAACAACGTTCCACAAGTACTTTCCATGGCGTTTCTTAAGTTCGATAAACCGGAGAAATCGACTTGACCATTGTACATAGTTCCCAAGTGTTAGCATTGGAGATGTATCCAAAGATCCTGCTTCATGTCTGGATTGTTGAATGCTGATTGCTTCGCACATTTGGTCAAACCAGTGAGGTTGTTTGGGAGGGAGTTGGTAAGTCTGCAGTGGTTGTTGATGAATGATTTGTTGCTGAGGGACTTGTTGTTGAGGGAAAAAATTGATGTTGTTGCACGAAAGCCTGTTGTTGAGGATATTGTGGTTGATGAAATTGTTGTTGTTGATGATATTGTTGTTGTTGATACTGCTGTTGCTGATTGTAAAAATAGTTGTAATTTGGTGGTTGAGACATTCTTGTGTTTTTGTGGATCTTGTAGACAATTGAGATGTGTGTTATGAGTTGTGAAGTTTGGTTTTTGTTAAGTGGTGTTCTTGTTCAATTCCTATAGAATACTGTTCACAGTTCCAATTTCGATAACACTATTTCCAATTTCGATAACACTGTTCACACTTGCCAATTTCGATAAGGATCTGAATTTCGATAAGGTTCTGAATTTCGATAACTTCTGAATTTTGACAACTTCAGCAATTTCGATAACTTCAGCAATTTCGATAGAACTGGCAATTTCGATAGCTTATCGAAATTACAATTCCTATAATTTTCTCAATATCTTATACAAGATATGAGATTTGCCTCCAAGTCGAAGTATTTTCACAAACTTGTACAAGCAAGGAAAATACTGAACGCCAATTTCGATAAACCTTTAAACTGCTGAATTTCGATAAACCCTTGCTGACAATTTCGATAAACCCTAGCGACAATTTCGATAACTCCTTATACAAGGAATTTCGATAAACCCTTGCTGACAATTTCGATAAACCCTAGCGATGACAATTTCGATAAACCCTCTTTTTCACCAATTTCGATAAAAACGCTAACTTTTGCAAATCACTTTTACGTATAGAAAACGATGTTTTAACCGAATATTTTTGGTTCAAAACGTTTAATAACACGTAAATATTAAGAAAGTTTCAACCTTTAACGTCTAAACCAAAATTTGGTGAATTTCGATAATTAGCAACGAATGAAAACTAGTGTAAATCTACTAAATCTCGAACAAGAACTAAACTTTCGACTATGAATCTGATCTCTACTCACTATAATAATCTTTTCACTTTACAAGTGCGAAGATTAGTGAAAGAAATGAGACTTTTTGTCACAAATAACCGTAAAAACCAATTGTAAACTACTAAACCAAACGTGTAACATAAAATAACGATGTAAACTACTCAAAAACACACAACTAATTATCTTCTAGCGAATGATACCACTTGATAGGTCCTATTCTAGATTTAACACAATAAGTAATACCACGTACAACTACTTAAACTATAATAAGAATGATAATAATAACGAGACTATAATAGAAAACGAGTAGAAAGAGAGATTTAGATGAAGAGAATAGGATGATTCATTCACGCATAGAATTTGATAAAGTTTCGGTACAATAGTGAAATAAAACCAACAAGTAAAATGACTACCCATGCCTTCTATTTATAGGCATTTCCTAGGGCGACATTTACATGAGATATTCTAGAAGGAATAAGCTAAGTTACACGGCCCATGGACTCCAAATGAGTTGTGGGCTTTAAGTCATACATAGAGTCCAAAACTAGCAACCTAATTTCTATAAATGGCCAAGACTTGAAATGTATTCAAACGTGTTCCCAACACATACTATGACAAATTTGTCCAAGTACTCATGAAAGACACGATTCATCAAGTCCATAAAACAGTCGAAGCATTAGCCAATACAATTGGCGTCATTAACTCATAGTGACCATAACGAGTACGAAAGGCAATTTCTAGGAACATCTTGCTCTTCACACGCAACTGATGATATCCAGACCTTAAATCAGTCTTAGAGAAAACTTCACATCCTAAAGTTGATCAGATAATTCGTTGATTCGAGGTAATGGATAATGGTTTCTAACTGTAATACAATCCTACTTCCAGTAATCAATATACCACCTCATGCTACCATCCTTCTTCATCGTGAATAAAATTGGAGTACCCCACGGAGATACGCTTAGACGAATAAAACCACTTCCTAGTTCTTGTTGCTGCTCCTTCAGTTCTCTCAATTTAACTGGTGCTATTCGATATGGAGTTTCAGAATCAGGCAAAACGTCGCTCTATTCAGATAGAATTCTGACTCATTCCACTTACTGTTCTCAGGCACTTCTCAAAGACATCCTATGATCCCAATAAGTTCAGGTTATATGATGTAACTATTATCACGTTGGCCAGGCGTCATAATACTTGCATCATATAAACATGCTTTTATTGATATCATATTCTACCTCGAGTCGTGACTAAACAATCTCTCAGTACCATGTCAATTCAACTTCACACTCCGGTGGAAATCTTGGTAGTTCGTTCAGGGATTACATTGAGAAAACTCAGATTGCAAAATGACTCTCAAGGTGAGATCCATCCCACGATGTACAAAAATAGGTGCTAGGAAACCTTCACAACCGCGAAATTAACGTATGAGTTTCCAGGGTAGTAACGATAACAATGGGTTAACCAATTGAGAATCATGGTAAAAAGAATTCAGGATGTTCGGATCGTCAAAGGTGTATAGTATGACAGTAGTTAGCATCATTATGCTCAGTCAACTAATCCACACCAGAATAACATCGAAATTAACATTCCAGAGAAAGACAGATCAGCAGAGTGAATCTTATCATTCAAAAGTGAGGGCAACATTCCCATACTCGTGTGTTAAGAATCGTTTATAGCTCAGGTTGTTTAGACCTTTTATCTAGGATAACAATAATAATGATTAAACAGATACAATGCACGGCGGAATAACAAAAGAATCATTATTATTATTGAGAACAAGGTTTCTCGTCATCATCTCTACCACTAACAAATACAAACACCAAAAGCCCCAATGCTACGTGATCAAGTGTAGCACGGTTACACTCTAACAGGAATCATAAGATCCTTGAGGCTTATACAAACTACCCTAGGCGTTTTCCCATAAAACACCTGTACACACACACTTTACTGAATATTACATCTTGACACACCTATAATCGATCCCTTATGTCTCTTTATATACTAGAAACATTAGGGTTACAAAGGGATAAGAATAAAAGAAATCTTCCTAACATATAGAATATATCCTGTATCTTCTTACTTTTAGAAGAATTCTCCTTTGTCTTCTTTAGTCCTTCATCTTTCACATTTTGTCAATATCAACTCTAAATATAATTCCCAACAATCTTCCCCTAGTTGATATGACAAAACCATGTATGAAAGATGTCGTCTTCCCCTTAATCCATGCATATCATCAAGGATCTTCAAGCTGCAATCTTCAAAATCTTCTTCCCCTTTTTGTCATCATCAAATAGGGGACAAAAGTAAGCAACCTTGATCTTCACAACCACGAATCAATATTACACGTCCAATCCATCTTTCCAATGTCTCAAATTACCCACCATTAAGTTTTCCGCACTAAAAATGAACTTGAAACAGTAGAAATCAAAACCAGCAGTAGTAATACCAATTAGCAGTAGAAAAACCTTCACCTCGATGTAGCATATAAATGGTTAAACATTTTAACACTTAAGCTTCCCCTGAAACCCATATGTTAACCATTCGAATCTTCAATTCTGTAGACTGTATGTATTGAAGAAGAAAACTAACCATTACTAACTTGTAGCTGAAGTAGAATAACCCAAACTCATGACTTAAATATAACTTTGAACGTATACCCAAACCGATGTATAAGGAGATCACAATCCCTTGACAATGAACACTAAGCACAATAACGTAACTCCTTCAAGTGTTCGTCAATTCGTAGATATAATAAGAACACAAACCCAAGTAATTCCACTTCATCTTCAAATAAGTAACAAACAACCTTCGACATCAAAAAATAAAAGCCATAAAACTTTAATGAACCAAAACAAAAATCCAAAAATCAAATATGTCGTGTGTGTGTCTTTCCCTGTGTGTGCGTTGGAACCACCTGTTCCAAATCAAATATCTCGATCCTTTACTGGTCGAAATAAAGGTTTGCTTATAAAACATCATCATGCAATAATATCCTCAAAACCCCACAAAGCAGTCTTGCAAAGAATATCAATTTCCAAGCGTTTAATAATAAAGATCGATCACTGACCAAAGAGAACATGATATCGAATATAGAAAATTATTGGCACCGACCCATGATATATAGCAACCCCCATGCATAAAATCACAACATTGTGAGTAAAATAAATCCAAGTCTTCGCCCCCACTATAAACGAATGAGAACCAGATCACCATGCAAATACCGACCAGTACGTTTGAAAACCCAAAATTCCTCTATGTCAGTCCCCTCACTTATATCACTGCCATGACTAAAATAATTAGATATCAAACCTAGACCCAGCATGTCTTCCCCTGAGAAGTAACATGTATGATCACCAAAGGTCACCTCAACATCAACCAATGATCAAGGAAATAAAAACATATTAAACCTTTCTTCCCATGCAAACTTCGTCAATAATAGTTCGAATACGTCCTCCAAAACTAGGTGTTAACCAGTAAGCTACCATAACCTTTCGAATCAGTAAGCGGTACAAAGATTATAAGAGCAGTACTAACCGTGTTAAGCTAGCAGTACAAACTGCTAGCAGTACCAACGCGAGCAGTACGAACAAGATTGCGAGCAGTACAAAGTGACAACCTCGGCAGTACAAAGCAAATACTTGATCGAACACCAGAAACACAAAAACATGAACGCACCTTTTTAGGGTTTATGAAACCCTAATCACACAGTATAAACGTTATCGTTGCAGCAGTACTAATACCTTAACCTCATTGGACATATTCTTACTCCACACAAACCATCAGACCAGTAACTTTTTCTTCTGTTCGTTCAAGGCTTCTTCAAAGAATGTACAAAGAAACCCTAAAGATGTTTTAGAGTTTGATAATAATCAAAACCAAATTCTTGCATCCAAACTACCATACGATCTGCTTGTTTAAGAAACTTTGGAGTAAGAAATCAATCACCAAGATTAGTATAAAACCCTAGATGAGAGTTTTATTTAATCGTTTAAGCAGCAAATCAAAACACATCGAGTAGCATTCTTATGGTTTGAAAGAAACCCTAACATTCACCATATTCGACTTCAAACAAAAACTAAACAACTTCCACGATGATTTAATACTAATAGAACATGAATTCATGAAGTTGAATCAAGAAAACCCTAAAAATTTAACATACCAAAAACTGTTCTGCAGCAGATTACAATGAACCATAACTTTCAAAAGAATGCTCAGATTGAAGATCCCTCCAGTCAGAATCTTCCTTGATATATGGAGTATCTCCAGTAAAAAATTCAGCACGATCCAACGGTTAACGAAAAAGTTATCGCCCCTTGAAAACTGACCTGCAGAAAGATACGAAAATTTTTCCAGATTCGAATTTTTCTTTTTCTTCAAGAAAACCTTGTAGATCCTAGATTACGAGCCCCTTGTCTCTGATACCACATGTTAAGAATCGTTTATAGCTCAGGTTGTTTAGACCTTTTATCTAGGATAACAATAATAATGATTAAACAGATACAATGCACAGCGGAATAACAAAAGAATCATTATTATTATTGAGAACAAGGTTTCTCGTCATCATCTCTACCACTAACAAATACAAACACCAAAAGCCCCAATGCTACGTGATCAAGTGTAGCACGGTTACACTCTAACAGGAATCATAAGATCCTTGAGGCTTATACAAACTACCCTAGGCGTTTTCCCATAAAACACCTGTACACACACACTTTACTGAATATTACATTTTGACACACCTATAATCGATCCCTTATGTCTCTTTATATACTAGAAACATTAGGGTTACAAAGGGATAAGAATAAAAGAAATCTTCCTAACATATAGAATATATCCTGTATCTTCTTACTTTTAGAAGAATTCTCCTTTGTCTTCTTTAGTCCTTCATCTTTCACATTTTGTCAATATCAACTCTAAATATAATTTCCAACATCGTGGTTAATCACCACAAGATTTCTCATAGGAATAGGAATGGGTAAGGTAAATCTAACAATGTAGGGAGACTTAAATATGCTTAGCAAAAGCAAGAGAAATCAAAGAATGTGTCAAACACATCATGGTCACAAGAATTCTCAGAATGATCGAAGAGGCATCTAAATGATTAGCAAACGAATCAGAGTTTAAGGTCGAAATCAGAAAATGTAGTGTCAGGCATTACCACAGAATTCTCAACGCATTCTAAACTTACTTGGTCATTAATCTTAGGTTGTGCAATAAGATAAGTTTCTAATCTCCGGAAAGAGTGATCTTAAAAGGGCTTAACTAAAAGTAGGGGCACGAATCAGAGTGATGCGGAAGCAATATATCTAACAAATGTCTTATCACATAGTCTACCTAATCCTCACCGGTCATAACTTAAGTTTCTACAGAAGGGAAACCTAAGGCAAATTCTCAATGGTTGTTTCACAAGCTCCTATAGTGCAAACCTAAGGGCCTAATTTTTCACAGGTCATAACTTAAAGTACTACAGGTCAAAGCTTAAGCTCTGATACCATAATTGTAACACACCAACCCGAGAAGGGTCTAAGTGTAACATTATGGTGTCAATCAGAACATATAAACGCAAGCGGAAGACTTCTTATTAAAAATACAAAGTCAAGAATTACAAAGACTTCGAAAATATAATCCCAACAATAGTCTAAAATTAAATACATATCCAAAGCATAATGTCTAAAATCATAAATCTAACAACGGGGAAACTAAATAAAGGGTAGGTCCTCTATGTAACACCCCAACCCGATAAGGGTAGAAGTATTACGTTATGGCGACATATCAAAGCAAACATAAGCATATGACTTAATTAATACAAAAGAATTTCAAAGGTTACAAGGGAAAATCTGAAATTACAAGGTTACAAATGAGGATAATAACAATATACTAAGTCTGAAATACAAATCTCCTCTAGTCATGTCTAAGTCCAGAATAGCTAGTAAGGTCTTCTAAGTCCAAAATACTCTCCACTCATAACCCAGCTTCCAACTAACACCTGCCGCAGGAAAGGAAATGCGGCTGAGCTTAAAAAGCCCAGTGAACAGATATATATAACATATCATAACGGTAAATAAGCATAAGCAACGAAGGAATAAGAATACCAAACGAAAGTATAATCATGAAAGTCATACGAATTTTCAAAGAGAACTAAGAATCAAGAGTGCATGAGAACTGAATAAGTAATGAAACAAGAGAAAATGAAATAAAGGAGGGTTCATATAAGGATGTGCCATAAGAACTCCATACATACATAATCCGTCAAATCATACTAAAGCAAATACAAGTATACGAAGAGGGGAGACCTCTAAGTAATAATAAAATAAAAGTGTGAGAAGGAGTGCAAGGCACACACCACCTGGTCACCATAATCACATAAAACATAAAACCTATGATGCATCCATACGCTCCCTAACATAAGTATGTATGTTAGCTCAAGACTAAGCACACATAAGGTTGGCCAATAGTAAACGCGTTATAATACATATACATAAAGAGGGAACGCCGTAGATCTATCACACCTCTACGGGAGTGTCATGACTAGGGTGCCATCCTAGACATGGTCCTAGTACCTCTAGAACTAGTTAAGCTCAGGCACGGAATATCATATCATACAAAATCAAAACTAGCATGGCAAGAGAAAAAAGATAGTAAATCAATTAAGCATGGCAAACAAATAAGCATAGCATGGCAGAGACATTTAAAATAAATGTCAAAAGAGATCACATAGAATGACTATCATACAATGAAAGTCATGAGTCAAATAAAGGGAAACATAGCAGGCATAGGATCAATGGAATTATCCCTACTGAGAAGGGAAAGAATATATGTACCTTAACAAAGCACACAACCAAAAGCAAAGCAATCAAATGAAAGGAAGCGGAGGTCACTCCTTCTTCACCCGATCTACAATAATCATAGGTTTCTTATAAGTTTCATAGTCATAGAGGTTTCATTTTAAATTCTCTTTCCTTTTTAGTTAACTTTCCAAAAATAGCAAGTTTCCATATTTAGTAATTCTAATTATTAGCATTTCCGTTTATCAACTTAAGGTATTAAAGATGACCGTATTAGTAGCTTAAGGTTCATAATGTCATTTACATAAGTTTAGGGTTCATAATGTAGTTTTCATAATTTCAGGGTTTATTATGCAATTATATCAAGTTTAAGGATTATAGTGTCATTATGGTAAGATTAGGGTGTAAAACGTAATTATTATCAAGTTACATGTTTTCATCAGTTAAGTCCCTTAGTTTTATAAAAATGACAATTTAGACCCTTTAGTTTAGAAAATAAACACATTACACCTTTTAAAACCCTTTTACACTTTTTACAAATTTTACACATGAACTGGTCCTGTTTAGTCGAATTTATTAACCATATAAGAACTCCGAAATAAAATTCCCAAAAATTACCACAGATACCTCAATGTCTTTATTATTTTACATAATTTTTCCAGATTTTATTAGCTAGTATAAATACGAATGAAAATTCCATTTCCACAACATGTCACCGAATCGTATCTGATGAAACATCCGAAAAGTTTCTATTTCTTTTCCCCATCTAGAAAATTTATAAAAATCTAAAAAAATTCCAGTAATTACCTAACATATGAGATATGACTCAGTTCAAAGGGAACCTTCTAATTCGACACGGTTTGCAAATTAAAATTCAAAAACACGGACGGATTTTCTAGACATACGAATTCTGATTGACACTTAATTTTCTAAAAATCAAAGAGTTGCCTTCCCGACCTCTAAAAATTACAAGATTAATTTTCCCAGAAAGATATTTCATTGAACTTAATTTTATGCTCCAAAAACTCTCAAAAAAACGTTACCATCATTTAGATATACTCAGTTCAATTCGGCTAAATTTTTCCTGGACAGAACTGGTCTATTATTTCATGTGGTCTTTTAGGGTTTTCATTCCAATCTTTAGTTCTTGATACAAAACAATTATTGTTGAGTTTATAACATGTCTAGGTTGATTTTTACAAGGTTTTAACATAATCATAACAATTAAATTCAGATTCATAAGCACAATTCGATTCATACATATTAGGGTTTTAAGGTTTCATGATAATTATTTTATGTAACAACTTATCATTTTATGTGATCAAAACTCGACAAGAACATCACAAGAACCGAATAGGAAAAGGATTCATAAGATAGGATGATACAAAAATTACCCTCGAAGACCAAACAAAGACAAGAACACCGCAAGATTGAATCACCACGAATTCCTCCTTTCTTCTTCTTCTTGGTACGAATGGCAGAAAAGAAAACACAAACATGGATCGATTAGGTCTTAGGAACAATTCGAATGGATTAATATTTAGACATGTATGGTTACCTTGGACAAGAACACAATCAAGAATACCAAAAACTTCCTTTGGTTGCTGCTTGGATCGACAACAATGAACAAGAGGAGAGGCAGCCGAATTTTTTTTTGATGGAGAGGGATTTAGGGTTTGTGAAATTTTCGGTATGAAGGTTTTAGAGAAACCGTGTATTATGATTTGTGTAAATAAGGCATGAATCAATTATCATTATGGGCCAAATGAATGCATGATTATCTCTTCATTTTTTGTAGATATGGGCCGAAATTTTTGTGTTGGACACATAATATGGATCGACTAGTTTAGGGCTTATAGTGTAGGATTTTTATTTTGTGATTTTCAAATTCATAATGTATGGAATATTTAGTAGCTTAAGTCAATAGATGATTTAGGACATAATTATCTTAGGTTAAATGTCAAATGATGTTACTTATACAAATTTTCATAAGTTCTCAAAATTTTAAATTTGAGGGCATTTTTGTCATTTCAGATTATATAAATTTTGGGGTTTTACACTCTAGCTCCTACTCTCATCACTCATGCCCAACATCCCGCTTATAACCTGCCGCAGAGAAAAGAAAATGCGGCTGAGCTAACGCTCAGTGAACAGATATAAACAAATGAAAGGTAATAAGCATAAACCAAAAGGATAAGCGAATGAATCCAAGAGAAAATGTTGAACAAGATGTCATATAGAATATGGAACATGTGAAAAGGAATCAAAGCATAAACAAATGAATATAGAATGAATATCAATCATAAACATAGGAAAGTTCCCAACAAACATATAGCAAATTATACATAGGAGTCATGATCTCCGATGTACCTAATGTGAAATGGGGTGCATTGCACACACTCAAGTCCATTCACCAATATATATCATAACTGAACTAAGTACCTAGGATGCATCCATACGCTCCCTTCAAAACAGATATACATATGCTAGTTCTAGACTAAACATACATACAATATACACGGGCCAGGTGCGCTATATATAGCAATATAAGCAAATGGGAACGCTGTGGACAAAAACCCACCTCCACAGATAGCGTCAATACCATTGGTGCATCAATGGCAAGGCCATAGACCCCCCATAACTGGTTACAAATATGGGCAACATAATAGGCAAAGAATATACAATATAATAATAAGGGACAATTATAAATTGTCCAACTAAGGTGATAGCTATATGAAATGAATATAGCATGAAACGAATAATCAAACAAATAACTAAACAAATACGGATCAAGGCATAACAAATATCAGGAAACAATGAGTCATGAGAAATCCTTAAGGATAGAGTATAACCAGATTATGTAATTATGAAAATCATTTAAATGTTGTTTTCATGAAAGTATTCTTTTAAAAGCCGTTTTCATAAGAGTCACTAAACCTTCATATAAAAAGTGGTGTTACCTCGTATTCATAGAAATCATTTTTTTTTTAAATAGTATTTCTCAAAACCATAATTAAAATATATATTCAAAAAGGTTTTTCATACAAGTCATAATATCTAATGGATTACAAAATATCAAAGGATTCAAATGCGAATATTGAAGTCACGAACGAATCAAACCATATCATAACAAACCAGTCATGAGAAAAACCCTTACTGATAAAGGGTAGAATATCTGTAACTTAGGAAATTAGAGCAAATGGAAAGAACACAAGGGGAAATGGATCACTCCTTTTTCACTGAATCTACACAAATTATAATCATCTATTACTTATACGTTCATTAAAGTCGTAACGGATTTTAAATACTTATTTGCTCATTCATTAATTTGTTTTAGGGTTTCACATGTGAAATAGTAAGTATTCATAACATAGGTTTAAAAGTATCTTGGATTGGTGTTTCAAATGAATTAGGAGCAAAACATGTTAGGTTAAACCAAACCCTTAGCTTATTTTATATTTCAGATTTTATCACGTTCAGGTCCCTTTGTTTATGAAATTAAAACCATACTCATATACTTACTGAGGTGCTCATATAATTATCATAGATACTTATACATGTTAGTTAATTACTGTAATTTTTCTAGATTTTATATCAAATGGCAAGTACCATTTTAAAAATCATTTTCCCAAACCTACCCAGGAGGTGCACTGCATGTATATCCCGAAAGTTTGTATTTACTTAACCAATTTTAACCTTTCAGAAATATCCAAAAAAATTCCAGGAATTCATATACATTTTATTCTCCTTGTCAAATTAGAGCTCTTAATTCCTTATGGTTTGAAAACTAAAAATCAAAAACACCAACTGATTTTCAGACATCCAGAGTACAGTTTTGACACTTAATCTTGTTAGAATCGAAAGACCATCCTACCGACCTCCAATGGCTATAGAACTTAATATACAGAGAGTAGACATCCTAAACTAAGTTTTAGACTCGAGAGTCACACAAAAATACGTTGCCATCATCAGTTCAGACCCCGTTCAATTTGATTCAAATCTGGACAGCATGCAACTATATGTTAACGAGACCAAACCCTTCCCAAAATGACCAAATGTTTAACCAAACCAACCCTATGACTTCTTAACCATATAATTCAGATTATAACATGTTTTTAAGGATATAATATGACACTCATGACATCACACACAACCACGCATAAGACACAATATTAACGAGGCAACTATGTGTTATAACGAGACCAAACAACCCTAATTCTATTCCTTTTTTATCTGATTGTACACATATGTTTCACAGGTTTTATTTAGCCATTAACACATGTTTACAGCCCCTCATGTCGACACATATATCATACCCACGCACACTCAGATTAACGACACAAATAAATGCACATAAAATCATAAATAAGCCCTAATCCTCTCGTTAGGTTCCATATTAGGTTTCCAGATTTTTAAGGCTCATTAAACGTGCATTAAGTGGCTTAATTAGGGCTGTAAGATCATATTTGGGCCGAATAATGATGGATCGAAACAAGACAGAAAACATAGGTCGATTTCACAAAGTTTTAGCAAAGTTAGGTTATGATTTCATGTGCGTTATTCGCGTGTGATTATAGATTAACGAACATCACAAATCAAACAGATCATATGAGTATATTATCATGTTAACGATTAGGTTTTTGATGTTATTGATTCGTATAAATCAAGCGTGAAAAAAAGGAATTCGTATGGTGTACCTTTGCTGATTAACGAGACAAAGAGAAAGGAACAAGAACTCAACTCCAACGTATACCCAAACTGAAAGAACCCTAGCACCCACGAATGAACAACAGTAACCCACGATCGTACCACCACAGCCACATACAACAACCCTTCTTGGATCTTTGAGAGAAAAGAATGACAGGAACTATGGGTGTTTATTGTTTGATATCGTATGAAGAGAAAAGAGGGAGAAAAGAGGCTGAATTATAGCAAAAGAGAAAGGGGGAAGCGTATATTTTAATTAGGAATCAAATAAAAATAAATGTGATTGATTTGGTGTGATTGATGCCGTGATTTATGGGCTACAAAGGGGAAAAATCGGATTGATATGAGTTGGGATAGGATTATGTTGTAATAAATTTATATTATGTTTATAATTTTATATAATGTATTAGTTACTTAGTTACATATAACATATAGTCTTAGGTTTTAATTAATACAAATCTTAGGCTAAAAATTCAAATTAAATGCAAAATGTGAAAACGAAATTTTAGGGTTTTACACAATATGCCAAGCTGGCATAACAAACAAAGGGTGCCCGCGAGTGTTAATCCCCAGACACTCGGCAAAATTCGACATGGTATATGTTCGCGTTGACCTACCGGGCCAACTGAACGGGGGAGTCACCCCCAATAGATCTATTTATATCATACGTGCTTTCTAGCAGGAATTGACGGTTGATGATAGTGGGCGCAATGGGATTCAAACATACTTAGGTTATCCGCATACCAGTGTGTATAAAAACAAAGTTCAATTTGGTCCATGAAAACAGTTTTTGCATGTTTCTCACCCCAAGGTTTATAAAAACAATACGTATAAAAATTGGGCTATAAACTCACCTTAATAATAATAGCAATCTGCTAGTCAACAATAACACAATGCAACCGCTCCGACACGTGACCTAGATTAGTATGGTAAGTCTTAGCAAAATATTCGTGTTTTAAATGTTTTAACTCAGTTGAAAAGTTTACGTGTGACAAGTACTCGTGTATTTCTTGCTTGCTGTGTGGTAAGGTACATTTCAAAATAGTTTATCGTATAAGACTCTTTGGTGATGGCTCATGGTGAAAGTGTACGGTGAAAATACGTGCGACGGAAACTTCCGTGCTTAGTGCTTGTCGTCGCAAAATACGTAAGTAATATATATATATATATATATATATATATATATATATATATATATATATATATTATTGCATAATAATTAGGGTTTAATATTTAAACATTTAATTAATTAGGGCTTAATATCAATCAAATAGATATCGAAAAATTAATATGATAATGGTGATAGTGAGGTATCATTATATTATAAATATTATAGTTATTTATAACACAATTGTAATTATAAAGAGATATTATAATAAGTATTTAATTTTTAGAAATTAAATATGTGTAAGTGTATAAATATATAACATATATTTATAAGTCTCATAAAGTCTAAAAATATTAATTTAGAAGAATTAATATTTTTAATAATAAAAATAATCTGTTTCGTCTTTTAGTCGGTTTTCATCCGAAAATATTATAAGTGTCGAAATTTTTAAAAAAATCAGGCATGACCCATTCGTTTATTCAAACTTTTTCATTTTTCCCAAGTGTTGCAATTTCCTCAAATAATCCATTACGTTATTATTATTTGCAAATCTAGTCCAACGTATATATATTTTAGGTTATAAAGATATATATCATTACCTTTACATTTTTATTATAAGTTTCGTCATAAAAGTCAACGTTTAGTCAAAATTTCCCCAAAAGTCAATGAAAGTCAACAAAACATCATATTGGGCCAAAAAGTCCATTAAAGAGGCAATTTGGGCTTAAAATGTGCCAACGAGTCCAAAACGGTTTTTAATCGATATATAACGTTTCGATACGTAAAAATATTTACAGTAAGTTGGAAAACATCCCAAAACTCATTTTTGTCATCCGAAATCAATATTGGGCCGAATAGTCCCTTATAAGCCCAATAGTTCCATTTTTGTCCAAAACTAATATAAACCTTTTAAGTTACGTTATATATATCGTTAAGTTTTTAAATGATCAAATAAGCACTTTAAATAAGCCATGGGTCAAAAAGTCAAGGTAGGCCGAAAATGGGTTGGGCTCGGCCCAACTTGTACCGTACATGTCATAAACCCAAAAACAAGTTTAAACCTTTAGGCCCTTTTAGTCAAACATGGTCAAATTTCAGTGCGCTTGGCCCAAGGGGTGTCGTACGACCCAAAAACCCAAAAAAAATAAGTCGAAACAATAAGCTAGAGCTTATTTCAATAAGCTATTCCAAATAAGCCATTAAGCACAAAATTCACCCTTTCACCACTAGAGCCAAAATTTTATGTTTTTCAAAACCCCAATAATTATTTATTTTATAAGTGAGCCGATTTGTATATAAGCTTAAATAACCATTTATTTTGCTTAAACTCGCGTAATTAGCACTAAACACATTTGTATCATCAAACTAGTACCACAAGCAACAAGATTTACCACACAAGCAAGAAATGACATAATTTGTATATAGGCTTCAAAAAAAGTCGAGCACTAGCATTTATACACCAAACCCTAGCTTTTTCGTTTTAACAAGACATATACATTTAACACTTGGTAACACTCTTAAACATCAAAAGAACATGTAATGAATAAGATTAGGTGAGTTTGTGAGTGTTCTTACAAAGGGTGTGTTTGTACGAGTGGTAAAGAGACCAAGAACAACCCAATTTGCTTCAAATTTACCCAAGACACGTTCCGATCGTTCCCAAAAGCTCAAAAGTACACTTGGATTATCTTGAAACTCAATAGAATTTTGTGGATCTTGATTTTTATTGACGGTTCGACTAGGGAAGGTTTGAGAGAAATGATAGTAAGTTTAGATGAGATAAATGTGTGTGTGTTTAAGAGTGTGAAGCATTTAGGGTATAAAAACAAAGTTTTCCTATGTCATAATCCACTAGCATATCAAGTGTATCAAAGTTTTGTCCCCATGTGGGGGGTTAGGCACCAAATGACACATAGGAGGGGGAGGGAAAGATTTTGCTCCTCGTGGGTGTATCGTGTGTCGGTTTAAGCTTAAATGTTACTGTAAAGTCCCGGTTTGACCTTTTTGGACACGTACACACAAAATAAAGTTTTTATTGACGTTTTTGTCAGAATAATAATAAAATATTATTATTTGCTCAGAAATGCATTTTTTTTACTGCTACCATATATACTGTAGTGTCGGCACGCGTGTGGGTTGCTTTTTAGTAAATACGAGAAAGCTTCTCAGTTAAATACGAAACTTGTCAGTAACTATCAGAATTAGAATAATTTACACTTACTGACAAAAATAGACCTTTTTTAGCAGTGACTGTAAGCTACAGTATGCGGGACAGCTCCCCAAAAATGCTCAGAAATGCTCAGAAACATGCAGTTACGCATAGAAATGTTCGGCTTAAAAATAATAAATAAATATTTATTATTAACTTAAAGTGTGAAAATTACCATTTGTCACAGTAGCCCTGATGCGTGGTTTTGCGACCTTACAACAGGTTTTACCTCTCGAGGGATCTCAAGAGGCTTGCAATCCCCACCAGGCAGTGTACCTGACCGATGTAGTATAGTGTAGTGGAAAGTACCGGGGGATTGATCGTTCTCTAGGGGAATAGTGTCGTTAGGATTGAAAAACTACTCTAATAGGTCTAAGGGTGAGGGAAGATTCTTTTTGTATTTTTTATATTTTTATGAAAGCAAGTAAAATCTCGGGTTTGAAGGAGTGGGCGGAATTAGTTGCTAGTCAACTAACCCAAATAACTACAAATGCAAATAAAATAAAATAACTGAAAATGAAAAGGTTGTGGAACTTATATGGAGAGAAATGTGTTTACTTAGATTTCCTTACTCCCTAACTATCTTTTACCGGTTGATTAGTGTGTATTAATTGCGTGGATGACGGGTGTATTCCTTAATACCAATCGTGGGGTGGCGTACGTACTTCCCCAACTCTACAAGCTCCTACTTAACTCCTATGTCGAGCCGGCTAAGAAGCTCCTAACATGGGATCACTAGAATTCGCTCATGCATTAAATACAACCATAATAACCTTAGTACGCATTGGTTCATGTTTCTTAAGACGTTCAAGCAAGTTACCGTATAGGAGGTTAGCCAGTTTTCTTAAGCCTAACATCGATAAACAATCATCCAATACAATTAATAACACACCAACAACCAATAATCAATAGTTAGGTTTCATTAGATCTAAGCAAACACGAGATAAATCTAGCCTAGCATGTTAAATAAAAGACAAGAACAAGATATAATCAAACAACACATAGACATATTGAATGATTAATTGATTACTTATCTTCAATTGAACATGGGAGATCCAAGGGTATAAAACCCTTAAAAATGGCAGAAAAAACGTCTTAGGGTTTCTCCTCACAAAGTTGCACACTAATGACTAAAAATTATGAAAATATATATAGGAAAACAGATCTGACGGCGTCACGTTATAGAGATTGACGCCGTCACCTCGCCGCGGTTAGGGTTTCTTGATGGCCTTCTTGACGCCGTCCCCTTTTAATCCTCCAAAATCCTCTCTGGCGCGTCAAGGGTTGACGGCCTTCTTAACGCCGTCCCCCTTTAATCTTCCAAAATCCTCTCTGGCTTATCGAGGGTTGACGGCGTCACATTGGGGCTTGACGCCGTCACAGGTACTTTTCCAGCAGATTTTGAGACTTTGTCGTTTTCTTCACTTTTATGCTCCAAAAACGTCCAAAATGCTTCCTTTTCCAGATTTCTTCTCCAAAGTACCTAAAATGACAAAAGGAATGATTTAGGGCAATATTTGATCAAATAAATACGATTTAGGGCTTAAATGACCCCCTAAAAGCGGTACACTTTTCGCTTCATCAAATACCCTTACACTTGAGATTTGCTTGTCCTCAAGCAAATGCGCTTTTATTCTAATCAAAATACAAGTTAGGGGTCATTTAACGCTAATATAAAAGTAATTACAACAAATAGTCGTTCCACTTTAATCATAATAAGCACGGAGATTACAGACTAGCACCTCACAAGTAGTGTTTAGATACTCACATCTCTCAGGTGTCATAAAAGTATATCTCATAAATGAAAATGAATAATATCTCTCACTACCTGTCATAGCAAATAGATTACCATAGGCTTGGGAAAGGATCAAAAACCTCCTCCACTAGGCGTAAGCACCAAAGATAAACTATCAAAGAGGGCTTTTAAACGGGTTATAACGTTAGGTGTAGGGATATGATAAACACGGTTTTGTTGGATAAAGGATATTTTACTGGTGGCGAGTTAAAGATCTTGATTAATTACATATACAATATGGCGTTGCTAAGCCAAGACTAGACTCGACTTAAGCTAATGAAAGAAATAACAAAAAGATAAAATAAACATAAAATGAAACGGGATGGTAGTCCGTATGTTTTTTCTACTTTTCTTTTTCCAATTTTTTTTTTCTTTTTTTTCATACACTCTTGCCCTACCATCCAAAATAATACATCATAGGGGGGTTGGTTCTCTCTTACACTTGAACTTTTACATAACTTTACAATTACTATTCTAATGACTCGAATTAAGATAATCGAAACACTTGGAGTACTTTTAAAATATTTAGCACATATGGGGGTAATAATGTTGTTCTTCCCCATTACTCCATTACACTAGTACTTTACCCATGAGTCCCAATCGTCCCAAAACAATATGTAAAAGGATATGACTCGACTTAGCAACCATGTAATCAATTAGATAATTAACTTGGGGTTTAAACAAATGTTGTCACAATAATGCACTAAAAATGAGTGCATACAAGGTAGGCTAAAGCGATTTGGGTGTACATTTAAGTGGGGTGTAAACAAATTCTTACATTAAGTAAAATGCTTAAAGTTAGAAACGAAAAGATAGGCTCTGAGGGGTGTACTAGGGGTATCGTGTACTAAAAATGAGTACAACGCAAAAGGTGTGGGAGAATTACTTGACCAATGTGGCCAATGTAATTATAACAAAAACACAGGTGCAAAACAATGGGTTAATCCTAATGCCTCTTATCATGTAGTAAATCTAAGTACACGAATGTAGTCTCACTTGTGGCCTCGGAATGGTCCTAACGCAAGTTCTAGAATCTAAGTGCTACCGGTACACACATCATAGCATAAATGCTTTTCCTACCAATTCTAGGGGCGAACCTCACATATTTGGGGGTGGAAAATTTTGTTAGTGGTACGGTTTTGTGCTAGTCATATAACTCCTATCCGCGAAACGCTCATTAAGACCAAAGTTTCACTCCTATATGTTGTAAAAAACTTTAAATTTTGCACTAAAATTGCCTTAACAGGTATTTCTCTCAGTTTTATTACACATCTACCATTAAGCAAACGAAAAATCAAGCGTAATAGCATTCTCTAAGGTATCGTACTTTACCCCCCCTTACACTTAAGATGAACATTGTCCCCAATGTTCAAATAACAAGATGTAAAAGTAATAAGGTAAAAGAATGAAATCAAATACTCCCCTGATTCGCTCGGTAGATAAAGGGGTAACATGGTTAGATCTTCTTCCAAGGTAATGTTGAAGCTTCAAGATTAAAGCAGCGCCAAAAGCTTGATTCCACATACATCTCCTTGTCCAAAATAACCTGTTAAACCTGAGAAAGCAAACACGAAAACCTGCATAACATCGGCGGGATAAATTTGTATGAGGATATAATGCTTGTGGAATGATTATTTTGCAGATTCCTGGAGTTTATAAGTTAGAGATTTAATAAAAACTTTTATGATTCCGGTAGAAAAACAAAACTTTCAAAAATTTCAGAAAATTAAAACCTGACGCCGTCAGAAATGATCTGACAGAATTCTCATGTTAAGTTTCCGGAAAATTTCTGGAAAAACCTATACCTTACTTCCTGGAATTCCTGCAAAATATCATTATGACTCGATACAAGCATTTGACTCAAACAATTACTAATATGTATGTTAATTTAATATTGTTATGATTCATGTTCATTTGTTCTAATAAACCAATTTGGATTTCCCTTACACTTAACTTTTGCAAAATACCTTTATATGTAGTTAAGACGAAGTTAAAAACAAGATAAAGCATTTTCACAATTTAGTTTCGAACATGAATTAATAATAATAAAAATTAAACACACATACGGAAGCAAATAAAATCAAACAAACAAATAAATAAACACACAAAGCAAATAAAGCTTGGGTTGCCTCCCAAGAAGCGCTTTTCTTTATTAACGAGTCTTGTAGCTAGACTCAAAGTCGCCGTACATTACGTGACTCCATCGTTGGTCACGGTTTCTAGGCCATTCTCATGTCCGGTTTTATATTTCGGTCCTAATTTCAAACAATCCTTGTAGAAACCGGATATCCTTTCCATAACATAGTCTACTCCTTTACTTCTATCTCCATTATTCCTATAGTAGACTGCTTGCTTAAGCTCCTTCTCAACATTTGACAAGTGTTGGAATTGCTCTATCTTATATGGCATTTGGTAGTTTACCTCATCGGTCTCATCCTTAAATCTAACTATCCCTAAGAAAGGTTCATAAGTCATTCTAGAGACCTCAACAAATGGTTTTCCAAAAACTACTTGAGTTAAGCATGCATCGACTATTGGGCAGATATCTTCTACAATTACAAAGTCGGTGACATAGGTGAAGTTTCCTACATAAACTGGTAATCCCTTAACTCTTCCCGTGAAGTTACTCATCCAACCCTTATCAGGGAGCATCCTATACCCAAGTTGATTTTTCATTATCAAGTTGTAGTGGGCTCTAGTCATGATGTTTTATGGGCGATCCAAGGTCGATGTAAGCTTTCCACACATGTAAATGTCCGATGTTGCATGGTATGTTGAGATTAGAAGGGTCACCCATTTCTATAATTGGTCTACCTAGGAAGTATGGTGTCTCGGGGTCATCGAATAAGTCTGTATGATATGCGCGTTCTTCCTTAGTGGGTAGCCTATTGAAGTAGTCCTCATCATCATCTACTTTTTCAATCTCACTTTTCCTAACTTCTTTATCAACCTTGACTTCCTTAACCTCATCCTCAGGTTCACTATTATCCTCATTCCTATCAATTGGTTTAATAGTGACAATGTTGACGAAGTGGACATGTTTGGATGAAGAGGGGTCTTTTACTTGGGGTCCGCTATTTGTGTTCCTAGCGTCCTTATGTGGAGGTGATAGCACTTGGTTATCGAGGGCTTTCAATAAGTTGTCAATTTTATTGGTCATCTCCGTTTATTGTTGATTGAATTCGGATTCGAATCTAGCTATCCGAGCTTCTTGAGATGCCATAAATTAGGACATCAATCCTTCAAGATTATTGGTACTACCATAATTGTTGGAAGGATTGTTATTGAAAGTACGGTTCGAGGATGAACCGCTTGATTGGAAACGATTAGGTGGGTTGGAAGAATTGGTTTGTTGTGCATTTTGGTTTTGTTTCCACCTAAGGTTTTGGTGATTTTTCCATGAGGGGTTGTATGAATCACCGTAGGGGTTTGGCTCGGGTTTAAAAGTGTACCACTTGTCTCCCGCTCCGTCGGTACGCGAGGATGCGTAGTCCGCAAAAGCTTGTTTGGGGAGTTCCACGCAATCACGAGTGTCGTGGGGACCACTACATAATTCACACGAAGAAGTGATTTTGTTCACTTGGCTTGAATGTTTAGGAGCCTCGTAGGATTTCATAAAAAACTTGACTTGGTCTTCAAGTTCTATGATCCTACGGTCAGAAGTGCTTGAATTGTTTGAAGGCAAAGATATTGCCTTGACCGTTTTATTCAAATCACGGGGATCATTCCAACTTTCATTGTCATAAAGAGCAAGATCTTCCAGGAGAGCCCATGATTGTTCCGCACTTAGATCACGTAGCTTACCACCGGCCGATTGGTCAATGGTTTGCCTTGTGGAGAGATTGATGTGGTCATAGAAGATTTGGACTTGGAGCCAAAGTTCTATGCCATGGTGAGGGACTTTTTGGAGTAAGTCCTTGAATCGAGTCCATGCCTCGTAGAGGGTTTCGCCTTGACGTTGTTGGAACATCAAGATATCATTCCTTAGCTTGGTAGTTCTTCCTGGTGGGAAAAACTGAGCAAGGAAACGAGTGGTGAGATCATCCCAAGAGGTGATGGATCCTGCGGGTAGACGCTCTAGCCATTGACTAGCTTGGTCCCGCAGAGAGAATTGAAAGAGACGCAGTCGGGTCATCTCTCGAGTGGCAACATCAAGGTCTATGGGATCAATGATTTTGAGAAAGTCCTTGAGATGTTGATTAGGATCTTCGGAACGAAGTCCATGGAATGCGCATCCGCTTTGCACCAACCGGATGGTGTCGGATCGCAAGGGAGTGACATTGGCTCCTTGAGTGAGCTCAATGGTGTTTCGATAGCCATGGTGTCTAGGACGAGAGTAGTCTCCTAAGGTACGGGCTCTAGGAGGTGGGTGTTGTTGTGGTGGTGGGTTGTTGGGATCGAGGATATTACCACCTTCCATGATGTCGGATGGTAATGGTTACGAACAAAGAAACGAAGAAAAAAGATAGACTAAAGAAAACCTAGAAAAATAAAATAAAAATCTCACTAGAAAGGAATCTAGTGAGTAGACCTAATAAAATAAAAATTCAACCTAAACAATAACTATTCCCCGGCAGCGGCGCCAAAAACTTGATGCGTGGTTTTGCGACCTTACAACAGGTTTTACCTCTCGAGGGATCTCAAGAGGCTTGCAATCCCCACCAGGCAGTGTACCTGACCGATGTAGTATAGTGTAGTGGCAAGTACCGGGGGATTGATCGTTCTCTAGGGGAATAGTGTCGTTAGGATTGAAAAACTACTCTAATAGGTCTAAGGGTGAGGGAAGATTCTTTTTGTATTTTTTATATTTTTATGAAAGCAAGTAAAATCTCGGGTTTGAAGGAGTGGGCGGAATTAGTTGCTAGTCAACTAACCCAAATAACTACAAATGCAAATAAAATAAAATAACTGAAAATGAAAAGGTTGTGGAACTTATATGGAGAGAAATGTGTTTACTTAGATTTCCTTACTCCCTAACTATCTTTTACCGGTTGATTAGTGTGTATTAATTGCGTGGATGACGGGTGTATTCCTTAATACCAATCGTGGGGTGGCGTACGTACTTCCCCAACTCTACAAGCTCCTACTTCACTCCTATGTCGAGCCAACTAAGAAGCTCCTAACATGGGATCACTAGAATTCGCTCATGCATTAAATACAACCATAATAACCTTAGTACGCATTGGTTCATGTTTCTTAAGACGTTCAAGCAAGTTACCGTATAGGAGGTTAGCCAGTTTTCTTAAGCCTAACATCGATAAACAATCATCCAATACAATTAATAACACACCAACAACCAATAATCAATAGTTAGGTTTCATTAGATCTAAGCAAACACGAGATAAATCTAGCCTAGCATGTTAAATAAAAGACAAGAACAAGATATAATCAAACAACACATAGACATATTGAATGATTAATTGATTACTTATCTTCAATTGAACATGGGAGATCCAAGGGTATAAAACCCTTAAAAATGGCAGAAATATCGTCTTAGGGTTTCTCCTCACAAAGTTGCACACTAATGACTAAAAATTATGAAAATATATATAGGAAAACAGATCTGACGGCGTCACGTTATAGAGATTGACGCCGTCACCTCGCCGCGGTTAGGGTTTCTTGATGGCCTTCTTGACGCCGTCCCCTTTTAATCCTCCAAAATCCTCTCTAGCGCGTCAAGGGTTGACGGCCTTCTTGACGCCGTCCCCCTTTAATCTTCCAAAATCCTCTCTGGCTTATCGAGGGTTGACGGCGTCACACTGGGGCTTGACGCCGTCACAGGTACTTTTCCAGCAGATTTTGAGACTTTGTCGTTTTATTCACTTTTATGCTCCAAAAAAGGTCCAAAATGCTTCCTTTTCCAGATTTTTTCTCCAAAGTACCTAAAATGACAAAAGAAACGATTTAGGGCAATATTTGATCAAATAAATACGATTTAGGGCTTAAATGACCCCCTAAAAGCGGTACACTTTTCGCTTCATCAAACCCACATGCACAGGATTTTCTTTTCACCATCCCTATTGACGGCTTGGGACAGAGGATGAACCATCGCCAATTTCGTTATGTGTTGTGTTATAGGCTTACTGTACCTATGTTCTCTGAATGTAGCCTTTGCCCGAGTTGTAATGTGCATCTTATGGACCAATGGGGAGATCACGCAGTCCACTGCTCTAGTGAAGTGGGTGTGAAGTTCAAGTATATTCTAGTGCGTGATATTCTTGTTGATATATGTTCTAAGGTTGGGATCATGGTGCGTAAGGAGGCTCCTATGGGGTTCCTTTCAGAGGATGGGAAGGAGCTACGTCCTGCAGACTTGTTATTATTCAATTGGCTCCAAGGTAAAGATGCATGTTTGGATGTGACCGAAATCTCTCCATTTGCTGGTACTGGGGCGATTTCATGGGCTCCTGAGATGGCCTTGCACAATGCTATGGAAAAGAAAAAGATGAAATATGCGTCCAAATGTGTGGACAACGGATACAAGTTCGCGAAAATTACTGTAGTACCCAAATGGAAAGGTACTTATTTTGCAGTGCCCAAACTTTTTTCAATTATCACAAATAGACATCAATCTCGTGTAAAAATGGACCCGAGGTTACACGTGATTACGTGTCGCATTGTGAGTGGTTTAAAAAAAACAAATATCGTCAATCTCGTGTAGATTTATACCCATGGTTACACGTGATTGCATGACAACCGAATATATGTATTTAAAATACATCTCGTGTACAATTTGACCCATGTTTACAATTTACACGAGATTGTTGAAGGAGCAAACATTATTAAAAACTTTTTAATAATTACAAAAACCACCCTTTAACTTTTTAATAATTACAACTTTTTTATATAACAAACTTTATTCGTCAAATATTTAGTAAATATCTATCGAATTCTTTAATGAAAAAAATATCGTTGCGAAGAGCTCTAAATTACGAACAAAACAAGCCCAATATTAACATGTTTTTGACGTTCGTACGATTTTATAAAAAATGTTGAAGTTTGATATATATATATATATATATAATATATATATATATATATATATATATATATATATTTGGAATATATTAGCTACAATTAATTGTAGCCAATTGTTACAATTTTGTGCTATAAATGTGGGTCCCTGATTTTTTTTTTTTGTGGGTCCTGATTCTTTTCTGTGGATCCCTAATTTATTGCTAGTGTATTTTTTGTAAAAGAATTGTAGCCAATTGGCTATATATAATTGTAACCAAGCTATCCCCATATATATATATATATATATATATATATATATATATATATATATATATATATATATATATATATATATTTGTGTTCATGTGGTGAACACTTTAAAATACACAACAATAAGCACCAATAAGAATGAAGCAAGTGTCACTTCTTTTTTAAAAAAATTGAAATGAAATTTCAATAATTATTATATCTAAAAGGGTATAATTTCCTTTCAATTTTTTTTAAAAAGAAGTGACACTTGCTTCATTCTTATTGGTGCCTATTGTTATGTATTTTAAAGTGTTCACCACATGAACACAAATATATATATATATATATATATATATATATATATATATATATATATATATATATATATATATATATATATATATATCAAACTTCAACATTTTTTATAAAACCATAAGTACGTCAAAAGCATGTTAATATTGGCTTGTTTTGTTTGTAATTTAGAGCTCTTCGCAACGATATTTTTTTTATTAAAGAATTCAATACATATTTACTAAATATTTGAAGAATAAAGTTTGTTATATAAAAAAGTTGTAATTATTAAAAAGTTAAAGGGTGATTTTTGTAATTATTAAAAAGTTTTAAATAATGTTTGCTCCTTCAACAATCTCGTGTAAATTGTAAACATGGGTCAAATTGTACACGAGATGTATTTTAAATACATATATTCGGTTGTCATGCAATCACGTGTAACCACGGGTATAAATCTACACGAGATTGACCATATTTGTTTTTTGTTTTTTTTTCAACCACTAACAATGCGACACATAATCACGTGTAACCCCGAGTCCATTTTTACACGAGATTGATGTCCATTTGTGATAATTGGAAAAAGTTTGGGCACTGCAAAATAAGTACCTTTTCATTTGGGTACTACAGTAATTTTTGCTACAAATTCATACTATTTGCTTTTTTCACATTCGGGGAATTCGATGCGGAAGCTTTGGACACACTTTCACGTATTAAGTATATTGCCATTAGTCACTTAAATAATGCTAAGAGTGACGTTTTTATCTTTCATAGAGTAAGCTTTTGTATTCAGAAAGGAGTGTGAGCACAACTTGTGTCTAGATTCTCATCCAACTTTATGTAAAAATAAATAAATAAATAAATAAATAATAATAATAATAATAATAATAATAATAATAATAATAATAATAATGTTTAATAATAATAATAATAATAATAATAATAATATCCTTACGTCCAGCTGATATGTTGCTCTACTCGTGGGACGGAGGTCTTGATGTATGTGTTGATCTGACTGGATCATCGCCCTTGACGCAAACTGGTTTGGTTGATTTTGTGTCGGGTCGTGTGGTGATTGAGGCTGCACAACGTAAACGTGTCAAGTATGAGGCTAAGTGCGCAAATATTGGATATGGGTTCCTCCCCTTCTCTTTCTCTTCTTTTGGGGAACTTGAGAAGGATGCAGTGACCTTACTGAAGCGAATTCGAAAGTTCTCGATGACTCAAGACATTGGAACACGTGTTGCTGCTCATATTTTTAGTAGGATTAGCTTTTCTATAGCTAGAGGAGTGGGGGCCCAGTTAGTATCTCGGCTCCCTACTAACTTCTTGTAAATCCTATGAGTTTCTAATAAAGTGGTGTTTATATAATAATAATAATAATAATAATAATAATAATAATAATAATAATAATAATAATAATAATAATAATAATAATAAGCACCGGCACAACATGGTGCGCGACACTCTTGCTGATATTTGCTTTCGATCTGGGATCTCGGCTCGCAAAGAAGTTGACATTGGCCTTTGTTGTGAAAGAGCCAAAAGTTTACGCCCAGCTGATGTATTGCTCTATTCTTGGGATGGTGGGCAGGATGTCTGTGTCGATTTGACAGGGTCGTCTCCTTTGACGCAATCGAGCATGGTTGATTTTGCGCCAGGACGGGTTGTGGTTGAAGCAGCACAGCGCAAGCGTGTCAAATATGAGAGCAAATATGCCGACATTGGATATGGGTTTCTTCCCTTCTCATTCTCTTCCTTTGGGGAACTTGGGAAGGATGCAGCAACTCTACTGAAACGGATCCGGAAGTTCTCAGTAACTCAAGACATCGGATCGCGAGCCGCTGCTCATATTTTTAATAGGATTAGTTTTGCAATAGCTAGAGGAGTGGGAGCCCAGTTAGTATCTCGGCTCCCCTCCAATTTTTTGTAAATCCTATTTTCTTCTAATGAAGTGATGTTTTTATAATAATAATAATAATAATAATAATAATAATAATAATAATAATAATAATAAAGTGATGTTTAAAAAAAATAAAAAATAAAAAATAAAATAGTAATAATAATAATGCAAAAAACAGGGGGTGCGAAATGTTAAAAAAAGAGGGGTGGATATAACTTGTCACATTAGCTAGAATAAACATATTGATTGACATTTTTTTAGACGGTTGCTTAGAAAAAGGTGAGTTTTTAGGTAAGCATGGTATTTTAAGAATATAATTTAACAAAATATGTATTCCTTAAAAGTATTTAGCATAGTATTTATTTTTATTTTTTTATTTTACAAAATCATACAAAGATCTTACAAGATTTGTGTTTTAGCAGGCAATTAATCACGCATCACCTATATGAAGATTTTATCAAACTTACAAAATATAATCAAAATATAATCAAAATAAAATAATAAGTTCAGCTATGGTTTTAATCACTCATTCTTATCGTCATTGTCTAATTCCGTCATTGGTGACGATGATGATGTACTTTATGATTTAGACGTCATCACTCAAAGTAGCCACTAAAACTATTCGTAGTGGGGCGTTAAATCCCCCAAATCAGCCCCTATAACGCCCCAAAAACGTCTCGAATCCAAAATCGATAGGCGCTGAAGACCCAAAAAAAGCTTGGAGCGTTTTCTGCACCACGCCTACGCCCTTGCTACCTTCGAAAAAAATAGCCGTTCCAACGGTTATGTTAATAGATGATTTATGATGAAGAATAGATGAATTTATGAAAGAAAATAAGAAAGCTCTAATAATGGAAGAAAATGGGATCTAAGTTTGCTGGAGAAGACAGAGGAAATGAGTTGTGTGTAGGCCATTTGTATTTTGATTTGTCATTTACTTTTACATAGGTTAAAGTTTTAATATAACATTTGTTTTTAAAATATGTACCCTTTTAACCCTTTTATCCAAAATCATTATTTTTGTCAAAATTTTGTGCGAGAAACTTTACAGTTAAACTCTCCCACAGATAACTATAATTCAATTTTGAAATATTTCTTAGAAAAGCATTATATTTATTAGTTTTAGTGATTAAAAATAAATAAATAAATAAAATAAAAGGGTGCCACATGTCACACAATGCCCCTACTACCACTACACCACTTTTTCTACCAAGCCGCCAACATGGCCCACACTGGCACATGGCGCACAATGCCCCATCCTCTCTTACACACCACTACACATAGTCTAACAAACTTAAGAAAGCATAAAATTCTGTTTAGGTAAATAATTTTGTCAGTGTTGGTTTAGTTGAATTCCTTCGACACATTTTCGATCGGAAGTGATTAACACACTCAATTTATTGATTGGGACACTCACAGTACAAGTAGATAAAGCACAGTGTGAGTTTTGTACAACTAATTGAAGCATAGAAAAGAGTGTCCCAATAACTATTAAAAGTGTGCAAATCACTTCTCATTTCCGATGCATTTAAGCGAATTAATACGAACGTTTTAATAATTACGGTTATCTTATTGTATGATATTGGGTTTCATAGCGGTTTCGAATCAACACAAACGTTGAATACTTTGTTTTGTTGACGTCGGAATCATAAAAAAGACATAAAATTCTTCTGAGTGATGACGTCGGAATCATGTCGTACATAATGTTCATTGTTAATGAAGGAGTTGGCAAGAGGAGAGCGAAGGAGATGAGGACGTCGAATAAGATGAGATGTTAACTACTATGAGAACGTACTCTTCCTTCAAGAGTTCTTTCGATTTTATTAAACTAAAATAAATAAATACTATGTTAATTATTTTCAAAAATGCATACTTCGTTAATTACTCCCTCCGTCCCATATTAAGTGTCCACTTTTAAAATGCATAAAGTTTTAGAAAATTCTACTAACTATACTATCCACCAATCAAATATCATTTTTACCCACTAAAGTCTCATCTTATTGGTTGGAATACAATATGAACACTTAATTTGGGACATCTCAATATTTCATTATGGACACTTAATATGAGACGAAGAGAGTAGTTTTCTAACATATTATGGTCACCTAAAAAACTCAGAAAAAGGTTAACTGATTTTCTAGGAGCCCTTACCGATAGATATAATTAATGAGTGTTCTCATGCAAACTATAGTCGTCTTTTTTTTTTTTTTTTTTTTCTTTTTTTGAAATACAATATATTATATAAATATTAAAAATGTTAGCAATCTCCTAGAAACTACAATGATCATGGATCATCTGATCTTGAAACTTTGGAAGGCACTTAATATCTAGATGTATGAACAAAAATACAACATGCATATGCATCACGATATTTTTTAGAGCCATTTCCAAAAATGATCACAAATGGCCTTTTGTCCGCAAACTAGGCACTATTATTCAATGGGTTTTCAAATTTAGTTTGTGCGACCGCTATATTGTGTGACTCTACCATATTTTTGACAAGTGTTCAGTGGGTAGATAGATGTTTTATGTTCGTTTGAAGTAACATTTTGTGCGACAATGATTTTTTTGTGCGATTGATGTGATGTTTGATTAATGAGTTTTGTTTTATATGAAAAGTGGCGCCTTAGTGTTGATTTTTTTTTTGCTAGACCGACGGCGTACTTTTGCTCGACTAGGATTTTTTTTGTGCGGCTATTTTGTCTTTTTTTGAAAAAAATTCAAAAGATTTGGTCTTTTTTGTGACGCCATAAAATTACGTGACTTACGAATGAGTTTTTTTTTATTTGCTCGACCTGTAGTTGTTTACCAGGGTGCCATGTAATTAGTGTCGAAAAGCGTGTATACTTACATAACTTCCTATGAAGTTTAACACACCTTAACCATGGCTAAACCACACTCAATCAAACACAACCCACTACACACCTTAACCATGGCTAAACCACTTATGAGTGTGTAAATACTCATCATTTTTGTCCCATCTGAACTGCAATAACATTTAAAAACACTCAGAAATGCTTCAAAATACAGAAAATATCCTTGAATTGTGTTTTTATCTGTTTCATGTGCAAAAGGATTAAAAACGGAGCAAAAGCGAGCATTTTTGGATCGACTCGACGACAATTGTACATTTGATCAAGTAAAGACGAAAGTCAAAGACAGAGTCAAAGTCGACCCCCAAAATACCAAAAATAACACAAATGGTCCCTGGAATTAATTTCTATTTTTGGCAGCAATGGTCCCTGGATTTTCAGAATGTACAACTTTGGTCCCTCAAAATTAAATCCAAATCCAAAGTAAATCCTAATCACTAAACCCAGCCAACCCAATCCTAATTACTAAACCCAGTTACCAACCCAGCCCAATCCTTAACCCCAACCCACACAACAAATAACCTAGCCCAATCCACCAAATAACCCGACCCACAGCCTTAGCTAATACCAGGGTCAAACCCAAGTCAAACTCTTCTTCTTCAAAACCAAATGCCGCCAATACCACCCTTATCCCTGCACCTTTCCTGACACCACCCCCTCCTCCTCAACACTCTACCTAACAAACCAAATGCATTCAATGCTTCTTCCTCCCCCCCCAAGTTACCAGACCAAGTGGTGTTATCCACTCACACCAGTTTTCCCGCCAAAAATCCCAATGGACAGCTGAGATGAATTAAGACTAATTCAACGGTGGGATTTAATCAGAATTGATCAAGGATGCTTTTTGGATAGCTATATAAAGACCAGAAGACACAGAGATAGAATTGTCACTAGTTTTAGACCTTTCGTAGTGTAAACTTTATTTATTGCTTAATGTTAGTTTAAATTTAAGTTTAATTGTCATTTCAAGTTTGTTTCAAAGTCATTTGTACTTAATCACTTCTGTGTTGTACCAATTTCCAAGTTAATGAAATTCCATGTTTTCAAGTTCACTGTTAAGTTCGAATCAAGTTAATTATCAATTAAAAAGCTTATTATCTGTTTATATAAGCTCATATAAGCTTAATATAGCTTAGTGTGAGCTTATATTAGTTAACTCAGTTCCATTCCAAGAAAAATAAGAAAAGTCAAGAAAAGTCAAAGTTCAGTCAAATAAGCTATTTGGTGGTGATAAGCTGTTCTGGATTAAGCTGAGTGGTGTTTAGCTTGGTATTGACAACCCAAGTTAGTTCTGATCAGTTTTCCTTTGCTTCATTACTTCAAACAGTTGTAAGCTAAATTCTCAATTTTTGCATTTATTTCCATACTACTGTACTAGTGCTTATTTAGAGCTTATTGTATATTGTTTTATGCTTATTAATAGTTTGTAGTTATATTTCATCAATATAATCAGTCTTAAATAGCTTTTGTTTTACTTTACTTAAAAAACACATAAAAAGCCAAAAATAGCTTATAACTAGAGTAGATTATTTCAGTGCTTAATTTATGTTGAAACCTGCTTTTTAGTACTTAACTTAGCTTAATTAAAGTTGGTCTTTTCAAGTTTTAGTTTAACACATATGTTTTAGTGTGAAAAACCAACACAGACCCTTCATTAAGGGGTATTTGGTTTAAGCCTGTTTAGGGTCAATCTAGCTCAGTACTGTTCATTGACCATTTGATCAGTTTTGATCTAGCATTAAATAGGATAGATAAGCTGTTAGTGATAGGTGTTAAGATGTTTTGAGTGGTTTTGAGGTTTTTAGTCTATGAGTGAAAATCTAGAAGCTCAACTGCCCTCTTAAGCTCCACATAAGCTGAAGCTTATTTGGACCATTTTCTTGGCAAAGTTGAGTCACTTTCATTAGTTTAAGTGAGATTTCAAAGTCTGGCACTATTTCATCAAGATTTGAACAAGTTAAGATCCCAAATCCTAGCCTGCTGCAACAGACCACTTGTGCAGACCTGCACAATAATCTGTTTAACTCAGCTTTTTGTGTGCTTAATATCTGCTGATCCACTTGTTCATTTTGCCTTAAAATTGATTTAGAGGTGGCTCATAGTACTAGCTTTTAGATTCCAAGCTTGGATTCCACATTTTAGCTTATTTCATAGCTTAAATCTGGTCTGCAAATTTCCCCATTTCACTGATTCTCCCCTGCATCAGCTTTTTTGTTTCTAAGCCATCTGATCTAGGTCAAAATTGGAATTCAATTGAGTTGTTAGAATTGGGGCTTTTCATGTTTTTGTGTAGCCTGTATTGCTAGGGAGATTTTTCCCCCTTAAGTTTCCACTTATCAGCTTAATTAAGTGCTTAAAATTGATCTGCAAGATTGGTGGTTTTAGCATTTTTTCTGCATAATTAGTGAAACTGTTCAACTGCTTATCTGCTTATTTCCTCAGTTTATTTGAGCTTATTCAGTTGTTTTATGCTTATTTAAGTTGTTTGCACTAGTTCTGAGCTTTTGGTAATTTTTAGAGCTTTTTAGCTTATTTTTGGGCTTATTTCCAAACTGCTCTTCAGCCCATTTGCTTATTAGGGTTTCTAAAAGTTCTAATTTTATTTTTCCTAGATTAAGAATAATATTTTAGATTTTCCTACAAAGTTTCATATTTTTCTAAAGTCATTTACTATTTTAAAACCTTTTAATTAGTTTTAATAGTTTTTAATTCATAATAAAAAATATAAAATTCAGAAAAATATAAATCTTTTTTCTAAAATTTTCTTTTATTATTTAGGATTTAAGAAAAATAATTTTGCACTTTTAAGATTAGTTTTCTAATATTTCAGTTTTTAGCCCGTTTTTAGATTTTCCAATTCGCGTTTTTAGTATAATTTAGTAAATCTTAATTTTCTTTTGAGAATTTGTTTCTCATTTGTTAATTAGAATTAATAAAAGAAAAATTCCATATTACAATCATCAGTCACTCTAATTCCAAACATCAAACGATTGTCCATTCCTTCCTCGCTGGGACACGACCCGGGTAATCACTTACCTGGTATCACACACACGAACGTGAGTTTTTGCAAGTTAGCCTTTTTCCTAAAGGGTTGATTTGTCTTTATTCATGCGTATCCGTCATTGCATAATATTTATATATCTATTTAGCACGGATCAAATTTTGGCGCCGCTGCCGGGGAGGTTGTGTTGCGACAATATTGTTTAAAGTTTTAAACGATTAGTGACTTGAGATCCTTCTTTCAGAAGTTTCCACTTTCATAAACCATATAAAATACAAAAATATTTTTCTTTTCTTTTATATATATAATATCATATAAAAAATAAAAACCCAAAACATTTTCTGTTTTATTGTAAAATAAAAGATAAAAGCAAAATTAATATAATATTCCTCAACTTGGGTATTATCATAATAAGTTCCCAAACATCAAATTAAAACTTGCCTTTGTGTCGCTTGCGAATTCGGCTCACCTTTGATTGATAAACAAACTATAACGGAGGTTTAAGGAGGGTTTGACATTAAATTGTCGAACCGAAAGAAGCGGGTTTTTAAGGAGCATTTATTGCCCACCTTTGCTCCTCCGCCACTCTGTGCATTTTTCAGTCAGAGAGCTACCGTACGCTTGTTGATTTAAGGTTTAAGTTCCTTGTGTTTTGCTTCGATCTTCTTCGTGAAGTTAGGTTTTTATCTTGTGAATATTTTTCCAAAAATCAAAAAAAAATGAAAAACCAAAAACCCAAAAACATTTTTCTTCATCCTCTTAAACCGTTTGATTCTATCTTCTTCACCCTCCTTAATATTTAATTCTCATGTCGTCACTGGACTATCGCTGTTTTCACTGTAAAGGTCCAGTGGATGATAATCATCATTGTTCCAAGTGTAAGTGTGAGCGGTGTGGAAATCACAACCCAAGAAGATCTTGTTATTGGTGTGAAGTAGCCCTCAAAAGAGAGCTTAAGTCTCTCAATGATTCTCAAAGTTCTTCCGACTACCCTTCACAGCCCAAGATACATGCTATTAATGGCAAACCGTCAAGAATTGATCCAGACCTTTCACGATTTACGGTTCAAAAATTATCAAACAAACGTACTGAGCTTAAAGCGGTGACTAAAAGGAACAACTTTCCTAATCTTCACGTTTATCAAGAACAAAAACCAGAGACCATAACGGAAGTGGTGGAAATTCCTAGCTCTCAGAGCACACCACTTGTCCCACCTCCGGATTCTTTAAGATGTTTTTCGAGACTTGATAGTCATTCGGATTATCGTGTTGATTTTGTTGATTCTTTGAATGATCCAAACTCTTTCGATTATTCTCAAAACAATTTTAACCACCCTCCTTATAACTCATACGAGCAAGAACCGTACTATCAGACTTTCAATGATACATTATTCCAAGATACACCGAGTTTCTCTTGTGAATTTTGTGGAGGTCCTCACCAAGGTTTTGATTGTCAAAATAATCAAAATTTTGGTTATGACCAAATTCCATATTATTCACCGAATCAGTCACAGCAAATGTATTGTTGTGAGTACTGTGGAGGTCCGCATTATGAATCCGATTGTCAAACGAGGACCCCGCTTGTCTATGAGCATGGCCCTTGTGACAATTATGACTATTCTTGTCATGACCAACCTCCACAGTATCAAATGATTCAACCTCAGCCAATTCCTCAAGAATTATTCCAAGAGATTCCTGATGAAAGGAATAAACTCCAGGAGTTGTTTTTCGAAAATGCCATCCAAAAACTTCAAAATGTGATGGATACACTTAATGATTTGGCTGTTAAAAATGCCCAAGATGATCGTCATGGTAAAACTATTGGAGAGCTTCTAGCTGAAGAAGAACAAACAGCTAGAATAGAGTCCAAATGTCGTCAAACTTTCATTTGCGATGACGATGATGACGATTCTATGTGGGGAGTTCGCGAGAATTCGTCTGCTGCAATCACACCTGTCCAGAAAAGGCAGGAAGACAAGACTATTGCAGAATTGCTAGCAGATGAGCAAATGGAACGTATAAAAGCCATTTATGCTAGCAATATTGATAAGGAGGACGACGAGGAGAGTGCTATTCCTTTGAGCGATATCATTTCTAAACTCCCTCAGTCTATTGCAAACACACCCATCTTACAGTCTATGGACTCCGAGGACTCTCTTATTATGGGGGATGAGCATATTAGCACTATTCCTAAAAAGGAATCGGACGAATTCATAAAGTCTAGTGCTGAGAACCTTATCCCAATCCCAAGTGAGTCCGAGGGTATTTCCGATATAATGTGTGATTTACCTCCTCTTGACATTTCACATGATCATGTTGAGATGTTTTCCAATTCTGACGATGATTGTACTTCATTGTACTTCAAGTGATGATGATTCTTTATCTTGTGAAGACATCGATTATGTTGAGGAATTACCTTCTAAACTCGTCAGGCTAGAGGAAGAAAAGGATTTTGAACCTGACAATGAAGAAATTGACACTGATATTCTGGAAATCAAAGACGATTTGCTTCGTGATAACTTATTGAATATCAATGTGCTCATTTCTAAGATCGAATCATTTTGTGAAAATCCAACCTCATCTCCTATCCCCGTTGAGGATAGTGACTTTTTCTCGGTTGCTTACGAATCATTTAGTTTTGATTTCACGGAAGAGACGAGTAGTGGCAGTACCACTTCTCATGCTGATTTCTCTCTTCCTGAATATGATTCATTTACCTTTGATCTTTATCATGAGGAGTTCTCCAGTGAACTCTCTCATATTATATCTCCTCCGGAATATGATCATTTCTATTTTGATCCTGAGGATGATTCTAGTGTGGGGGGAGGTGTACTTTCTCATAAGTATTTGCTTATTGATGATTTCATCCCAACCCTCCCTCCCGTTGAAGACAAATTTGCTTCTGATGATGAAGAGTTCTTCCTGATAATCATCATGACATTTCTCCTCTTCATCACATATGGTGTGATTTCTCTTTCCCTTTTCTTCTATGGGAATGAGGACACCATCTTTGACCTCGGCATCTCCATTTATCAATCTTTTGAGCCGGATGTATCTCATCGGAGTGGAACTTTCATGAAATTCAATGTTTTTCCAAACACATTGAATGAAAGTCCGATGGAGATGGTTTCTTCCACTTGCTTCCCCATGAACCAATGAATTCGGGGTCGAGTCAAGCTAGTGACTCGGTTAACAAAAACATTAGCACCACATAGGTGACCGCCCATGTTTCTGACTTCTTTCTTTTTTCTAACACCTAAGTGTGGGGGGGTTGCCCCTGCTGTTGTATGTATATCATGTTAAAAAAAAAAAAAAAAAAAAAAAAAAAAAAAAAAAAAAAAAAAAAAAAAATTGTTGTGTTTCCACTCTTGGCTAGTAGTATTACCTTTTTACGTTCTAAGTGTCGGCATAATAGCCGGTGCTTTGAATATTGAGGGCAATATTCAATTCTAAGTGTGGGGGGGAGAAATTCTTCTGGCGAATTTTGTCACATGAGTACCTTCTAGTGCCCTAATACCCCCGTTTTGGCCAAAATTTTAAATTTTTTTCATTTGGTGGAAGTGCTTTGCACTAACACAACAAATGGTTATCAGTCCACCATGTCTAACCCACATAAGGACTGGCTAATCCGAGAGCAAACGGCTCTAGGTAAAGATATCTCAAATCCGTTTATGGCTGACAATTTGCCAAAAATTGTATGGTATTCAACTCACCATATCTTTGATAGTGAAGAGTTGGCTAGTCCAAAAGCAAACGGCTTTTGGTAAAGACAAATCAAATCCGTTGACAGCTGATGATTTGCTTAAAATCATTTGGTTATCAATGTACCATAGTATCATACTAAAACATTGGCTACTCCAGAAGTAATGGCTATCTGGTAAAGAGACATAAAATCCATTAAATTTTCAAAAAAAGGATTGCTAGGGACTAGCAATAGTTTAGTGTGGGGGATTGATGAGTGTGTAAATACTCATCATTTTTGTCCCATCTGAACTGCAAAAACATTTAAAAACACTCAGAAATGCTTCAAAATACAGAAAATATCCTTGAATTGTGTTTTTATCTGTTTCATGTGCAAAAGGATTAAAAACGGAGCAAAAGCGAGCATTTTTGGATCAACTCGACGACAATTGTACATTTGATAAAGTAAAGACGAAAGTCAAAGACAGAGTCAAATTCGACCCCCAAAATACCAAAAATAACACAAATGGTCCCTGGAATTAATTTCTATTTTTGGCAGCAATGGTCCCTGGATTTTCAAAATGTACAACTTTGGTCCCTCAAAATTAAATCCAAATCCAAAGTAAATCCTAATCACTAAACCCAGCCAACCCAATCCTAATTACTAAACCCAGTTACCAACCCAGCCCAATCCTTAACCCCAGCCCACACAACAAATAGCCTAGCCCAATCCACCAAATAACTCGACCCACACCCTTAGCTAATACCAGGGTCAAACCCAAGTCAAACTCTTCTTCTTCAAAACCAAATGTCGCCAATACCACCCTTATCCCTGCACCTTTCCTGACACCACCCCCTCCTCCTCAACACTCTACCTAACAAACCAAATGCATTCAATGCTTCTTCCTCCCCCCTAAGTTACCAGACCAAGTGGTGTTATCCACTCACACCAGTTTTCCCGCCAAAAATCCCAATGGACAGCTGAGATGAATTAAGACTAAGTCAATGGTGGGATTTGATCAGGATTGATCATAGAACCTTCTGAGAGTACTATATAAAGAGAAGAAGCCACAGAGAAAGAGTTGTCACTAGTTTTAGACCTTTCGTAGTGTAAACTTTATTTATTGCTTAATGTTAGTTTAAATTTAAGTTTAATTGTCATTTCAAGTTTGTTTCAAAGTCATTTGTACTTAATCACTTCTGTGTTGTACCAATTTCCAAGTTAATGAAATTCCATGTTTTCAAGTTCACTGTTAAGTTCGAATCAAGTTAATTATCAATTAAAAAGCTTATTATCTGTTTATATAAGCTCATATAAGCTTAATATAGCTTAGTGTGAGCTTATATTAGTTAGCTCAGTTCCATTTCAGGAAAAACAAGAAAAGTCAAGAAAAGTCAAAGTTCAGTCAAATAAGCTATTTGGTGGTGATAAGCTGTTCTGGATTAAGCTGAGTGGTGTTTAGCTTGGTATTGACAACCCAAGTTAGTTCTGATCAGTTTTCCTTTGCTTCATTACTTCAAATAGTTGTAAGCTAAATTCTCAATTTTTGCATTTATTTCCATACTACTGTACTAGTGCTTATTTAGAGCTTATTGTATATTGTTTTATGCTTATTAATAGTTTGTAGTTATATTTCATCAATATAATCAGTCTTAAATAGCTTTTGTTTTACTTTACTTAAAAAACACATAAAAAGCCAAAAATAGCTTATAACTAGAGTAGATTATTTCAGTGCTTAATTTATGTTGAAACCTGCTTTTTAGTACTTAACTTAGCTTAATTAAAGTTGGTCTTCTCAAGTTTTAGTTTAAAACATATGTTTTAGTGTGAAAAACCAACACAGACCCTTCATTAAGGGGTGTTTGGTTTAAGCTTGTTTAGGGTCAATCTAGCTCAGTATTGTTCATTGACCATTTGATCAGTTTTGATCTTGCATTAAATAGGATAGATAAGCTGTTAGTGATAGGTGTTAAGATGTTTTGAGTGGTTTTGAGGTTTTTAGTCTATGAGTGAAAATCTAGAAGCTCAACTGCCCTCTTAAGCTCCACATAAGCTGAAGCTTATTTGGACCATTTTCTTGGAAAAGTTGAGTCACTTTCATTAGTTTAAGTGAGATTTCAAAGTCTGGCACTATTTCATCAAGATTTGAACAAGTTAAGATCCCAAATCCTAGCCTGCTGCAACAGACCACTTGTGCAGACCTGCAAAATAATCTGTTTAACTCAGCTTTTTGTGTGCTTAATATCTGCTGATCCACTTGTTCATTTTGCCTTAAAATTGATTTAGAGGTGGCTCATAGTACTATCTTTTAGATTCCAAGCTTGGATTCCACTTTTTAGCTTATTTCATAACTTAAATCTGGTCTGCAAATTTCCCTATTTCACTGATTCTCCCCTGCATCAGCTTTTTTATTTCTAAGCCATCTGATCTAGGTCAAAATTGGAATTCAATTGAGTTGTTAGAATTGGGGCTTTTCATGTTTTTGTGTAGCCTGTATTGCTAGGGAGATTTTTCCCCCTTAAGTTTCCACTTATCAGCTTAATTAAGTGCTTAAAATTGATCTGCAAGATTGGTGGTTTTAGCATTTTTTCTGCATAATTAGTGAAACTGTTCAACTGCTTATCTGCTTATTTCCTCAGGTTATTTGAGCTTATTCAGTTGTTTTATGCTTATTTAAGTTGTTTGCACTTGTTCTGAGCTTTTGGTAATTTTTAGAGCTTTTTAGCTTATTTTTTGGCTTATTTCCAAACTGCTCTTCAGCCCATTTGCTTATTAGGGTTTCTAAAAGTTTTAATTTTATTTTTCCTAGATTAAGAATAATATTTTAGATTTTCCTGCAAAGTTTCATATTTTTCTAAAGTCATTTACTATTTTTAAACCTTTTAATTAGTTTTAATAGTTTTTAATTCATAATAAAAAATATAAAAGTCAGAAAAATATAAATCTTTTTTCTAAAATTTTCTTTTATTATTTAGGATTTAAGAAAAATAATTTTGCACTTGTAGGATTAGTTTTCTAATATTTCAGTTTTTTAGCCCGTTTTTAGATTTCCCGATTCGCGTTTTTAGTATAATTTAGTAAATCTTAATTTTCTTTTGAGAATTTGTTTCTCATTTGTTAATTAGAATTAATAAAAGCAAAATTCCATATTATAATCATCAGTCACTCTAATTCCAAACCTCAAACGATTGTCCATTCCATCCTCGCTGGGACATGACCCGGGTAAAATCACTTACCTGGTATCACACACACGAACGTGAGTTTTTGCAAGTTAGCCTTTTTCCTAAAGGGTTGATTTGTCTTTATTCACGCGTATCCATCATTGCATAATATTTATATATCTATTTAGCACGGATCAACCACACTCAATCAAACATAACCCACTCAAACAGTAACCTTAACCCTTCTCCTCAATCAAACATATCAAACTTAAAAAAAAAACTATAAAAATGGGCAGTTTATCTGGACCCCCCCCCCCCCTATTGGGAGGGTTTCCAATCATTGCACGCATCAGGCGGTTGTACTGTGTGCAAATAAGGGGAGACTTATAACACCCTAAAATAAAATATGACTTACGACTTATAAAATACGTTATAATTTAAAACTTGAGTTATATAACATGTTATGACTCAAAACCATACAATATGAACATTTAACCTAAAGTAAAATACGAAATGATGCGAGAACCTTATGATATAAAATATGGCACGTCTAAGAAGTCCCTATGGACCGAAAATAATAAAAATATGGGCACAAAATAATTATGGAAGATAAGTGATAAATTGTCTAATGTTGGAAAGTGGAAATCATCCTTATTTTCCCCCCCTAAATCAGCCTATCTCTCCCCATTTTTCTCCCATAACCGAACATCCCATACCCTCTCCAAGAAAAACCTAAAACCATCACCCTCTATTCCATTTGTCGGCACACAAGAAAAAAAAAACCAAAACCCTAACACAACCTATTCCAATTTGACATCAAGAAGAAGAAGGAGAAACAACAAATTGACCTTGATCATCGTTCAAATTGTATCACATAAAGGTAATTAAATACACATCACTTTTTTCCATTGGAATTTTTGAATAAAACCTAAACCGATCCATGTTCTATTTTTTTTCTTGCATTCGATCTTGATCAAGGAAAGGAGAAGGTGTTGGTGAGTTGTCCGACATAGAAATCTTTGTGTTCTCATTCTATTCGATCCGTATAAGAGGTAAACATGTAAACTTTAACCTATAACCACATTTTTGGATCAATATGTGTCTATATAATTAATTATGTTATTGAAATTGGTTACATATAAAACAAACGAATCTGCCAGAAATCTTGTGCTACCTAAACGAATTTTAGACTAATGATACAAGCATGAATTTTAGTGGTTCTTTGGTCTAAAATTGAATTCAATGAAATAGTGATAAAATAAAATTGGTTTGGTGATTTTTAGAGGTCTAGAAGGCAACCATTTGATTTTTAGAAATTCATGTGTCAAAACTGTATTTCGGGTTATGAAAATTCAGGCGTGGTTCATGATTTTTAATTTAATATCTATAACGAATTAAGACCTGAAATTTTGACAGAATGAAATTTGGTATTTGAGTTACGTTGGGTAATTTTTGTAGATTTTTCTGAGATGTCTAACCTGGGTAAATAATTACATACTTTCGGGGTGTTCCAGCAGATCCAATTCGGGTAGATGTTGTGAATGTCGATTTTAGTTTGTACTTGAACTACTTAATAAAATCTGGAAAAATTATGTAAAATACTTAAGACATATAGGTATCTCTGGGTAAAAGTATAGAACTTTATAAGCTCGTTTAAGGTGTGTTAAAAATGGCTAAAGTTGGACCTGTTTTAATGTTAATTCTGAATTTCACTAGTTACTTGCTTAAAACACTTATAAGCTTAATTACTTCACCTTTAGAACCTAAATAAGCTATTTATTATTTTAAGAGTATTTAACTTATGGTTTAACTAATTTACATATTAACCTTTAACTTTGGCATAATTACAATAGTAACCCTAATCTTTGAATAATGATAATATGGAACCCAAATTATATGAATTAAACACTAAAACTGCTAATTCAGGGAATATAACTTAATTATGACCTAATTGAATGTATGAAACCCTAATTGGAATTTAATTACTTTAAATGATCAAATAAAACGACTTGTGTAATTAGAAACCCTAATCTCACATTTACTTAATTTAGAAACCCTATTTTGACTTGTAAAACTCTAAATTGTGAAATGACATCATTTTATAATTATATTAATATATGAAACTCAATTTCGACATTAATAACTATTTAAACCTTTTTAAATACTATTTACTATTTTTAGAAACCCTAAATTGCTTTTAAACCTAAATATGGAAACTTACTATTTTTGGAAAGTTACTAAATATGGAAACTTACTATTTTTGGAAAGTTACTAAATATGGAAACCTGCTAAATATGGAAAGTTACCTAAAATGGAAAGAAAACTAAAATGAAACCTTTATGATTATCTGCTTCCATTCATCTTATTGCTTTGATAAGGTACAGATATTCTTTCCCTTTTCAGTAGGGATATTTCTATCGATCCTATGCCTGATATGATTCCCTTATTTGACTCATGACTTTCATTGTATGATTGTCATTCTTATTGATTCATTCTGACATTTATTTAAATGTCTCTGCTATGCTATGCTTATGTTTTGCCATGCTTATTGAGTTACTATCTTGTTTCTCTTGCCATGCTAGATTATATTTGTTGTATGCTATGATAGATCTGTGCCTGAGCTAACCTAGTTGTGGAGGTACCATGACCATGTCTTGGATGGTACCCTAGGCATGACACTCCCGTAGAGGTGTGATAGATCTACGGCGTTCCCCCTTATGTTATGATTTTGTGTACACTATTGGCCAACTTTATATGTGTGACCAGTCTAGTACTGACATACATACTTATGTTAGGGAGCGTATGGATGCATCCTAGGTTTTATGTTTATATGATTATGGTGACCAGGTGGTGTGTGCCTTACACTCCTTCTCACACTTTTAGTACTTAGAGGTCTCCCCTCTTCGTATACTTGTATTGCTTTAGTATGATTTGACGGATTATGTATGTAGTTCCTATGGCACATCCTTATATGAACTTTTCCCTTATTTCATTATTTCTCTTGATTCATTTTTCTATTCAGTTCTCATGCATTCTTGACTCTTAGTTCTCTTTAAAATTCGTATGACTTTCATGATTATACTTTTCGTTTGTTATTCTTATTCCTTCGTTGCTTATGCTTATTTACCATTATGTTATGTTATATATATCTGTTCACTGGGCTTTTTAAGCTCAGCCGCATGTTTTCTTTTCTTATGCGGCAGGTAATAAGCGGGGCGACGGGCTTGGGAATGAGAGAGCATAGGACTTAGAGACCTATTTATTTATCATTCGTTGTCCATTGTTTCGGACTTTCATTTCTTTTAGTACTTTGAATATTATCTTTTACCTTGGTTTTGTTTGGTTAACCCACTATGCATTTAGGATTATCTTTTGATACCAGTCTTGATGTTTGAGACTTGGTTATTTATTTAAAAGACTTCCGCTTGCGTAATGTATGCTTTGTATGACGCCATAATGTGATATCTTGGCCTTGTCGGGTCGGGGTGTTACAGTGCATCGCAGTGTTGTACTGTGTGCTTCGTGATTTGTACGGTTGACCTATAGGGAGGGTCCCTATAACATGACCCCTATAAAAAAACATAAAAAAAATTAAGAAACACACACTAACATACTCACCTTAACCCTTCAAATACATACACCACATTCCTTATCTTAAAACACGACACATACTAAACAGTATTTCGGCAATGTCTTCGAACTGATATTCCGGCAATTGTAATTTAGTCATAGACGTATCTTTGTTATAGAAGTAGTTTGCTTTGTTATGTTAGTCTAACCGCTTATATTGTAATGGGCTGAGATTTGGGATTCACCAATATCTGTTGTACTTAAACGTTTTTTTAGTAATACATTTACCGGAGAAACTCTTTACCAAAAAAACTGTTATTCTCGCAATGTCTTTTAGTGGAGATGCCATTAAAGTAATATATCTATATTCTGGTTTTCTTGTTAATAGAAGATTGAAAGATCTGCATGCATTGTTTCGTTAATTTTAAAAAGGGCTAATTACCAAAACAGTAGGTGAAAAAAACTTTTTTCAAATTGTGGTACCCAAATAGCAGCCTTTCCCAAAAGAGTCATGTGCGAACGTGCGAATCCACAAAAAAATTGACACGTGTCCACTATTTTAATATTAAAGTACAGTGGTTAGGTGGGGTTGGTGGGAGTTTGACTTTGAATTTTTGATTAAATGACTAATATACCCTTCTCTTAAATGACTCTTTATCACCACACAAATCCTATCCATCTCATTCACACACATTCAGATCTAAAACAATCATATTATTCACACACAATTCCTATCCATCTCACCACACAAACAAAAATCCCAGATTCGGAGTTGGCTCTCAACAAAACAAATCCACTAACTATAAAAGAAAAAACTCTTCAATTAAAAAAACCAATCGATCCAAAAAAAAAGGGGGGAATCACAGATTCGGATAACCAGCGAGATGATGAGGAGAGTGAGGAGCAGAAGGTGAGGGTGAATAAGCCATGTATCTACTAATGTGTCATACGTTATTTATTTATTTTGGTGCCAGTAATATGTGTCAGCCTCTTTGGGATTTATAGACTTCGAGCCCAGTTTGTTTGTGAAGAAGGTAAATGAGATTCGAGTAATTGTGAGTTTTGAAGTAAGAAAGAAAGGTGGGTGTGAGGTAGTGATGTTGTGTTATAAAGGTTGGATCTTGGTTGGGTTTTAAGGGTGTTTGGATTGATGCACACCAGGTGTTTGATGAAATGTTTGAATGAGAATTTTTATTTTGATCTCATGTAATTGATACAGAAAATTTATAGTTTTATTCTTATATTTTGTAATCGATATATATGAATTGTAGTCTTCAGAAATTGATCCATGATGAGATATGTTAATAAAAATATCGTCTCAAAAACGTTATTTATATTCTTCGATCTTGTAGGAAATAACCATTTTGATTGTGTGGTTGATTCGGGTGGTCTTGGTTCATGGAAGATTAGATCCATGGTGAAGTTTTAGGAAATAACCATTTTGATTGTGTGGTTGATTCGGGTGGTCTTGGTTCATGGAAGATTAGATCCATGGTGAAGTTTTAGAGAGAAGTTAGAGAGAGAGGGAGACTCTTGTTGAGAGAAAATCTGTAATGTTAGATTAATTGTGTGAAGAGTTCCAACCCTTCCCAAGTGTGGGAAGGGGTATTTATACTTCTACTATTTGGTGCCCCTAGTGGGCTGTGGAGTGAGCTGACAGTGGGGAAAGCCCCGACCCACTCCACAAATATAAATACGACTAAGCTAATACTAATATTACTAATAATACTAAACTAATATATATAAGCCTACGAGCTATATAAATGCTAATTAGATGCTCGGGGTGACCGAACCTTCATATGAATATTTATATTCCTAACAATCTCCCCCTAAGGGAGGTCACCCCGGAAATAATAACTTGAATTCTAGCATTTTGTCTTCTGAAGATGTCTTCATAGCTCGTAGTCTTTGATTCTTCAAAGTCTTGTATCTTTGTGTTTTCAGCAGTGATCTTGTGATGACCTTTCTTTGTCTTGGATGATCTTTGAGTATTCTTCGACTTTATCATCCAACATTTGTTTCCAAGTCATCTTTCAGGAGTATGTTTCCATGTGATGTGTTATTCTTTGAGCCGACATGCTCACACTATTTGGTGTCATGATCTTTAGCATCAGAGTTTGCAGAAGCCGTGATAAAGGTCTTTTAAGTTGATCATGACTTCTTTGATTAAGATGATGTAGTGTGAACATGTGGTAGAGGATTGGCATCTTTACTGCAACCAGCTACAACCGCATTCAGCTGCAACTTCAATCAGCTACAACCGCAAACAGCTGCAACAGCAATCAGCTACAATCGCCAGAAGTTCCTGCATACGACAGTTAGCAATAAAACATCCGGTACTTACAGGTTCGGACTTCGAGATTGTTAACAGCATAGTGTGAAAACTCTCTCTAATCCTTACCAAGACCGTTCCTAATCGAAAACCCACAGAGGGCTTTTTAAGATCGAACCGTAGCACATCAACGATTAGGTGAGTCGCTGGAGATCACTCCACGACTGTAGACCGTTAGAAACTGTCGTGACCACTAAGCGTAATCCATAAAGAATTACCGAAGTGACCTACTTTCAGGGCTGCTTGATGTTGACCCTGGCAGGAATTTCCATTCAATCATTGAGAATTACATTAGTAAATTCCCTCATAAATGTTCTGGCAGATTGCTAAGATCTGCGTAGGACTCTTAGGTTTACAACTGGTGTCCTTAATGTTGAACACCCAGTGTAGAAATAATTCGTGTTCCTATGAGATCTTATTATGCATCTCGTGGCTCTAGACTCTATAGTGCGTTTTGATTTAGTGAGCGGAGGCTGGAGAGAACTGCCACCTATTCAATATCATCTAACTCGGAGTGAGAGAGACGATAGGAATGTATTGAACTCCGTGACAATTGAAACAAGAATCCTTTGAGGGACCTTGAGTGGCTAGGGAGGGTTGTGCAGCGTATCACTGGGTCCATGATACTTTGTCTTCAATGCCAGCAATCAACTGAGTGATTCTGACAGAATATGTATTGACCCGGTTTCTGCCTAAGTTGTAAGGAGGGCTATTTCTTTTCACCCTTTCTCTTTACAATTCTTTTTCATTCTTCAACCCCTTCAGTGCTTACCGATACTTCATAACTAGTACCTTGTTGGGTTTGTTCCAGTACTAGCTCCATCTCAGTCGGCACTCTTCCCTTAATCACACTTTTCTCCTTTTTAATCATACCTAAGGACTTCTACACTAACTAGTGGATTGTCCCTGGGTAGATCCCTCCGGCTCTGGCGGGATCGTGGGAACTTGAGCCTAACCTAACCATCCTTATAACTCCATACATTCATTAAAATGGTCGGTCTTTGGTGTACTTCCACGATTGCCATAAACCAAATCTTTGAAAAATCTCTCAAAGTGTTCATGATTCTGAAACACATTTTTTCAAACACTTGAGAGTTTTATATTTTTCAAATGCTCCCCCTCAACATGTGCTCGGTTGATTGTTTTATAAATTTGCACATGTCAGGTGAAGCTCACACTTTTTGAATTGATTGATTTTCCAAGAACATGATCATCGCGAGACACGCTTACATCACTAGTAAACTAGCTTGAAATTATTACCCGTCCAGATCACATTCAAGGAAAGTCGCTCGAAATCGGTACATTCTACTCAGACACGTCCTTTGCGAGACACGCTTACATCACCAGATAAACTGGCTTGAAATTATTACCCGTCCAGGACATGTCCTTTCGACTACTGACTTTAGCTATCGTCAATTCATTGGTGAAGTCTGAGCCTTGCTCATGCTATGCCAAATCCTTTTGTGTTCATTTGCTCCCCCTCAATATGTGCATCGATATACGAAAGAGTTTAGCACATATGGGAGAGCCTAACGTTTAAGTTCAAAACATCACATTTTCATCAGGTTTCATATTTAAATCACATTCTCTCCCCCGATCAAAAATTTCAAACCTTTTGAGATTTGTGATCCCAATTGATTTAAATAAGTTAGAAAATGTGGGAGAAAATGTGTCCGATTTAATATATTCTGATGATGAGAACATACTATGCTCCCCCTTAAACTAAGAGGGAGATTCACTGCTCATTAAGCACAAGTTAACTATTATGACACAACTGATATTGACCTTTTTGTGCAGATGATGTAATCACTCGCTTTACTGAGTGAGTCAGTGGTCAACATCAATCATCCATCCACCAACAAATCTTCTCAAGTATTGTCGATCCCCTCTTGGCGAGATCCGAGTAAGTACTTCTTTGTTGAAATGATGGTGGTGGAGGTGAAGGTGTTGTTGTTGTTGTTGCTGAAGTTGTTGTTGAGGTGAATTTCGAGCCAATCAATAGAGTTTGAACGTCTGATCAAATGGTTAGAATGGGAACTGGTACATTCATTTTGGCTATGGAATCTGCATAAGAATATCAACACAGATATACATACATACAGATACACTATTCCTAGATAGCTACCCTTCAGCAGCATGCCACATTATAATACCAAGTTCATCTTATAATCAAACCCCAATCAGGAACTACGTCAAACCACTATCTAGCATGAAGAGCAAATAGCAATCATGAACATGGCAATTCACACAGATTTCAATATTTCATTCAGGATCTTAGGAACATGATTCTAACATAATAGCAATCTACCTAAGCGAATCCTGAGAACATATGCACAATATCAACAACAATTAAGCAGCAGAGACAAACAACATTTGAAACTCATTCATTTAGATCATACAAATGCCAGTGGAGTATTCAAAAACATCAAACACAACTGGTTTTCTAACTTCTTTTAGGTTTTGAGTCTTAAAGCATTTTGGGGATTATACGAGGATACCAAAGTAACACAAATGAACCTTCTAGATACATAAAGCTAGGAAACTATAAGCAAATTGCACATAATGTCCTAAACTTTCTAGCAACTAACACACTTGGTCATTTGATATATTTAAGCAAGATCCTCTTCAACTAATTCCCCATTAACTACAAAACCTTTTCTAACAAGTATGTTTCAACCAATAAATCCGTTTGATGATATAAAATTTGAATTCACTCTCCCCCTCAATCAATGACCCGTATTCTAGTTGAACCTCAACTAAAATCACGCTTAACCCCACAACTCATCAAACAAGAACTGTCATGAGGTTGTGTAGTCGTTGATTGAGTGACAAATTTTATGCATAATCCAAGTATAAACAAATTTCATACAACACATATTCACCAAGTGTCTCACAAATAATTTTCAAAAGAATCATAGAATGAAAACTATTTGTTAAACTAAGAAGATTTCTCTTCTTTTACAAGAAATGATGCACTGAAACGTACATCAAATCAGGAAACATGGATATAAAGTAATCCATGCCCAGGTGAACATCACCCAGTTGGAGGAACAGCCGTCTTTTTTGGTGACGTGCTTTCCCCAATATGAAGCGCGGGTTGCTATCTAAAGTAATAGCAAGCCATTTAGACATGTTTTAGCAATCCATTTTAACTTCTGCTCGAGCTTCATTTAAAGACCCGTGCCATTATTGAATGACATTTCTAAGTCCGTAAATGTTATCGATAAACAGAAGACATGCCTAGGTGAAACTATTTTTGGTATTTTCTAATTTTTCAATTTTTATGGTTTTTCTGGTTTTACGTTTCTCTATTTACAATTAGCATGATTTCTATGTATCTATTTACACAAATGGTATAAGATATGAACAGGTATATATATACAAGGATACGAACCAGAAACCATTACTCCTCAGCATTCTGAATCTTCTCCGCATTCATCACTTGACTTGCTGAAGAGCAATGTGAGCACTTTCAATCAGGGAATGATTCTGGCTCAACACTCTCCCCTAATTAGTGCTCTCCCCCAATCTGACAACCATTCTGATGAACACCCAAAATAGGAAGAAGAAGAAGCCTTTGGATGAACACCCATAATAAGAAGAAGTCTTTTGATAACCAAATGCATGCCGTCTTTAATCTTCTAACACTCCCATCCTTGATTGACGCCGTCAAAAACCTTATGCATCTTTTCGGTAGTTTAAGTTGAGCCACAACTGAAATCTAGCTTAACCTCACAACTCATCAAACAAGAACTGTCATGAGGTTAGGTTAACATCAAGTTGGACTAAACCTAAAACTACGGAACAACTTGAACCTAACTTAACTCCACAACTCATCAAACAAGAACTGTCATGGGATTAAGTTAAATATCAAGTTGTAAGAAAAGAGCTCAACATTCTTGAATGTAGAGAAGACTGAAGACTCGACCTTCTTCAAGATTGCCCAATGTGGAGGAATAGAATACCAATCATTTTCATCTCACCCAATGCCTTCCAGTAACCTTACATGTAACCCATCAGCCCGCAGCATACACATAAGATGATAACTCCCAACAGAGAACGTAGAATAGACTGACGACTCGACCTTCTTCAGTCATACGTATAACACCAAAGTAACAAGTTGAACCACTGATCATCTATAGAATGTATCCATCCTTGGATATTAAGCCCTGATCACGTGAACCTGTTGTGCGTCCTTGATGTACACATTCTCTCTCCCCTGATGGTTACGATTAATCAGCCCATAACGTAACAGTGAAACGTAAATACCAAGGTAACAAGTTGAACCACTGATCATCTACAGTATTTATCCATTCTGGATATTAAGCCCTGATCACGTGAACCTGTTGTGCGTCCTTGGTGTACACATTTCTCTCCCCCATGATGGTTACGATTAATCGGAATCATCATCATGATGTGTACATGTAGCCTGATGACGTGTACTTGAAGCATTGACTAGAAACCCATTGTTGCTGATAATACCAACCCGTGAGACTCGATTAGCATTCCATGACCATGTTCTTCAACACCTTGATAGAGGAAGAAGATGTGTTGGGGAACCATGGTTTGCACGACTCCTGAACTGACGTATTCAGGAGTCGTATGACCATTTCTCAATCATCAACTAACATGTAGATTAATATTCACCCTTTTCCCCCCCTCAAAAATTGCATATGCCTGCCAACTGCAATTTTTGATGATTGAACCAGTGAATATGAATACCATCAACGATAAGTAACTCCGCTTGACGGTTCTTGAAGACTAACACGTTGTTTATTCACTCTTTCCCCCCCTCAAAAATTGCATATGCCTGTCAACTGCAATTTTTGGTTGAGCAAGTGAATAAGAATATACTCCAGTGTGCGCCGATCCACTTGAAGATTGAATAAGCACGGAAAGAGCATGAATCTTGTTGATGAGAATGGCCATTAATAAGAAGACTCCTCTTCTTTTGAAGATAAAGTGCACTCAAGCGTACACTTTTCTTTTCTTTGAAGAATGAGGCCTGAACTGAGGTATTCAGACGTCATAATGTTGAAGAACGAGGCCTGCACTGACTTGTACAGACGTCATTAGATGAAGAACGAGGCTTGAACTGCTGTGTTCAAACGTCATATCTCTCTCTTTACTTCTTCTCTCATCTAACTCGTTACCAACCCCATTATCATTCTGTCGGCTTGATGTCGTGACCACTGATGGAGAAAACCCAATATGATGAACTTGATACTGAAGTAATATAACTCGAACTTGTGACTTAAACTTGTACTAATGCGTGACAAAGAGTGGTGTAGAGACTTCGTGCAACATCGAATCCCTAAGTACTCTATACTCTTCAACCAACCAACCATCAAGTATAAGAAATACATCACCTCTTGGATATCCACAACTTCATGTGACACTGAGTACTACAACGTGACCCCTTAAAGTGATAGTTATTTTGTAATAGGGAGAAAGAAAAAATAACTAGATATCCAAGTCCTTGTCATTATATTGAAAGCTTGAACAAGGATCTCGAAGAATCTTCATCCAACCTCCCCGATATCTTCAGATACTAAGTACACGCACCCATGAAATTTCACTTCAGCCTCAAATAAACAATACTGAACTAACCCCGTAGTCACATCTTGTCAATTAAAAGCCTCAATCCAGCCATTTGTGATGTTATAACTGAACTTCGATAATGGTTTTAACCCGATCCTGGTCAAGAGCGCATAGCCCATCATCACGGAATTTTACAAATCTATGGTTTAAACCGAGAAATAAGTTCTTTCGCGGGATTTTACAAAACCAAGAAGAAACCGTGAGAGAGTAACCGATTGAATGTGGCGTGACTGATTTGGTAATGGTGAACATCAGTTTGGGATAAGAATAATTCGTGAGAATTACAGATCACATCACAACTTATAAAACCTTTGGCCAACAAACCAACCTTGAACACAGATTAGTGACCACTTGATGAAGGAAACCCGATATACCAGTACTGAAACCAGAAGAATAAATCCCCAAATTTGTTACTTAAGCTTGCCCTAATGTTGGAAGAACGGTGTAGAGAATTAATGCTCCAAGCAGATCTCTAAGTGCTCAATACCCAACCAAAGTATGAGACATTAACACCTCTTGCGATTATCGACATCGTCATTGACGTGTGACACTGAGTATTCCAATACCTCTTAAGTGATAGTTACCCCGACTGCTGGTAACTAGATAACCCAAGTCTTCAACTTAAAATTTAAGCACGAGCAAGTTATCATTGAAAGTCATGCATCCAACCAACCCCGACTTCAAGATAAAATAAGTAGACGCCTTCGAGAACTACAACTTCAATCACAAATAAAGAATACCAGATTAACTTCGTGGTCATCTTGTGCTGTTGACTAGTCAGAAAGGAAAAGAAACATGCGCAAATTCTTAGAAGAGCCCATGACTCATAGTCAGTCCTATCAAACAAAGCAGTCTGATCCAGCTACTTGGATGTGGAATAGTTGTCGTACTGTGTACAGGATTTTACAGTTCTTGAGATTTATCTGAGAAATAAATTCAAGAACTAACTGCACAACAGTAAGTATCAAACTGCTGTAGACAGAACCACTGAATCCTGAATCGCTACGATCTGACCCGCTGTAACCGACACTGCTAAGATTCAAACCGCTGGAGACTGAACCGATACGATCTGACCCGCTATAACCGGAACCGCTAAAATTCACATCGCTGGGGACGGAACTTCTAGGAAACTTGCGATAATTCTCCCCCTCAAAAAGGACATGGAATGACCTTTTTGCCAAAGCTGAGAGTCCGTGATGTTTGAGAATTTGACAGGCACAAAACATGGAAAGAGACAAATGAAACTACTGCAACGAAGATGGTGATTAAGACTCTCTTGTAGTAACCCCTTGCTTTCCTCATCATCAATGGTTTAGTAGATTAACAATTCATTGAAGCTCGTATTATGCCAAAACCGCTTGATGAAATGCACATGACTTTAAAGTGAGTAAAAGGTTAGCACATGTCTCCAAACAGATCACCTCTTGTCGTTAAGCCTGACTACCTCTTGAGAAGATCTCGAGCAACAATCCCATTAGAAGCTTGAGAAACAACAATCACTTGATGAAGCTTGATAAAGAACAAGTCCGCGACTTAAACTTGCACTAAATTATGATTTAGAACCTATATTGAGCACAACAACGTAACTCCTTTAAATATAGGTAGTGATATATACCCAACCTTCCATCCTTAATTGTATATATCCACTTCGTGAACATCCAAGTCTAATCACCTTAAATTGCAAATTGTGATTTAGAACCTATATTGAGCACAACAATGTAACTCCTTTAAATATAGGTACTGATATATACCCAACCTTCCATCCTTTATTGTATATATCCACTTCTTGAACATCCAGGTCTAATCACCTTAAAATACGCTTGAGCAAGGGTCATCAAACATCGTGCATCCATCCACCCCGAGATGTTTGTGACACTAAGTACACCAACCCGTGAATTAACAAACCAACCAAGTTACCATAATTACCCAATTCCTGCTGATCTTGAAGCACAAACTTATCCCGGAAACAATAGTCAAACCCCGTAAGTTTTAATTTGTCTAAATCCAAGTCCAGCCAATTTGTCCAAAATTAATTTCACGGGATTTTACAGCTCTTGAGATTTAAACCGAGAAATCGAATCTTTCGCGGGATTTTCTAAAATCTACAGGAGAAACCGTGAAATCAACCAGAATACCCAAGAGTGAGGTGCAATACCAACCTTCGAAATTCAAGTCACAGAAGTCAAATCACAACATGATCAAATTGCAACAGGCCAAGTCACAGATTGTCAATTTGCACCAAGACAGATTGCAATCAACCAAATCACAATAGGTTGAATCGCAAGTGTTGACTCGCAACGTCATATCGTAACTGGTCAAATAGCAATCCGTCAAGTCGCAATAAGACAAACACGCAACTTGACAAGTCACAATTAATCACATTGCAATTTGTCAACTGTAGCTCAAATTGCAAAGATCAACTTGCAGGATCACTCAAATTGTGGGCACTAATAGGACAATACTGACAAATCCCCACCTCTGTAATTTCGATGACATTCATAACCCCAAATACTAGTCTAGACGTGTGATTCCTCGTAAACAGTCGTAGATCACACCCTTCTTTTATCACCAAAACAGTTAGAGACTCATCAATACAATTTGATACCTACAACAGCCAAAAAATTCTTGTGTCTCAACAAAAGTTCATATGACTCCATGGTGAGAATTTCATTCTATGTATCTATTTAGCTGTTAATGGCTTGGCAGCAAACATAAGTCCCACATCCAACAGCCCAACATTAATTGTATCCACCATAAGCCCACATTCGTATACTTCAGCCCAAACGAGTATCTCACATGTAAGTCCACTCAAATCCAAGTACAGCTTATAACTAGTCCAACAACACCAAGCCCAAACATATTGCAACTAATCACAGCCCTGATGTTTCGGGTATTTAAATCCCTCTTATCACACAAGTCAAACCCTAATCCCATATTTATCATCAACCCTAATCCTAAACTTCATCCGCCCCCCTCCATCATCTTCTCCTTGATGTGCAATTAAGCTCATGATCAATACTAACTCAAACCCTAATAAACAACAAGAATCACTCCTTTCCTGATCTCTCTAAGCCGCGGATAACAAAAAACAAGTGAAGCCCATGTCACATTCTTTGCATATCGAGGCACGGCTCGGTTTCAAAATATAACAAAAGGTCACGGGTAGGTTTTTGTTGTGATTTCATTATGTGTTTTTCATTTAAACCGAACAAAAGAAACGATATAACATTATTGTTATATATCGTTCTTTATACTTTGGATATTTGAGAACAAGACCAATGATGATGTACTTTCTTTTGTATGATCGACCTTAAAAGGTTAGATGTTTCTTTGAGTTACATGAAAGAAAGGAAACTGAGGTCGAATAATCCTTTTTCTGTTAGAGTCTTAATCGAATCAAGAAAAAGAATTAACATAGTTGTTATATTCTTTATCCTAATTGATTCGGATATATATTGAAGTTAGACTTCAAAAATCTTGATCGATGATGGTTTAACTTTCGTGTTTTTGGACTTTGATGTTTAGAATACCTTTGCAATACATGAAAAAGAAACAAAGATGAGATCGTTATGTTGTATGTTTGGTTCGAGCCTTGTCGAAATACTCTAATTTTATGACGTTGTGATGTGATGGGATGGTGCAGTTGAGTTGATGTACTGATTGGTTGTTGTTATTTTGATGTTGTATCGCATAGATTAGGTTTATGTGTCTTGTGATAAGTTGTTGGTTTAGTTGAAACTTGGACAGACAAACCGCATTCGTGATTATACAGTCAAACCTCATACACCTTGTATACACAAACCGAGTTCGTGGTTAAACAGACAAACCGAGTCTACTTTAAATACACAAACCGAGTTCGTGCTTACACAGACAAACCGAGTCCATGACTGTATGGACAAACCGAGTCCAGGGTAAAACAGACAAACCGAGTCTGTAAGCCAATGGACAAACCGCGTCTTTGACCAGTCAAACCTGTCACTTTCGTACTTTTTGTCCTCATTATCCATTTTTGGTTACAGTCCAACCTTCACTCCCAAGAAGACACAAACCGCCTCCAAGAACACCATTCTTTGACACAAACCGCCTCCAAGAAAACATCATCTCCAAGAACAAACAAATCTGCTGCTGCATATTCCAAACATATGCCTTCAAACCCAGAACCAACAACAACTAAACATCACCACAAGTCACCAAACTGTTACACGCCACAAAACAATCGGATACAAGAACAGGACCAACAGCACATGATGTTACTTCACGGATGACAAATCTTTTATCACTCAACAAGTGTCTCACGTTGAATCAATGATTTTGAACACCAAAGTGTAACCACAAGACCATTAACACCTCTTGAAATAGACAATTAACTGACGATTTTGACCACTATAAAAACTCACAAAACCATTGACCACAGATCACTATAAAAACCGTTAACAATTAACACTATAAAAAACCATTGACAATTAACTGATGATTTTGACCACTATAAAAACCATTGACATTAAACCATTAACACTATAGTATTAATGGACAATTAGAGCCCACTTATTTAAGCCCAAAACAAAAATAAGTGACGCAAGACAGTGAAATAGACACAAGTGTTTGACAAATAAAAAAAAACTCACGTGAAGCAGTGAATGACTCACAATCAATCCGGACCTAACCATTGACCACAGATCTGACCAAGATGAAACCATGGCTCTTGATACCAATTGTAGGAAATAACCATTTTGATTGTGTGGTTGATTCGGGTGGTCTTGGTTCATGGAAGATTAGATCCATGGTGAAGTTTTAGAGAGAAGTTAGAGAGAGAGGGAGACTCTTGTTGAGAGAAAATCTGTAATGTTAGATTAATTGTGTGAAGAGTTCCAACCCTTCCCAAGTGTGGGAAGGGGTATTTATACTTCTACTATTTGGTGCCCCTAGTGGGCTGTGGAGTGAGCTGACAGTGGGGAAAGCCCCGACCCACTCCACAAATATAAATACGACTAAGCTAATACTAATATTACTAATAATACTAAACTAATATATATAAGCCTACGAGCTATATAAATGCTAATTAGATGCTCGGGGTGACCGAACCTTCATATGAATATTTATATTCCTAACAGATCTTTTCTTGGTTTTGTTAATGACAAATAAAAGGAATATCTTTTAGCAAATAATAAATACTAGCTTAAGTCTCTTAAGTACACATTTTACACTTCACATAATAACCAAGAATTACAAGTTTGCTTATTTAGTAACTTGTTTCCTTAAAAGGAAACTTTAATTCTAAAATCATTCCATGACATCATTGCATACATCACATATAATATCCTTGTTAGATCTTGATATATCTTGTTTAGATTTACAAGTTACATAGTTGACATTTGATGATTTGGTAAGATATGGAAGATTTTGAAAGATACACCAAATCCCTTTGCTGTCATCTCCCACGGATCCAAGTCCAATGAAGGACGGATCCCTATTGTGGGATCCGTGGGATCCGTGAGCTGGATATCAGCTTGCCTATAAATAGCAAGCTGATCATTTGGCTTTCTTATCACTCATATAGCTTAAACACATATATTCATTCAGTACATATCTTACTAACATCATTCATAGTTACATTTCATTTTGATCTTTCATTTTGTAGAAGAGAGATCAAGCTTTCAAGGATCTACAGAACCATAATCCTTTAGTTGCATTACTGTGTGATATTGTAGTTTGTTTCACACATCATATCTATCATTTGTAATCAGTAAGTGTGGTTAGTGCTTTAGTCCTCAGAGCACAAAGAGTGTAGGGAGTGGTTGTACCCTTGTAAAGAACTCGACATCTAGCTTAGTGTCGGTAAAGTAATTAGGCGACGTCAGGTTGGTTCTACCTTGTGAAAGAACCCGGTGTTTAGCTTAGTACCGGAAAAGGAAGTAAGCGACGTGTAAAGGTTTTCTCCGCCTAGGAAAGGAGTTTGTTTCTTAGTGAAAGATAAACTCTCGAGTAGGAAACTCGGGGAGTGGAGTAGGGCAAGGAAGAGAGTCCTTGTAGCCGAACCACTATAAACAACAGTGTCGTGTGGTTTGATCTTTCCTCTCTTTATCTTTTACTTATATTGTGTGATTATTTATTTGTGATTGTTTCCTTTGAATTTAACATATAGTAACAAAGCAAAAACTATTCAACCCCCCTTCTAGTTTTCCACAATTGGCATCAAGAGCTACGTTACTTAAGATCTTTAAAATATATTGTATTTTAAAACTTAAAACGATCCATGGATTTTGAAAACTTTAAAGAAGGGCAATCTATGCAGAGACCACCTCTATTTGAACCAAATTGTTTTATTTATTGGAAAAATCGCTTTGAGACTTATGTAAAGTCAAAGGACATAGATCTATGGTATATTATAGTTGATGGTGATTACAAACCTATTAGTAATAATATTTCGGGTGGTCGGGATGAAGGAGCTTCTCTTACTCGTCACAGTGATGAGCAAAAGAAGCTAATTGCCAAAAATAATGAAGCCAAAATGATACTTTATAATGCCTTACCTAAGAAAGAATATGAAAGAGTTTTTATGTGTAAAACGGCTAAGGATATTTGGCAATCTCTTATTATCACACATCAAGGGAACTCACCAGTAAAAGATAACAAAATTGATCTTCTTGTCCAACAATACGAACAATTTGTTATCTCTGAAGATGAGACCATTGATAGTGTGTTTGCTAAATTCAATACTATTATTACATCACTTAAAGCACTTGACGAATCTTTTTCTAGTAAGAATTTTGTCGGGAAATTTCTAAGAGCACTCCATCCGAAATGGAGAGCAAAGGTGACAGCTATTGAAGAATCTAAAGATCTCTCAAGCATGACACTGGATGAGCTCATAGGAAACCTAAAAGTTCACGAAATGATTATGGAAAAAGACTCGGAAATTGTCAAAGGCAAAAAGGAGAAGATTAAGTCTATTGCCTTGAAAGCCAAAGCCGAGTCAAGTGACGATGATGAATCTTGTTCAAACAGTGATGATGAAGAGTATGCAATGGCCGTGAGGGATTTCAAGAAATTCTTCAGGAGACGAGGAAAGTTTGTAAAACCACCTCGTGATGAAAAGAGATCCTCTCGAAAAGATCATGACGATAAGAAAGGTAAGGTTGATAGGAAATGCTATAGGTGTGGTGACTCCAGTCACTTAACAGGAGAATGTCCAAAGCCTCCAAAGACCAAGTCTCAAAGAGCCTTCGTTAGTGGAGCTTGGAGCGATAGTGAAGGAGATGATGATGATGAGCCTAAGAACAACGAAATTGCCCTTATAGCTAATGACACAGAAGAGGTACATTCTGATTCATACTCCTCTATAGATGATGAAACTTTAGAAGTAGAATACAACAAACTGTGTGACGTCACTTTAAAAATCATAAACAAAAACAAATTTTTGAAAACAAAGACAACACTTTTAGAAAATGAAGTATTTTGGCTTAAAGAAAAAGCAATACGAATTGAAAAAGGTAAAGATAGTAAAGAAACGTGTGTGTCTTGTCAAGAACTAAAACTTGAACTAGAAACCTTAAAAACCACACATGAAGAATTAATCAAACAAAATTCAAAGTTTAAAAAGTTTGATAAAAACATAAGTTGTGCAGATGAAATAATGAAAATGCAAAAACTACCTCATGATAAAACAGGACTAGGCTTTATGAAACTAGGAACCTTAAGTGACCATAAGGAAAAGACTGTGAATAAAACTGTTTCAACCAAGTTAGACAGTCACGGATCCGACGGATCCAATAATTTGGATCCGCCAGTTGTACCCAAGGGATCCGCGGGTACTGAGGCTGAACAGAAGGTTCACAAAGTCGACCATTCCGAGTTTGTTAAAGTTACTAAGAAACCTAACAGTAATATAACCAATAATAAACACAAACCAGCAGTATCTTTAGGAAGAGGTCAAGCTAGAAATGAATATAGAGTTAAAACGGAACAACAGAGACCTCAAATGAGTTTTCCCAAACACCCCTTTCCAAAGAGTATAGTTAATCCACAACACACTTATCAAAATAATTGGAACCAAAACATGCCTAGAAACTTTCATGGTCCTAACTATATGCCATGGAACAATTGTCCACCATTTCAGTATATAAACCATGATAATGTCATGTTTAACCAAAACGGACCCATGAGATATTGGGGACCAAATGCTTGAGTCTTTTATGAACTTAGGTGTGCTTGAAAGTTGATCTTGAACCTGATGAGTGGATCAAATATAGTGGGTGCTCAAGACACATGACGGGAAACAAAAATCTTTTCTCAACCTACCAAGTGTATGACGGAGGTAATGTCACATTCGGTAGCAAGCTTAAAAGTAAAATCATCGGAAAAGGTACAATCTCTCATGACTCTCTATCTATTGATGATGTTGCTCATGTAGATAATTTAGGATTTAATTTACTTAGTATAAGTCAATTATGCCGCAAAAAGTATAACGTCCTTTTCAGTGAAAATGGAAGTAAAATACTTAAAGATGGCATAACCGTAGGAAAAGGTGTTTTAAAGAATAATGTCTATGTTATGAAATTAGATAAAACACCTAAAGATAAGTTATGTCTTACCTCCTTGGACGAAAACTCAACTCTATGGCATCGACGCTTAGGTCATGCTAATATGAGGCTTATTCAATCTTTGTCATCCAAAGAACTCGTTAGGAACCTACCCAAGTTGAAATATGACCAACACTTTTGTGATGCTTGCAAAATTGGGAAACAAGTACATAATAGCCATAAGGCTAAAAACATGGTATCTACATCTAGATGCCTAGAATTATTACATATGGATTTGTTTGGCCCGTCGGCTATACAAAGTTATGGAGGAAATTTTTACACTTTAGTCATAGTAGATGATTACTCTAGATATACATGGACAAAATTTTTGAAAACTAAAAATGAGGCATTCGATAAATTTGAAATTCTAAGCAAGAAAATTCAAAATCAAATAGGAAGTAACATAGTATCTATTAGAACTGACCATGGTCGAGAATTTGATAATGAAATCCAATTTGGAAATTTTTGTGATAATAATGGAATAACTCATAATTTCTCGGCTCCTCGTACACCTCAATCTAATGGTGTAGTAGAACGTAAAAATAGAACAATTCAAGAAATGAGTAGAACTATGTTAAATGAACAAAACATACCTCAAAAGTTTTGGTGTCACGCTGTAGATACTTCCACATATATCCTAAATAGAGTTTTAATTAGACAATTTTTAAATAAAACTCCCTATGAAATCTATCGAGGCAAAAAACCTACATTAGGATAGTTTAGAGTTTTTGGAAGTAAGTGCTTCATTTTGAACACAAAGGATTATCTCACCAAGTTCGACCCAAAGTCGTATGAAGGTGTATTTCTTGGGTACTCACAAAACAGTAAAGCATACATAGTATTAAACAAGGAAACATCAAGAGTCGAGGAATCGTTGAACGTAACATTCAACGAAAGTCCACCTCCCTCTAAGACATCACCTTTGGTAGATGATGACTTAGTTGAAAATCAAATGGCTAATGATATAGAAAACATTGAAAATGACAATGAACCCGTAAAAGGAGAAATAGTCAATATTAAAGAAACTAAAAGTCATCCATTAGAAAACGTCATAGGAAAACTTAATGAAAGAACATTAAGATCCAAAGCTCAAAATGAAAGCAATTATTTTTGTTTTATTTCAACGGTTGAGCCTAAAAATATAAACGAGGCAATAAAAGATGAATCTTGGGTAATTGCTATGCAAGAAGAACTAAACCAATTTATTAGAAATGATGTTTGGACATTGGTCCCTCCACCTAAAAACCAAACCATAATCGGCACCAAATGGGTCTTTAGAAATAAAATGGATGAAAATGGTATTGTATCTAGAAATAAAGCTAGGCTAGTAGCTCAAGGCTACAATCAACAAGAAGGTATAGATTACGATGAAACCTTTGCACCCGTAGCTAGACTTGAGTCTATTAGGATATTACTTGCATATGCATGTGCACATGATTTTAAGTTATTTCAAATGGATGTCAAAATTGCTTTCTTAAACGGTTTTATAAATGAAGAAGTATATGTTGCACAACCTCCCGGCTTTGCCGACTTCGAAAAACCAAATTATGTTTTCAAACTTAAGAAAGCTTTATACGGACTTAAGCAAGCACCAAAGGCTTGGTATGATCGACTTAAGACCTTCCTAGTTGACCATAAGTATATCATGGGCCTAGTAGACAATACTCTCTTCACCAAGAAAAAGGGATCACATATTATCATAGTCCAGATATATGTGGATGACATTATATTCGGTTCAACTTGTCAAGAATTATGCGACGATTTCTCAAAAATCATGCATGACGAGTTTGAAATGAGTATGATGGGGGAACTAAACTTTTTCTTAGGTCTCCAAATAAAACAATTAGAAGATGGGATATTCTTCAACCAATCAAAGTATATTAAAGATATGCTTAAGAAGTTTGGTCTTGAAGACTCAAAACCCATGAGAACACCCATGTCCTCCGAAACCAAACTCACAAAGGATGAAGAAAATGAATCCGTAGATTACACTAAATATAAAGGAATGATTGGTAGTTTACTCTATCTTACGGCTAGTAGGCCTGACATTATGTTTAGTGTTTGTCTATGTGCACGTTTTCAAGAAGATCCAAAAATGTCCCATCTTGAAGCCGTTAAACGGATATTTAGGTACATCAAAGGTACTACACACTTAGGATTATGGTATCCCAAAGGAACGGTTGTAGAAACCATAGAGTATACCGACTCAGATCATGCTGGTGACTATGTTGATAGGAAAAGTACTAGCAGTATTTGTACTTTTGTAGGATATTGTCTCACATCATGGTTCGCTAAGAAACAAACTGCCCTCGCAATCTCAACAACACAGGCAGAGTATGTGTCTGCAGGAAAGGCGTGTCAACAAGCACTATGGATGAAACAAGCTCTCGTCGACTATGGAATTGAACTCAACATCATTCCCATTCTTTGCGACAACAAAGGTGCTATCGATCTAAGCAAAAATCCAGTCCAACACGCTAGAACCAAGCATATTGAAATATTGCCATCACTTCCTTCGCGACAATGTACAGAAGGGAATCATCTCAATTGAGAAAGTTTCCTCAGAGGACAACATTGCCGATATTCTCACAAAACCACTTAAACGAGAACCTTTCAACTATCTTAGACTTGGATTAGGATTAATGGAACCTAGTGATTAGGTAAAACATTAGTGTAAATATTAGTTTAACCACACTCGACACTAAACCAAAAATTGCGTTCTGTTCCGCGGATCCAATCGATAACAAGGACGGATCCTTTGTTTTGGATCCGCCGGATCCGTCGCATGCACAGTCACGTTTATTATTAAATAAACAAGAACAAGTACTATTCATTCCTCACTCCAAAATATATCACCCTACTGTATTCGACACACACTAAATCTCCATCACAATTTAGACCATTTTCTTCCACAAATTTGTGCTTCTAACACCACTGTAAGTATTCTTATCATATTTATACTCCTGATCTGCGTCTAGGATCTCTATTTCATGCACAAAACCAAAACTTGGGGTATATGCATAATTTTGGAAAATTCATGAAGCATATTTACTGCATTACACTCAAAAACATGTTTTTCTTAGTTAGGAATTACATCTCATAGCACATTGTCTCAAATTAACAAAAACCCCTTGAAAATTTTCTTACTAAAACCTTCTAACGACTAGGTAAAATGATCTTTTTGAACATTGTTCATACAAATGCAAAAACGTTATCTTTTAGACATCACTTGCATAATGTCTCTTGAATGCTAAAGGGAATACATAATTAATATGTATTTTCGGGTACATTCAACCGTAGCTACATTGAAATAGGAGCGTTTGGGTTATCTCCTGTTTTTACACAAAACTTGCATAAACTAAATTTTCATGCATCAAAAAGGGTCGAGATAATCGCACCTCCACATTGTCCCCATGTAGGCACACACTAGAAATTTTACACTTAATTTGATCATTTCAACTAAAACTATGTAATTTTTGTACTTAGGAAAATCATGCCTCCCGCAACCAACTACGATCACAAAAGAACCGTTAACTACTTACCCGAAGTCCACAAAACCAAAGGTCTAACCAATGCCCAAATCGAAATTTTCAAAGCTTTAGAGAAAAAGTATGTCCATGAGGGTAGAGTCGTAGATTCCTCGTTCTATGAAGGAACACAACTTAGGGAACAATTAGCCGCAATACGATTTGATACTCTTTTGGATATAGATGAACGAATCGTCCCTAGGTTCATTCTTGAGTTCTATGCTAGTATAGGTCTTAGTTCATGTGACCAAGGTTTCTTAAGTCTTCAGTTTACTTTAAATGGAAATTTTGTCAACATCCCTCTTGATCAATTTGGTGAGGTCTTGGGCATTCCAAGTCAAGGGACATGTATTTACTCGGACAAATGGTCCTTAACAATCTTAGAATCCAATCTCGATAGGACGGCACCATATGTCACTCCTCTCGCATCAAAAGAAGTGATTAGGGAACATCTCTTCATTCCTAAGAACAACCCCACAAGGATGTATCGTGGTCGCGAAGTTGCTAGAGATCCATTTGCAATGGAGCTAAATGAACTCAAACCCGAATTCAAGAAAATGGAAGAGGTCTTAAGGGCTAATGTGATGTGCACCATAGGAAACCGTGATCACATCAATGCTTGTTTGTGTCATATGATGTACAACATCTCTACTCGTCAACCCTTCAATCTTGCTTATTATGTTGCCAAAAGAATGTCTGACATTCCGGTTCAAAGCAAGATTGCAATGCCTTATGGAATGCTCTTAACCCGCCTCTATAGAGCCTTTGTACCCGCCCGTCCAAACCCGTTAGGTTTTGTTCCGGAATACAATAAAATTGAACATACCTTCGTTCCTTTGAGTGACTTTAGAGTTAGTGTTGATAAAGGTAAACGACCTCGTGTACCAACATCATCCTCATCATCTTCAATGAGTGAAGATGATGGTTTGCCAAATTCTAGAATTCCTCCACCCGAATACTTGAGCCATCTTCCTCCAATTCCAAATGAATCCACTGAGTATCGAAACATTAAAGGAATGGTAAAGAATCTTGGTCGTTGGATGATGAAATTGCACAAAGGAATGAAGAAGTTGAAGAAGAAGCTTAGTTGAAGGAGTGTTTAGATTTGAACAATGTTAGACTATGTGATGTTAAACTTCTATGTGTCTCGACTTTATCTGATAATACTTATTATGTATGTGTAATAACTAACATTTGCAGGTAGATAACCCTCATGGTTATCAATTTTCCGGGTTATAGCCTATGTTTGGCATAACACCTAAAACGGTAAGTTTCTAAGAACGGATTAAACTATGTTCAATCGTGTGTTAATATTATCATATTTAGTTGTTTTGCTATACATATTAGATGTTAAGTAAGGTCTAAGTGAATTTTCGGGTTTTCGTCGAAAAGCGCAAAATATGACAAGTCTTCTGTTTAGTTTAGCAATTAGGACACGGATCCGGCGGATCCCAAACTTTGGCTCCGCCAAGGCTTATCGTTGGTTCCGCCATCCGCCTACCTGCGGATTCGGCGGATCCCGAACTTTGGATCCGCATGTGATAGAACTTGGATCCGCAGGTTCCCCAGTAAAATTCTAAAACTTTTTCGACTAATCTTGATTCTTAAATCTTAGTGTTTAGTATCATTTAGGATTCATTCACTGATCATAATTCATCTTAGAATCATTTAGGAATTCTTAGAAACTTAGGAACAAAATTTCCCACCAAAATTTAAATTTTTGAATTTTAGGTGTGAGTTACCAAACTGATACAAAGAAGGAACCCTTTTTAGGGATCCGTCAAATCCGTGGAAATATCAAATCATAAGATTTTCCACTATCCCCTTGTATTTACTGCAAATCTACAACACATTACTCAACCCAAGCTCAATGGATTGACTTCCTTGATATGACCTGCACAAATTTTTGTTCCAAATCATTAGAAACCAACATTCTCTATTGGATTCACATCAAATCCAAACACACAGACTCACAAACCTTCTGTCTATAAATTAGCACTTTAGGATCTTCAATTCACATCACAACCATTTCTTCTCCTGTACATTTTAACTATCATACTTCAACAAAAAGTCTCAATGACAAAATCAAACAACTCCTCCACATCCAAGCCACTAAAAAGAACAGCCCGTATTAGTGTGAAACCTTGTTGTTTCATCAACATCCACAATTCATCCTCTGAAGAATCTTCACCACTAAACATATCCTCACCCATTGCTAGTGAAAACTTCCTTACTTTAACCACTCCAACTCCCTCACATGTAGTCATAAAAACACCACCTCCTACCATTACTCCTGTAGCAACCACACCACCATCCGCTCCCGCTCCATCACAGTCTGAGAAGTCTGCCTCATCACCATCCTCACCAAAACTCCAACCCATGGAACTCTTTAGGACACCACCAACATCTCCACAACCATATCTTGAAGAGTTAGAAGATCTTCCACCTACATCAACCAATCCTCCACCAATAAGTCTTGAAAACTTAGAACCTATGCTATTTCATCCTCTCCATCCGGAGATTCATGGTCCTCTATACCGTGAAGCACCACAATCTCATCCCCAAATACCACCACTATCACCAACTTCAACACTCGTCGCCATAGATGAGCCGATGTGGAGCAACATTCCTCAAACACAAGAGGAGATAAGTGCGGAGTTAACACAACTCTATACTCTCTCGGGTATGGTTGACCATCGCCTTCATGAAACCATAGACATTCAAAACATTCTTATGAACTCACTCCAAACACCACAACAACCATCAAACAACAACAACAACCAACCACCATCACCACCACCACCACAAAACTTGGAGCCTAGTCTTCCTCCCGGCTTTTCAAGTCATGATTGCGCACATTGTGAGAGAACGGCTCACTTAACCCAAAGGACCAACATCTTGGTCCATGAGCTTCAAAATGAGATGAGGTTCATCTTGAACCATGTTCTTGAACGTTTAAACGCCATCTCTCATCCTCCTCAATAGGAGCTTTCTAGACTAGTTGTTAGGACCTTTTGGATTGTTGCTTTAGGACTTTTTATTTCTTTCTAGGATGTCTATTTATTGTAATTGTATCATCAGTTCATCATTGTGACTTTTGTCACAAAATTTTCAATATCTATGAATGTGATGTTTTATGCTTATGAGTGATCAACATATTGCATAATTATCATTATCATTGTGAACTAACATCATTATATAGCCTATATTATACCTTGATTATGATTGCTTTAGGTACAAATAATGATCAGACACTTAGTTTGACTTTTAAAAGTCAAAACATATTGAAAGGCTTGTTTGGAAGAATACTTCACAAGCATTCTACTTCTTCATTGAAGTCATTCATTACTAACACTTTATTTGCAGCATATCATACCCTTCATAGTATACGTTGGTACTCGAGAAGTGAGGAGTATACATCGAGGGGGAGCATTTCATAAGCATTTCATATACTAACCGTTTGTTTTGTAGATTCATGCATCATTTCCTTGATTACTCCATCTAGGGGGAGTATAAAACAAGGGGGAGCTTTAAAGTTCTCAAAATCGCATTCCGCTACGCTACTCTTTTTGTTTCGACAAAAAGGGGGAGAAAGGACTAAGTTTGCATTAACTGTGATTCATCACAGTACATACATTTTTACAAAACTTTTCTTTAATAAACAAACTTAATATATATTTTTAAGAACTCATACTATATTTATTTTCTTGCTCAAAAATATACCTTATGTTTTGTCATCAACAAAAAGGGGGAGATTGTTAATACAAATATCGTCTCAAAAACGTTATTTATATTCTTCGATCTTTTCTTGGTTTTGTTAATGACAAATAAAAGGAATATCTTTTAGCAAATAATAAATACTAGCTTAAGTCTCTTAAGTACACATTTTACACTTCACATAATAACCAAGAATTACAAGTTTGCTTATTTAGTAACTTGTTTCCTTAAAAGAAACTTTAATTCTAAAATCATTCCATGACATCATTGCATACATCACATATAATATCCTTGTTAGATCTTGATATATCTTGTTTAGATTTACAAGTTACATAGTTGACATTTGATGATTTGGTAAGATATGGAAGATTTTGAAAGATACACCAAATCCCTTAGCTGTCATCTCCCACGGATCCAAGTCCAATGAAGGACGGATCCCTATTGTGGGATCCGTGGGATCCGTGAGCTGGATATCAGCTTGCCTATAAATAGCAAGCTGATCATTTGGCTTTCTTAAAACTCATATAGCTTAAACACATATATTCATTCAGTACATATCTTACTAACATCATTCATAGTTACATTTCATTTTGATCTTTCATTTTGTAGAAGAGAGATCAAGCTTTCAAGGATCTACAGAACCGTAATCCTTTAGTTGCATTACTGTGTGATATTGTAGTTTGTTTCACACACCATATCTATCATTTGTAATCAGTAAGTGTGGTTAGTGCTTTAGTCCTTGATGAGGCGAAAAGTGTACCGCTTTTAAGGGGTCATTTAAGCCCGAAATCGTATTTATTTGATCAAATATTGCCCTAAATCGTTCCTTTTGTCATTTTAGGTACTTTTGAGGAGAAATCTGGAAAAGGAGGCATTTTGGACGTTTTTGGAGCATAAAAGTGAAGAAAACGGCAAAGTCTCAAAATTGTGCTGAAAGTCACCTTTGACGGCGTCAACATTAACTCCAGACGGCGTCATGCCTTGGCAAGAAAAGTTGGATGTGAAATTTACTCATGACGGGCCAGTGAGTTTGCATGAGAATTCTGACGGCGTCACGCTTTAACTAAATCAAGGGCGTCACGGCTTAAATCAAAGAGGGACGGCGTCACGTTATAGGTCCGACGGCGTCAAGCCTTGATAAGCCAGAATGGATTTTTGAAGAGCTAAAGAGGGACGGCGTCAAGAAGGTCACCCGGGAACCCTAAAAGCGGCGAGGTGACGGCGTCACAATGCATAAGGTGACGCCGTCAGATGTCAAAGTCTATATATAGTTTTCTAATTTTTTGTCATTAGAGGAGAGCTTAGTGTGTGGAATTTTGGGATAAAACCCTAAGACGATTTTAGCTACTTTTTCAGGGCTTCTTGCCTTGAGATCTTCCATGTTTCATTGAAAGATAAGTTATCAATTAATCATTCAATATGTCTATGTGTTGTTTGATTCTATCTTATGCTTGTCTTTTGTTTAACATGTTAGGCTAATTTTATCTTGTGTTTGCTTAGATCTAATGAAACCTAGCTATTGATTATTGGTTGTTAGTGTGTTGTTAGTTGTATTGGATGATTGTTTATCTATGTTAGGCTTAAGAAAACTGGCTAACTTCCTATTCGGTAACTTGCTTGAACGTCTTAAGAAACATGAACCAAACGCGTACTAAAGGTTTTTATGGTTGTATTTAATGCACAAGCGAATTCTAGTGATCCCATGTTAGGAGCTTCCTAGCCGGCTCGACATAGGAGTGAAGTAGGAGCTTGTAGAGTTTGGGGAAGTAAGTACGCCACCCCACGAATGGTATTAAGGAATACACCCGTCATCCACGCGACTAATACACACTAATTAACCGGTAAAAGATAGTTAGGGAGTAAGGAAATCTAAGTAAACACATTTCTCCACACATAAGTTTCTCACCACTTTTCATTTTTGTTATTTTATTTTATTTGCATTTGTAGTAATTTGGGTTAGTTTACTAGCAACTAATTCCGCCCACTCCTTCAAAACCCGAGATTTTACTTGCTTTCATAAAAATATAAAAACATAAAAAGAATCTTCCTCAACCCTTAGACCTAATTAGAGTAGCCTTTCACACCTAACGAACACTATTCCCTGTGGAGAACGATCAATCCCCCGTACTTACCACTACACTATACTACATCGGTCAGGTACACTGCCTGGTGGGGTTGTAAGCCTCTTGAGATCCCTCGAGAGGTAAAACCTGTTGTAAGGTTGCAAAACCCACGCATCAAGTTTTTGGCGCCGCTGCCGGGGAATAGTTATTGTTTAGGTTGAATTTTTATTTCTATTAGGTCTACTCACTAGATTCCTTTCTAGTGAGATTTTTATTTTATTTTTCTAGGTTTTCTTTAGTCTATCTTATTTCTTTGTGTGTTTGTTCGTAATTTCCATTGACTCTTCCGTTCACCATTATGGAGAACGCGAATCCACCATACTACCAACCACGTAATTCACCCACTCCATATGACATCTTGATGTTTAAACAACATAAAGATGAACCTCTCTATGATGCATGGACTCGTTTTAAATATTTACTCCAAAAAGTCCCTCATCATAACTTCGATTTTTGGTCCCTAACTCAATTCTTTTACAATCATGTCGACCGACAAGCCCAAAGGTACATTTACCATATTGCCGGCAGGGATATTAGGGAATTAAGTGCTGAGAAAGCATGGGAAGCTATTGAAGAGTGTGCCCAATATTATTATATAGTAGACAACCCAACAAACGTTAGTACAAGTCAATTGACCACAAAATTCGAGGATCATGAAACAAGTTTGTTTGGGGATGAATATGTTAGTGTTGAGATACCTAAGTGGTTGTCATGTAATGCCATAGTACAAAACAAACACATAGGTGACCTTGATGTGATGGAGGATTTAGCCAAACATGATCACATTGATCAAAAAGACCTAGGTTTTATGATCGATGATGATGAATCTCAAGAAACACATGATGAATCTTTTGGGCAATTTGAATATAGCAGTCAGAATATTAAGGATGATCCTTATGATTCGGACATAGAAGTTGAGATGCCTAGAGAAGCACGTGAGATACTTGGGAAAATGTTAGGGTTAGATCCTACTAAAACACATGATGAGGATATAGGTGATCTTGACATAGGGAATGATGAGGTAAGTAACATAAGCCCACCAAGTACCCCACAAGTCCTACTATCATTTGAGGCACACACACCACCCATGACTTACCCGGAAGAAGTTGAGGAGACTATAGGAACCCCAATAGAGGTAGAGCCCTTGGACCAAACACAACTAGAAGAAATAGGTTTGAATGCTTTTAGTGATCACAACCTTTCTTTTAGTTCTATGGAAGTTCCTAGTTTTGATGAGCCGGAGCCTCAACCAAAACCATTACCTAATCTTCCATCCTTGGATGAAAATTTAGGAATTGAATTAGGTCCCGATCCACCCATCAAAACATATAGTCCGGGTAGTCTTAAGTTTAAGGTAGTAGACATTAAGCCTTGTAGTGAGGAAGACAATATAGGAGTGAAAAATGACCTTACATGTCTACATCACCCATTCGTGATTGATCACAAGAAACATTATGGGTTTAAACCGGGTCTATTGGGTCAAGATGGATTCCCAATTAGGAGTCTCTCGAAGTTGTTAGAAAATGATCCCTTTTTAGGAGAAAACTTTAATTCACCCATTGACCAAAGTGAACTTGGTAAGGTTATGATGAAAGGAGCACACCCCTTTGAGTATATAATTCATCCACCACTCTTTCCTCACGTGGCATATTCACACCCTAAGGGTGTGTATCGCTACTTTCACCCACACTTAATCCTAAGTGTAGGGAAAACCTCCCCTATTTCCGTTAAATAAGGGTAGAGTCAGGCTCGTGACTCGAACAAAAACAAGCGCTCTTGGGAGGCAACCCAAGCTTTATTTGCTTTGTGTGTTTATTTGTTTGTTTTTATTTGTTTCCGTATGTGTGTTTAATTTTTATTATTATTGATTCATGTTCAAAACTAAAATTGTGAAAATGCTTTATTTTGTTTTTAACTTCGTCTTAACTACATATAAAGGTATTTTGCAAAAGATAAGTGTAAGGGAAATCTAAATCGGTTTATTAGAACACAAATGAACATGAATCGTAATAATATTAAATTAACATACATATTCGTATTTGTTTGAGTCAAATGCTTGTATCGAGTCATAATGATGTTTTGCAGGATTTCCAGGAAGTAAGGTAAAGGTTTTTCCAGAAATTTTCCGGAAACTTAAAATGAAAATTTTTGTCAGGTCATTTCTGACGGCGTCAGGGGTTATAACCTGACGGCGTCAGATTTAATTTCCAGAAATTTTTGAAAATTTTGTTTTCATAAAAAGTTTTTATTAAAATCTCCAACTTATAATCTCCAGGAATCTGCAAAGTTATCATTCCACAAGCATTATATCCTTATATATAGATTTTATCCCGCCGATGTTATGCAGGTTTTCGTGTTTGTTTTCTCAGGTTTAACAGGTTATTTTGGACAAGGAGATGTTTATGGAATCAAGCTTATGGCGATGCATTAGTCATGGAGCTTCAACATTCTCTTTGGAGGAAGATTTAACCGTGTAAATTCATTATCCAACGAGCGAATCAGGGGAGTATTTGATTTCATTCTTTTACTTTATTCTTTTACATTTGTCATTTGAACATTGGGGACAATGTTCATCTTAAGTGTAAGGGGAGGGTAAAAGTACGATTTTTGAGAATACAATTGCGCTTGATTTTTGTTTGTTTGATGGTAGATGTGTAATAAAACTGAGAGAAATACTTGATTAAGGTAATTTTAGTGCCAAATTTAAAATTTTTTACAACACTTAGGAGTGAAACTTTGATCTTAATGAGCGTCTCACGGATAGGAGTTATATGACTAGCACAAAAACCGTACCACTAAAAAATTTTCCACCCCCAAATATGTGAGGTTCGCCCCTAGAATTGGTAGGAAAAGCATTTATGCTATGATGTGTGTACCGGTAGCACTTAGATTCTAGAACTTGCGTTAGGACCATTCCGAGGCCACAAGTGAGACTACATTCGTGTAGTTAGATTTACTACATGATAAGAGGCATTAGGATTAACCCATGTTTTACACCTGTGTTTTTGTTATAATTACATTGGCTACATTGGTCAAGTAATTCTCCCACACCCTTTGCGTTGTACTCATTTTTAGTACACGATACCCCTAGTACACCCCTCAGAGCCTATCTTTTCGTTTCGACCTTTAAGCATTTTACTTAAAGGAAGAATTTGTTACACCCCACTTAAATGTACACCCAAATCGCCTTAGCCTACCTTGTATGCACTCATTTTTAGTGCATTATTGTTACAACATTTGTTTAAACCCAAGTTAATTATCTAGTTGATTACATGGTTGCTAAGTCGAGTCATATCCTTGTACATATTGTTTTGGGACGATTGGGACTCGTGGGTAAAGTACTAGTGTAATGGAGTAATGGGGAAGAACATCATTTATTACCCCCATATGTGCTAAATGTTTTAAAAGTACTCCAAGTTTTTCAATTATCTTAATTCGAGTCATTAGAATAGTTATTTGTAAAGTTATGTAAAAGTTCAAGTGTAAGGGGATGCAACGCCCCTTTGATGTATTATTTTGGATGGTAGGGTAAAAGTGTATGCAAAAAAAAAAAAAAAAAAAAAAAAAAAAAAAAAAAAAAAAAAAAAAAATTTCAAGAAAAATACAAAAAAATGAGAAAAAGAAAAGTAGAAAAAACATACGGACTACCATCCCGTTTCATTTTATGTTTATTTTATGTTTATGTTTTGTTATTTTCTTTCATTAGCTTAAGATCGAGTCTAGTCTTGGCTTAGCAACATTGTATAGTACATGTAATTGATCAAGATCTTTAACTCGCCACCAGTAAAATATCCCGTATCCAACAAAACCGTGTTTTCCTTTTCCCTACACCTAACGTTATAACCCATTTAAAAGCCCTCTTTGATAGTTTATCTTAGGTGCTTACGCCTAGTGGAGGAGGTTTTCGATCCTTTCCCAAGCCTATGGTAATCTATTTGCTATGACAGGTAGTGAGAGATATTTTCCGTTTTCATTTATGAGATTTATTTTGATGACACTTGAGAGATGTGAGTATCTAAACACTACTTGTGAGGTGCTAGTATGTAATCTCCGTGCTTATTATGATTGAAGTGGAACGATTATTTGTTGTAATTACTTTTATGTTTGCATTAAATGACCCCTAACTTGTATTTTGATTAGAATAAAAGTGCATTTGCTTGAGGACAAGCAAATCTCAAGTGTAAGGGTATTTGATGAGGCGAAAAGTGTACCGCTTTTAAGGGGTCATTTAAGCCCGAAATCGTATTTATTTGATCAAATATTGCCCTAAATCGTTCCTTTTGTCATTTTAGGTACTTTTGAGGAGAAATCTGGAAAAGGAGGCATTTTGGACGTTTTTGGAGCATAAAAGTGAAGAAAACGGCAAAGTCTCAAAATTGTGCTGAAAGTCACCTTTGACGGCGTCAACATTAACTCCAGACGGCGTCATGCCTTGGCAAGAAAAGTTGGATGTGAAATTTACTCATGACGGGCCAGTGAGTTTGCATGAGAATTCTGACGGCGTCACGCTTTAACTAAATCAAGGGCGTCACGGCTTAAATCAAAGAGGGACGGCGTCACGTTATAGGTCCGACGGCGTCAAGCCTTGATAAGCCAGAATGGATTTTTGAAGAGCTAAAGAGGGACGGCGTCAAGAAGGTCACCCGGGAACCCTAAAAGCGGCGAGGTGACGGCGTCACAATGCATAAGGTGACGCCGTCAGATGTCAAAGTCTATATATAGTTTTCTAATTTTTTGTCATTAGAGGAGAGCTTAGTGTGTGGAATTTTGGGATAAAACCCTAAGACGATTTTAGCTACTTTTTCAGGGCTTCTTGCCTTGAGATCTTCCATGTTTCATTGAAAGATAAGTTATCAATTAATCATTCAATATGTCTATGTGTTGTTTGATTCTATCTTATGCTTGTCTTTTGTTTAACATGTTAGGCTAATTTTATCTTGTGTTTGCTTAGATCTAATGAAACCTAGCTATTGATTATTGGTTGTTAGTGTGTTGTTAGTTGTATTGGATGATTGTTTATCTATGTTAGGCTTAAGAAAACTGGCTAACTTCCTATTCGGTAACTTGCTTGAACGTCTTAAGAAACATGAACCAAACGCGTACTAAAGGTTTTTATGGTTGTATTTAATGCACAAGCGAATTCTAGTGATCCCATGTTAGGAGCTTCCTAGCCGGCTCGACATAGGAGTGAAGTAGGAGCTTGTAGAGTTTGGGGAAGTAAGTACGCCACCCCACGAATGGTATTAAGGAATACACCCGTCATCCACGCGACTAATACACACTAATTAACCGGTAAAAGATAGTTAGGGAGTAAGGAAATCTAAGTAAACACAATTTCTCCACACATAAGTTTCTCACCACTTTTCATTTTTGTTATTTTATTTTATTTGCATTTGTAGTAATTTGGGTTAGTTGACTAGCAACTAATTCCGCCCACTCCTTCAAAACCCGAGATTTTACTTGCTTTCATAAAAATATAAAAACATAAAAAGAATCTTCCTCAACCCTTAGACCTAATTAGAGTAGCCTTTCACACCTAACGAACACTATTCCCTGTGGAGAACGATCAATCCCCCGTACTTACCACTACACTATACTACATCGGTCAGGTACACTGCCTGGTGGGGTTGTAAGCCTCTTGAGATCCCTCGAGAGGTAAAACCTGTTGTAAGGTTGCAAAACCCACGCATCAGTCCTCAAAGCACAAAGAGTGTAGGGAGTGGTTGTACCCTTGTAAAGAACTCGACATCTAGCTTAGTGTCGGTAAAGTAAATAGGCGACGTCATGTTGGTTCTGCCTAGTGAAAGAACCCGTTGTTTAGCTTAGTACCGGAAAAGGAAGTAAGCGACGTGTAAAGGTTTTCTCCGCCTAGAAAAGGAGTTTGTTTCTTAGTGAAAGATAAACTCTCGAGTTGGAAGCTCGGGGAGTGGAGTAGGGCAAGGAAGAGAGTCCTTGTAGCCGAACCACTATAAACAACAGTGTTGTGTGGTTTGATCTTTCCTCTCTTTATCTTTTGTTTACATTGTGTGATTATTTATTTGTGATTGTTTCCTTTGAATTAACATATAGTAACAAAGCAAATAAAACTTGAAAAACGGTAAAAACTATTCAACCCCCCTTCTAGTTTTCCACAAGATAGTTTGATGTTTTTCATTTAAGTTTTAGAAGTTTGATTGATTGATTGTGAGAGTTGAGAAGTTTGATTTATTAGGTGAGGCTTTCGTTGAAGATATGTTTTTTTTTTTTTGTTTTTTTTTTATTTTTTTTTTTAATGAAGATCTGGGTTTTGGATGATGAATTGGATGAAGATCTGGGTTTTTTTTTGAAGATCTGAGTTTGTTCGCACATTCACACATCTATTGTTCGCACATTCACACATCCGTTGTTCAAATGTGCGAATGTGAAATTGATATTTATTTATATTTAATAGAAGGGTATATTAGTCATTTAATCAAAAATTCAAAGTCAAACTTCCACCAACCCCACCTAACCACTGTACTTTAATATTAAAATAGTGGACACGTGTCAATTTTTTTGTGGATTCACACGTTCGCACATTCACACACGTCTCTTTTGGGAAAGGCTGCTATTTGGGTACCACAATTTGAAACAAGTTTTTTTCACCTACTCTTTTGGTAATTAGTCCTTTTAAAAATAATTGATCTATGGTTTTCTTGTTTTCCGTTTTTTTTGTTAATTGTTTGTTTTGTTATGGCATGCACTGTTTTGGAAGAAAATCATAGGTTAAATTTGTTTATTTTTTTTTTTTTCATTTTTTTTTATTTTTTTATGGAATGGACTGTTTGGAAGAAAAAATCATCAGCTATAAAATGATATGGAATGAAATGTTTTTGGAAGAAAAAAATATCTTCTATAAACTGAAATTTATGCATTGAATGCATGTGGTTTTCACATATATAAATTGAAATTAATTCTAATTAGTAGACTTTCTTGCTATAAATGGCAAGTTTTTATTTTATTGCTATAACTGTAAGGCTATTCGGCAAGGCATGGTGATCCCCTCATCATTTGCTCCACTCACGCGCGATTCTCCTTGCCCAAGTTGTCCACTCACGCGCGACAAACACAATACAAGGCAACGTATGGTGAACTGATCACCTTGCAAGTGTATCCGTCCTTTTTTCAAGTTTTATTATTTTTTATTTTGTGTGTGAGTGTGTGAGGGATATTTAATGAGGTATATTTGTATAAAGTGAATATTTTAATGAAAGGTGAAGTTAAAGGTATCCTTGCCCACAAAAAGGAGAGTGGAGGTGAAGGGAAGTGAAAGGAGAGAGAAAGCTGACGTGGCGCTGAAGTGTAAGGTGAGTGAATCACCTCCTTGCCATCCAGCCTAAGGCTGCTCACACTCCTAGTCGCATGATCGGTCGATCCCCTACAAAACCACAAAGCGACCGACCAAGCAAAGGTCGATTGTGAGCGTGAGGGGTCGGTTGGTTTTGGGTCACTTGGCCTAAAAGTGGAATATCGATCGAGAAATCGACCGATTGTTTCTTCTACATATTCATCCAATACCAACTTTAAACACAAACATATTCCAAAAAAAAAAAAAAAAACATTTTCAACTATAAATAGCAACTTTATTAATTCAAACACACACACATTCAAAATCCAAACTTCTCAAATTCAAGATCCAAACTTCTCAAATTCAAGATGTCTTCCAGAAAAGATTTTGGGCAACAATTTCCTAGTCCACCACGTCAAAAGGATTTTGGGCAACAATTTCCAAGCCCACCACATCAAGAATTTCCGGTTTTCAGTCCACCACATGAACAAACTTTTCCGGTTTTCGGTTTTCAGCCCACCACATCAATAATTTATGTAATATTTTTATTATTAATGAATTTTAAGTTTATTTTAAATGTTTGATTAAAAAAAAAAAGGTCACAGAGTGTGGCAGGTCGGTCGCTTCTGGTCGCCGGAGAGAGAAAGCTGACGTGGCAGCAAGTGACCCAGGTCGCTTTGGGTCAAGATTGTGTCCAGCCTAAGTGATGTTCTTAACGTGTAATGTTCCTCTTTTTATTATACACATTAATATAGTTCAAAGTAACTTCTAGTTATTTAATGTTTACATAGTGTTTGGTATGCATAAATTAAAGTTGGAATGAAATAAATTATTGCAACAAAATGAAAATTTGTTGTTTGTTTTGAATTTTGTAATTGAATGGTGTTGAAGTAAAACCTTGTAGATAGGGCCCACTTCTGCGTAGTGTCCTTCGGACCTTGAGAGTTTCTACACACACAAGGAGCACACACGTTAGACTCGTCCCGGGTTTTATCCCAAGACCAGCCTCCGTCGTGAGAATGAGTACATGATAATTATATGGGTGTGAACAGTGAAATGAGAGCAAATGTAGTGTGTGTAAAAAATTAGGTGTGAATCATAAATGAGGTGTGGGTATTTATACTACCCACACCTACTATACCTGTTTACGTTGGGACTAAGCGAGTTGACCTACGCCTGACCTAGTAGGTAGGTGTCAGATCACGTGGGGGACACAATCCCGGGAAATCTGGGATTGTGTCGATTGATGAGATTGCTCAGTGTAAATGGCGGCGGTCCAGTCGGCAGACATGTCCGGAGGTGAGATGTTAGGCCGGACGTAATGAGCGTCCGGACATGTAAGTGGGTCCGGACGAAGCATGACGTCCGGACACATACGCCAACAAATGGTTTATTCATTGTGTAATACCCAAAAATCTAAAACGTGTAAAAAGACCAAAATGCCCCTACAACTTTAAACTTTGATTAATAAGCCTATAAAGTACCAATTAAATCCCAACCCTTTGGAATGAGTATGATATGAAGTAAAATTATTTTTACTACTACAATTAACATTTGCAATGTACAAAAAAAATAAATGTCACATATATACCGAAAATTTCATTTATTTAAGTTATTATATTTAAAATTCAATTAAAGTTAAGATAAGAACAATTTAAATTAGGAAAATAATCAAAATTGAAAATCCTTGATTTTGTCAAAGTATTGCCGTGTGATTTGGTCCTTATCCCCCACAAGACTCGGCCCATTATTCCAGCCCTTTATTCCCATTAGTTCTCATTTAACAACCGAATACCACTTTTCCATCTCACTCACAAACCCTAGAAACAAAGGTGACGGCTGTTCCATTTTCGTGGTGATCGGTTCGTGGTGTACGAGTGTTGGTGTTTCGTCGGTGCTTACTTATTGGTGATCGTGAATGGGGTTTGAGTCTCGTAGCATAAATTGTTGGGTGTTCGTGTGGCTGTTGTATGTCGAGGTTTCGAGTTTCGACAACTAATCTTATCGCTTATGTTCTAGCTGGTGTATGTATTCGAGTTTGATACATGTTTCCATTCGATCGACCTTTGATCTTCGAGAGGTACATCTCTATCTACTGTTCGTCCTTGTCTGGTTACCTCTTAACGCATACATCCATACATATAACAGATTGGCGAGGTTTGCATGAGATTACATTACATATAAATATTGTTAATACTTGTAAGTTGAGGAAAGCACATAACAGGTTATCTTATAAAAAATAATAATAATAATAATAATAATAATAATAATAATAATAAAAATACTTTTAAACATGCATGCTTAATGAAGCTATAGAACCTGTGTGATAGAAGTGAATAAACGTGTGGATTTATGTGTGATTTCATGCCGTCTTGCGCCTCGTTACTTCTGTGTTTGTGTACATGTTTTGTGTGTGAGTTGTGGGACGAATGTAGAGATGGAAAGATGCTTGTTTAACGTGTATTAAACAAGGTTTAAACGTGTGCAGGATCAGATTTGAGTAAGGTTAATTGTCAATTCTTTTGGCCTCGTTATTCCATGGGCTGTATCTCGTCATTATGGGCGTAAAATGGTGTGTTTGTGCGTGAGTTTGAGTAGTCTAAAGTGGTCTAAAAAGAAAAGAAAAGAAAAAAAAAACTGTTATAATCTGAATTAAAAAGGGTTAAAAGAATCTTGGTTGGGTTGGTTAAGAAATGGGTCGTTTTGGTTTCGTTTGGGTCTCTTTATAAGTATACCGAATAGGAAGTTATGGGGCTGTTTCTCGCTAAGAACTAAAGGGTGCGAATCGATTTCGGCAATGTTTCTATAAAAAGGCCATACTATACGAATAGAAATGAGATTGCATGCATGCTATATATGTGAGCTACGTATTTTATGACTACAAGTAAAACTAATCAACACCTTTAGCCTAAACTTTTATTATTTTCACATTAAACCCTAAACTATGATAACTTTTCATAATAAACCTTAAACTATGAGATTGTCGTTATTAACCGTTAACTTTACTTAATTATCAATAGTAACCCTAAATTATGAAACTTGCTAATTCGGGAAACTTACTAAATAGGAAGTTACTAAATATAGAAAGTTGCTATAATTAGCAGGGAAAGCTGAATATGTAAATCTGAACAACAATAAATACTGAATCAGAAATAACTTATGAAATGGTTCTTAAATAATAAGACGATCATTAATTCGTGTAGATTCGCTGAAGAATGAGTAACTTCCGATCTTTGTGATATGGTTTCATTTGCGGTTTGAGGTACAGATATTCTGCCCTTTCAGTAAGGTGCCTTCGTTTCTTTTGATTTGATTCGTATTAGAATTTCCTATGCCATTGCTATGTTCCCTACACTTTGGTTCGTTGTTCGATTCTTTTGACCTTGATGTTCGATATGACCCTTTTCGCTTTGAGCCTCTATAATGATCCGTTTGATATTCGTTCGTTACCTTGGGATATTAGTATTCGTATCACTTGATGCTTCGAAGGTTCATTTGATTTTGGTAACTAGATGTGAAAACCTTTTTAATTATATCATGGAAATGTTTTGAGGAAAACTTATTTTAAAATGATGTTTATGAAATATGCGATGCCACTTTTATTTGGAATTTTACTAAACTTTTAATGGAAACCATTTGATAAAGATTTCTTAAAATGAACCAGTTGATGATGAACCTTTGATCAGTTCGTTGGACTCATTTGACTTTGATATTGGATATGACCTTTGCCATGAACCTTTGATATTTGGACTTTGACTATGATTCGATGACTTAGACTATTTGAACCTTTGCTATGATTTGGACCTTTGACCTTTGACCCTTCAGTTTGATACCCGAGCCAAGTTCGTTTCCTAGCCATGAAGGTAACATGGCCGTGTCATTGATGCACCAGTGGCATGACTCACGTGTGGGTGAGTGATTTCTCACACCGTCCCCATATTGTTCGTTGCATGCACATTATATTTGTTATGGCCTATATTATTGTTCGGGGGGCGTATGGATTGCAATCCTAGGTTCGTGTCCGTGTTCGTGGACTTAACATGATTTGATATTATATGATTTGATTTGGTGATTGATGCTGTGTGCAATACACGTCCTTCACAAGTTCGGGAGTTAGCTACTCCATTTGAAGAATGAGGACACCCCTCATATTATCTGATTATCTGAGAGGTCTCCCCTCTATATGATTTTGAGGATATGGTTACTATATTTGATTTGTTTGGGCTCGTGGTGGATTACTGACCTAACCTTTTCATTTCTTACTTTGTACCTTTGTCTATACCTTATGTTTTCCCAATGCACTATACTATATATGTTCGTTTCCTTTTGCTTTCGTTTTCGTTTATATATATCTGTTCACTGGGCTTTTTAAGCTCAGCCGCATTTCTTTCCATGCGGCAGGTTTTAGTTGGAAGCTGGGTATGAGTGAAGAGACTTTTGGACTTAGAAGACTTGGTAGGCTATTTTGGCCTAGAGATGATTAGAAGTTATTATATTGTTAGAATTTGTATTCGCATTTGTAACCTTGTAATTTCAGTATTTCATTTGTAACCTTTGAGATTCCTTGTATTACTGTAATGTATGCTTTGTTTTGATCTGATATGAAACCATTAGTGTGACATCTTTACCCTTGTCGGGTTGGGGTGTTACACATTGGTTCATTACATTACCCCTCTTAGACCAAGAGTAGTGGTAAGTAGTGTGTGTTGGGGCAAATTGTGACACGTGGCATGTCTTGATAATGAAAGTTTGTAAAAAAATGGGAGTAATGGGATGGGGCGTTGAAGCTTTGGGTTAATTTAATTTTTTTTTTTTTTTTTTTATTTAACACCTTTATTTTTTGACGTTAAAGCTTTAAAATTACACAAGTTAACGTTAAATCTTTAAAAATTGTTTTAAAATACTTAAAAATATAAAAAAAAAATTAAAATCTTATCTTTAACGCTGGCGTTAAAGATAAGATTTTATACTGTTAACGCTCAGTGAATTGAATGTTAACATTCAATTTTTACCACTTTCCACGTTAACGTTCAACTACCTAAAACGTTAACGTGAACTTTCACCACCGTTAACGCCAATTTTTACCTATAAATACCACAAGTTTTTACCTTTAACGCCACATTTCTAACCCTAAAAATATAACTTTGCCGTCAACGTTCTCACAAAAACTATAAAAAAAATGGCTAGCCCGAGTGATGCACGAGTACCATGGGAAGAAAGTGAAGAAATTGCTTTGGTGAACTCGTATTTGACTGTCTCCGACGTTCGGGCGGAGACAAATGATACGAAAAAAGATTTTTGGATAAGGGTGAAGCAAGACTTTCACATCTCGCTTGGTAGGGAGCGGGAATACCGTAACATGGACAAGATCACGTCCAAGTGGCATTCACTTCGGGCGGAGTTGTTCGAGTTCGAACGGTGTTACCGTGAGTGCACCAACGAGCTGGATGATGAGGATCAGCAGCTCGAGGACGCGCTCAGGCTGTGGAGGGAGCGACACGGCGGGGTCTCGTTCAAGCACCTCACCAGTTGGACCCTGACGAAAAACCACGTGGGAACCAACATTTTTAATTTTAAGGTCTTTTTTTTTTTTTTTTTTTTTTTTTTTAATGTTATGAATGTTTTTTTTTTTAAATGTTTTTTTTGGTTTAACGTAGCGTTTTTTAAGCATCGTTAACGTGAAAGAAAGTAAAAAAAAAAACTTAATAATTTTATTTAAAATTAATAAAAGTAAGTAAAAAAAATAAAAAAAACAAGCTTCAACGCCCGTTGATGCATCAACGCTCGTTGGATTTTATAGCATTCAACGGGCTTCAACGCCCCAAGGGGGTGGGCCAACGGGCGTTAAAGGGGCAACTAAGCCCACTTCAACGCCCATTACTCTTGGTCTTACAACCAATTTCATTACATAGTCACCCCTTAGTTTTTTCTCATTCCATTACAATGTGGATTCATATTTTGTCATATTTTATTTATTTTTAATGTCCATTACATTGTACTAAACAACATACGTAGATATTATATTTCATTCCAATATGGCAATCAAATAGGTAAATGGAAAAGTAATGACTTATTCAATTAATATGTTTATTCCATTATATTTGTTTGAAGAACGTTGTAATTGAAAACACAAATGGTTTTTTTTTTTTTGGGACAAAAAAACACAAATGGTAATTGAAAATAGGAACAAAAATATTGACTTATAAACCATAAGCCAACCGTAAACAAACGTCCCTTTTTTTTAATACAAATTTTTTGAAACTGTCTTCCAACTCAAATGCGATCACATAAACATCTAAACAGGTAGAATATTACTGATTTTCAAAAAAAAGGTAGAATATTACTGTATTTCTTTTATCAATAGAGTTTATATTCCGTTAGGTAGAATTGTAGAACAAAAAAGTCTACTGGTCAAATATTGCGAAGGGTAACACGTGCGTTTCTGACAATGTGCAAGTATTAAAGCAGAAAGTTCTAATATTTTATGCTTGTTGCATGTAGAGGAGCACATGTGTGTGGGGCAATCGTGTTTGAGACTAACTTGGAAAAGCAAACCGACCTCTACGTGTAAAGCGCATAACCAGGCCCCCCATCAGTCATTAGATATTCACCCGATACTCAAACTTTTCATTCCAACGCAATACGGAGTATATAAGGCTACATGCAGTAAGGCGATTAAGTTTCCCAATTTTTCTCTGCCACGTCAGCTTTCTCTTTCCAGCGACTTACAGGCGATTAGGTGCCCCAGTAAGGGCGACCAAGTTCAATTTTTTTTTTTTTTTTTTTAATCAAGTATACGTTGCAAATAAAAGTGATATGCAGCCTTTTCAAATCGATCGGGGGAGTGACCAACTTAGGGGGATCGATTCCCAGAGATCGACTAGCCACAAGAATGAAATCGATCACATAAGGGTCGATCGATGCTACTGCAAGTAGCCTAAGTTTGCTAAAATGTTTTTTTGAAATAAGTCGTACGGCTATATAAAAGAGAAAAAAAAATATACTGTTTTGGACCATTTAAAATGTACAATACGAATCTGGCCACTTCGAACGTATACTATGAAAACTATGTATCATTCGGTGAACAACGTGCTTTAACCTTGCGTGCCACCTTGTCGGACAAATCACATAGTGATGCGCGTCATCATTTTTATCATAAGCTAGTTAAGACCAGATGCGTCGCCGACATCGCGCCCGCACGTGAAATGACATGTGTGCCACGTGCCGGCTTTTCTTCATACGTATTCGCAGGGGCGGCTCAAGCGTTATGGAGGCCTAAAGCGAGATTCAAATATGAGGCATTTCCAAAATTTTCATTTTTTTTATCCGCTTAATATTAGCTTTTCAAATCATTTGATTAATAAAACATCTAATTGTCAAAACAAAAATACGATAAGAATCTAAGAGTTTATTGAAAATTGAGAAAAATAATATAAGAAAGAGAAAAAATCAAACTTCGCTTTATGATAATCTATAAGTAAAGCTAAATAACCGAACAAACACGAAGGAGGCTTGTTCGGGTTCGTTAGTTTTGGTTTAACCGAACAAATGAACTAATATGAACACTTAAACAAATGGACATAGGTGTTCATGTTTGTTCTTTGAAAAATAAGTTATTTTTGTTCGTTTATTAAGACACTATGCATGAGTGATTCTTAAACGTGTAACTTGTTTACAGTATCAGCTAAAATTCATTAGAATTTGTAGTATTAAATGAGCTTAATTCATTATTTTGTAATAATAAAAAGATGGATCTGATTGTATTTCTTAAACTGAAATAAGGACTTAGTGGCATGGATTCAAAAAAATAAACAAAAAATAAGCAAATATCCTTAATAATTTTAGTAATAGGGGCCTTCTATATATCGAAACCTCAAGATGATGCCAAAAAAACATGTGACCGACTATATATTCATAAAGACGCTAGAAAATTGGGAGCCTTCGATATTCGGGGGCCTAAAGCGATGGCTTTAGTAGCTTTATCCTTTAGCCACCACTGCGTATTCGGTATTCCACTCGTGTATTGTCAGTGATGATTGTCACATTAACTTTTTTTTTGTTAAAAAGTAATAGTTACGTACCTCCTCCGTCTCAAAATAATTGTCTCTCGACAAAAAAACACAGTTTAAAAAAACATAATTATTATTGTGTTATCTCTTTTACTTTTTGCAGAATGACAATTTTACCCTTAACTAATTAATTAATGTCTTTTTTAAAGTTTGTAATAATAATTTCAAGTAAAGGCAATATGGTTATTTTGATCAAACTTCCCTATCTATATTTAGTAGTTGACAATTAAATTGTGACATCCCGAAATGAAAACGTGGATTATTAATTTAAGGCGGAGGGACTATAATATTTTCAAACAATATGTCGGAAACAAGTTCGTTTTATATATTAGCAGGATTATATGTTTTATCATATCGTATTCCTTCCAACGAACAAGCGTACACACACAAAACCTTGTTGTTAAACATCCTCCAAAACACACAAAAATCCTGGTAATCGGCGCACTCAACAATACACCAAACAAGTATACAACCAACCTCACAAACGGGGCATCATTAAACCCAAAAAAAGAAACTTCCGATACGGATATAATGTACTTCACAAAACCGCGCAAAAAATTCTGCTTAGCGCACGAAAAAAAAAATCAACAAGTATGCCCTAACTCGTACTTTTTGGATTTGGATCTACAGTGTGATTTTGATCTGGTGTGTGTTTTAAATTTTGAATATGAAGTGGTGTGTGTGTTTTTCTTTGAGTGTTTGCTAGATGTGAAGACACAACAGAAGGTACATTTGGAATACATAATCGGTGGCGCGCGAGGCACATTAATCGAAACTGAAGGTGCGTCGCGGTTTATTTATATTTGGGATAATATCATATATACCACATCTAAACATCAAAATCAAAATATTATATATACCGAAAATACAACTTTTCAATCACATCGCTTTTTTCTTCAATTTATCATCTGGATAGAGACCTATTCCTCGCCATAACTGGACAATTCTCTTCTTGGGGCATAGAGACACATGTTATATAATGTATTTAAAGTATGTTTTGGTTAAATATGACATTATTGTGTTTAAGTTAGGTAAATATATAATTACCCTTTTTATATTTGTAAAATGTTACTCCATCTGTCTCAAAATTATTGTCAGTAGATAAAAATTAAACAGTTTAATAAAAGTGAGATCACTACAATTTTCAATCACTGAAATATAATATTCCTTCACTATATTCTTTTTTTATTACTTAAAATGGAAAGTGAACAATTAATTTGAGATATTCCAAAAAAGAAGACGAGGTAGTAAAAATTAAGGCCTCTATTATAGAAACCCCCCCTATGATGTCCCATCAGGGGGGTTTTGTCCTTTTATTCTTTTTGTCTCCCTTTGACCGACAATGTATTAAAGTTTTTGTCAGTTTATGTTCCGTATTTCTGACAGTTTTAAACGTTTGATTTATTAAACTTTATATTTTCTGTTCCGTATTTTCAGGTTTATATATTTTTTTATATAAACAAAATTATAAAAATAAAAAATAAAAAAAAAATGAAAAAAACAGGGGGTGGGGATTTCGATTTTGGGGGGGGGGGAAACACATACGGTTTTTCACTCATAAAACTCATACTTCATTACTTGAGACTAAGTCTCTATTTATAGTTACATAAAGTAGTAGGAATAGTTCCTCCTACATTATTGACACTAATAATTCACACCTAACGCACTACTTTGTGGCCGACAGGCCTTACATGATTACCTTTACATTATTGCTATCTTACAAACAACTTTTTACTAAAATACAAACTACTTTTTATCACATCTAGAAATTGTAACGCGGAAGGAGTACCTGCAAAATTTGTGAATAATTTGAATGATGAACGGTGGTTGTTGGCATATAGGTCCATGTGTTCGTATGATTCTTTTGAATTGGAAACGAATTTGATTATTATAATATTGTTGGTGATGGATGGGCTATATAATATTGTTTTGAATTGGATTTTTGATGAACGGATAGGTGGCTTTTAGTGATAAAGGTGGTGATGATTGATGATAATTTTGAATGATAATTCGCTTGCTATGCGATGGATTCTTATAGGTGCTAATGGATAGTGATCAGCTATTCAGAAACGAATCTGTATCGTTTCAACTGATGAGCCCTGCTATTCAGAAGATTAAAATCTTCAACAGAGAGAGAGAGAATTTAATCTCTAAAAACACATACGGTTTTTCACTCATAAAACTCATACTTCATTACTTGAGACTAAGTCTTTATTTATAGTTACATAAAGTAGTAGGAATAGTTCCTCCTACATTATTGACACTAATAATTCACACCTAACGCACTACTATGTGGCCGACAGGCCTTACATGATTGCCCTTACATTATTGCTATCTTACAAACAACTTTTTACTAAAATACAAACTACTTTTTATCACATCTCTCCCACTCTAAAAAAGCGAAAAAGTAAAAATAATAGAATACAGCTTGTGCTGGCGCGTCTTTAATAATACTTGGTCTTTTGTCTTCTTTTTATTGTCTTCTAGCGTCGTCAGTGATTCTTTTCGATGTTTATCTTTTTCCTTGTTTTCTTCTGTCGTCGCTCTTGATTCTTTTTTCAATAATGCTTGTCTTCTTCTCTGTGTCTTCTGGTGCTGGTCCTGATTCTTCATGATTTTTCCATTTTCATTTTCATTCATATTTTTTTTTTTAATTACAATAATTCTTCATTCTTCCATTTGAGTATCTGTTTGAGTATTCGCACAATACTCGCATGCATGTCTTGTTACATTTTGTAGCTGTTGACATAGTGCTAGCTTGAAGTCTTCTGGTAATAATGCTAGTGGCCCTGTGAATTGCTCAAAGGGTTCTTCAAATTCTGCTAGGATTTTCTGATGATCGTCTGTAATTTTTGTACCTGTTGTTTTTGAATAAATTAATGTACTATTTGAGAAATTGTTGACTTTGATTTCTGATTTTTGGTATCTTCCAGTGCCGAGCTTTAGTGATGAAAAATATACTCCGGCTAATGCTTGTACGAAATTTTCTGTGGATGGTGTTACTGGTTGGACTTCGTCTCTGTCTGGGTAATTTGAGCTGACTCCTAGTTCTGCAATGGTGATCGCTGGTACTAGTAAATTGTGTTCCTTATCAAATATAGGGTAGCTTGAGCGCATGCTGAAATACAAGGGTCTTCCTTTAGCGAAAACTTCATTGTATGACTTGATGACTCTCTGGATTCTGGTTGGAAATTCTTCAAATTCTTTGGTGCTATCTCCGTTGGTGTATATTGTATCTGCTAAACCATGGATATAATAGTTGTAAATATCCATTGGTGCTGCTCCTGGCATGAATACTGCTTTTGGTCCTACTCTTCTATCTCTTGGATAAAAAAGTCTGGATGCTTGTGCTTCGCCATAGTGTATGAGACTATCCCATAGCTGCTGGAATTTTTCGACTGATGGTTTCTTCATTTCTGCTTTATCTTTTGTGGTTGGAATGCTTTTTAATAAATCCATTCCTTGTAATTTTTCCATTTTATTATGATGGTGCTGATTGAGAGAAATAAATCTCTTTGATGTTTGAACTTCTCCCGTAGTAATTGTCTTGTATGCTTCGTCTAATGCTTGCTTTGCTTCTTCTTTGGATGCATAACTCTTATGAGCAACGCTGTGTCCTATTATGTGTGGTCCTGCTAGTGCCCAATCGGAATATATTCCTTTGAATGGTCCATTAAAAATAACGTACCATTTTTTCTTCTTAGTGCTTGAATTATCGACTATTTCTTGAATTTTTTCTTGCATTTTTGTAAATTCGGTTTTTGCTGGTGAGGATGAACATGAGGTTTGTGTTTTTGAGGCTGATAGTGTTGGTTTTACTGGTGTTGACGGTTTTGACTGTGTTGGTATTTTTTCTGTTTCTGAGGTTGATGATGGACTTGAGTTTCGGGTTAGGTATTTTATGGTGCTTGTGAGTTCTTCTTCTTCTTTTTTGAGGATAGCTAGTTGTGTTTCTAAAGTAATAATTTGTTCTCTTTTTTGCTGGAGTTCTAATTGTGCTTGTTTGGCTAAGTTCTCCATTCTCTTGTAAGTGTGTCGGCTAGAGTGTTGTTGCTTCCCTTTATATACTTGATATATGGGTGGAACTGGTGTAGTTGTAGTTGCCAACGAATGAGTCGACCTCTACAGTAGTCTTCTTGTAATTTATATCTTACAACATGTCGAATATACCAAATATTAGTAACGAAGATATATCAATTATTCATGAACATGAAAATGAATCAGGATTTATGTTAGATACTCTTATCAATAGAACAGCTATTAGAAGAACAAACTTTACACTATCAGAAAAACATAATTTTGATAATTCACGATCACTTAGAGAATTATTTTCACGAAAAAATATAATATACTTTGGAAAAATTATTGGAGAAGAACCAGTTCCTATTGAACAAACAAAAGGAGATATTATTATTCCTATAATAAATAAACAACAAATAAACAATAGAATAAAACAAATGAATGAAAAAGATAGAAGTAAAATAGCATATATTCATATATCAACTATACAAGTAATATTAAAAAGTACTTTTATGGGTCATAATACACCTATTCAACTAGAACTAAGAGATGATAGAATTATTGATAAAAAAGAAAGAATTATTGCCAGAGGAAAATGAAACTTAGCCGAAGGTAAAATAAAATTCGATGTTAATATACAAATGGGAATAAGTTTAAAAGATAAAGATATAAATAAAAGTATCACTATTAGATATGAATTATTAAGAAGAACATTCATGTATAAAGGAAATCATCCTTTTACAGTCACATATCAAATAAACTATGCACTCACAAATTCACATCACAGTATAACTTTTAAAACAAGCGATAGAATTTATATTGATAAACTTTTTGAACCATTATTAAGTCTTGAAGCACCAAATTTATTTTCAAAATATAAATATATTGAAAAAACTAGAAAATCAACATCAGATATACCACGAGATATAACATCAGTATGGATACCACAAATAGAAAAACCAATCTCTGTTATGAATGGAGAATCTTCAAATACTAAAGACGAAAAATTAGAAGAAATAAAAGAAGTAAAAGAAATGATAAGATCATTAAGTTTAAAAATATGAGCGACACAAAATTACAAATGAACAATAATTACAATCAATATCATAGTAATTTTCTAAAATATTTATACTCACGAAGAAAGACTATGTTACAAGAAATAAAAATAGTTAAAGATAAACTAAAAAGAAAAGAAAAATTAATATATATTGGCTTTCAACATACTAATATAGAATGGTATTTTAAAACATTAAGAAATAGTTTAAAAGAAAACATGAAAACAATACAAATAATCAGGTCAAAACTAGTTATTTGTTAAGAAATGAGCTTATATCAACAAGAGCTACGAAAAACAATAAAAGAACAAAAAGAAACTATTAAACAATTAAAGATACATATTCAGGAAACTGAAATAGAATGGGCTTGGATTAACCTTATAGATTAAATGTATGATTATAGTCCATGTAAAAGGCCCAAGCTTAATTCAAGCCCACCTAAACCTTCCATCCTTGAAGCCTATAAATACCCTTCCCCTCCTCACTTGGAAGGGTTGGATGTGTATGTTGCTTCAATGGGTATTCTCATCTTGTATCTCACTTTCTCTCTTAATCTAATCTCTTGAAGTTACCATCCCATCTCATCTCTTTCTATCTTCTAATCTTCTATTATTCTCATATGGTGTTGTGTGATAAAGAGTAATATTAAGCTGTTACAAGTGGTATCAGAGCCAGGTTAAAGATTTAGGATTAGGGCACGGTACTGATTCATCAGTCGAGGTTCTATTTTTTTGATCGAACTTGGTCATTATTCGAGTTAGACTAATTGACCGAACTTTGTGTGATCGAAGTTTGGGTTTAATCGAACATCTCAAACAAAAAATTCGGGTTTAATCGAACTTCTCATCAAAAGATTTGGTTTAGTCGAACTTTGATCGAATTTTGCTTTAGTCAAACTTTGATCGAATTTTGCTTTAGGTGAACTTTGATCAAATTTTGCTTTAGGTGAACTTTGATCCAATTTTGCTTTAGGTGAACTTTGATCAAATTTTGCTTTAGTTGAACTTTGATCCAATTTTGCTTTAGGTGAACTTTGATCAAATTTTGCTTTAGGAGAACTTTGATCAAATTTTGCTTTAGTTGAACTTTGATCCAATTTTGCTTTAGGTGAACTTTGATCAAATTTTGCTTTAGGTGAACTTTGATCGAATTTTGCTTTAGTTGAACTTTGATCAAATTTTGCTTTAGTTGAACTTTGATCCAATTTTGCTTTAGGTGAACTTTGATCGAATTTTGCTTTAGTTGAACTTTGATCCAATTTTGCTTTAGGTGAACTTTGATCAAATTTTGCTTTAGTTGAACTTTGATCCAATTTTGCTTTAGGTGAACTTTGATCGAATTTTGCTTTAGTTGAACTTTGATCCAATTTTGCTTTAGGTGAACTTTGATCGAATTTTGCTTTAGCTGAACTTTGATCCAATTTTGCTTTAGGTGAACTTTGATCAAATTTTGCTTTAGTTGAACTTTGATCCAATTTTGCTTTAGGTGAACTTTGATCGAATTTTGCTTTAGTTGAACTTTGATCCAATTTTGCTTTAGGTGAACTTTGATCAAATTTTGCTTTAGTTGAACTTTGATCCAATTTTGCTTTAGGTGAACTTTGATCAAATTTTGCTTTAGTTGAACTTTGATCCAATTTTGCTTTAGGTGAACTTTGATCGAATTTTGCTTTAGCTGAACTTTGATCCAATTTTGCTTTAGGTGAACTTTGATCAAATTTTGCTTTAGTTGAACTTTGATCCAATTTTGCTTTAGGTGAACTTTGATCGAATTTGAACTTTGATCGAATTTTGCTTTAGTCGAACTTTGATCGAATTTTGCTTTAGTCGAACTTTGATCGAACTTTGTATCCAAAATTCTGGTTTAGTCGAATTTTTGATCGAAATTCTGGTTTAGTCAAATTTTTTGATCAAACTTTTTTGATAAAATTTTTTTGATCGAACTTTTTTGATTAAATTTTTGATCGAACTTATTTCACCGAACTTCGGTTTAGTCGAACTTTTTAACAGAAACTCAGGTTTGATCTAATTTTTGAACCGAACTTCTTTTTTGATCGAACTTGGACTTCATCAAATTTGGAAACCGTAACCTATCATTTCTTTAACCGATCCAACATCATCTTTATCATACAACTTCATCAATGGCCGCTCACCAAAACAATATCACAACTGATTTGGCACATGCGTTTGCATTAATCACCAAAGCATTAAACATCCCACCACATAACAACAACCAATGGAATTCACCGTACACTGACAACATGCAGTCATATATAGGTCAAGAAGGACAAATGGTTGACGTTATCGGGAATCAGCAAGGAAATGCTACGGGTATTCAAATGGGGAATCAAATGCAATATGCTGGGCAGAATACGGGAAATCATATGGATCAGTTTGTGAATCAGAATGGGGTCAATCATAATGAGAATTATTGCTTCATGACTTCTTCCGCAACCCAAAGGAGTGATATAGGTAGAGCTGGAAATGTCAATGCAATGGATAGGGTAGAAAAGCTCCAGTACATGTTGATACTAGCCAGAAAGAGAGACTCGGGAATACCATTGACTGCTGAGGAATCCGACTTTCTGCTTTCAACCAGAATCAATGATAACTCTACAGAAGTCACTGGAATCTCCGACCCTATGCCTAATCAACAAGAATCAACATCAAGCAGCGATTCTGACATTCCTCCTACTTATGACAAAGAACCACTCCATGAGACATCAATTTCATGTAATGAGGTTAATCCGTTTGCTCAACAAAAGCCACATTCTGTGCCTCTCGTACCTACTTATGATACATATATGGACTCGCCAAGTTGTAGCAATATTAATTTGGCATCTCCAGATATGAATCCTAACGAAGTTCAAGTTGCACAAAATGACGCTAATGATGAGGAAACCCGTGCTTTATTTGAATCATTACTGAATAATTGTCGTATTGAGATTGAAAAGGTCAAAAAGATCAATAGCGATGTTAAGACCGCGAATGAAAAATTGACCACTGAGCTTGAAAGATACAAGGTGAACGAAAAAGCTTTTGAATTTCACCACAAACGACTGTCTGAACTTGAAAATGGTTACAGTGATTCTGTTTCAAGGGAAAAACATTTGCAAATCAAATACGACACTCTTGATGTTAAACTGAACATGCAAATTAAATCCTTAAAAGCGGATATTTCTGATTTAACCAACCAACTTTCTAAACAAAAATCAACTTATTCTGATCTTGAAAAAGAGAAGAAAGAGTTGCAAGCAAAGTTTTCAAAACGAGAAGACGAACTTCTTGATGAAGTTCTTGATAAACAGGAAACTATTAAAAAGTTGGAAGAAATTCTTGTCAAAACGGGTCATTCTGCTCAAACGATTAATATGATAATTAACGACAAAAACCCGATTTTACACACACGAAAGAAAATGGCTCTCGGTTGTGAAAACCCTTGTTATCTCAAGAAAGCTCAGGAAAAACAGAATGTGCTATATAATGGTAATATTATAAATGATGTGCATGATCCACCTGCTACCTATGATACGAATGAAACGATTGAGCTTACGAAAGAGAGTCGAAACAAAATGAGACAATTAAACAGCGAAATCAAACCAATTGATTATAATGAAGCGAACAAACTTGCTGGAGTTCATCTTGTCAAAAAAGAGTCACCTTTGTTTTTCAAAAAACCAGTGGCTGCCTCAAAATTCAAAGTTGTTTCAAAACATCTTTCTAACATCGAACAAATGTACTCTACCGACACTTCCACAAGTGAAGCTAGAATACTATTGGCCGATCTTAAAAGGAGAATTGAAATGCTTCAAGATGTTGTGGCAACCAAAACTGATTCTAAAGTCAACGATTGGTTTTCAAGTTTTCAAACTGAACAGAAAAAGATGTTCGAAACAGAAATTACTCCCATTGTATCTAACATACATGCAAGAGCAATTCATGTTGAGAACGCAATTATCAAAGAAGTAACGGAATTTGTCAAGGACCACACATCCTTGGTAATTGAAGCAAATGAAAACATTGAAAAAATCAACGTTTTGGAAAAACAAAATGACGCACTCTCTGAAGAAGCTCTTTCAACTGATATTATGTCCATTATTTATCAAATGTATTCTGTTGAGGATGATGAAAGACTTCGAGCTGAGACTTCCGAAATTGTTTCAAAATATGAAAAGGCGCTTATTAAGCTTGAAAAACAAAATGTAACATATTTTAAACAACTTGATCAGAAAAAAGAAGAATGCAAGTATGACAAATTGTCGTATGAGCGTTCTTACAAAAACATGCAAGAACAAATTGATCTTTTGAAGTCTCAGCTTGAAAGTCAAAAAGGGAAGGGTGAGGAAACTAAGTTTGCAAAACCATCAACTTCGGACAAACCGGTTGTAAAACCAAAAATATCAATTTCTCAAAATGTTCCGAAAGCTGATGTGATAATTGATTTGACAAAACCAGTCACTCCAACACCCTTGCCCAAGTTTACTGAGAATGGAAAAGGAAAAGCTGTTGTCGAAAACTCAAATGTGATAGCACCTGACCTTAATAGGATTAGTCCCACTACTGCGTCCGCCTCTACATCTCAAACATATAGGGCGATAGACAAAAGTGCAAAAGATCATCCAAAAGAGTCTAGGAATGCTACTACAAATTCAAAGGACAACAAGTTGAATCCTAATGTGTGTGCCCCCAGGAATAGCTCACCAAATGTGACCACAAATATTGTTAAAGAATCTGTTGGTTCAAACAACATGGTCCACAATTCCTATCTAGAAAAAGCTAGGAAAAAGGCACAGATTCGAAAAGATGGAATTTTAGGAACACCGTCTACGGTGATGAATTCTACAACATTACAAGGCACTGCTAGTAGTTGTAAACCACTACCTAGGAACTCTCAACAAAAGACTAGGGATTGGCCTGCATCTAAGAGTAGTTGCGAAAAAGAAAATGTTAAACAAGTAGAATGCAACACTAAGAATTCCTCTTCGAACAGAAAACAAACTTCAAATGACTGTAGTGACAAAGTTAAGGTTGCTGTTTTGAACAAGAATGTTGAATTTGTCTGTCCTACATGTCAAAAATGTGTCTTTTCAGCTAATCATGATGCATGTGTGGCACAGTATATCAAGAAAGCAAATTTGCGTGCTACGGCAAAATCCTCTAAGACACCAAATAGAAACACACCCGTTGATAAGAAGCAAAATGCTAAGAATTCTACCAAGTGGATCCCTACAGGACGTAGTTTTTCTCAAAATGAGACTTCCGCTGTATCTGAAATGAAAACAACTCCTAGATCCTGCCTTAGGTGGATTCCCACGGGAAAAGTTTTTAACACAGTTGGTCTTAGATGGATTCCAACAGGAAAGATTCTTGATAGCTACACCAAGACAAATAATAGTGAAAATCATCAGGATAGGGATGAAGAATCCACTACAACCGTTGATAGTGAACACCCTAAGAGTGATGATTCATGTTCTTCTAACACTGTTATTTGTGAATACTCTTCATCTTTGGTTGCAGGTGACTCAACTATCTCAGAACCCAGTTCATCAGATGGTTCTAATTCTGTAAATTCTTCAAAATCATTCTCTCTATCTTCTATTTTTGATTTTCCATTTCTTTTATAAAAAACAAACAAAAACAAAATACAAAATTTGAAAAACCATCAAAATCAAAATATAAAAATAGAAAATTCAAAAATACAAAAACAATATAAAATATAAAATCCAAAAATATTCCTCTCCGACATGTCTCTCGTATAATCGATATTCTGAACGTACCTAGAAATGTCATTTAACAATGATACGGGCATGTTCAGATGCTTGAGCGAGAGTTCATTTAAATGTTTTCAAAACATGTCGTTTCTTAAAATTTCTTTTCAATGGCTTCTGAACACATCAGTTCAGGACCCGTGCTTTCAAGAAAGGAAAGTGCTTAATAAATAATTTTCTCGAGCACTTATCCTAAAAAAAAATATATCTTCAATGGCTTGTAAGTATTTCAGCTTACAACCCGAACTTCAAATAAAGGAAAGTGTTGTGCAAAACCAATCTTTTTCAAACACTTATCCTAAAAACAAATGAAGATACTTCTCCTACCATATCTTCAAAGATTTTCACAATCTTCTCTATCTTGAGCACATTTTCTTCAAGATTTTTCAATAAGATTTTTCCAAATCTTTCATAAAGTGTTCAAGATAACTCCCTCCTAAACCCTTAAAACTGCTTTTAAACTAAAATGTTTAACCATATGCTTTGTTTAAGGGGGAGTAGAAAAACAAAAATGTTCCAATTTCATGCTCAAATCCGTCGTTCTCTCCAAAAGGTTTCATTTTAATCAGTTGATATCAAAAATATCAATTCATGCTATTTTTGAGGGGGAGAAGACGTGATTAAAATGTGATCAAAAGGTTTAAAGTTCGTGGAATCTCAAAGTATGCTCACCAGAAAGACTCAGTTCTAACCCTCGAATTGACGAAAACTAAATGTCCGTTCTCGAAAAGACTTGTCCGGGACGGGTAATAATTTCAAGCTGGTTTTCCAGTGATGTAAGCGTGTCTCGCAAAGGACTTGTCAGAGTAGAATGTACCAATTCGAGAGATGATCATTGAATATGACCGGGACGGGTAATAATTTCAAGCTAGTCCAACTAGTGATGTAAGCGTGTCTCGCGAAGGTCATGTTCATTGAAAATCAATCATTTCAAATGTGCGAACTCTACCCAACATGTGCTATTCTTTCTTAAATCTCATAAGCACATGTGAAGGGGGAGTATTTCAAAAATATAAAACTCTCAAAGTGCTAACTAAATGTGTTTATTCATAAACACTTTGAGAGATTTTCAAAAGGTTTTATGGCAAATCTAGGATAGTCATGGAGTTATAAGGTGACTAAGGTTAGGGAAAACCGTCCTATGATCCGCCAGAGCCGGAGGGATCTACCCAAGGACAAATCCAATAGATTAGAATTAAAAGTCCTTAGGTATGATTGAAAAAGGAGTAAATGAGAAAGGGAAAGAAGGGGTTGAAGAATTAAAAAGAAAAGTTGAATGAAAGGGTGAAAAGAAATAGCCCTCCATGAAAACTTAGGGCAGAAACCGGGTCAATACATCTGCTATCGGTATTCACTAAGGTGATACTGATATTGAAGACAAGACGTCATGGACCCAGTGACGCTGCACCACCCCTCCTAGCCACTCAGATATCTCTCAAAAGATATTTGTTTCATTTCTCACGGAGAACACTACATAATCTATCGGCCTCTCATTCCGAGATGTGTTGATATTGAAAAGGTGGCACTCTGCTCCATGCCTCCGACTACTAAAACCAAAACGCACATTATCGAGTCTAGAGCCATGAGATTCATCAATATATCTCGTTAGGAACACTTCCAAAATGATACACTTGTGTTCGCCAAAAAGGACACAAGTTGTAAGAGTCTTAATGAGATCCAAGGATCTTGCCATTTTATATCATGATGGTTACTATGCTTCAAACGGTCTACAGTCGTGGGGTGATCTCCAGCGACTCACTGAATCGTGGGTGCACTTCGGTGTGTCCGTGTAAGCCCTTTCGGGGGTATCCGGTTCAGAACGGCCTGGGGAAGGATTAGGGAGAGTCTTCACACTATGCTGTTGACAATCTCAAAGTCCCAACCTGTAAGCGCTGGATGATTATTACTAACGGTTTTATGCAGCTACCTATAAACATCCATTAACCATCACCACATACATCATTCATCTTCACCTCAGCATACTCATACTTATGAAGAACATCTCCAACAAAGCTCAAGTGTAAAAGTTCAAGACAAAGAAGATCAAGTTAAAGACAATGTCAAGAAGCTAATCAAGATGTCAAGAACAAGTTCATATGATGAAAGATCATGGGGAGATTGTTAGCATAAGTATAATGTCCAAGATGTATGAGTATGTTGGAGGTCACGACGTCATAATCACATGAAGATGCTGATTGAAGGCAAGAACATCCACAAAGACGATTCTTTGAAGATCACATAGCATGAAGGAACAAGAACAAAGACTGCTATACAACGACACTCAAAGCTCAAAGACATTGAAGACGAAAGACCATCTCACATGGAGCATCATTTGAATGACCATCCCTTAGGGGGAGATTGTTAGGATTTATTTTAAAGTGATGGTCATTTGTCATTGTAATAGTTTAATTAAGTGTGTCGTTGTTTAGTTTAGTTAATTTAGTCAATGGGCTTGGATTAACCTTATAGATTAAATGTATGATTATAGTCCATGTAAAAGGCCCAAGCTTAATTCAAGCCCACCCAAACCTTCCATCTTTGAAGCATATAAATACCCTTCCCCTCCTCACTTGGAAGGGTTGGATGTGTATGTTGCTTCAATGGGTATTCTCATCTTGTATCTCACTTTCTCTCTTAATCTAATCTCTTGAAGTTACCATCCCATCTCATCTCTTTCTATCTTCTAATCTTCTATTATTCTCATATGGTGTTGTGTGATAAAGAGTAATATTAAGCTGTTACAGAATTCAAAAATGAAATAAATGTCTTTGAAAAGATACGTCTTATGAAAAGATTACGAGTACTCAATCAAACAAAAATAATTTGTAAAGAACATCTTGAAACTACTTTAAAACAAGTCTTTTAAGAAATGAATAAAGAAGGATTAAGTAAAGAATTACAAATTATTAACACCGAAGCATGTATTCATCGATTAGAACATATTATTTTGGATCATTACAAAAAGGAAGAATTAGAACAATTATATTTAGCTATAACAAACAAAATAGAAAGTAACAATAATAAAGGACTTAATTACGTGCGTAATAAAATTAGAAAAAGATTTCAAGAAAAAATACGACAAAAACAAATTCAAATAGAAGCAAAAGAAAAAGAATTAGATTTTGAAACCAATAATTCATATTTGGCTTTTAAAATATTATCTGAATATTATGGAAAAAGAACTAAATTAGCTACAACTAAATTAACATGGGAGAATATATGGGAAGATGAAGAAATCAATTCACTACAAGTTATTTTCATACCACCATTTCCACAAGAAAAAGTAAATCAATTAGCATTATTAATACGAAAAATGAGAATTGCAGACTGTTTAGATGAATATAATCTAAATGCAACTAATGAAGAAGAATTAAAGAAACAATTTATAGACTATAATGAAAGAATGAAGAAGTATTATGAATACGAATCAGAAGACATAAATGATTATTACGATGATAACGATTTTGATTATTATTTCGGAGAACCATTCTATGAAACAGATTAATTCATGAAATCTAAAGATAACCCAAATGCAACATTCATTAAAGTAACAATTGAAAGTAAGAAAATATTTGCATACATCGATACTGGAGCATCGATATGTTTTGGTAAACGAAAAATATTAAGAAAATGGGAAAAATTAGAAAAACCAATGAAAATAGTAATAGCAGACAAATCAATACATAAAATATGGTATGTTGGAAGAATGATTCCAATATATATTAACCAAGAAAGATTTATTGCACCAAGCATTTATATGCATGATTCAGGTATAGATTTAATAATTGGAAACAATTTTTTAAAATTATACCAACCTTTCACTCAAACAGATAAATCAGTCATTATAAGAAATATGGAAACAGGAAAATTAGTAACAACACCAATAGTCACACAAACAGAATATATACGAATGTTAGCACGAAATATAAAATTTCAAGTAGAAATATTATTAATAATGAAAAAAGAACAAATAGAAAAAGCATTAAAAGAAGTATGTAGTGAAAATCCACTAGATACTATAAATACTAATAACATATTAGTATCTATAAAACTAAAAGATCCATTAGCAGAAATAAACATACCAAATAGAATACCTTATAGTATTAAAGATGTTCAAGAATTCAAAGAAGAATGTCAACAATTATTAGAAAAAGGAATAATAAGAGAAAGTTCAAGTCCTCACTCAGCACCAGCATTTTATGTAGAAAATAATAACGAAATCAAAAGAGGAAAAAGACGAATGGTTATAAATTATAAAAAGATGAATGAAGCAACTATAGGAGATTCCTATAAGTTACCAAGAAAAGACTACATTCTAGAAAAAATAAAAGGAAATACACACTTTAGCACATTTGATGCTAAATCAGGATACTGGCAATTAAGACTTGATGAAGCAACAAAACCATTAACAGCATTTTCTTGTCCTCCACAAAAACATTACGAATGGAACGTACTACCATTTGGTTTAAAACAAGCACCATCAATCTATCAACGATTTATGGATAATGTTTTACAAGGACTAGAGAATTTTTGCTTAGCATACATTGATGATATCATTGTTTTTACAAAAGGAGACGAACAAGAACATATAAAAGCAGTATCAACAGTTTTAAAAAGAATAAAAGAAAAAGGATTAATTTTATCACAAAAGAAGTCCAAATTGCTTCAAACCGAAGTAGAATATTTAGGACTAAAAATAGCAGAAAATGGAATTATTTCTTTAACAAGTAATACACAATAAAAATTAAAACTTTTTCCAGATAAGCTAGAAGATAGAAAACAAATTCAAAGATTTTTAGGATGTTTGAATTATATAGCAGAACAAGGATTTTTGAAAAATCTAGCAAAAGAAAGAAAAGCTTTACAAAAGAAAATTTCTGAAAAAATTCGTTGGGAATGGACACCATCCGATACCCAACTTGTTCAACATATAAAATCAACTGTACAATGTTTACCGGAGTTATATAACCCGGAAACAAAAGATTTTTTGATTATTGAAACAGATGCATCAGACGATACATGGGCAGGATGTATGAAGGCAATTACAAATGGAAAAGAATTACTAGGATTAGATATTGACGGAATTCCAATCCCTCAATCTAATCTATCTATAGCACAAAATGTTGATGGAAGTCAAATTCCTCAATCAAATTTAGCACTATTTGAATCATTATGTATTGACAAAGAGAAATTTCCTCAAGCAAACTCATTATTTTTCAAAGCATCAGAAATTGAAAATACAACTGTTTTGAAAACAGAAAAATTTGATTCAAAATTATGCAAATATATTTCAGGAACATTTTCAGAAACAGAACAAAAATACAGTACTCATGAAAAAGAAACACTTGCGTGTTTAAAAACTTTGAAAAAATGGAAAATTGATTTATTACAAACAAGATTTGAGTTACGAACAGACTCAAAATATGTAACAGGTTTTTGGAGATATAAATTACAAGAAGACTACTGTAGAGGTCGACTCATTCGTTGGCAACTACAACTACACCAGTTCCACCCATATATCAAGTATATAAAGGGAAGCAACAACACTCTAGCCGATACACTTACAAGAGAATGGAGAACTTAGCCAAACAAGCACAATTAGAACTCCAGCAAAAAAGAGAACAAATTATTACTTTAGAAACACAACTAGCTATCCTCAAAAAAAAGAAGAAGAACTCACAAGCACCATAAAATACCTAACCCGAAACTCAAGTCCATCATCAACCTCAGAAACAGAAAAAATACCAACACAGTCAAAACCGTCAACACCAGTAAAACCAACACTATCAGCCTCAAAAACACAAACCTCATGTTCATCCTCACCAGCAAAAACCGAATTTACAAAAATGCAAAAAAAAATTCAAGAAATAGTCGATAATTCAAGCACTAAGAAGAAAAAATGGTACGTTATTTTTAATGGACCATTCAAAGGAATATATTCCGATTGGGCACTAGCAGGACCACACATAATAGGACACAGCGTTGCTCATAAGAGTTATGCATCCAAAGAAGAAGCAAAGCAAGCATTAGACGAAGCATACAAGACAATTACTACGGGAGAAGTTCAAACATCAAAGAGATTTATTTCTCTCAATCAGCACCATCATAATAAAATGGAAAAATTACAAGGAATGGATTTATTAAAAAGCATTCCAACCACAAAAGATAAAGCAGAAATGAAGAAACCATCAGTCGAAAAATTCCAGCAGCTATGGGATAGTCTCATACACTATGGCGAAGCACAAGCATCCAGACTTTTTTATCCAAGAGATAGAAGAGTAGGACCAAAAGCAGTATTCATGCCAGGAGCAGCACCAATGGATATTTACAACTATTATATCCATGGTTTAGCAGATACAATATACACCAACGGAGATAGCACCAAAGAATTTGAAGAATTTCCAACCAGAATCCAGAGAGTCATCAAGTCATACAATGAAGTTTTCGCTAAAGGAAGACCCTTGTATTTCAGCATGCGCTCAAGCTACCCTATATTTGACAAGGAACACAATTTACTAGTACCAGCGATTACCATTGCAGAACTAGGAGTCAGCTCAAATTACCCAGACAGAGACGAAGTCCAACCAGTAACACCATCCATAGAAAATTTCGTACAAGCATTAGCCGGAGTATATTTTTCATCACTAAAGCTCGGCACTGGAAGATACCAAAAATCAGAAATCAAAGTCAACAATTTCTCAAATAGTACATTAATTTATTCAAAAACAACAGGTACAAAAATTACAGACGATCATCAGAAAATCCTAGCAGAATTTGAAGAACCCTTTGAGCAATTCACAGGGCCACTAGCATTATTACCAGAAGACTTCAAGCTAGCACTATGTCAACAGCTACAAAATGTAACAAGACATGCATGCGAGTATTGTGCGAATACTCAAACAGATACTCAAATGGAAGAATGAAGAATTATTGTAATTAAAAAAAAAAAAAAAAAAAAAAATGAATGAAAATGAAAATAGAAAAATCATGAAGAATCAGGACCAGCACCAGAAGACACAGAGAAGAAGACAAGCATTATTGAAAAAAGAATCAAGAGCGACGACAGAAGAAAACAAGGAAAAAGATAAACATCGAAAAGAATCACTGACGACGCTAGAAGACAATAAAAAGAAGACAAAAGACCAAGTATTATTAAAGACGCGCCAGCACAAGCTGTATTCTATTATTTTTACTTTTTCGCTTTTTTAGAGTGGGAGAGATGTGATAAAAAGTAGTTTGTATTTTAGTAAAAAGTTGTTTGTAAGATAGCAATAATGTAAGGGCAATCATGTAAGGCCTGTCGGCCACATAGTAGTGCGTTAGGTGTGAATTATTAGTGTCAATAATGTAGGAGGAACTATTCCTACTACTTTATGTAACTATAAATAGAGACTTAGTCTCAAGTAATGAAGTATGAGTTTTATGAGTGAAAAACCGTATGTGTTTTTAGAGATTAAATTCTCTCTCTCTCTGTTGAAGATTTTAATCTTCTGAATAGCAGGGCTCATCAGTTGAAACGATACAGATTCGTTTCTGAATAGCTGATCACTATCCATTAGCACCTATAAGAATCCATCGCATAGCAAGCGAATTATCATTCAAAATTATCATCAATCATCACCACCTTTATCACTAAAAGCCACCTATCCGTTCATCAAAAATCCAATTCAAAACAATATTATATAGCCCATCCATCACCAACAATATTATAATAATCAAATTCGTTTCCAATTCAAAAGAATCATACGAACACATGGACCTATATGCCAACAACCACCGTTCATCATTCAAATTATTCACAAATTTTGCAGGTACCCCTTCCGCGTTACAATTTTGGGGGGGGGGGGGTGGTGGTTAAGCTGGGCCAAAAAAATAAATGTGGACCAGTTAAAAATGCCACGTAGGTGACACATGGATGGTTGCGGTGCGTCGTGCGCCAAAAGTCCAGTCTGGTATTCAGGTGAAATTTGGTACGTCTTTTAATTCTGGGTATATATTGGTCCATATTGATAATTAGCTTTATATAAAAGCTAGCAACGTACTAAGGGTAGAAGGAGTGATCAATATGAAAACTTTCAACCCTTTCAAATTTAGCCAGTCAAATTATGTCAATTTAGCTCAACTCTCCAGCCCTCTCAACCAGCCCTCCCAACCAATTTCACTCGCGCCCATGATTTTTCAGCCCTCCCAAATTTTTAATTTTTTCCCCCTAAACAATTAAACTACACAATTTATAACTAAAACACATAACATTTTATTAAGAAAGAAAAGTACATAAATGTTTAAAAGGAACAATGCAACATTTTTTTAAAAATAAAAACAAACTAAATTAATTCTTCAATCGCTGGTGGTTGGTTTGCTGGGTCATCCAGGAAAGCCAAGTCTAGCCTCGATACGTGCTCAGTAAGATCAAACCGGAGACGATGATGGATGTTTTCGTCATGTAACTCCGGTAGTACACTAGGGTCATAAACTACGGGTGCCGGTTGGTCCATTATATGAACCGATAATATTGCCCTCCCCCTTGGTTCTTCGACGAAATAGTCTCGCATTAGTCTTTCGTGCGCGTCTATCCGGTTTCGTTCAATATACGTCCGGGTATCGACAGAGTTTGCCGAGTCTTCAAGATCCTCCAACGCGGCTTCAAAAAATGCAAAAGAACTACCCGTCGAAATATCCGCAAGCAAAATTGGTTCGAATTTAAAACTGGAAGATGAAGATGAAGACATTGTTTGAATGGAGAAGATGCTCTTTTTTTTTTATTATTATTTTTCTTTTGTGGATGATTCGGTTTGATTGTTTTGGTTTGAAAGAGATGTTTTTTTTTGATGCTACGGTACCACAAACAAGAAAGAAGGGGCATTTATTTGTTTTGATTCCCTTCCAACGTTCCAATTTCAACATCAAACGGTCAAAAAAATTTTGCAATTCCTACCCTTCCAACGGTTAAAATACCCGGTCACCAAACCGCTCAGCCAACCCGCTGGGCAACGGAGTGGTATTACCGGCGGTATGGGCAAACCGCTGGGCAACCCGCCAGCCACTCCAAGTCCCCTAAGAAATTGCGACGACGCAAAAGGATAACTACGACCAAAATTAATGTACAACTATAAGTCTAACAAAGATAACTAACTACAATTACCTTAAGAATCACTGCTCTTAAAACTCAAACAATTTAAGGGTGAAAATCGGGTCTATAATCCGAAAAATACACAATCATTTAAGGGAGATTAAGTAGTAGAAAACATGAAAATAGGTAAAATACCGACTATAATCTTTAACAATTGATACAAAATCATCGAAATATCAAACAAAACAATTTCCGTCAAACATTCAGTCTAAAAATATTTCGAAATATATTATACAACTACCACAACTCCATAGCTTAAACCACTGATCGACTAAAAGGGTTCTCAGGATATGATGTGCACCATATGAATTCTTTCTCACAGTGTAAGTTTTGTGAAAATTTCATAATATCATTTTTTAAGCACATTCGGTACAAAAACTTTCTGTTACAAATCTATGTTTAGTTAACTCACGCATAACTCATAAAAAATTGTGCACCCACTAACATAGAGTGTTAAGTTCGACAATGATTAAACTACCAAACTTGATAACATTGATCAAATCTTTAAGATGTTCTTCTTCAATATGTTCTTCTTCACCTCTTACGTTAATTTTCCTTTCGACAGACTCCACCGGCCTCATTCCCACCTATCTATTCTTTTTCAAAATTTGATATTCATACTCCATTCGTTCTATAATTATTGTCCAGTGTTGACTTTTGAAGTTTTCTAGTGTTGGTGTATGTGTCCGGACGTCATACTTCGTCTGGACCATACTCCGGTGTCCGGACGTCTCATCTCGTTCGGACTGTCTCACCTCCGGACACACCTACGGAGCGGGCCGCCGCCAGTTACAGTTACCAGTCCCATCAACCGCTGACATCCCAGATATTACGGGATCGTGTCTCCCACGTGGTCTGACGCTACGCTTCCCAAGGTAACACAGGTATCGAGGCACCTCTCTCTATATATACTACTCAATATCTCATATTTATCTAAGCTAATAATATCTCTCACACACTATTCTCTCTTACTGTTGGTCCCTTTATACGATTAGAGTTAAATAGAAAGTTAATCTATTTGTGTTTATGACTAATACAATGTTTAAGATTAATTCTAACAGTTATAAAACGTGAATATAAAAAACAACAATATTTTTCAACGTTTAAATTCTTATTAGAAATAATTCCAAGAATCTATACCCAAGTGTTTTGCGGAACAAACACTTGGGATTGAATAGACAAGAGTATGGGGTGTCTCCTATCGAAACTCAAGTTTTGCTTGAGTGGTAACATTATACCCACTGAGCTATCTCAATGAGTTGTATACTCTTTATAGGAGAGAAGTTCCTATGTAAAAGTTCAAGACTTTCAATATACAAAGCACACTTTAACTTCTCTCCCATCTAATCTATTTATACACAAGTAATCTAAATATAAGTGATTAAAAATAATACAAGTTGTTGAGGTTGCGTGTCTGACAATTACAAATAGTAATTGTCATTTCCAAGAACCAATAGGAAAGGGCTAATAAGACTTTGGGAGTTGTTGGCTGACACTCCATGACTTTTAGCCGCAATAGGGAAGGTTGGATCTGACAAGAGAAGAGTGTTGGGCTGACACTATTATCTTCTCAGATCTTTTCCCTATTGTTCCCGCCTTTTCTTCAGGCGTTGGTTCCTCAGTCTTTCAATCACTTTGTTTGTTGAGGAGACTGGGGTTCAGTGAGTTCTTGTCCAACACTCACTGAATCATCATCTTCTTCTTTGGCTTAAGTCCTACTCAGGGAGTACCGCCTTCCTGAGAAGTGAATCCTTCTTTTTGAATTCGTCTTAAGCATCCTGAAGATGACTCACTGAGAGGCTGTTCTCTCAGTGACTTGAATTGTTCTCGGTTTAAGTTTAACACTTAGTTAATTTGTGTCCAAATCACGTTATACGTATTCTTGGGTTTTTCATGACCCAACAATCTCCCCCTATTTGGATATAAATTATTCCTAAGTGTTTTGATCAGTATGAGTGAGCTAAAGTCTTCTGCTCATACTGAATGTACTAGAAAATAAATAAGGATATTGATATAGCAAAACATTCATCAATTTATTCATATCATTACAAGTCCTATTATTCTAAGTACAAAATACTCAAGGTTCCTGACGGAGACCCATTAGTTCAAGCTTTGCCTTCTTCGACACTAACACTTCTTTGTCAGGTCGTTCCTTCATCAGCTGATCCATCAGCCTGACAAACTCCTCATTATTAGAGCCCCTGATATTAAGTGCCATCAGTTTGTAGGCTAGGAGTGTTGTCGTTTCCACTTTGTCAATGTCCGAAACTCTCTGAAAGGCTTCCTGACCAAATTCATCCACAAAGAAGATACCATACTCAGGTTCCTTGATGACCAGGTTGGGACGGAACTTGACTCCCTGAGGAGTAGTCCTGTTGCAATGAAGTGCAGCAATGTATTGTTCAGGTTCAATATCCACAGCTTTTCTTTTCCTCCCAACCTTCTGAGTAAATTCAGGGATAGTCAGTCCCTGAGAAGCAAGTGCCTCATCATGGTTAATGCCCAGACTCTTTGCCACTTTTTCAAGTTCCTCATACTTAGCACTCAGTGACTTGATGATGATTGGGGCATTCTTGCTTGTGGTTTTCTTCCTTAGGATGGGCATCATCATATCCCATTCTCTTAACCCATAGTCTGAAAACTTGATCGCTGGAAGATGTTCAGACTTCCTTGGACCTCTATGGATTGTTAAGCTCAGAGGTCTGGTGGGGTGAATAGTGATATCAGTGATTTTGCCTTCACCTTTGGTTTTGGTCATGTGCCATACATACCTCTCATATGCCCTTTGCCTCTTTTCTTGCTTCAGTTTGGCTTCCATGTTGTGTTTCTGAAGAAGTTGGGCTTGAAGCCTGATGGATTCATCTCCCTGAATCTCTTTCTCAGACTCCTTTATTTCTTCCTTGGCAACCTCATAGATGGTAGATGTAGTGAGGTCATGGGCTTTCCTGCGATCTTCCTCATCTAAGATCTTAGCAAGTTCCTCCTGAGTCCCATAGACTCTTCTCCCATCTTCTAAGTCAACAAAAGACGGTGCTTCAGGATCTGGCTGTCTTATGTTTGAAGCCTGGACTAAGTGTGGTTCAGGAGAAGAGGTTTCAGTCATAATATCCTTCCCTTTGTCAGTGCGAGGAGGTTGACTGGTGGATGCATCAGGATTTGGAATAGTTACCAAGGCAGAGGAAGGATCAGGGATTTCATCATTTTTCTCCCCCTCAGCAGGTGTAGGAACCTCAGTGGAAAGACCTGCAGACTGAGGAGGTGGTGGCACATGAGAGGCCTGAAGAATTGATAGGATATCAGAGACCATGGACTTTGTCTCAGAAGCATCATTCTTCATGGCACTGAGTTCGGTAGCCATGACTTGTTGGGTGGTGGAGAGTTCAGTAACACGGTTGGTGTAGTGGTTGATCAGCTCATTATGTGTTTGTGAGAGCTGATCAATGGCCGAGGAAAGCTTCTTGAGGTGCCCCTTTGATTCCATAGCAGCCTGAAGAATGGAATCCTGGTTATCCCTGAGACCTTTGAGATCTACCCCCTGAAAAAGCTTAAGAAGCTCAGTCAGGTTGGTGGAGGCAGTTGTCTGAGTAGCCATATGGTCTTTCATTGATTGAATCATTTTGGGATCATCAGTAAGTTGTTCTTGGACTGATTCAACGGCATTGAGGAGGTTTGCAAGGTCCTGATGCTGACCAGTGGCTGTTTCATCAAAGGTTTTGGTTAGTTCCCCAAGTGGTTTGTCAGTCAGCCTGGAAGCCTGAAGAATCTTGTCCTGAGATTCTTCCACAGAGGCCCTGAAGTCAGCATAGGAGGCTGCCGCTTCAGTATGCTGATCCGTTAGTTCATCAGTAAGAGCATTGTAAAGACCTTCATTGGCTTGGCGAAGGACTTTGGCCATACTTCTTTCAGAAGGCGGATGAACATTATCATACTTGATTAACCATTCAGGGGTGGCTGAGGCACCTAATGAAGATGATGATGAAGATGATGGTTGATGCGTGGTTTTGCGACCTTACAACAGGTTTTACCTCTCGAGGGATCTCAAGAGGCTTGCAATCCCCACCAAGCAGTGTACCTGACCGATGTAGTATAGTGTAGTGGCAAGTACCGGGGGATTGATTGTTCTCTAGGGGAATAGTGTCGTTAGGATTGAAAAACTACTCTAATAGGTCTAAGGGTGAGGGAAGATTCTTTTTGTATTTTTATATTTTTATGAAAGCAAGTAAAATCTCGGGTTTGAAGGAGTGGGCGGAATTAGTTGCTAATCAACTAACCCAAATAACTACAATTGCAAATAAAATAAAATAACTGAAAATAAAAAGGTTGTGGAACTTATATGGAGAGAAATGTGTTTACTTAGATTTCCTTACTCCCTAACTATCTTTTACCGGTTGATTAGTGTGTATTAATTGCGTGGATGACGGGTGTATTCCTTAATACCAATCGTGGGGTGGCGTACGTACTTCCCCAACTCTACAAGCTCCTACTTCACTCCTATGTCGAGCCGGCTAAGAAGCTCCTAACATGGGATCACTAGAATTCGCTCATGCATTAAATACAACCATAATAACCTTAGTACGCATTGGTTCATGTTTCTTAAGACGTTCAAGCAAGTTACCGTATAGGAGGTTAGCCAGTTTTCTTAAGCCTAACATCGATAAACAATCATCCAATACAATTAATAACACACCAACAACCAATAATCAATAGTTAGGTTTCATTAGATCTAAGCAAACACGAGATAAATCTAGCCTAGCATGTTAAATAAAAGACAAGAACAAGATATAATCAAACAACACATAGACATATTGAATGATTAATTGATTACTTATCTTCAATTGAACATGGGAGATCCAAGGGTATAAAACCCTTAAAAATGGCAGAAAAATCGTCTTAGGGTTTCTCCTCACAAAGTTGCACCTAATGACTAAAAATTATGAAAATATATATAGGAAAACAGATCTGACGGCGTCACGTTATAGAGCGTGACGCCGTCACCTCGCCGCGGTTAGGGTTTCTTGATGGCCTTCTTGACGCCGTCCCCTTTTAATCCTCCAAAATCCTCTCTGGCGCGTCAAGGGTTGACGGCCTTCTTGACGCCGTCCCCCTTTAATCTTCCAAAATCCTCTCTGGCGCGTCAAGGGTTGATGGCGTCACACTGGGGCTTGACGCCGTCACAGGTACTTTTCCAACAGATTTTGAGAGTTTGTCTTTTTCTTCACTTTTATGCTCCAAAAACGTCCAAAATGCTTCCTTTTCCATATTTCTTCTCCAAAGTACCTAAAATGACAAAAGGAACGATTTAGGGCAATATTTGATCAAATAAATACGATTTAGGGCTTAAATGACCCCCTAAAAGCGGTACACTTTTCGCTTCATCAAATATCCTTACACTTGAGATTTGCTTGTCCTTAAGCAAATGCGCTTTTATTCTAATCAAAATACAAGTTAGGGGTCATTTAATGCTAATATAAAAGTAATTACAACAAATAGTCGTTCCACTTTAGTCATAATAAGCACGGAGATTACAGACTAGCACCTCACAAGTAGTGTTTAGATACTCACATCTCTCAGGTGTCATAAAAGTATATCTCATAAATGAAAATAAATAATATCTCTCACTACCTGTCATAGCAAATAGATTACCATAGGCTTGGTAAAGGATCAAAAACCTCCTCCACTAGGCGTAAGCACCAAAGATAAACTATCAAAGAGGGCTTTTAAACGGGTTATAACGTTAGGTGTAGGGATATGATAAACACGGTTTTGTTGGATAAAGGATATTTTACTGGTGGCGAGTTAAAGATCTTGATTAATTACATGTACAATATGGCGTTGCTAAGCCAAGACTAGACTCGACTTAAGCTAATGAAGAAATAACAAAAAGATAAAATAAACATAAAATGAAACGGGATGGTAGTCCGTATGTTTTTTCTACTTTTCTTTTTCCATTTTTTTTTCATACACTCTTGCCCTACCATCCAAAATAATACATCATAGGGGCGTTGGTTCTCCCCTTACACTTGAACTTTTACATAACTTTACAATTACTATTCTAATGACTCGAATTAAGATAATCGAAACACTTGGAGTACTTTTAAAATATTTAGCACATATGGGGGTAATAATGTTGTTCTTCCCCATTACTCCATTACACTAGTACTTTACCCATGAGTCCCAATCGTCCCAAAACAATATGTACAAGGATATGACTCGACTTAGCAACCATGTAATCAATTAGATAATTAACTTGGGGTTTAAACAAATGTTGTCACAATAATGCACTAAAAATGAGTGCATACAAGGTAGGCTAAGGCGATTTGGGTGTACATTTAAGTGGGGTGTAAACAAATTCTTACTTAAGATGAACATTGTCCCCAATGTTCAAATAACAAGATGTAAAAGTAAATAAGGTAAAAGAATGAAATCAAATACTCCCCTGATTCGCTCGGTGGATAAAGGGGTAACATGGGTAGATCTTCTTCCAAGGTAATGTTGAAGCTTCAAGACTAAAGCAGCGCCAAAAGCTTGATTCCACATACATCTCCTTGTCCAAAATAACCTGTTAAACCTGAGAAAACAAACACGAAAACCTGCATAACATCGGCGGGATAAATCTGTATAAGGATATAATGCTTGTGGAATGATTATTTTGCAGATTCCTAGAGTTTATAAGTTAGAGATTTAATAAAAACCTTTTATGATTCCGGAAGAAAAACAAAACTTTCAAAAATTTCAGAAAATTAAAACCTGGCGCCGTCAGGTTGTAAGGCCTGACGCCGTCAGAAATGATCTGACAGAATTCTCATGTTAAGTTTCCGGAAAATTTCTGGAAAAACCTATACCTTACTTCCTGGAATTCCTGCAAAATATCATTATGACTCGATACAAGCATTTGACTCAAACAATTACTAATATGTATGTTAATTTAATATTGTTATGATTCATGTTCATTTGTTCTAATAAACCAATTTGGATTTCCCTTACACTTAACTTTTGCAAAATACCTTTATATGTAGTTAAGACGAAGTTAAAAACAAGATAAAGCATTTTCACAATTTAGTTTCGAACATGAATTAATAATAATAAAAATTAAACACACATACGGAAGCAAATAAAATCAAACAAACAAATAAATAAACACACAAAGCAAATAAAGCTTGGGTTGCCTCCCAAGAAGCGCTTTTCTTTATTAACGAGTCTTGTAGCTAGACTCAAAGTCACCGTACATTACGTGACTCCATCATCTCGCATTATGACGTATCCCTGATAGATATAATCCTTGTTATCAGGATGGTAATGTTTCAATCATTCGACATTCGTGGTCACTCCTCCTCCCTTGCTGGTCAAGCTTACTTCCCCATCCTGATGTAGACTTTTAATTGTGAACGGTCCGTACCACCAGGGACTTGGTTCATCGGTAGGTGCTTTTGTTTCTGAATGCCTTAGGAGCACTGATTCTCCTTTTGTAAATCCAACGGGGTTATTGGTCTGCTCATCAGCCTCAATATAATCGTTATTTCCACCCTTACATTCTCTAATCTTATTTTCATTGTAATTCTTAATCCTTGCCTCCCATGCAAGGATTTTCTCTCGAACATTACCACGGATTATATTGGGGTTCGCCTCCATCTTCTTTTGTAGAGCAACATCTCGTATATGACATGGGATCGTTGGGAAGTTTATTGTTTTCTTTCCCTTCTTCATTTGGATGGTACTATTTTCGTAATCGATTTGTGCCCTAGTGGTAGCGAGAAAGGGTGCCCCAAGGATTATTGGCATATTCATATCATTTCTTTCAATAATCATGAAGTCGACCGGATACAGGAATCCGGCAACGTTGACCAACACATCTTCTGCAATTCCTAACGGGTACTCATAAGAATGTTTTGCAAAGGAGAGTTTAGTACGGGTGATGGATGGCAGTTCGTCGGTTAACTGGACATAAACGGATAAAGGCATCAAATTTGCGTCGGAACCTTGGTCAGCTACCATATCCAGATGCTTGATTTTTCCAATGCTGCATGGTATTTCGAAGACCCCGTGGAATTCCTGCTTTTCCACTAACTTTTGTCTTATGTGGCTCTCATACAATTGCCCTCCGGGTAATGTGTCGGATTCATCATCCGGCTTCATTTTCTTGGACTCCTTGTTGGGTAGATGAGTACGTCGATAGTTTCTCACCCAATCATTTATGGTCTCCTTGTTTATTTTGTGCCTCAAGTGATGCCTCACTTGTTGTGACCTTGGCGGTTCTATCATTTGGCGCTCCTTGGAGGGCGTCTCCTTTCCTTTGTCTGAACCGCAATTACAGGCATTGGCGTTTCCAGCATTAAGTGGGACGAGGTCGATTTTGTTGACTTCCATAGTTATCAACTTCCCCCTCTCTTCATTCTTGCCCTCTTGGACGATGGAGATGGCTTTGACAAATTTAGTGTTGGGAACTTCAACGTCATTCCGCACCAGCACTTTTTCAGGAGCTTTTGTATTTGTGTATTCTTTCAAAAGGTCCATCATCTCCGCCATCTTCTCTTCCATCTCCTCCTTCTGTTTGTAGACGGCTTCCTCAAATTTTGCCAACCGTTCGGAGTGTTGTGACATGTATTCACCCATTCGAGCTTCGAATGTTGGACTAAGTTCCTGAGGTGGTGAGTTGGGTTGAGCAAGCTTATAGAAGGGTGTAGTATTTTCCCTAAGGGGTGATTTGGACAATGGTATTTGCTTAACGCTTGAGACCGAGTTAACTGTTGCTTTTTGTGGACTTAAGGGTCTCTTTTGTTTTTCCATAAGATATGCAACCCTCTTCTCAAGTTCACTAACGCTTTCCTCGGTGATTTGGTTGGCTTTATCGGGCGATGAATGTGTGTTGACCGCCGAGTGTACGTCGTGGGAAATTTTCCACAGTTCATCATCGTCGGATGCAAGCTCATCAATGATCTCCCATGATTCCTCGGCGTTTCTATCACGCAATCTGCCTCCGGCGGCTCGATCGATGGCACGCATGGTGTGGTAGTCAACATGGTCATAGAAGATTTGAATTTGAAGCCAGAGATCTATGCTATAATGAGGGACTTTTTGGAGTAAGTCCTTGAATCGAATCCATGCCCCATATAGGGTTTCGCCTCGACGTTGTTCGAACATCAAGATATCTTTCCTTAACTTGGTAGTTCTTCCTGGTGGGAAAAACTGAGCAAGGAAACGAGTGGTGAGATCATCCCAAGAGGTGATGGATCCTGCGGGTAGACGCTCTAGCCATTTACTAGCTTGGTCCCGCAGAGAGAATTGAAAGAGACGCAGTCGGGTCGTCTCTCGAGTGGCAACATCAAGGTCTATGGAATCAACGATTTTGAGAAAGTCCTTGAGATGTTGATTAGGATCTTCGGAACGAAGTCCATGGAATGCGCATCCGCTTTGCACCAACCGGATGGTGTCAGATCGCAAGGGAGTGACATTGGCTCCTTGAGTGAGCTCAATGGTGTTTCGATAGCCATGGTGGCTAGGACGAGAGTAGTCTCCTAAGGTACGGGCTCTAGGAGGTGGGTGTTGTTGTGGTGGTGGGTTGTTGGGATCGAGGATATTACCACCTTCCATGATGTCGGATGGTAATGGTTATGAACAAAGAAATGAAGAAAAAAGATAGACTAAAGAAAACCTAGAAAAATAAAATAAAAATCTCACTAGAAAGGAATCTAGTGAGTAGACCTAACAAAATAAAAATTCAACCTAAACAATAACTATTCCCCGGCAGCGGCGCCAAAAACTTGATGCGTGGTTTTGCGACCTTACAACAGGTTTTACCTCTCGAGGGATCTCAAGAGGCTTGCAATCCCCACCAGGCAGTGTACCTGACCGATGTAGTATAGTGTAGTGGCAAGTACCGGGGGATTGATCATTCTCTAGGGGAATAGTGTCGTTAGGATTGAAAAACTACTCTAATAGGTCTAAGGGTGAGGGAAGATTCTTTTTGTATTTTTATATTTTTATGAAAGCAAGTAAAATCTCGGGTTTGAAGGAGTGGGCGGAATTAGTTGCTAGTCAACTAACCCAAATAACTACAATTGCAAATAAAATAAAATAACTGAGAATAAAAAGGTTGTGGAACTTATATGGAGAGAAATGTGTTTACTTAGATTTCCTTACTCCCAAACTATCTTTTACCGGTTGATTAGTGTGTATTAATTGCGTGGATGACGGGTGTATTCCTTAATACCAATCGTGGGGTGGCGTACGTACTTCCCCAACTCTACAAGCTCCTACTTCACTCCTATGTCGAGCCGGCTAAGAAGCTCCTAACATGGGATCACTAGAATTCACTCATGCATTAAATACAACCATAATAACCTTAGTACGCATTGGTTCATGTTTCTTAAGACGTTCAAGCAACTTACCGTATAGGAGGTTAGCCAGTTTTCTTAAGCCTAACATCGATAAACAATCATCTAATACAATTAATAACACACCAACAACCAATAATCAATAGTTAGGTTTCATTAGATCTAAGCAAACACGAGATAAATCTAGCCTAGCATGTTAAATAAAAGACAAGAACAAGATATAATCAAACAACACATAGACATATTGAATGATTAATTGATTACTTATCTTCAATTGAACATGGGAGATCCAAGGGTATAAAACCCTTAAAAATGGCAGAAAAATCGTCTTAGGGTTTCTCCTCACAAAGTTGCACCTAATGACTAAAAATTATGAAAATATATATAGGAAAATAGATCTGACGGCGTCACGTTATAGAGCGTGACGCCGTCACCTCGCCGCGGTTAGGGTTTCTTGATGGCCTTCTTGACGCCGTCCCCTTTTAATCCTCCAAAATCCTCTCTGGCGCGTCAAGGGTTGACGGCCTTCTTGACGCCGTCCCCCTTTAATCTTCCAAAATCCTCTCTGGCGCGTCAAGGGTTGACGGCGTCACACTGGGGCTTGACGCCGTCACAGGTACTTTTCCAACAGATTTTGAGACTTTGTCGTTTTCTTCACTTTTATGCTCCAAAAACGTCCAAAATGCTTCCTTTTCCAGATTTCTTCTCCAAAGTACCTAAAATGACAAAAGGAACGATTTAGGGCAATATTTGATCAAATAAATACGATTTAGGGCTTAAATGACCCCCTAAAAGCGGTACACTTTTCGCTTCATCAATGGTGAACTGGGTTGTTGATCCTCAGGATGAGGAGAAGAGAGTTGTTGCTCAGACTGCGGAGGAGAGTTAATTGGACCCTCCATTTCCTCCTCAACATCAGGAAGTGGTTCATCCTCACCAAAATCGAAATCCGTCTCCTCCTCTGACTCATCAGCCAACAAATTTTCATAGTCAGCCAGAGAAGGAGCCTTCAGAGAATCCAGCTCCCCCTCAAAAGAGGGCTCACTTTTTTTGTGGCCAGGACCTGATCCTTTAGTCATAATAACTGGTGGGGTTTGACCAGCCTGACTAGCCATAATAACTGGGGGGGAGGGTTTGCCCAGCCTGACTGTTAGGATCAGTTCCCAAGTGACTTGGACCGCCTGAGGGGGTGATGGGTTCCGTATCAGTGGGTGGTTTGTTTCCCCCTGAGTCTTTGTCCCCTGATCACCTTCATCTACTGACGGGTGTTTTCCAGTTGAATCGCTAGGTACTATTGGTGATTGTTGATGGCCTCCCTTCCCATCAGGATTGTGCTATCCTTTTGGGGATTTAGAGGCCTGAGCTCCCTGAGACTCTAAGTGCGATTGCTTAGAGACGTTAACAAGATGTGAATGGGTATGGGTCCCCGTCTCAGTGGAGTAGTACTGCTCCACCGAGGATATAAAACCCTGAACTCCCTCAGGCTCTGATTGTGATTTATCAGTGCCTTCACTGGGATGTGAGTGGGTGGATGCTCCTGACCCACCTAACTTGTTTTTGTCAGTAGGGACATTCGGAAAGGGTGTGCCCGAGGATACTGGGGATGATTGCCCAGCACCCTCCGTTGGCGGTTGTTTTGTGGCTAATGTGGTCTCTTTAATGGGAGTCTTAGAGGTCAAGGTCACAACAACTTTCTTAGTGCCTGAGGCAACAGTCTCAGTGACGAGTGGTTTAGGTCTAACCACCTTACTGGACTGTCCCCCTTTCCCTTTGGTCTTCTTCACCTTCTTGGTTGGTGAAGGAACTGGTGAGCATACATTTTCACCCTGAATCACCATTAACATGTAGGTGGTCAGGGCGACTGGTTGTACCTCAGTAATGTCACTACTAAAGTTGGTCTTATGCAAGACGTCAGGTTTTGTACCTTCTACGTCAGACCTTAAGTAGTCAGAACCAAGGAGGTCCTGAAGCACACAGGAAATGAACCTAGGGTAAGACATGTGTCTTTGCCTATGTTTCCCTGAGAGCTTTGACACGAGGTCACGGAAGATTATTCCTCCGATGTTAATTTTTCTACCCTCCAAGAGACTGAACATCATCAATTGTTGTGAAGAGTTCAATTGCTCAGTGGAGGATTTGTTTCCTCCGAGTACCTGAATGACGAATGTCATCATAAGTCTCCAGACAGGGTGAAACCATGTCTTCACTATTTGGAGCCTTTTCCAGTAAGGCTTCAGGGGACTCAGTAGGACGCCTAACATCATGAGGCCCTAGGAAAAGCATTTCAGCTTTTATTTCCTGATCAGTAGGGCTTGCCTCAAAGTTCTCAATAAAGTTAAGACCTGTGGCCAAGATGAAGGTCTTGTAGTTGAAGGAGAGAGTCTTAGTCCCATTCATCACAGTGAAAGTGATGATCGACTCTTTGGTGTCCTTAGGGCTAGTAGCCGTTGCGGTACACCAAAACTCCCTGAGATAGTCATTATAAATGACTTCTGGGGTGGTTGTAAAAGCTGTGGCAAGGAAGCAGTTTTGTAAATACTTAACTACCTCCTTGTAACCCCCATATTGCTCGGGATAGTGGAAATTTCCAACCACATTGTTTTTGGTCAGGTCCACCCCCTCCATTGTGAAGCTCACATTGGGGGCGATGGTTACAGCATTAGAGGAAGCCATTTTATGATCTGGTTTAGGTCGTAAAAAAAATGGTCGGATGTTTCTAAATGCTAAGAACACACACACAATTTATTTTGAGAGAGAAAAAGGGCAGAGTTTGCTTATAATTTTCAAAAACGTGTGTGTGAATTCTTTTGGATGGGTATTTATAGGATAGTGGAGATGGGGGTGTTTTAGACATTTGAGCGATCTTAGTTTATTCAAAAAGAATTATTGGAAATTGTTTTGAATAATGTTTTGGGATCCGCATTTAATGCCAACACTCCACTTTCCTGGTTTGGCGCAACAGTCGAAGTGAACAGTTGAGCAGTTCTGCAAAAGTGCAACTTGCAGAGATGAGTCATCACATATTTGCAATGTGATTGGAGAGGCATTTAATGCCAAGTGGGAATGTGGTGGCCCAGAGGTGGAAGCCAGACAGGCAAAAAGAACAAATATTCTTGAATTAAATATGAGTTCAGTTACCAACCTCGGACATTTACTAACTAGATACTTAGAGCATTTAAGTCAGTATTTAATGTCCTTTTCAGGGCCCTGAATGACTATTCATTCAGTGATTGTTTTCAGGGACTTGGGATTAGTCACTAATGATTCAGGAATAAGGAATGATTCCTGAGAAACAAGGATTCAGGAACTTGGGTTTAGTTCCTGAACCCTCAGGATTTCAGGAACTTGGGTTTAGTTTCTGAGGTTGAGGATTCAGTGAGATGTTTTTCACTGATTTACACATTTAGTCAGGGACCTGAGGTTTTAAGAATTTACACTTCAGTTGGAAGGATTTCAATCAGTGGACTAATTTTCTATATCCAACATTCCTAATTCAGCTTTCAACCTTGTGAAAGTTGGTTCATCCAAAGGTTTGGTGAAGATATCAGCTAACTGATATTCAGTAGGGATGAAGTGTAATTCAATGTCACCATTCATGACATGGTCCCTGATGAAATGATATCTGATATCAATGTGTTTTGTTCTCTGATGAAGAACAGGGTTGTTTGAGATTGCAATTGCACTTGTGTTATCACAAAAGATGGGTACCATCTTGTACTGAATTCCATAGTCACTGAGTTGACTTTTCATCCAGAGTACATTTGCACAACAACTAGCTGCTGCAACATATTCAGCCTCAGCTGAGGACAAGGCAACTGATTGTTGCTTCTTGGCACTCCAACAGACTAATTTCCCACCAAGTATTTGGCAAGAGCCTGTGGTGCTTTTTCTGTCCATGTTGCATCCAGCATAGTCAGAGTCTGAGTATCCTTTGAGATCAAGTCCTGAGCACTTTGGATAGTATAATCCAAGGTTAGGAGTGCCCTTCAAGTACCTGAATATCCTTTTCACAGCAGTGACATGAGATTCTCTTGGGTCAGATTGATATCTGGCACATAGACATACTGAGAATTGGATATCAGGCCTTGATGCAAGTAGATACATCAGTGATCCTATCATTCCTCTAAAGAGAGTTTGATTTACTGGTTTACCAGTTAGATCAGGACCAAGGTTGTTTAGGGGAACCATGGGAGTTTTGACTGAGGCACAGTCACTGAGATCATACTTTTTCAGTAGATTCTTTACATACTTCTCTTGACTGATAGTGGTTCCTCTATCAGTCTGCTTGATCTGTAGACCAAGGAAGTATGTCAGTTCTCCCATCATGCTCATTTCAAACTTCTTTGCCATTAGTTTTTCAAATTGTTTGCAAAGTTTGAAACTTGTTGAGCCAAAGATGATGTCATCAACATACACTTGTACTAGTATGACATCATTATTTGTCTTATAGATAAACAATGTGTTGTCTATCTTGCCTCTGACAAATTTGTTTTGGATTAAGAAGGCTGAGAGAGTCTCATACCATGCCCTGGGAGCTTGCTTCAGTCCATAAAGGGCTTTGTTAAGCTTACAGACATGATCAGGAGACTCATGGCTTTCAAATCCAGGAGGTTGCTGAACATAAACTTCTTCTTTCAGTGATCCATTTAAGAATGCACTTTTAACATCCATTTGGTATACCTTGAAGTTCATGTATGTAGCAAAAGCAAGGAAGATCCTGATGGCTTCCATCCTTGCTGCTGGTGCAAATGGTTCCTCATAGTCAATGCCTTCTTGTTGATTATAGCCTTTGGCTACAAGTCTGGCTTTGTTTTTAATGACTATGCCATTTTCATCAGTTTTGTTTTTGAATACCCATTTCATGCCAATGACTGAGACATTCTCAGGACATTTGACCAAGGTCATTACCTTGTTTCTGTCAAATTGTTCCAGTTCATCATGCATGGCCTGAACCCAACTTGGATGTGTAAGTGCTTCTTTAACACTTTTGGGTTCAATTGTGAAAATGAAGTCCACAAATAGGCATTCATTGGATGAGGCTGCTCTTAGACTAGCAGCCATGCTCCTGGTGAGCATGCCTTCAGTAGGCTCTCCAATAATATTGACAAGTTCAATGTCCTGAGACCTAGTCCAACTTTCTTGAGGTCCTGGATACTGATTTGAACTTGTCGAGGCCTGATTGGGTAGAGGGGTTGGTTCTGGAGTAGACACATGATCATTGATTGGATCTTGAGTGTCTACCAGCTCACTGAGATTGTTTGGTTCTTGAGTATTTTGAACAGGCTGATTGATATCATCAGTGTGTGCATGTGCCTCAACAAACTCAGTGATGGTTGGGTTAGGTAGGTTGTGAGGGATTATGTAATAGGAGAGATTAGCATCATCTTGATACTGAGTAGAAGGATTGTTTTCAGACAGATATTCATCAGGAGGATATCTTGAAGAATTATCAATTCCTATCTCTTCTACTGAGGCAGTTGAGAACCTGATTGCATCAGTGCTCTCATCAAAGGTAACATGAAATGTTTCCTCAGTCTGCTGTCTCCTTGTGTTGAACACTCTGAAGGCTTTTGAGACAAGTGAGTATCCCAGGAAGTATCCATCATCAGCTTTTGCATCAAATTTCCTTAGGTGATCCTTGTGATTATGAATAAACACAGGACACCCAAAGACATGAAAGTAGCTGATGTCAGGGATTCTTCCTTTGAATAACTCATATGGGGTTTTCCCATGTCTCTTGACAATTATGGATCTGTTTTGTGTATAACAGGCAGTTTTGACTGCATCAGTCCAAAAATGGTTGGAAAGGACTGATCCACAAAGCATTGTCCTAGCAGCTTCAATGAGTGTTCTGTTTTTCCTTTCAGCAACACCATTTTGTTCAGGTGTTTATGGAGAGGAAAAGTTTTAGGAAATACCTTTCTCATCACAGAAACATTCAAGTTCATAATTTTTGAACTCAGTCCCATTGTCAGTTCTAATCTGTTTTACCTTAATGTCATTTTGATTTTCAATGTTCCTGACAAAGGACATGATTGTTTCAGCTGCCTGACTCTTTTTTATCAGGAAGAATACCCAGGTGTATCTAGAGTATTCATCCACTATGACCAGAGTATACTTCTCATGGTTAATAGACCTTGGACTGATAGGTCCAAATAGATCCATATGGAAAAGATGTAGGCAGTTCCTGATGGAAAAGTTGGTTTTGGTTTTAAAGGATGCTCTGTGATGTTTACCTTTTTCACAAGCTGAGCATAGTTTATCCTTTGAAAACACAAGAGATGGTAAGCCAAGGACCTTGTTTTGTTTTACAAGATTGTTAATATTCTTAAAGTTCAGGTGGGTGAGTCTCTTATGCCAAAGCCAGTTGAGTGTATCAGTGGCTTTAGCAAAGAGACAAGTTCCATCCTGAGTTAGACTGGACGTGTCTAATACATAAACATCTTGTCTTCTTGGTGCAATGAGGAAAATTTCCTTATTTGCATTGAAGATGGTTCCTTGCTTATCATCAAACTGAACTATGTACTTTGCATCACATAGTTGACTGACACTGGTCAGATTATACTTAAGACCATTTACATATGCTATCCTAGTAAAGACAATACCATTGCAGTTTACTGAACCATAACCTTCAGTGAGACATGATGAATTATCAGGAAATGTCACTTTGGGTCCTGGTTCTTCCACATATTTGTGCAGACACTCCTTAACACCAGTCATGCTCCTTGAACATCCACTGTCTAGATGCCAAATAGGATCCCTGGCATGCTTCTGCACAAATAGTAAACTGGGTCAGTTCTTTCTAGGACTCCATTTCATGGAGGGTTTGGTATTGTAGGTCTTTATGAAAGTATTAATTGATTCATGGTCAGAGGTTGAGTGGACTGAGCTACCACATGTTTTGCATTTTGTTGCAGGGGTAGCCTCAGTAGTCTGAGAGGATTGTTTCATTCCTCTTTTAGACTGAATGACCTTCTCTTTTCCTGAGGATTTCTGAGTGGAACTTCCACTAGATTCACAGTGTTTGTCATATTGACAATCCTCAGGGTGATGGTCATTGAATCCACACAAAGGGTAGGGTGGAAAAGGCTTGGCCTTTTGCTTCTGTTTCTGCTTAGAATAAGAAGGGTAGTTCAGGCACTGAGCCTTAAGTCTTGAAAAGTTTGACATGACTGAGCATTGTTTATGATCAGAGGTCCTGTGATCTTCCTTTTTGCAAATCATGCAATAAAAGACTCTATAGCAATCATCAGTGAGATGATTTGTATAGTTGCATAGCTCACATCTTTTCAGGGGTTTTGTGGGTTTGGGTTTGGTCTTTGAGGAAGCTGGTTTTTGTTCCTTCTTGGATTGAGAAGATTTCTCAGAAGATGCAATCTTCTCTCCTAGCTTCCTGACCATTTCAGCCAACTGATCAAATTTTGAGTCAGGGCTTTGGGTTGTTTCTTCAGAAGGGACTGAAGTTGATGAGTCATCAGTATTTACTGAGACATCAAGGTTTGCTCTCTTCAGGATGGTTGTTCCCCTTCCTGATCTCTCCTTTGGAGAGTGTGGTGAGAAGACCATAGGTGGGAGGCCTAAGTTAGGTGCAGCACCCTGAAGGGTATTTAGTGGAGGAAGTGGAGGGTATGATTCTGATTCAGACTCATTCAAAGACTCAGTGAGTTGTTCAGTGAGTCCAAGCATATTTTTCAAAGCCTGACTTTCAGGAAGCAAGATCTTTCCAGTCTCAAAGTTTGGTAACTTACTGACTGGGTTGTCCCTGACAATCCAGTCATTTGACTTGGGAAGCAATTCTTGCTCAAAAGATATGCCAGCTGGAACAAAGTTTATTTCATTT